>JAUPMV010000010.1:11123101-12339439 GCA_030848855.1 Branchinecta sandiegonensis
AACTTTAACCTCTAACAATTTTCCGGTTTTGGCCGGAGTCCGGGCGAACTACATGTCCGGGTAGAAAATTGTTTTCACATAAAAGTTCAGCAAGTCTTCTTGCCCTAAATCGGACATCTGATCAACTCCAAATAAAACTTTTAATTATAACAAAGTTTCCGTTTTGGTCCGGATTCCGGGCGAACTACTTGTCCGTCGAGAAAATGGTTTTCACCATCGTCTTCAGCATGTCTTCCTACCTCTACATCGAACATCTAATCAACTTCAAATAAAACTTTTACTTTTAACAAACTTTCCGGTTTTGGCCGGATTCCGGGCGAACTACTTGTCCGATTACAAAATGGTTTTCACCATCGTGTTCAGCATGTCTTCTTACCCCATAATCGACTGTCACATTAGCTGTTTCAAAATATTTTGTTTGCCCCTTAATTTGAACCCCCTCCCCCACCCCTAAATGGAGGGCTACAAAGCCCATTTACGAACTCGACTGGTCCGCCGACCCAACGAATCCTCACACCAAGTTTCATCAAAATATCTCATTCCCTTCGAGAGATATCGTGCTTACAGACGGACGGACGGATGGACGGACGGACAGACGGACAACTTTTGCGATGTCATAGGTATCCCTCAACTTACGTTTTGGGATCCCAAAAATGTAATGAGCGATTACCGTACTGAAGTAGGTTGCAATGGATAAACTGATACTAAACTTCGGAAAAAAACTGTTGGCAAATGAGAACAATCGATCATTGCTCCCCTGATGCTCTGAAAAATAGCAGGACAAGACAGCAAAACAAACTAGTGCCTGTCAGAGGACGAACTTCAAGGTTCATGAACTCGTTTGTGCCCTTTTTTACAGAGATTTGTAACAGAATGAAAAACTAGTGAAATATATTTGTTTTATTACTGTAAGACCAGCGTAATTTATCATCTTCTGACGAAGAAAGCTATGAAGTTGGTTTGTCAGTAAACGATTTGATTGATTTGGCATCATAAGTACAACGGTTCGGTCTCTCATGAAGGTCCCACTTCCTTCCGTCACGGCCGAAACCTCCGTCGTTTCTGTCAGAAACGGGAGTTCTCCGGAGGTATATTCTCTTGGCTGCAGCCTGCAATTTTTGTTTTAGAACGAATTATACTGTTTGAGGTGCCATGACAAGATGGGAATTCCGATTTGCGGCGCCTGCCGTCGTCCGATTGAAGAAAGAGTTGTGACGGCGCTTGGCAAACATTGGCACGTGGAGGTAAGCTCGTTTTTTGTTTTTTTTCTGTTCTTGTATTTAGTCCACAATATCTGTTTCTATAGGGAAGTATATAGTAGTGTGTTTTTAAACTATATGAAAAAAATGTAGTCGTGTTTACATTGTTTTGTTTAGTGTTTTAATATGTGTATATTACTTTGTGTATTTTACTCATACTCCGCTGGTACATCCAAAAAGTGGGTCACAAATAAAAAAAAAACAAAAAAAACTGGACATGTCAGTAAAACGGTAAAAGAATCCGAATTGGGATGATCACCAGTTACAGGGCCTACCGTCTAAAAAGATTTGGGGCCTCTTGAAAATTCAAACTTAGAAGATCATTGTCATTGTTAAGATGATAGGAAAGCAAATGTATGTATGTATTTCTATGTTTATGACCCATCTGCAATAGGAATAGTCTAAGGAAAAGAAAAAAAAGTAACAGAAAAAGAACCAAATAAGATCACAACCAATTACAGAACAAAATAGGTTGTTTCTTGACCCCCCTCCCCCTGCTCAGACCCCCCCCCCCCCCGACACTTAGATTACCCCCCCCCCCCCCCCCTGCTTAGATCGGTGATCTGAGAAGACAACAAGAATCGCCGTGCTCCAAATCAGACACAGTCTTCCGAACGTTTAGCTAAATAATGCTAAGTGAAAGATTAAAAAAAAGAGAAATTTTCTACTGACCAGCGTTGAAAATCTTACCTGATGTCTACCGATATTGTGGACTGAAGTATTTCTTCACAAGCTGACGGCGAATCATGTGTGATGGTGCTAAACGGATAAGTCAGCTGAGATTTGCTCTGGCGATATTTCGGGTCCTCTTGGCAAGGGTCCTTCAGTCTCTAGCAAGAGACAATCCTACAGCAGAGCAAAATAACACTAGGGAATAGCGGCAAGACTTGAAAAGTGACACACACTGGAATAGCAGCGACACTAGCACCACTAGTGATAGAGAACGTCCCCACTGAAACTCAATCAGTCGTGCACCAGCACTGGCTACAATAACATCATATTTTCTGAACACAGCAAAAAAAAAGGATACAACCTCCCCTGTTTCAACGATGTGTGCAGACCGCATCTTAGCTACTAGAAATTTCGAAACCCGCAAGTTTGTCTCGCTTTATAGCCGCAAGCGTAATGGGCGGCGCTACTACTATGGCCCGTTCGTGAAGCATAGGTCTTGGCGGTACTCCCTAGTGTTATTTTGCTCTGACCTGCAGTCTCGGACCTGGAACATAGACTAAAGCTAGCAAAAATTGCTCAAACAGTAATAAGTTTTGGAAAGGCAATCACGGATGATGCTGGTTAATGTAAGTCAAACCTCCAAATTAGTAGTTAAAGTAGTGTTCTTTTCCATTATTTCGTTATTTTGCAGCATTTCGTTTGCGCCAAATGCGAGAAGCCATTTTTGGGAAATCGTCATTACGAGAAGAAAGGACAGGCCTACTGCGAGACTCATTACCATCAGTTGTTTGGAAATCTGTGCTTCTCCTGCAACCAGGTTATCTCTGGAGATGGTAAGAGCCCCCTCACTTGCACCTATACTCGTCCTTTTACCAACAACGACTACAAGGTCCTTTTTATCGCACTTGTAGCCTCTGGCTCAAGTGCCATATACCGATCGCAATTCCGTCTGTCGGTCGGGTGATCTGTCCCACGATGGCCAGTTAGGGTAGGGCGATCACCGGAATTAGAATTCCGGTGATCGCGGTTTTGGGGATTTTCACGACGAAACTTGGAAGGCGTATCAAGGACCCGACCAAACTGACCTTGAAATAGTAATTTTCTCGATTCGACCGTCGTGTGGGGAGTGGAAGAAGAATCCGGAATATTGAGTCATGCGTAACTTTGGAACGGGTGATCGGATTCGGATTCCAGTGAAATTTGATAATAGAACAGAGGACATGTCTCTAATGTTCTTTTTTGTATCCAGACCGGATCCGAAAACTGATGGGGGGGGGGGGGGGGGACGAAAAATACGTAACCCGCTTAGACCATGGAGATCTGGATGGTACTTTGTGGGAATAACAAATACTCTAGAAAATCATTTACAGAACCGGATTGGATCCGGGCACTTTGGCGGGAGTTGGAGGTGGGGCCGGAATTCCGGTTATCGCGAGTTAAGGTACCTCCAGATGTGTTAGGACGATGAAACTTGGCTGGAATTTTAGAGATTCGACAAGATTGGATTAGAAACAGTTCCCAAACCCGACCATCCCTTAAATTACTAATCTTAACCGCGAAGTAAAAAAGTACTTTTTAACAAAATATACATTTTAATGATCCCCATGATCCCATAATCACTATTGCCTCGAGGGTTTTGCTTACAAATGAATTTCTAGCCCCCTTAAAGTCCAATTCTTAACCGCAAAGTAAAAAAAAACACTTTTGATCAAAGGAGACATTTCGGCCCATGATCATTCGTGTGCGCATCATTACAGCCAAGTTAAAAAATAAAATACTTTTTACCAAACGATACCTTCTCGTGATTTCCAAGGGCCCATGATCATTCTTATCTCATGGGTTTTGCTTACAAAGGACCAGAACATACCCACGAATTGGCAAATTTTACTTTCATCCTCTTAACCAGCCTTGCAAGTGCCATATGAGCTTCCAGCTCTTGTTTAAAGTTTAACTGAAAAAGGGATATAACAGGACAATCTAGTTACCCGTGACTTATTCACTGAAAGAGGCTTGAAGACTCGATGAAAGTGTGTTACTTCGTTGCTCAGCAACTGACGAATCACCGATGTTCAAATAGTGGAATCTCCCTGTCTGATTTGTGGTACCTCTATGCGCTTGTATCTGTGTTGGATGCTTGACGAAAATTATTCACGAAAAATAAGTGTTCATACAGTGAGCCACCTTCCTTGCGGTGATGACTGACCACTGAAAAGCCACGTTTATGTTCAGATTCGAATCTTTAGCGTCATAGTAGAATTTTCCGTTGTGAGGACGGCCGTAAATATTCTGAACGTCATAACAGAGCAAATAGTGAAACATAAAAAAAAATCCCTTAACGTAATCAAAATAATGCAGAGTAATTAGTTGAATGATACCAACACAAGTTGGCTTTTCAGTTAAACTTTAAGGCCGTAGGACCTTTTCGCTCACAGAAATAGAGGGCATGTCGATAGAACACAATTTAGAGTAATCAGGGCCTACGCTTCGTACAATCGGAATCAGATTAAAACTGAATCAAGATATGGTATTCTATATAACTATGGATAAAACGAAAAATACAAACATAAAAAGTGACGCAAAACGGCTGTCAGAAAAAAAAAAATTCATGGGCACTTCTACCCTTCTTGGCAAGGGTCCTCGTCCGTCGTCAGTCCGAAGCTGGAAGGAACGAACCTGCAATAAACAAGTGAAGCTTTTAGCAACTATAAGCAACTATATCTTCGTTGTCAAAATTTTGCTCTTCGGTTGTTTAAAGGACACCTGAACAATGAAACCATACTTGAACGCACCGTTGAGAATGCATTTACTACATGGCCACGGAGAGCATTCTTCTCCTGAGCGTGACGTTTTCAAAATAGGGATGTTCGTTTCTGGAGGTTTGCACATGCAGACTCCAAGACAAAAAGCGCAATTCATTCAAATCTTGTACAGCGCTGGCCGGACCGTATTGGAATTTCTTCTAGATATACGTTTGGGCTTAACTGGTTAAACAATATTCCAGAAAAAGGGTTGATCGGAGACATTTGTTCATTTCTAAAATTGTTCGGTACTGAAATAAGGACTGATGCAAAATGGAGCAAAAATCATAGCTTGGAAACCACTATTTCGTATTTGGATTGGGTTTTCTGCAGGCAATGTTAACGGAAGTCATACAGATAGGGATGATACTTGGTGCTCTTCATTCAGGTGTCCTTTAGGAAGTTTGTAGATCAGTCCGTACCGCCTATGGGCGCATCGTTCCCAACCGGGGGTGCTATAATCGTAAAGCTTTGGAAAAATTGTACAGCACATTCTGCGCTCCTTCTATATTATTTCGTTCTGGTGTCACTTATGTTCTGCGAAAGAAAGAGATTAAAAAGATGAGATCATGGTATTTTAAATATGCAAAGCACCTGCTCCACTTGTCGAAATTATGCCATAACCATACATTGACGGAGAAGTTCAAAATTCAAGATGCAAGTGTTACCCTTTTGGATGTTTCTTCGTCACTATAAACAGTTATTGGGATCCCAAAACGTAAGTGGAGGGATACCTATGACATCGCAAAAGTTGTCCGTCTGTCAGCACGATAACTCTCGAAGGGAATGAGATATTGTGATTAAACTTGGTGTGAGGATTCTTTGGGTCAAGAAGGTCGAGTTCTTAGATGGGCTCTGTAGCCCCACATTTGGGGGTGGGGGAGGGGGTTTAAATTAAGGGGCAAGCAAAATATTTTTAAACAGCTAATGTGATAGTTGATTATGGGGTAAGGAGACATGCTGAGCACGATGGTGAAAACCGTTTTTTCGCCGGACAAGTAGTTAGCCCGGGATCTGGCCAAAACCCGAAAGTTTGTTAATAGAAAAAGTTTTATTTGAAGTTGACTAGATGTTTGATTTAAGGAAAGAAAAACATGGTGAACACGATTATGAAAACTATTTTCTCGCCGGACAAGCAGTTCATCCGGAATCCGGACAAAACCGGAAAATTTGTTAAAAGCAAAAGTTTTATTTGAAGTTGATTAGATGTCCGATTTAGAGGTAGAAAGACATGCTGAACACTATTATTAAGACCATTTTCTCTCCGGACAAGTAGTTCGCCCGGAATCCGGCCAAATCCGGAAAATGTGTTAAAAGCAAAAGTATTATTTGTCGTTGATTAGATTCTGATTTAGGGGTAAGAAAAGATGCTGAATCCGTATATGACAGTTGTTTTTTTGACCCGGACGCGTAGTTCACCCGGAATCCGGCTGAAACAGGAAAATTTTCATGAGTTAAAGCTTTATTTGAAGTTGATTAGATGTTCGATAATTCGTTTTTGAGCTTTGTTATTTTGTCGGATGAGTAGTTCCCGAATTTGGCAGAAACCGGAAATTTGGCAGAAGTAAGCTAAGGCAGGAAGTTCGATCAGTTTCGTCAAAACAAATACGACTTATAGGGGTAAACACACATGCTGATTCCATACATACATACATATCTGAACTTGGTTTTCTCAGATGATTAGCTATTTTGCATTAATCTGTTTCTGAATTTTTGTAGTAAAAATGCTTGAGGAGTCTAGAGAAGACATCATCCAATTGTCTGGATGTGATATTAAATTTTCGGAATCCCATCGAAACCTTTGGTCTTGTATACAACAGAGCCCAACAAGCGCACGACCTTCTCCACTGCTTCCTGGCCGAAGATTGAAAATTAGTGTAAAGTTTACTCCGCTTTTTCGCAATGGCGGGTTACAAATAAATTACTTACTTAATTACTTACTCACGTAATTAAGTATCCTACTTTGGCGAATGACTTCTTAAGACTTTCTGTAGGGGAAAACTCGTGCTGTGAAACTGATATGACTGCTATTTCGCTGCTCGATCAAGTCATTGGCTTGGGTGGTTTTTCCGCAGCTTAATTAAATTTGGTTTCGTTGTGAATAAAGGCCTGGGGTTTGAATTTTCTTTATAATAGGTTTACAATTACAGTTACAATTCATTTATTCCCAAAATTCTGATAAAACAAAATGCACGGGATTGTCAAATTACAATTTGGTTAGTTCACATTAAAATTGTGGATAAAATAAGGCACCAATGAGTTAAAATAGCGTTCACTGCTATGAGCGGGCGGGTTCATTAGCTGAGCTTTCTTAGCTGCCCTTGAGATACTCCTTGTTGGGCGAGTACCCATTCTTTTTTCATCTTCGGGTGGTAGGATCTCACGGTGCATTTCCGAGGCAAGGCACTTTAGTCCGAATTTCATTGTGAGATCGTGCCGACGCGACGCAAGGGTTTCCATCCCTAATTCTTCCAGTGCTTGTTGATAGGATTTTTAGTTATCCGCCAAAATAATTTTGAATGCCCTTTTTTGAATGGTTTCCAGCCGATCGGTTTGCTCCTGGTTTAGCCCTGGGTGCCATACGGGGCAGCAGTATTCAAGCAGTGGCCGTATGTAGACCGTGAAGCACTGGGCCATGACTTTGTCACTCAGTCCAAACCTCTTAAGGTTTGCAGAACTTTTAAGGGCGGCCGCTGCTTGACGCTGACTTTGATTGCCCAGGTTCCTGTCCTGACTACCACAATCTTTTCCGGCCAGATTTCAGTTCTCCGCCCTAAATCTGCCAGATTTTGGGTCCAATCGGGTTGCATATTTTGGGACTGGACAAACACCTTGCCAAATGCTCTCCGGAAATAATGGTGTTCTTCATAGAAGGATAAGGTGACGGGAAATCTGGTGTTTTTTTTTCTGGCCAGACTTCTTATGTCTTGGCATTGATAACAGTCAGTCAGTCATATGAATTCCTGCTACGGCGGCAAATATCTGTGAATAGGAACTAGTCTCAAATTTCATTAAAATAGATGAGTGGGAATTGCTTTAACTAAATTAGCTGATTATGCGAGGATTTGACTTGTATCTTTCATATCTTAGTCTTAACTTAAAGCACAATTCTCTTACTAGTAACGATCTCTTCACGATAAATGGCACAGAATATCTTTATTGAATACCAATACTTGACCTGTGAAATTAGCGTTTTTCTTTGTGGCGCTTCTCGACTCTGTTCAGGCATCCGGCTCTCTGAACAGGAGGTTTGACGCAAAATATTTGAAAACTGTGCTCGCCGTGGTGTGTGTCATGACTTTACTTTGGAAAGAGTTGTCATCGGACCTTATAGAATAGAATAGAATTTGATTTAAAAATGACTTTCACAGCAATCATGCCGAATTTGCATTTAAAGCGTTAAAGAGATGTAAATAGTTATTGGTGGTTGGAGTTTAAAGCGTTTTACATGTGAGTTTATATAATCGTTCTCTCGAAGTGTTTAAAAATGTATGATTTTGTGTATAGCCTAACGGCTAAATTAAAGTATCTATCTATCTATCTATCATGAAGCTTCAAATTGTTTTTTCAAATTCGTTTTATTTTACCTTAATATTCTTGTCGGTGACAAAAATAACTTCGGCCAAATTGCGCTGTTTGACTGGTATACTCGGCTCGGCCGAAAGAGCACTGAAAAGTTCCTTGGATGCAAAACGAATCAGTGGCGAAGAACGGGGATTTCTGAAGTTTATTATTCCATAGGGGAGCTGGGGATAATGTTAAAGGCAGAATACATACGATGGGTTCTTTAACAGTGATCAGTGCTAAAGCGTTGTTCAAACCCCAAGTACCTAGTGTCTTATTATTCTTGTTACATTTTCAGTTTTCACTGCCCTGAACAAAGCCTGGTGTGTCAACCACTTTGCCTGCTCAGTCTGCGACTGCAAAATGTCTCAGAAAACGAAGTTCTACGAATTTGACCTGAAGCCAGTGTGCAAACGCTGCTTTGAGAAATTTCCCGGCGAACTGAAGAAAAGACTCAAGAAGCAGTACGAACAAACGCCCAAAAAAGTCAACGCACCAACAGTATCCCAGTAAGCAACCTCTCAACCGGGAATCCATTACGTAAATAGTGGAGAGAGAAATGACAAGTAAATTTTACCGATTTAACTAACTTAACGACTCCCTCTTGACTTTTACAATCCTGGACAACAACAACAAACAAATCTCGGAAGATATATTTTCGCAAATTTCCATTACCGCACCCATATGCTTTAACGTCGCTAGTACCCACTCTTTATCTGTTGGACTACAAGTTCTAACCGACAAGAGTGGGGTGTAGAGAGAATACAGCCCACTTGACGAGGAACAGCACAATTAATTTAACACTATATTCAAGCTTTGAAACTGAAGTTTCGGCGTTTGGTGACTGAACCTGTAAATTATTGGAAACGTTTTTCCGACTCCATCTTGATTATTCACAGTCTCGGAGCAGAGTTTTATGACAGTGTTTAAACTTATGCCACACAAACGGAGTTTCGCATCCTACTGGTCAGTTTTTGCACCTTCAAGTCAAAGCCTGGCCTCCTAATGGTCAGTAGATTCGGTTCCGGTTTCATTGGATAGGGTACACGTCCTCTATTAAAGCCAGGCTTCACCTTCCAGATTCCCAGACGTCCGGGGCTTCCGCACAGTCAAGCCAAATACAATAGAAAAAAAACGAGATTTTCGGGTTTTTTTCTTGATCAGCTAGTTACCCTAGACATTCACTCGAATCTGAGGACGGTTTGCCGGAAGCAACCGAAATATCCGAAATTTATTTATCCCTCGCACATCATCTTGGAGGGGTAACTAGCTGATGAAGAAAAAACCCCGAAAATCTCGTTTTTTTCTATTGTATTTGAAATGAATGGTCAGCTTGGCTTCAAACCTTATATACAGTCAAGCCAACCCTTCCAGATTTTCATGATAATGATGACAGCTAAATTTGCTGTTCTTCGAAATTTCCTAGATGTCCCCTTTACATTTCAAATATCTCTTGCATCCCAGTCACAACTGTCAATCACTTTCCCTTTTCTTCCCCCATTTGTATATTTGTAGTGTCTCTCGAACGGGTTGCCTCTATGGCACCTTCCAGACATCCGGAATCTGCGGTGTCCAGCACCCCGGACTTCCAGACGGTTTTCGCCTGCCTTTACCTTCCAGATCCGTCTCGACGAAAACGGCTGTCTGGAATCCGGAAGAAAAATCTGGAAGGTGAAGCCTCACCTTTAGACTGTTCCCGTGGGAGGAAGCTGTGACGTCAGCGCGTGAAAGATACAAAACCTACGAAAATATTTCCACCTGATAACAAATTCGTACGAGACCTTTTCGAAGACCTTTTCGAAAAAAGGAGGGGTCCGTATGCGAAGACTCACATGAGCTCAGTCCTCATAATAGCTGCGTTCGTTTTCATCGTTCGTCGTTCCCGGTACGAAAAACTTCGTTTTAGGTTTTTCATATTGGGGTTTTCTTTAACACGTTGTATAAATGTCGTTTCAAGAGCGAACTAGATACGAAAACGTTAAAAGTCGAACGAACTTAATATTTGCAACAGCAATCACAGCAAAGTAAAAAAAATTGTTTTATCATAACAGAACAGTTTTATAACTTGGTTTACAAGTTTAATTGTTGTTTTTTTTTCGCGAATTTTGAAAATACGCTCCTAATTACCGAACCGAGATGTTAAAACTGACTTTCCACCTCCGTTCGTCGTTTCAGCAACGACGAATGAAATAGCAGATCAACCGAACAAAGGAACGCCTTATTAAAGAAAACACTTATAGTAAAACGACGGTTGAAACGGCGAACTGACAAAAACGAACGCAGCTAAAATGAACTTGCAACCGATTCTCCGGATTTTCGTGTTTGGGTCCGAAATTCGGAAGCTTTGGCAAGAGCTTCCTATATGTTGCATGTTAGTGAATATTGCGTTTACTATGAAAATTGATTCACGCTTGGTATAGGAATGTCATTTTCGACAATCACTTTGCTTTGTTTTACCATTTCATCGTTAGTGACTCTCCCTGGACTCTCCAGCTATCGTCAGTTTACCGGTGCGGTTAAGGGCCATGAATTTTTGAACGTCGCTTTGCGATTCTCAAGAGCTTGTCACTGCAACGATTTTCCTGTTCCTCTGGTTCATACTGGATAAAGCTTAACTCGCGGGTGCTGAAGAATTCGCGTCTCTAGGCTCACCGGGGAGGGGGGGGGAGGCCTATGTGGTACTAAGCGACACACCAGAAAGTGGTGATCGAAAAAGCTTGGGCTACGTTGTCACGCCAACCCCCTAGAACCTCGGGGCATGCAAATAATTTATTCTGCATGCGGTGGCACGGCTGGGATAGCATAATTGCTAGCGTAGTCGAATGAAGTTCGGCCAATTGACTACTTAGTTGGGCCGGCATGAGATTCCGGTTGCGTTCCACCGACTTGACAGTTGTTAATAATCGTTAACTTTACTTCGGGGCGGAGCTAACTGCAGCTTTAACGATCGTTAACTTTTCCCAGTTCTACAATTGTTAACTATTTTTTAATGATGCTCACCGACCATCGTTACAAAGTAGTTAACGATCGTTAAGCTCTGGAGCGGAAATTGTAGGTGGGCGGAGCTTAAATTTCGGAATCAGAAACGTGGAACACAAAAAGTTAACAACTTTTAACAATTTGTTAACGATCGTTAAGTTCCGGAACGCAACCTCCGTCTGCTAATCGTTCTTGTTTTCTTAACCTTCGCTTCTTAATCTAGTCACTGATTTTTAGATTTCTAATTTTCTCTAAACTTTCTTACCGTTTTTTTTTCTTGGAACTGACTTGTGCCTTATTAGCTGTGAAGTGTTTTTGATGCTAATTTTAGCTGTTTTGTACAAATAACAGACTAAAAAGAAATGCTGTCACAAGGGCGCATGCATTTAATTGTCAGCGATCGCCGTCCTTGTTAAGTTCAGTTTCCCGACTTTTCCCATAAAGGATCATTTACACGGCAGGTATTTGTCCCCGGAGAAGAGAGGGGGAAGTGTTCACACAGTACCGGGTATTTTTCAAGGGAGAGTATTGTCATGTGGCAATAGATTTCAAGGTTAAGCTCAGGATATCTCTCTACAATGGACACCAACATGTATCCATCTGGATCACTTCTTATATGGACATAATCAAAATTATTGCTCCAAATCCGATTTTGTTGTTGCTGACGTCGAAGAATACCCTTGGACAAACAAATCCCCGGGTGAAAAGTTCGCCAAATTGAAGTCCAAAATACCCGGAGATTTGTTGCTGTTGCGGGGAAAAATACCCGCGGAGTACGGGTAAATACCCTCCGTGTAAACGTCGCTTAAGGATATTGGAAGATTTGTCTGTGCACAAAACTCCCGTTAATAGTCTCCGTCGCCTAAACTTGTCATTGATACTTTTCATGTCCGTTTTGCGTTGTGAAGTTTGTATCTTGTTCTATTGTTAAAATAAGTGGCGTTATGGCGGCTGCCATAAAGCGTTGAAGCAGCATCGTTACGTGCTTATTGTCACTTTCTGCTGCATAGCTACAGGATTCTCCAAACTTCATTTGCTGTAGAGTATAAATCTTTTAAGTGCAGGCTCTTCGGAGCTATTTTTAAAATTGCCACATGCGTCCTGCTATTGTTATAGGCCTAAGCTTTTATGTTTTGCTCTCCATGGTTATGTACCGAGTGCTGTTTACTAATTATTCTAAGTAACAATAAAGTATTAACGAAAATTTTTATCTGCGATGCTGAACCCGTATTCGCATGCTCGACGTTGTGTAGCTATGTGAAAGATTTCCTAGCTAGACCCTTCGAAGAATCCATGTGTCTTTAAAGCACAATTCTTACTAGAAATGATCTTTTCTCTATAAAATGGATCAGAACAAACGTTTTCGAAAATACCATTACTTTTCACCTGAAAATAGCGATTCTCTTGTTAGCGCATGTCGATTATATCCGGCCTTCCTGCTCTCCGACTCGGCGGCTGGGCGCAAAAGATTTGAAAACTGAACGTGCCTTAGTTAAAAGTGCGAAAACTAAGCAAATAAAAGAAGTAATAAACAGAAGATTATCACATCCTCATGTGTGATAATGATTCCGGCAAACTTTTCGTTGGGTGACGGGAAAACTCGGCAAGGCCGAAAAAGCGCTAAAAATTCGTAGTTACGAAACGAAACAACGGAGAAAGGTGGGGATTTTAGAAGCTTATAATTCCATATGGGAGCTAAGTATATTATGAAAGGCGGAATAAGCAAGAGGGGTCCTTTAAAGTTTAACCGAATAAGACTGAGATCCGACAGTCTTGTTGCACTTCACTTATTTTCTAAATAGGCCTGAAAACCCGAAAGAAATGCGTTACTTCGTTTGTCGCTATCCACAGATAATTGATTTCATTGAATGAACTTATTCTTTCGGATTTGTGGTACCTCTATGTGTTTGTCCCTCTACGCTTGAAATATGAACCAGCTACAAATGTAAGCCACTGCCTAAAATTAGAATAAAATTGTCCGATTATGCAAAACAAGCATTGCCAGGAAGAGCCTAAAACGCATCTGCTGACTTTTCCGACATCATGATGACAAAGAAAAAAGTCAGCAGATGTTTTTTCGGTGGTTTTCGGCTCTTCTTGTACGCAAACATAATAGCTAACATCCTAAGTTTTATCCGTTGAAACCGCGCATCCTTGTGTTATCTGTTATGAAGCTTCTGACAGTGCATCAGCTAAAGACTTTGCCTTCTCTTTGGTTTGTCTGGTGGGAGCTAATCTGACGGCTTCCAGCCCTATTCTTCCGAATCGACCCACTAGATGATTACACGGTCGTACCGACGCCTGGCTAGAACTAGCGCCTTCAACGTGGGCTAATTGCAAATACGATAATGCTTCCGAACTAAATCCTTTAAAGGACGCTTCCACGGAGAACCGTTTTCATCTCTGCATTCGGGTGCAACAAGGAAAGCTTTCCAGAACTCTCGTGCCACTCGTGCTTTGCCCTCTGCCGGGAGTATTTGATAATTTATGTGTGCACAATTACTGAAAATGGTAAATGAACCTGAATACTTTCGACGCAAGAGAAAAAGAGAGACCAACATATAATTTTCCGCCTCTTTTCCACCAAATACAGTACTCAAATTTCTTTCGTCTATTTGGTCTACTGCTTCGCTCGTAAAAGGGCGCATGTTTGAGGGAAGACCGTTTTTAAAACATTTTTGTTGTAGCCTTGCGGGTTTGGTTCTTTGGCTCCCTTCCATATTATGAGCGCACCATCAGTGTTCAATACGGAAAGAAATTTCAAGCTATGGCAACCCATGAATGTCAGGGGATCTTGTTTCTGATTATATACGTGTGTACTTAAAGTTTAACTGAAAAGCAAACTTATTTGTAAACGTTTGATTTGAATACACTGAATTATTTTGACTCATGTAAGGGATTGTTTTTTACGTCGCGTAGTCTAGTAGTGACGTTTGGAATCTCCGCTGGTTGTACGACAAAGAACTTACGGCGAGTCGCGGAAAATTTGAATGTCTACAAAAGCGTGTGTTTCAATGGCTAACAAAGCGAAGATTTTGAAATGTTCGATTCATCAGACGAATCTGATGAGCACTGTGGCTCAAACGTATATGGGCGAACGCCAAGTTCTTCCTGGTCACTTTCACTTCCCATGTTACTTTCATCTTCCTGGCTTGAAGAATGCAAATCCGCCATGACTTGTTATTACGGCAATTGGCTGTTGTAGTTGCTAAACACTTCAAACATAGAGCTACGTCCGTATTAGAGGTACAACAGTTACGGAAGAGAAATTACGTCAGCTAAAATTCAAGAATCGTAGATAACCAAGTAACGAAGCAATGCGTCTTGTCGGTTCTTCTAGCCTAATTAAGTAAAAATATGATGGGTAATCAGATTGTCGTATCTTAGCCCTATTCTGTTAACCTTTAATACCCAGTGGATGAATGAAAGAAAACTAGTTAGTACTGCTGTCAATAACAATCTTTGGCTCGGGTGGGCTAATTCCCGCATCTAAAGCACCAGATTTTGGATGGGTATACACTTCTCTGATGCCTAGAAGCTCACGCATCTCACAAGCGCTGTGTTGCCACCTTTCTCTGACGGAACCTACGAAATTTGGCAGCAAAAACCTGTTTTTTGGGATCCCAAAACGTAAGAAGGAGATATCTATGACATCACAAAGTTGTCCGTCTGTCCGGCCGTCTGTTAGCACGATAACTCTCGATTATTCGAAGGGGTTGAGATATTTTGCTCAAGTTTGGCACGATGACTCTTTGGATCAAAGTACAGGTCAAGTTCGAAGATGGGCTCTGTAACCCTATATTTAGGGATGGGGGATGGGTTTCAAATTAAGGGACGCCAAAAAATATTTTTAAAAACTAATGAGATAGTCGATTTAGAGGTAAGGAGACATGCTGAATCCGAATATGAAAATTATTTTTTTCGCCGGACAAGTAGTTCACTCGGAATCCGGCAAAAACCGAATATTGTGGAAAAAGTAAAAGTTATATCTGAAGTTGATTAGATGTTCGAGTCGGGGATAGGACTGGTAGGAGCACATGCTGAATCCGAATATGAAATTATTTTCACGCCGGATAAGTAGTTCGCCCTGAATCCGAAAATTCAGCATGATGTTTTAGCATAGTCGATATAGAGTAAGGAGACATGCTGTTGCAACTCTCGAACATACTAATGATAATCAATAAGTGTATGCCAACAGTTTAGTTGTCTCCAAAGTATATATAGAGTGAGGAGACATGCTGTTGCAACTCTCGAACATACTAATGATAATCAATAAGTGAATGCGAACAGTTTAGTTGTCTCCAGCAAATGCCAACCGGCATTTGCTGGGTCGTAAAGTCAGAATGCATCCGAGAAGTATCTAGTAAGAATTTAATTAAATTTGTTGACCGATTCGAGTCCCTCCCTTTATCCATACAACCGAAAGCTCTGCGTCGATGACCTCATATCTTACACCTAGCGCTTTTGGTTACATCAAGAATAAATAAGGAAGAATTGAGAACTCACATAACCCCGATGTCAGCATCCTAGATCTTTTTTCGTCCGATCTAATTTACCGGGGGTGGAGCCTGGGTGGAGCTTCGCGTGTTGCCTCTTGCAGTGTTAAATGTTACCTCAAGAGCAAAAGTGATGAAGCAGTCAGAAAAGGCGGGAAGTTCAAACAGTGCAGATTCTGAGGATTATATAAATGGAAACTCCTTTTCAATCTCGGGTCAGATTTGCAATATGAAGCTTATGTTGTCACGACCCTTCACAAAGACGGTGAAGCCCAAGGGAATGCGGCATCTGATGACTCAGGGGAACAATTAAGCAACTTGAACGCTGAAGCATGGACCTAACACGCATGCATTTAGTTCAGATTCAATAGGACTGGTGTGAACATTAGTAATTTTATTTTGGCCTTCTCAGGACTGTAAAGAATCGCTTCTAGAAAAGGTATTAAGCTTGGGCAATATTTAGCTGTCGAAATGTACTCAATGAGTTACTATGTTTTGTTTTTAAGTTGTACTCTACACGAAATTTAGTTCATATCATTTTCTCGTGTAGTTGCGAAAAACGGAAATTAATGATTGCTGAGTGCAGGATACCTTTCAAGCGTATCACTTTGTGATAACAACTTATTATTCTTGGTCCAAAAGGTATATCATTATCTCGGATAGTTTCAATTTACATCTGCCCAAATTTGTCATTGTCTATGCCTTTCAGTAATCGTTTTTTTTTTCATTATCATGTTTTTACATCATTCAAGTTGGAATTTGGGCATAGCTGGCGAACTGTACTCAAAGAGTTGTTATGTTTTGTTTTTAAGTTGTACTCTGTACACAAAATTCAGTTCATAACATTTCTCGGTTAGTTGCGAAAAACAGTTGGCTTGAAGTATTTCCTAATTTTGGATTTAATTGATTACTGAAAATGATAATTGTACAGTACCATTCAAAACGTCTACATTTGAGATAACCATTTTTTATTTTTGGTCAAAATGTATATCATTATCTCGGGTAGTTGGCTAAATGTTTCATTATCCATCCTATTGACAGTCTTTTTTTTCATCACTAAGATTCTGCCATAGAGATTGCATGAATGTTTGGAGGCGTGTCCCTTCCTTCTTTAAACTTATAGTGTTCAGTCCAAATCGGTCCTTTTTCTGCCTTTATTTTCGTCATCCTTGAATGTAGGATTGCACGACTTCTATCATCTCACTGTACTTTAGCCCCTTGTCTCGTCTTTTAAAGTAGTGGTAGCAGTGGTTTGTTGGGGGGAGAAGGGCAAAATGTCGGCCTCTTTCGGTTTAATTTGAATTTGGCGCACTTCCTTGACGCGAAGCACGGCGATCAGAAGAAATATCGCCAATAATTACTCTGTGGTCTGGACAGGCGCCGAATAGGCTCCACCCCCGGTACTTGAGGATCGGGCAGATAACAACGTCCCATGATTCAAGTCTTCTCAATTCTTCCCTTATTTATTCTTGGTTACATGGCGGTAGGCACTAGGCAGCCAGGCAGTTTGTCGCAGAGCAAATTAAGTCGCAGTTGTTTAGCTCTGGTCTGTCTTGTCGGGGGGTTGAGAATTGAGATATGTTGCTCAAACTTCGTATGAGGATTCACTGGCGAAGTTACAGGCCAAGTTCGTAGATGGGTTCATTAGCCCTATATTTAGAAACAGCGGAGAGGGATTTCGAATTAAGGGTAAAAATATGTTTTATAAGCTAATGAGATAGTCGTTTAAGGGGTAAGGAGGCCCGATGAATCTATATCTGAACATAGTTTTCTTGCCGGG
The DNA here is from genome assembly GCA_030848855.1 of Branchinecta sandiegonensis. Lineage (NCBI taxonomy): Eukaryota > Metazoa > Arthropoda > Branchiopoda > Anostraca > Branchinectidae > Branchinecta > Branchinecta sandiegonensis. The sequence goes on from JAUPMV010000010.1 coordinate 11,140,650, forward strand.
CAAGTGATTCACCCGGAATTCGGCCCGAACTGGAAATTTGGATGAAGCTCAAGTTGTTTCTGAAGTCGATTAGAGATTCGGTGTTGGGGTAAGGAGACATGCTGAATCGAATTTTGAACTTTGTCTCCTTGACGGATAAGCTTGAAAAATTTGCCAAAACCCGAAAATTTGGATCGAAAGGTTCGGATTTCAGTGTCACTTGCTCTTTTGCTCTCACCGGGATTGCTGCTGAAATACGAGGACTTTGGTAAAAAAAAAAATACTGGAGTAAACGGAGAGTAGTTGTTTGGCCGTAACTTGTCAAAAAAGTCCAAAACAGCAAATTTTTTTTGTACATATTCAAGCGGTTGATTGTGGATAAATAGCAAAATGTTAAAGGGGTCTGGCGAAGAGTCGGAAATCTACAAGGCTCGACTGTCTGGATCAACAGTCCAAAAATGTTAAACTTTTGGGATCCCATCGAAACCTTTGGTCTTGTTTTTTACGTTCTCATCGGGCTCAGAATCATGTCTCACTAACCGAAGAAGCCAACAGATCGCAGAACTCTGCGATTAGTCGCAACACTGCACAAGCGGGCTGAAGGATTGCTAGAACAAAATGAAACCCGCAGTAAATTTTTAATCGTAAACGTCGCCACTCTTAAGGATCAAATCGTAATTATATATAAAATATGTAAATGTCAACAAGCCACGCGATATATAAAGGTGTAACTACAAATATGTACATACGAAACTATGTCAGAAGTTCAAACTTGGTTTCTCGCAGCTAGGTTATTTAATCTTTGTTTTTCGCTGAGCGATCACAAGCAGCACTGCAGTTTCCATCCAAGTGTGAGCTTCTTAGTAAAACTGGAGACTCAATAATATGGCTAAAACTGGGTCGGGAGACCCTGCTCCACCAGTGAAGTGAGAGCGTGTTCCACCCTACTTACCGTAGTTACTACGCATCCTGTCACGAATTCTGGCTTTTTGGCATTTTTCTATTTTCACCAAAAAACTTGGCCAATCACATCACAGAGATTCGTAGTTACCTCGCTTACTACGCACCCGAGCGTGGTAAGCAAATAGTTACAATTAGTTACTATTTCGAGAAGGTTGGAACGGTCAGCGTAGTAACTTTCCACGAGGTTGGAACGAAAATAGTAACTAATAGTTACTATTGTCATAAGGATGGAACACGCTCTGAGCCACGCCCTCTTTTAAACTAGGCGGTCACTACACTCTCAGAAGTTTCATAACAGATAACACGCAAGGATGCGCGGTTTCAAGAAATAGCATTTGGGATGTTATCTGCTGTGATTTTGCAAACGTTCTGCATTAAACGTATAACAAGCTTTGCCTAAAAAACGCCGAAAAAGCATCTGCTGACTTTTCCGATATCATGCGACAAACAAAAAAGTCAGCAGATGTTTCTTCCGGCAGTGTTTCACCTTCTTTGAAAAACATAACAGCTAACATACTAAGAGCGTTTTCCACCCTTCTAACAATAGTTACTATTTCCGTTCCATCCTCACGAAAAGTTACTACGCTGACCGTTCCAACATTCTCGAAATAGTAACTAATAGTTACTATTTGCTTACCATGCTCGGGAGCGAGGTAAGCGTAGTAACTACGCATCTCTGCAACGTGATTGGCCGGATTCGCCCGTGGTATGATATCCTGCTGAAAAATAGAAAAATCGTTCCAGCCTTGACGGAAAAAAGCCAGAATTCGTGACGTCATGCGTAGTAACTACGGTAAGTAGGATGGAACACGCTCCAAGTTCTGTCGGTCGAAACTGCGCATCCCTGCGATATTTGTTATGAAACTTCTGAAAGTTCAGCGGATGCATCGTCTTCTGTGGGAAGTATGAAGTCGGCAAGTATGAAAGAAGTCAAGCAAATTTTTCCATTTTCCAATAGTTCCGACTGATGAGGGAAGTTTTGACCTAGAAATCGACAGTGGTACCCACGGGCCTTTAAAAGGTAGGGGGAACTACTTGTGTTTAGTCGATTTATCTGAATCGCAGACAGATTTTCACGAACCCAACTATCACGTGACCTTATTTGCATAGTCATAGGAAGTGACAAAAATGAACAGGATTATGAACCAATTTCATATAAGCTGGTTCCTTTCCCCTTGCCAGTCTACTCCATTATTTCTATTTCACAGAAGTTAGTAGTCCAGTTCACTCATTCATTATCATAAATAACGGAAGGGTTAGAAAACGAGACTGCCAACCAAACCGCAGGTCGCCGATCGCGTGCTCCGTAAGCCTTAAACTGAAGAAGTATCCCCCCCCCCCCCGTTGTACATTTGGCGGGATCCTAACCGGGACTAAGGTAAGCTTTAAAAAAAAAAGTTAAGGATATTAAGAAGGAACTGAAACGCTTCCAGTAGCGTACAAGGGAAAATTGCCCTTGGACGAAATACAAAAAAAAAATATTATTAGTTTCATTTTTGCAGATATCACGGTCAAAAGTTGTTACCACGGTCAAAAGTCGTTTTTGCAGTTACCGTGGTATCTGGCAAGGTACCGTGGTATCTGATATTCAGATGCCACGATACCACGTGGTATCAGATACCACGGTAACTGCAAAAACGACTAATTGCAGATCAAGTTACCGTGGAAACAGATACCATGGTATCTGCAAAAACGCAACTATTATTAGTGACCTGTTTCGCTCTTTGGGGAAGGAACAAACAAGAAAAGGCAAACTGTCGGCGAACGCAGATTCCACAGCCACGATTTGATGAAGCGAAGCGAACAAGTCAGCTGAGATTTCTTCTAGCTGCAGCCTGACGTAGACCCTTGTCAAGAGGGCAGAGATGGGCGAATCCAATCATGAAAGGATTCGAATACGAATGCAGGGCTAGGTACGAAACCGATCCCACAGCCACCATTTCAGGCTCAGGACTGGAATCCGACCTTAACAAAAATCAAATCATGTACGTAATCAGATCAGATAACGTGATAAATTACTGAAGATTGTTGGTGGCGGAGACAAAAAAGATGGATTACCTAAGCACACTGTGTAAAATTGGGAAAACGAAAACTGAAAGGATGAAGACTAGAAATTTGAGCGGATTCGTAAGATTGTGGGTTTGGAATCCGAGTCCGAATCCAGCATGACAAGCAGAAGATTCGAATCCTAGGACGAATCTTGGATTTGAATCCGGATTCGGATTCGCCCATCTCTGCAAGAATGGCCGATACACTGCTTATCTCAGCCAACTTTTTCGGTTTAGCACCACGAAGTACGATTCAGTCACCTCGGGCTGAAGAAACTCGTATCCACCGAAAACTGCTGACAAGAAAAGAGTTCTACACGTAAAACATCCAAAATTGCGAAATACCGTACAGGTCAACACCCACACGCCCCGTAGACCCCCTCCCCCCACATACTATATCCCAACTACGAGAAAAGGAACGATTTGGAAACGACACGTTCACGCGCTCCGAACGCACAAATCACAGCACCATATCGACTCACAAAAAACTGCGACACCAACCTCTTACAATTTGGTTAATTCATACGCCCCAGGAGATCACAAAAAACTTTGGGTCTGCTAACAAAACAAAACAAGATCACATATGATATGAAAAGAGGCAAAAAAGGCACTCCCACAAACTGGCGTACAGGGACATACTAAATATGTAGTATACGCGAGTATCGAAATTTTCGACACACTGACCGAAAAAAGTACCCTCGACTACTTACAGACCTTTAACGAAACAGGGTATGAAACAAAACTATGCGCAGGGTGCAATCTGGAAAACTTTCCTCTGCGCCGACAGTTATGCATAAAATTTGGAAATAATACCCTAAATAACTCAACACTAAGACCGATAGTAAAACAATCTAAAGCAGGCGTAGACCGTCATCTGACTGACGTTCAAATTAGTGTTTATAGTGTCCAGAGAAATTTGTAGAGGCAAAAACCTTCTTGCTGCATTTATTTTATTATTATTAATACTACCCCCCCCCCCCCCCTCGCCCACAATACAAACTAACTAGGTTTGCTAAGAAGGGCCGAAATATAGCTCTAATAAAATTCAGCTCGCAGTGAGCTTGGGCTAAAGGAATATTTAAACTAACTAGACATTTTTCAAAGATGTGTAGTTTTAGCAACCCCATTACAGCCCAAGTGTTTGCCACACAGGCGGGATATTCCAGCAACCGTGCCCCCCTCGCTTGTCAACCTGTACGATTCGAACGAGAACGAGAGCTGAATATTATCAGCTCAACCGTGATTCACTAATACGATTTACGAGATTATCTTATTTTTCTTACTTTTCAAACCGAAAAACTTGGTAGCCTACTAGTTGATCGGTCATTGTTTCTAAAGACGTGAAACTAATGGTTCATATTATCACCGAAATCCCATAAGATACTAACAACCGACACTAATGGTTGTTTCGCTAGTGTACGCGAAAAAAATGGTACGCGGCATGATCGATAATCATCTGAACAGCAGTGTACAAACATATGAAAAAAACATACTAGTGACGTGTCTTCGCGCACATTAAGAGCGTGTTCCACCCTACTTACCGTAGTTACTACGCATGACGTCAAGACTGTGAAGGCTGGAACGTGTTTTTCTATTTTCAGCAAAATTTGGTACCACGGGCTAATCCGGACAATCACATCACAGAGATTCGTAGTTATCACGCTTACTAGGCTCCCGAGCGTGGTAAGCAAATAGTTACTATTTCGACAAGGTTGGAACGGTCAGCGTAGTAACTTTTCACGAGGGTGGAACGAACGAAAATAGCAACTAATAGTTACTATTGTTAGAAGGGTGGAACACGGTCTAAACAACTCCTGCAGATCTAAGGTTGCCTAAAGACCCATTCACAAAAGCTTTTGGCCTAGACTCAGTCCCAGCCAGTTGTGAAAATCGTTCTGTGACCGAGGCTTTGCAGGGTTTCTGCCGTTCGCAATGGCGCCTCGCCTGCATGACCTTACTATGAGCATGTGCCATGTGCTTCCTGAAATCGAAGTTCAGAAGAATTCGACCTTCAAGGGTACTAACCAATCAGATTATTTTGCGGAATTTATGTTTCATACTGGCCATCAGAAAATTCAGTAAAAAAGGCGACTGGTTTTTTAATTCGTTTTAATTTGGTCTCAGGCTGAACTGGTGCTGCCACGTAGGCCAGTCTCAATACTCTAAATGACTGAGTCCAAAACACGCCAGTGATCCTATGGAAGAAGGAGTAAACGTGTCCGTAACGACTCAAACTCGACGACTCAAATCCTGTGTCAAACAATCTCGGCGATCTTTGGGAGCCGCTTCTTGCTTTCTTCCACAGGTACCCGGAGATTCTGCGTCGACAGGGAGAGATAGTAATTAAGAGTACTGGGAATGTCAAAACCCTAGCGGAAATGGGGTGTCAGAATAATTTTCAGAACTGCCTGAGACCAGGTAGGTAAAACACTAAATACGCGTTAAAAGCTATGGGCCGGTAACACGGTCCTCCTATAATACGAATCAGGCGTTCAATTCAACATCGTACGATGCTTTGTAGCGTACCGCGAGCGTGCTTCTTCGTAGCAATTCGATAACACTATATAACTACCTGTATAACAGCAATCATGCCGAAGAACTATTTTACAACTGGAAGTCTATGTCCGCCTTATTGGGACAAATGACAAACCGTGTCGTACTTTACACCACATTACACACGGAAATATAGCCTTTCCACAAGCACACACATCGGTGTGCAGGACTATCTTGAAACTGAGCGTACGACTGACAAACTGTGGTCGTGTATACCGTACACCAGATTCCGCGCGGAAACGGAGTATTCACACAAGTAGCCTACTCCCACCGATATACAGGACTACTTTAGAACTGGAATTCCTTGGCCGGTCTGACCAGTGACCAAGGTGCAAGTTGACAAACTGTCATTGCACTGTCCACCAGCTATCGCTTGGAAAGTGAAATTGCTTTGCATTACTTCCAATTTCTGGCTGTTTCAGACAACAACGTTGTCTCCAGGGTTGTCAGATGCCGTTGGGGTTGACGACACCGTTATCACTTCAACTAAAATTGAAAAAAAAAGGTCACAACAACAACACTGATTCATTTCTTGTTTTCTCTTGGAACTTGCAGGTAGAACAACTGTAGGAATTGTTGGTCTTTTCATCCTTTTTATGATGGTAGGATGGTACCAAAGAAATGACTTCTTTATTTTATCCAATATAATCGGCTATTTAATTGCCGTCAAAATAGATCCCCTACTTCCTCCTACGTATGCCCACTAATAGCGAAAGCTGAGGCTCCAAAATATTGGTTTCCGACAGTGCGAGGTCCAGGCCACGGCAATCTCAAATCTGACGTCCCAGTTTGTTCCTCTCGGAATTAAACATGTAAGCGGAGAACAAAGGTTTATTTTGGAACTATTCGTTACAACTTAAAATTTAATTTCAATAAAATCAAACTGCCATTCAAGACGATGACAGCCAGCGGGCTTGGACAAGAAATTTCGCTCTCTTCTTATAACGTCTCTAGTATCAAGCAATTGCTAAAAACGGAAACTCGTTGCGATGTTTCACCATAGATTGATATTTCGTAGCTGACTTTCCGTTTTTAGCCATTGTTTTAATATATGTTCCCAGTCGGCTTGGGCTCAAGGAGTATTTAACGTCTCCAATATTTTTTCAAATTCTTTTTATAGATGGTTCCACTCCTAGTTCTTTGTAGACATCAGAGCTAAATACTGCTAGGGAGTATGGCCAAGACCTATGCTTTCCATTCTTCGGAAACGGGCCTTAATCATAGTGCCGCCCACTACGCTCAGGATATTCAAAGCGAGACAAACTTGCGGGTTTAGAAAATTTTTAGTAGAGCTAACATGCGGGGTTGCATAAATCGAGGAAACAGGGGAGGTTGTATCTTTTTACGTATTTGAAATATGGAGTTGTCGGAGCCAGCGCTGATTCAGTTTCGGTAGGGAGGCTCTCTATCGATAGCGTCGCTTCTATTCGAGTGTGCGTCCCTTTTTTCAAGTCTTGGCGCTACTCTGTAGTGTTATTTCGCTCTGGTCGACCCTCATAGCTTGGTGCTTGACCGATAACTGAACTGATGTTTGGGCCGTGGGCTGGCCCCCGCTACCCGCGTCATAGTATTTCATAACGCTCATCAATGAGCTCATCAGAAGCATTACTTCCAATCCGATTCGCCGATTCTGAGGAAGCACAAGCAGCAAGCCCGAGACGAGTAAGGAAGGCAGGGCGGACGAGGGGGGTAGTCAAGCTTGTAAATTTCAGCAGCCACGCAGGACAAGGGTCGAGGGTCAAAGAGCTAGCAGAAAACCGTTTCAAATGAACTTACTCAGTCGTGCATTCGTCTTCCTTTGATTCTAGAAATGTTTAACTGTATTATAGTGGAACAGATATATCAGACCCCGCATGACTGACAAAGAGAACTTCTATAAATTTGCTTCAGGCGTCCGTACTTGGATGAGGTACACTGACATATACTGATATCATATACCTTGAAGTAAACACGCCGTTTGGCACCAAGCCACGATTTGTGTTGATGTTTTGAAACTTTGTTTTTCTGCTTGTTTGTAATTGGTTGTGATATTATTTGGTTCTTTTCTTATGATATTTTTTATTTCTTTTTCTTATACTCCGTCTTATGCTTTTGTAGATGGGTCACAAATACATACATGCAAACATGTATATTTGTTCTGCCATTTTTGACCCATACCCTCAGTTCTGCAGCAAATTCTGAAAGCAAAAGTTGCAGTAGATCGTATTTCTGACCAATGAGCCCCTTAGAAGTAAAGCGGACCATGGTCCACCTCGAAAAGAGCCAGACGCGGCAAGGACAAACATCAGCGTAGTACTGAGGGTGAAAGAATGACGTAAGTGAAAAATCTCGAAAATGAGAACGGATGGAACGTACAGAGAATCAGCAATACGCCAGCCACTACCTGATGTGTGGAGATACGAATGAGTGTCTGCGACATCTTATGTGTGAATGTAGGGAACTGAATAGTTTGAGCAGAGAAATATTTGGAGTAAATGACTGTGATCAAGAATGGATGGAGCAAATGCTGAAGAGTGAGTGTTATGTGTCTATACAGAAAGCGGTTAGATTCCTCAAGTTGTCAATGATTCATATAGAGATACTTTTTGTAGTTTTGAGTTGTTGTTAGAGATAAGTTCGTCGGTTTGTTTCTTCTTTGTTTTGTATTGCCATGGACCATTGGCCTCTACAGCATACGTCTAAAACACTTATTATCATAAATTAAAGAATCCCCCGCACTATTTACTCTTCAACTTACAGTATTTTGAAATATTTGAATACTTTAAAACTAGGCTGTGCTTTCAAAAATAACCCACAGGTTTGGCTGTTTTAAGCCTTTTCCGAGACCCGTTGACTTATAGCGAAAACATGAAACTATTTACATAACCGGTTTTCTGATGGAAAAACTTCTCGCAGACAACCGTCGACACCGTGATAACTGCCCGTCTTTGTGAATGTGTTGTATTGTTTATCAGTTATGTATAGATATATAACGTTTTCTGTTATTTGTCTCTTTTTCTCTCTTATACTCCATATGTTTGTTTTCGATGGGAAATAAATGATATATATATATATATATACACATCGAAGGTAGCAAAACATGGCAAGTGAGAAAATCAGCGTGGTTTTGTTAGAGTGGTTTGAATGTACCGTACGAAATTGGGGTCTCCGGGCTTAGAAACATATGGAGTGATTATGGAAGTAGGTTGCATTAGTATTATAGGTAAGACAGATCCTTTAAAAATATAGGTAACATGGGTCGATGGAAATGTCAGTTCTTACTGGATTCCCTTGAAATATTAGTCTATAGCGAAAGAAACTATCGAGTGCTCTTAGAAACAAGAGGAACATACCGTGACTGGGCGATTCTTCATCTGATGTGTAACCATCGTTCACATTTCCGGCCTGAATTTCCGCTGCGGTCACTTCACTTGAGGATGTTCTCTCGGATTCGATGCGGATTTGAGCCGCCTCGCTGGGCGAGGTTGACTCGTCAGGCTGTAAAACATGTTGGCCACGTAAGCGGGAGGACAAAACCGATTATAATGGACTTTTCTTTTCTGTACTGACAAAGTACGACGTTACAAAATATGTCAATGTGCCTGCCTACACAATCCCGAACGGTCTGTGCGGGCACGACTACAAGCTTGGTGGCTGGCAACCTCTAAAGAGATCGGTCGATAGTCTTTCCAAATGAGAGTGGTGGACTTTTGGAACGCCCTTACATCTGAAGTAGTTTTGAGTGACTCCGTCAACGCTTTCAAGAACTGCCTGGACAACCTGTATACTAAGAAAACGACGAAAGTCTTTTAGACGCACACTGCAGAGGCCAATGGCCTATCACCAGGGCCGTACCCAGGGGGGAGGGGTCACCCCCACCCCCATCACAAAAAAACGTAAAAAAATAACCGCTTTTTATAGGCTTTAACCTCTGATCCGTATCTTTTTTGTATTTTTGGTCCGACCTGCGGGACCCCCCCCCCCCCCGAACCTCCTCCCCCCAACTCTCTTAGACAGTCATATGCTAACTCAGGGACCCGGAAGCCCCAGCTCAACGTGCCACCTCTGTTTTTATGCGGCCCTATCAGTCACTATTCACCCAAAAAACCTTGGGGGTCGAAGACAACTAATAAAACAAGGGCGAACGGCGAGCTGAACCGCAACTAGGCGCGGGTGGATCAGACACCGTTCAGCGAATTGTAAAATTTGTGAGGGGTGGGTTGGCATCGCCTCCCGGTATCCTGAAATCTACAAACCCCAACTTGATTGTAGAAGTATATAAATATGTGATTAAAGTGTTTAGACTCAGGAAAGAAAGTTTAGCTTGTTTACGTAGCATAAAGCAGCTTTAACACTGACGCATAGAGCCTTTCACACTAAGCTATGCAACCTCCGCGTCACGGTTGCGGCGACGCAACGCAGAGCTTACGCAGACAAATACAACGCAACGCAAGAACAGAACCAAGTTCTATTCTTGCGTTGCGTCAACACGTTACGCATCGGATTTTTCAATGAAAAATGGACGTTGTTGAAGAGAAAACTGGAGAATAACCTATATTAATGATGATTAAAAACTTACTAATCTGGCAGAAGAAACCGAAAAAGGAAAACATAAATACGCATCCAGCGTGACATGTTCTCCCGCAGGTGTGACGCGTACGCCCAAACCCTTACGCAACTCAAGATAAACGCATACGCGACGCACCGCAACGACGAGTCAATGTGAAAGCGACTTAATAGTTCTAGAGACGTAACGGTTCATTTGTGTCGTGAAACATGTATTTATCTTGTATGGCCTTTTGGCTCGATAAAAACGTTATTATTGTTATTATATTAAATGTCGCGCCCGCTTTAATTCAATCTCGAATTTTGTCCCACTACCTAGCAAATAATTAGTTCCCCGGTCGGCGCTGCGCTTAAAGGACGCCTCGCACTACATAGTGAGCGTGTTCCACCCTACTTACCCCAGTTACTACGTATAAGGTCACGAATCCTGGCTTTTTGGCGTCAAGGCTGGAACATATTTATCTATTTTCACCAAAATATCTTGCCACGGGCTAATCCGGCCAATCACATCACAAAGATTCGTGATTACCCCGCCTACTACGCTCCCGGGCGTGGTAAACAAATAGTTACTTTTTCAAGAAGGTTGGAACGGTCAACGTAGTAACTTTTCACGAGGTTGGAACGAAAATAGTAACTAATATTTACTATTGCTAGAAGGGTGGAACACGCTCAGTGTTTCTACTGAGATGTTCTGAGATAAATAACTACTTTAAATCTCAGCTATACTTACAGCAACTTACACAAGGCTTCGGCTGTTCTTAGCCTCTTTCCATGTCCCTTGTCTTGGATGAAATCGGCAAAATTTGTACAACCGGTCTTGAGACGAATGAGCATCGCGGAAATAATGATCGGGAGCCTGATACGTAACGTGAACAGAACAAACACGGAAAGCTTGATAATCAATTTAATGCTAACAAGGAAATAGGATACACTTATGAAGTGTAGAATCTCGGGAAGGAGAATGGAAGAAACACTACTGAAGTAGAATGAATTACTAGCATAAGCACGATGCGTCCTTTAAGCCCCGAAGTGATGGGCTGAAGGTAGCTTAAACCTGTCAAAGTCGACAAATGAAAGTGTAATTCGTGAGGTCGTTTTTTCGTTTTGAATGCCATGAAAAGAAGAAAATAGTTTTTGTTTTCATTTTTAGTGGTATAAATTGTTGTTGGCGCTTCAAGCGTCTGTTGTATGGCCATATTAGGCTTTTCCAATAAATTATTATTATTATTATTATAAGGTTAGAATACAACTGACCATTAATTGCAAACAAAAATAGAAAAACGAGACTCCGAGAAAAAAAACCCTGAAAATCTCGTTTTTTCTATTTTTGTCGGTAGCACTAAATTACACTGCCACGCTACGACGCCAACGAGCTTTTATGTACTTACGATCCGACCTCCGCCAAAGGTTCCTCCTTGGGTTCCATAGTTCCCAGGTTGCAGGAGAGGGGCTTGCTCACTATCCGAGTCAGGTTCGCTGTCAGAGAAATGCTCTCCGTTGTAAAGGATCTTCCGTTTGCAGATAGGGCAGACGCGTCGCGTTTTTGTCAGCCAGGGGTCAACGCACTTGCAGTGGTAAGCTGTAAGGAAGCTTTGTTGAAACGGCGAACATCAGTTGAATGAATGAATGAATAAGGGTTTATTAAAAAAAAAAATAGAATCTTCAATGCCCAGAGGCGAAACTGTGAGGGACTAAATACCCTCAAAACAAAACATCAACAACAACAAAAACTTCGACAAATATAAAGAAAAAAAAGGAAAGAAAGAAAGAAAGGAGCTTGACTTACCCGGTCTGGGACGCCCAACCAAAAAAAAAACAAAAAAAAAACATTTTCAACCAGAATCACTACTAACTATCCAAAAAAAAACTAACGAAAAACACAACTTAAACGGCTGAGAATAACGCATCAAATTCATATACAGCAAAACAATGAACCTTTAACATGTTACGAAAATCCAATAAAACACTACATGACCTTAACTCTGTCGATAAGCCTTCCCATACTAAAGGCCCAACATGTCTAATGCTAAATCTCGATCTACTAGTTATTACAACCGGCCTGCGGATCAGCTGCGAACTACGAGTTCCATGTTCATGAAAAGATGATGCACGGGGAAAATACTGAGAAAAGCACTGGGGTAAAACTTCATTGTAATGTTTGTACATAAATAAAGCGTCATAAAACTTACAAATTCCCGCAAAAGGTAAAATGTGAAGCTCCTGGTAACGGTGTCTTACGGAAATATTACGACTATCACCAGACAATACTCTTATTGCCATATTCTGTATCACACGTAGAGGAGTAAGGTGGCTTACAAAAGTTTTTGTCCATGCCAGACAACAATACAACAGATACGGATGTACCATTGAAAAATATAACATTCTTAATATATTCTGAGGAAAAATATGTTTAAGTTTTCCAATAATTCCAACATTTCTAGCTAATTTACTACTAACACATGCAATATGATTTTTGAAACTTAAACATTCATCAATAATAACTCCAAGGTAACGAGTACTTGCACTGCGTTTAATTGTCTGACCACCAACTTTTATATCGATTATCCAAGGATAATAATTCGAACTTCTGCCATATATTACAAAACAAGTTTTGCGAGTGTCTGGCTTGCGGGCAACGGGCGTAAATGACATATTGTTTTTCTTCCGATTCTACAACTGTTACGACCTGTCTGATCTCCACGCAACGCCCGAGGCAGGCAAATAAACTGCAGGTTTGCTTCTTCTAGCTATCTCTGGTACAAAACTTAAAGTTTAACTGAAAAGCCAACGAAAAATTTATGTGTCATTTAATTGAACACACTGAATTATTTGGATTCTGCACAAAGGGATTTTCCACTATCTACTCTAGTTATGACGTTCTGAATATCTGCGGCCGTCCCCACAACGAGAATTGTACTATGATGCGGGAAATTTTAATCTCAACACAAACGCGGCTTTTCAGTGGGCACTGGTGAGATTGGTGAAGATGGGTTAGTGCCTGAACAAAAACAAAAAAAAAATCATAAATCTTTCTCGTAAGGCATACAACAAACAAGCGCTTAGAGGTACCACAAATCCCATGGAAATTCCACTATTTGAAAATCGATTATTCGTGAATAGCGGAACAACGGAGTAATTTTTCAGTAATTTAACATTTTCAGCGGGTCTTCAAGCCAATTTTAGAGAATAGGTGATGGGTAACTAGATTGCCCCATCCCAACCCTGTTCAAAACTTTAAGTAAGACAATTAAAAGTATGTGAGGCTAGTTCGGGAAATTTTTTATTCAGTTGATTAAAAGTTTGCCCGTATACTGAATGTAAAGGTTGTGCTGTTTTCGTTTTGTTTTTGTTCATGGCCCGAGGGCTTCATTAAACATCTATCTCTCTGTTGGTGCTGACGCGTGTTTTGGACTTGGTGCACACTACGACCTCATCCCGCTTTTTGGGATCCCAAAACGTAAGTTGAGGGATACCTATGACTTCGCAAAAGTTGTCCGTCTGTCCGTCCGTCCGTCTGTAAGCACGATAACTCTCGAAGGGAATGAGATATTTTGATGAAACTTGGTGTGAGGATTCGTTGGGTCGGCGGACCAGTCGAGTTCGTAAATGGGCTTTGTAGCCCTACATTAAGGGGTGGGGGTTCAAATTAAGGGGGCAAACAAAATATTTTGAAACAGCTAATGTGATAGTCGATTATGGGGTAAGAAGACATGCTGAACACGATGGTGAAAACCATTTTGTAATCGGACAAGTAGTTCGCCCGGAATCCGGCCAAAACCGGAAAGTTTGTTAAAAGTAAAAGTTTTATTTGAAGTTGATTAGATGTTTGATTTAGAGGTAGGAAGACATGCTGAAGACGATGGTAAAAATCATTTTCTCGACGGAAAAGTAGTTCGCCCGGAATCCGGCCCAAACCGGAAAGTTTGTTAAAATTAAAAGTTTTATTTGGAGTTGATCAGATGTCCGATTTAGGGCAAGAAGGCATGCTGAACTTTTATGTGAAAACAATTTTCTTCCCGGACATGTAGTTCGCCCGGAATCCGGCCAAAACCGGAAAATTGTTAGAAGTTAAAGTTTTATTTCTAGCTGATTAGATAACCGATTTAGGGGTAAGAAGAGACGCTGAATCCGTGTGTGACAATCATATTTTACCCGGACATATAGTTCGACCGGAATCCGGCTGGAGTCGGAAAATTTGTTGTAAGTTAAATTTTTATTTGAAGTTGATTAGATGTTCATTATTGGGGAAAGAAGATACCCTGAGTTCGTTTTTGAGCTTTCTTTTTTCGCCGGACAAGTAGTTCTAGAGTTCGGCCGAAACCGGGAAATTGGCAGAAGTGGCAGGAACTTTTCGTCAAAACAGATATGACTTATACGGGTAAACACACATGCTGAATCCATATCTGAACTTGGTTTTCTCAGATGATTAGCTATTTGGCCTTAATCTGTTTCTGAATTTTAACTGTAAGAATATTCAAGGATTCTGGCGATGACTGGATCTGGCTAAGACAAGACCCAGTTGTCTGGATCAGATATTGAATTTTTGGGATCCCATCGAAAAGTTTGGTCTTGTTCTTTGAGTGCTTTTCAGTTGTTGTGTGATATGTTGTGCTTTGTTTATTTCTTTTCTTTGATTACTCCATCCTCTTAAATCTGTAGGGCCCTTACCGTGTCCACATGGCAACAGCCGCAGCTTCTCTCCCTCCACATACTCCTCCAAACAGATGGCACAGACGTCGTACGGATCCCCCTTTCGGAACTTCTTCACCGGGATCTTTCGAAGGGAGGACCGTGGAAGTCGGTATCTGCTCAAACGGCGATGGTCTTTTATACATTTAATCAGCTGAAAAACAGAGAAACCGCTTAATCCTTCGCTTGATTTTCGACAGGGACGACACGACATCTTTTTTCTTCAAAAACTACTTTTCTGCACCCTTGGCTTAGAGATATCATGACCAGCATAAGATGAACTTTCGTAGCTGCAGCTTTCGAAAACTACAAAGATGCAACGATCTATAATTCAGCTTCTGAAAGAGCGCTACGGAACTGATCGAACGCGGTCAATGAGCGGGTTCCACCCTTCTAACAATAGTAAATATTAGTTACCGTCCGAAACTCGTGAAAAGTTACTACGCTGTCCTATCCTCCCGAAGTTGTAACTATTTGCTTACCAGGCTCGGGAGCGCAGTTAGCGTGGTAACTACGATCTTTGTGACGTGATTGGTCCGATCGGCCCACGGCACGATATTTTGCCGAAAATATAAAATAGTGTTCCAGCCTTGACGCCAAGAAGCCAGGATCCGTGACGTCATGCGTAGTAACTATGGTAAGTAGGGTGGAGCACGGTCAATATGTCCATTCAGTTCGACACGACGACCTCATATTCATTTCTGAGGTTCAGTAAAGTGGAAAGTTTCCTTCTAGTTTCCTCTGAGCTTTCGCAGCACCGGACAGACCCCCCCCCCCCACCCACGCTTGAGACAACACTGTAAAAAAAAATCTTGCAGTATTTGCTACTGGGATTAATCTTGTCTCTAAAAAGATAATCTTATCTCTAATTCGGATTAATCTTATCTCAGTAGAGATAAGATTAATCCCAGTAGCAAATACTGCAGTTAACTCTAATCCTTACTCGGAGAAACTTTTTACAGTGAAGGCTGCTGAGGCTGATCGGATCAAATAAAGTTTTAAAGCAAACAACCTCCACAAACTCAAGCTGGGGAACAATCAAGTCTAAAAGCCTGCAAGGAAAATCAAATGATACCAAGGGGTCCAAGGGGCACGTAACAACAACGCCGATGTGCCAGCATCTGCCAACCAAGGAATGTCGGCTACATGGGAGTACCAGTGAGCCGGTGAAACAACAACATCCACCAACCAAGCTACTAACCAGCGGGAGACTCTAAAGAAGGATCACCCCACCTGAGGCCTTTTTCCCCGATACGGTTGTGTGCCACACAGTCGAGCCACGAGTTGAAACTCGCGGAAACGTCGTTTTGTCTACCTTTTTTGTGGTAATTTCAAATATCGGTAAATAAAAATTAAATTCATGTAAAGTCTCAATAAATAGAACTCCAGGCTTATTTCCTTAACATTCTGTACAAAAAACATCTTCAGTTTTAAGTCGTTTGCTTGAAAAAGTAGTTATCTTTATTGTTTAGACACTATTTTGCTGCTGAATTTGATTTTCCCGCCAGAATCGAGCCACAAAGGCGTTTTTTAGCGGTTCTTCTGTTCATCAACAGCGTTGACCAACAAACTACTCTTGGCCGCAAAAACGTCCCTGTTGATCAACAGAGGTGAATCTTCGCCAGAACGCTCTGTTTGAAAAATCTGGCTGATTACTCCACAAATTGACCAACAGACTTGACCAAAGCGGCGATCGATTCGACTAGCGGAAGTCAACCCCAGAGTTGACTTTTTTCTCTTCTGTCGTTTTATTTAGTAAGAAGTCGACCGAGCAAGTCAACAGAGAATTGCTAATCGAACCCTTCCTGGCAAAAAATCTGAAGGCATATACTCTTTATACTCCATAGAGAGAATGCACCCTAACCGAGAAAACGGATATTGCTACATCATCATCACGGGATCAAAAAAGTTTAACACTGGGAGGTATAGGACTTTCAACTTTGAAATTAAAGTATCGGCGTTTGATTATCATTCTGAGCCAGGGACTTGCTGGAAATGTTAATTGGGCTGTTTCTTAATCGTATAGTTCTATTTTTGCAAAAGAGATTCCATGAAAGTAAAAGCCAGGCTTCACCTTCCAGGTTACCAAACGTCCGAAGCTTCCGCATAGTCAAGCCAACCCTCCCAGATTTTCATGATAATGATGACATCAATTTTGCTATTCTTCAACATTTACTACACGTCCCCTCCGCATTTCAAATATCTCTTGCATCCCAGTCACAACTGTCAATCACTTTCCCTTTCCTTCTTACATTTGCATATTTGTTCTGTCTCTCGAGTGGATTGCCTCTATTCGTTGTGTAGGCCGCAATCTCTCTATGATCCACAATATTTGAAACTTCCACCTTGTTCTCCTTAACTTGAAACAACTGACAATTTCTCCCTGTCATTGAAAGTCAACTTTTCGTCAACCTTCAGGTCGACTTTGATAAATCGAACGCTCCCAGTTAACCGAGAATCGCAAATAAAACGACTGACTGACGATCTCAGTTAACTTGAAAAGTGAATCGAACGCGGCTCAACAATACTTTCAGTTGCTGGTCGTTTTGGCCAACAGTGTTGGCCACAGAGGTTTCTGTTGGTCGCTAGAACGCACTGTTGGTCAACATTGGCTCAATGTTGAACCGCTAAAAAACGCCTAAAATCGACAATCACCTCGCCAGTTGTTTGTCGAATTTGAGCCACAAAGCGAGCCACGAAGCTCTTGTTGGTCGCTGAAACACACTTGTGGGCCGCACGAAAGACCGCGGAAACACTCTTTTCGAGCCACAGTCGACCCACAAACTGTTTGCGGGAGCTCGGAAAACGCCTCTGATCTCGCTGGAGGTGCGATTTAAGGTAACAGGTCGTAAACGATTCACAAGAACCTTCTACTACCTATATTTTAACAACGAGACTTTCTCCCCCTTTATTTAAGGCTATCTATGTTAGTTGCCTGTAGAGGCGCTGAGTTTTCGTTGCTAGGGGCAAGGAAAGAACAAGTGCACAGGTTTCAAAGGTGCCAGGAAGGAAAGATACCACTCCAGACACCAGGGGCTTTCGCATTTGAGGGGTTCAATGTTCTGCGGAAATGGTTGGCAGCTTCTTCGTATCGTATGAACTACGTCACCAAGAGAAAATTTTTATTTTGGCAACTGTGCACATCAATCTAAAAAGTAGCACTTCCTAGTTTTTATATTTCTATACTAGTCGTTTATTCATATTGTACATGGCCGTCAGATTTTCAACATGGATATATAATTACTTCGCCCATGACAGTCCATGTGTAGCTTTGTTATCACCAAGAACCTTCTCAGTCTGCTAGACGTACAACGCGTAGTACCATTTGCTTTTTTGGCAGATGCGCATCATCTAGCGAAAACCGAGGAAATTTCTAAGATGGGAAGAACGTTAGCGATCCCGAAACTCCTCCTACTAAAAACTTTTACTTTTTCATTCCATGTTGAAATTTGTATTCCGGAACATAAAACGTACAGAGGTTCGAATAGGCTCTTAAAAAGCAGTGTATTATGAGTTGCGTTTCTGCAGATACCGTATCTGATACCACGGTCTAAAATCGTTTTTGCAGTTACCGGGGTATCTGATACCACGAGTTACCGGGGTATCTGATACCACGAGTTACCGGGGTATCTGATACCACGGTCAAAAGGCGTTTTTGCAGTTGTCGGTATCTGGCCAGTTAGCGTGGTATCTGAGTCAGATACTACGGTCCGACCGTGGTAACTGGTCGTGGTATCTGAAAAGTCATGCGTTGTAAACATTGTTTGAATAAAAGTCATCTTACTTTCATCAATTTTTGTCAGATTGGTGAGAAAGAAGTTTACTCCTTAGTGATGTGATTGAATATCTGTTTTTCTTTTGGGATGACTTCGGAAAGCGCAATTTCGGCAATTGTCGTTTTTGCAGAGCAACCGTATATCAGATACCACGGTAACTGCAAAAAAGACTAATTGCAGATCCAGTTATCGTGGTAAGAAATACCATGGTATCTGCGAAAACGCAACTATGGTAATTGCTACCACAAGTACTGTAACAGATTTTGTCGTAGCCACAAGCTCGTCCGCTATCGTAAGTGAACCATGGAAAGAAGATTACTAAAAGATTGTGGTACAGTGTAAAAAAATATTGCAGTATTTGCTACTGGGATTAATCTTGTCTCTACTGAGATAAGATTATCTCTAATTCCGATTAATGTTATCCCAATAAAAATAAGATTAATCCCAGTAGCAAATACTGCAGTTAACTTTAATCCTAACTCGGAGAAACTTTTACAGTGTAGCGGAAGGAAGTCCTAAAGAACTACAAACAACAAACCACACTGCAAGAAGTTTGATAACAGATAACACGAGGATGCGAAGTTTCACCCGATGTTATCTGTTGTGATTTTGCAAATGTTATGCATTGAACGCTGTGCATAACAAAATTGCCAAGAAGGGCCGAACAAGAGCTGTAAGCTCATATGGCACTTGCATGGGTTAAGATGTTTTGATTGATCAAAAGTAAGTTTCGACTTTGCGGTTGGGATGCGCACTCTAAGGGAGCTAGAACTTCATTTGTAAGCAAAACCCTTGAGGCAAAAATGATAATGGGCTAATGAATGAATGAATGAAGGATTTATGACGCACTGCCCAAGGGCGTAAGTGCAGTAAAAAGGACAAAGAAATATAAAATAATAACAAAACACTCAAAAATATTTTCACTAATTTAATTTAACTAATTTAATGGGCATCATGAAAGTGCATATATTGCTTAAAAGTATTTTTTTTTACTTTGCGGTCAAGATTGGTACTTTAAGGAATAATCGTATTTGGGAAGTAGCAATTTCTAAGCAAATTTTGTTGAATCTCTAATATTCCAGCGAAGTTTCACCGTCCTAGCACATCTGGAAGTACCTTAACTCGCGATCACCGGAATCCCAGACCCCCCCCCCCTCCAACTCCACCCACAACACCCGGAGCCAATCCGGTTCTGTAAATGGTTAATCCAGAGCATCTGTTTGTTATTCCCACGAAGTTCGATCCCGATCACACCAGTCTAAGCGGGTCAAGTATTTCCCCCCCCCCCCCCCAATAATTGTCGGATTCGGTCCGGAAATGAAAAAGATCACCAGAGAGAAATGTCCTCTGTTCAATTATTAAATTTCACTCGAATCCGATCACCCGTTCCAAAGTTACGCATGACTCAATATTCCGGATTCCCCTCCCTCAACTCCCCCCCCCCAAGATTATCATATCGAGGATTTTTTTTTATTCCAAGTCAGTTTGACCGGGTCCCTGATATGCCTGCCAAGTTTCGTGAAAATCCCCAAAAAATGGAATTCCGGAAAACCCCCTTCCCCCCCCCCCTCAAGTGTCCGGATCCAGTTAAATTGTGTAAAAGATTTACATGGAGCAGATGTTTGTTATTCCCAGCAAGTTTCACTCCGATCCCTCCATTCTAACCGTTTCTCGAGATTTCCGGTCCCCCCCCCCCCACAACTCCCCCACGGTGCCCGTAGCCAATCCGATTCAGTAAATGATTTACCTAGAGCATCTGTTTGTTATTCCCACAAAGTTCCATCCCGATCTCTCCATTCTATGCGGGTCACGTATTTCGCCCCCCCCCCCCCCCAATAGTTGCCGGATCCGGTCCGGATATGAAAAAGATCACCAGAAAAATGTCCTCTGTTCAATTCTTAAATTTCACTCGAACCCGATCACCCGTTCCAAAGTTACACATGACTGAATATTCCGGATTCCCCTCCCTCCACTCCCCCCACCATTATCTGATCGACAAAATCTGTATTTTGAAGTCAGTTTGATCGGGTCCCTGATATGCCTGCCAAGTTTCATCGTGAAAATCCCCAAAACTGCCATCACCGGAATTCCGGAAAACCCCCTCCCCCCCCCCCCCCCCTAAGTGTCGGGATCCAGTACAATTGTCTAAACGATTTATCTAGAGCAGATGCGTGTTCCTCCCAGCAAGTTTCACTCCGATCCTTCCATTCTAACCGTTTCTTGAAATTTCCGGTCTCCCCCCCCCCCAACTCCCCCCTGGCTACCGACTCTGGTCAAGACTTTAAACGGGACATCACAGATATATAATCTATTCAGTTATTAAGTTTCATTACAATCCGATCACCCGTTCGAAAGTTACACACTACTCAATTTCCCGGATTCTCCTGCCCTCCACTCCCCCCCAAAATGGTCGGATCGGAAAACTGATTATTTCTAAGTTTGTTTGGTCGGGTCTCTGATATGCCTGCCAAGTTTCATGGTCCTAGCACATCTGGAAGTAGCCTAACTCGAGAAAGTGTGACAAAATGCCCTCAATTTTCAAGTTTCCAGCGCCCACCACTCCCCCGCATATGGTCTGATCGGGAAACTGATTATTTCCAGGTTAGTTTGGTCGGGTCCCTGATATGCCTGCCAAGTTTCATTGTCCTAGCACATCTGGAAGTACCCTAACTCGAAAAGTGTGACAAAAAACTAGGACCGACCGACAGACGGAATTGTGATCGGTATATGACACTGCCATAAAAAGCCTCTGCTGACTTTTCCGATATCATGACGGCAAACAAAAAAGTCAGTAAACCTTTTTCCGGCGGTGTTTCGCTCTTGTCTGCATGACATTGTATGGAAAGCTTCCGTTCCAGGCTTTCTGCGTACTTTTTCTTGCGGTTCTTCGATTGCTCTTGTATGCTTGTATGCTGTATGCTTGTATGTGTTTTTGTACGTTTCAACATTACTCAGAAGAGTCGAAAAACCACCCAAAAAGAATCTGCTGACTTTTCCGATATCATGACGACAAACAAAAGAGTCAGCAAACCTTTTTCCGGCGGTGTTTCGCTCTTGTCTGCATGGAATTGTATGGAA
Organism: Branchinecta sandiegonensis; assembly: GCA_030848855.1. Classification (NCBI taxonomy): domain Eukaryota; kingdom Metazoa; phylum Arthropoda; class Branchiopoda; order Anostraca; family Branchinectidae; genus Branchinecta; species Branchinecta sandiegonensis. The sequence goes on from JAUPMV010000010.1 coordinate 11,162,281, forward strand.
AGCTTCCGTCCCGCAGGCTTTCTGCATACTTCTTTGGCGGTTCTTCGATTGTTCTTGTATGCTTGTATGTTGTATCTTGTATGTTTCAACATTACTAGGAAGTGTCGAAAAACCGCCGAAAAGCATCTGCTGTCCGATATGACAACGACGAACAAAAAAGTCAGTAAATGTTTTTTCTTCTGTGTTTCGGTTCTTCCTTTTCATAAAATCGTTTGTTCCCCGCATTTCCAAATTGGGTGATTTAACGTGTTTATTGGTCCCTTTCATCGAATTTGCTAAGTCATCCAACTTTCGTTCATTCCGCATCGATTTCACCGCATTCTGTCCGTCCATTCATAAAATTCGGTGATTTCACCTGTTTATTTGGTCTCATTCGTTAGCGAATTTGGTAATTCACCGGACTTTTCTCAAGTCCGTATCTGTACTATCGCATTCGGCAGTCCATTTCATAATTCGGTCATTAATCAGATCCATTTGGTTCTGACTCGTGACCGAGGAGGAACATTTTAACGCATAACGTTGGAAAAACATAACAGCTAACATCCTAGTCTGCGCATCCTTCTGATATCTGTTATCAAACTTCTAACAGTGCATAGGCCTATGGCGATCACAATAACAGCACAGAGAAACAGACCTCACCAGTACAGAGAGGTATGCTACGTTAATTCACTTGGGGCGACAGGAAAGAAAAGATTTCTTCAATAGAATTAGGTGTTTTTGCTCTCAACTGCAGATCCCGATAAGCCCTTCCATTCTACAAGCAGGGTTTTCTCACTCCAAACTCTAGACCCATACCAGTTTTATAATAACTGCGAAAAATATTCCCATCATGAAACATCCGTAGGCGAACATATAGCATTCCAGCGTAGAATACCATGGCCAATTCGGAAGGAGGACCGCCAGATACCTTTAAAAGAAGAAGATGAAGCACTTACCATAAACAGGAGCATACTAAGGAAGCTCAGGCACACAATAATAGCAAAGGGTAATAGGTAATTGTTGAGGTTGAAGTTGAAATCTTCAATCATAACTACGAAGTACCTACAAGAAAATCAATGAATGAACAAATGAGGGTAAGGAGCAGAGCACCCAGAGCAAAATAACACTAGGCAGTAGCGCCGAAAGTGACACACACTCGAATAGCACCACAATCGATAGATGTGGTGGCCACACCATTGTGGCGCCATATTACGATTATGGTACTGGGGTTTACGAAAAAGTCCAACGGAGAGCTACCAGGTTCGTACCAGACCTACCCGACCTGCACTACCAAGTGACATTAGCCAAGTTGCGCATATCCTATATCGTATACAAATTTTTTAGAAGAGACTTGACTGAGACATTCCAATTTATCAATGCAAGTTATGACAACTTTGAAGTGGGCGATTCAAACAGATTTAAGGCGTATTCTCGCCGTTCCCCGAGGACTCCACTTGAGGAGTCCCTGCGTTTTTGTTTGTCCCGGGGACTCACTCCCCGTATTCTCACGAGTCCCCACGGACGGGGAATGCTCTGATTATCATCACCATCATCAAAAAGAACTCCCTTTGAGATTCCGAGGGGAATCAATTTTTGCTGGTGTTTGGTGCAATGTAAAATTAGTGAAAAACAATTAGAATAAACAAAACCAAAAATAAAGTGGATCCAGACTAATTTCGTCAACTGCATATTTCTGTTTTCGAACAAAATCCATTCTGGAAGCATTCCCCGTGTTCTCGCTGTTTCTGTACGCGGAGTCCGCGTGGAGTGACTCCCTCTATTCTCGCCGTCCCCTTCGATTTTGGAGAACAGCGAGAATACGCCTTTAGAATTGACCGTCATCATCCGCGACATGCATTTAAGCTTGCAAAATCACGATTACACAAGGACGTGTATAATTGGAGCTTTGGTAAGCACATCATCGATGAAACAGGGGAGGTTTTATATTTTTTTTGCCGTTTTCGGAATATGGAATTATCGGAGTTGCACAACTGATTGAATTTCAGTAGGGACGTTATAACAATAATAATGTAAAGCAGCAGAAAAGGCTTTCGGCTCTGAATAATTCTGAGAAATTCAAGGTAATCGTACTGATTAGGGTTACAAATCCTATCTATAATGCACTTGGAACTATTGACCGATTCAACATTAACCGTATCTTTGGTAGGCTGTTCCAAGATGTTTGTCTCGCTTCGAATGTCGCGAGCTTAGTGGGCGACGCTACGAGTAAGGCCCGTTTCCGCATGGAAAGCAGAGGTCTTGGCGGTACTACCTAGTGTTATTTTGCTCTGGTCCCGCCCTAACTTTAGGGGACGGTTGCTCGAAAATGAACTAGTGTGAAAGACGTTTTTTGTGTGTTCCGAGTTTTCCAGAACGAAAGGTGTATGTTTGAGCTTGCCAGAATGACATCAACCGTGTATTTCGCCTGAAAAGACCCGTTTCTTGTCGTACTTTACGGAGGGATTTTCTAGTCGTAAATAAGAGACAGTCGTAAGTTTTGACCTTGCCAGATAAAGGCAGACAAAACAGTTCAAATGACCTGTTTCTGGTCGTCTTGTTCCATAGAGATTTTAGTAGTATGTTTTAAGCTTGTCAGATTCACAGCTTTGTGTTCTCAGTTTGTCAGAATCACAATCGTATGGATCTTGCCAGAAGTGTTGGGACGAGCGATTAAGAGTTTGTGGGCGGGACGCTAAGGACTAGAGCGAGATTTAGGATACATAATGGAATTAGCCATTATCACTTCCATCAAGATCCGGAAGGGTTGGTTTCAGCTTTCTTTTCTTTTGAGAATGAAATCGACTTGTTTTGATTTGATATTCCTTCTTTACGGTTGTTTTCTTCAGCTGGGATACTTAGGACGGTCACGAAACTAATGCTACACTGTTGCAATACTTAGGACGCCGTTAGAGGGAGTAAAATACAACTGAGCAAAAAAGAAAAAAAAACATAATAAAAAAGCGCGTGCTTCAAATGTATTTCACTTAAATTGCTTTTCGCACCGAGTCATGGGCATAAATATTCGCGTGGTTTTTGGTCATATTCTTCAGCTGTTCGGGGTTAGGCGGCATGTTAACAAGAACAAATAAGCCAATAGAACCTCCGTCTTCGGTCCCATGCAGCGACTACGGATACCCCGACACTCAGCTGAGCTAGAGGTGTTTGTCTTCCTTCCTTCCTTCTATGGTATAGTCTTTGGGATCCACTAACCCTTCTAGACTTTTTTCTTTGCTGAAGCTTGGCGTAACTTGAGAGGCTGGGCTCAAGGAAGGGTCTTTTTGCCTGGTAAATGACAGTGGCTGAATGCTGAGCTCTGAGTTGTTGCCCGTCTACTTCCCTCTTCGCCATTGAGCATATCAGAGCAATACTCAATATGACTAAGTCCAAAACACGCCAGTGATCCTCAGGAAGAAGGAGTAAACGTGTCCGTAACGACTGAAACTCAACGACTCAAATCCTGTCTCAAACAATCACGGCGATCTTTAGGAGCAGCTGTGACACCGCTTCTTCCTTTCTCCAGCAGGTACCGGAGATTCTGCATCGGCAGGAGAGATAGTCATCAAGAGTATCAGCCCAAGAGGCGCGCTGACTCGCTCGGCAATGCGTCCAGACAACCAATCGGCTTTTACTTTAGAAATTTCTTCCTCGGGCTTCACAGCGATATAGCTGTTTGTAGAGTTAAAGACTTGTGATGTTCCGCGTAACTCCTACCCTCCGCTCGTCTGCATCGGGCTGAGTACAGGGATTTATTGGACTCAGCATGGTCGTCTTACAGAGATAGGGAGACGGAGATTCTGGTGCTTATTTGTTATCGGTGCGAAGCAGGATACCTCTACTATACTTAAACAGATTTCCATAAAACTCACCCGCTACTGTAAGCGAACCGTTTCTCAAGTTCCAATCCATCTGCTTCACCAATGAACACGGAGGGAATGTTAATGTCATCGTCGTTAGGGCCTGCCATAGGGTCTAAAAAGAAAGTAGCACCTTGAAAAGACCCTGGGTAGGTACAATTTTTACTTTACTGAAACGAAAACACAGGAATGGAACAAGAGCACCAGATATGCCAGTTCCATCATAATTTAGTGATTTCTAATTCAAACCAAGCCAAAGAACCCTAGGCTGGACATCCGAAATGATATTTTTACTTGTTTTTATAAGAATACATGTGCAATTTAAAAAAAAAAGTAGAAAAGAAATAAATTTAAATTTTTACGAAATTTAGAAGGTTCAGATAAAGAAATTTGTAAAAAAAAAGAAACAAAAAGAAACAACAGAATTAGTATAAAGAAGTAAAAATGGAAATTCGGTCACTGAAAGCAGGGATTTAAAAAAAAAAGAATTTCAAATTATCGCTAAAGATTACTAACAGGCTACTTTGGCACCGGTTACGAGAAACTTTGCAATCGAAAGGGGAAACCGCGTGAGGCAAACCCCTTGCATCGACGAGGGTCACACGCAATCTTCTTACAAAATGAAGAGGTAAGAGGAGGGTTCTCGCAAGATTCCAGAATCAATTTCCAACGAACGAAGCGTATCGCAAAACCCGCGGACATTCTGGGAATTCTTTTTGGCTTTCATTTATCGCGAAAACAGACGAAACCTAAGATTCTACAAGTACTTTTCCTTAAAGCTTTACCTACATTACTGCTTCACTCTACACACCTAATCTTTTAATGTATTCTCATTTATGACAAGAATAACTTGAGCCCAAACTGACTGGGAAACATGTAATCGTTCATTCATTCATTTATTCGTATTCCACAAACTACATAACATAAATATCAGGTAAGAAGCAAGACCCCCTGAAGCTAACTTGTTGGGGATCCACTACCTATACACTAACCTACACCAAAAATATTCACATTACAATAGTTACATCAAATTACAAGCATAAATAAACTGCACATACAGAAAATATCAACGGCAAAAAACTCTTTTCGAGGCATTTTAAGATCCGTCAAAAAGAAGTAATATTGACTTGACCCCCAAACGCTAAAAATCTAGTGCCTGAAGTGAATGCGTACCCCCTCCCCTCCCGTCTTCCGTGCGTCGGTCCGAGAGGAATACTGGCAATCAGTTTTTTCCATACCCTGCTAATTCTTCTGCCCAGTTTTAAAGTTTCATCCCATCATTTATTTCTGGTCATATCTTGTTATTTCAGTTATTGTTTCGTGTTTGTGTATTTCGTAAATATTTTATTCCTCTTCTAGCTTTAAGCTACTTGGATATAAAACTTGATTGATTGATAACTGAATTTGAACATGTTCCCTGTTTGATATTCAACTCACCTAAATATTTGCCAGTGCTAAGCGGATACGTCAGCTGAATTTTATTAGATCTATTTCTCGGCCCTTTTTGGCAAGGGTCCTCTTCTTTAGTTTGTTTTTCCGCAAGTTCATTTTTCCAGCTTGAGCGGCTTCAGCCTGAAGAGTACCCTTGCCAAGAAGGGGCGAAATATAGCTCTAATATAATTCAGCTGACGTATCCGTTTTGCACTATCCGCGTTTTTTTTGTAAACAAACGGTTCCCCGTTCTCCATCTCGTTCTCCTATAAGCGTTTTTAGTAGAACGCCGTAGTGCTATCGTCCGTTTTTAGCAGAATGGAGAACGAGTTGTATCTCATTATCCATTCCGTTCTGCTGGATCATCAACGGACTAGGAACCTCAGTTCTGAATACCGTTCTCATCCCGTTCTGCTAAATTCATAAAGTATTGGGAAAAGGTCTTTCGATAAAATTGCAGAAATGGATAAAAGCACCCTATTTTTTGGAAATTAACAGAAATTAATGAAGAAGAAAAAGGTGTCATGGAATGAATCTTCCTATTTCAGGAAAATATCAGGAATATATATCAGGAAAATTTTTTTCAAAATCTGTGGGCAATGCTAACAACAAAGTGAACTTGTGAAACCTTTGACATGAGTGAACAGGACATGTAGTCTTGAGGAGTACATACTACAATGATGAGGAGTACATACTACAATGTTAGAATAGAGATGGTGGCATCTAGGAAAGAAAGAAGGGAGATAGGTGCTTGTAGATAAGCAAGAGTAGAAAAGTTAAAACAGAAGAGGAAAGCGGGAAAGAAGGATGAAATAGTTATTAAAATATTGTACCGCCTATGGGCGCATCGTCCCCAACCGGGGGCGCTATAATCGTAAAGCTTTGGGAAAATTGTACAGCACCTTCTGCGCTCCTTCTATACTATTTCGTTCTGGTGTCACTCAGGTTCTGCGAAAGAAGAAGATTAAAAAAATTGAGATCATGTTATTTTAAATATGCAAAGCACCTGCTCCACTTGTCGAAATTATGCCATAGCCATACATCGACGGAGAAGTTCAAAGTTCAAGATGCAAGTATTACCCTTTTGGATGTTTCTTCGTCGTTACCAAAAATCATTGACAACAGAGCCCAACCAGCGCACGACCTTCTACACTGCTTCCTAGCCGATGACTGAAAATTAGTGTATTTTTCTGTGTATTTATGTCTTTTATTTATTTTCTTTTATTTACTCCGCTTTTTGAAATGGCGGATTAGAAATCAATTACTTACTTATTGAAATAAGAATACGAATCAGTCCTCTTCTCAGGTTTACGAACCAGAGTAGCCTTTGCTGCAACCCACATTATAAGGTTTGAAGCCAAGCTGACCATTCAATACGAACGAAAATCACGTTTTTCTTTAGATGTAAAAAAAATCATACCGTTTTACAAGATAAACAAACCGTGGGTGAATGGAAAAAGCACTGACTGTTTGCTGACCCTCAGCTATCCAGGAATTTTTTTTCTCAAAAAGTGGTACTCTCCCCAGTCCCCATGTTCAGAGTGGTTAAGACACACGACTGACCCAGGATCAAACGCGCCTTGAAGACATTCGACATTCGAACAATGGGTCATTATCTCGGATTAAAAAGTGTTAAACTTTATGAGTGACCTTCGTCAACTGATATGACGCAACCAAATGTCAGAGTTCTGATAAGAAACTGTTTTTTTTCTGGATATTTTCATGGGTAGCTCTGAGCTCCCTTGGAAAGCCAGCGGTCAACTGCCCCCCTCCCTCCCCACCAGCCCCACCCAAATGACACCCCTGGAAATCATACGCAAATACTGATTTTTAGTTACTAGCCCCTCAGTTTAAAATTGGTGCAATGGGCGTTTTTTGTAACAACCTCAACGGAGAGCGAGTTCGAAACTCATTGAACAAAAAACGGGCTTATAGGCAGAACGGAGAACGGCGTAAGGAAAACGGAGTTTTACAAAAAACGCGGCTACTCTCAAACATGATTCGCAGCCAGCTTTGGCTGAAGGAATATTCAACTTACCTAAACGGTTAGAATTTACATTATGAATGATGGCTGCATCGTATCCTGCCTCCTGGGCGGCCCGAACCTTGTCAGCAAAGTTGCAGTCATAGCGTCGGATGAGAGCAATCCAATGTCCATATGGGTTGGTGATGTTTGGCGGTGGGTCAATTGGAGAACAGGCGTTTTCGGGCTTCGACGACACGATGTAACCCTTAAAGCACAACTCTTACTAGAAATGATATTTTCCCTATGAAAGGGATCTGAAGAAACGTTTTTCAAAAGTACCATTACTTTTCACTTGAAATTAGCGATTTTCTTGTTAGCGCTTGTCAACACTATCCAGCCTTCCTCCTCTCCGACGCGGCGGCTGGTAGCAAAACACTGAAAACTGAACGTGCCGTGGTTAAGAAGTTGGAAAACTAAGCAAGTAAAAGAAGTTAACAAGAGCTGAAAGCTCATATGGCACTTGTCGGAACAGTTAGCATGTTTTGTCCCTGATATGCCTGCCAAGTTTCATCGCCCTAGCTTATGTAGAAGTGCCCAAACTAGCAAAACCCGGACCGACCGACCGACAGATCGACGGACAGACAGAAATTCGATCGCTATATAAAATAGAAGATTATCATATCCTTATGTGTGAATGATTTGTCAGCGGACATTGAATATTTCGTCAAACTCTGCGTTCTGTGACGGGGGAAACTCGGCAAGGCGGAAAAACCGCTAAAAACTCGTAGGCAGAAAAGAAACAATGGAAAAATGTGGGGATTTTTGAAGCTTATAATATCACAATTCACAAGGGAGCTAGGTATATAATAAAAGGCAGGATAAGCAAGAGGGATCCTTTAAAGACATCGCCGAACAATGATGGAACCGTGTTGTCGAAAATTAGTTATATGGAGTTTTAAGCTTTAGTAGCATGTAGCGGTAACTGACGCCATGCCACTACACTATATCAGAACTGGATGCTACTAGATACTTTTGCTCAAGATAGTTCCAGTCTGAAGCACAGTTAAACGAAAGTATTTCGTACTAGTACTACTACAAATCACTACATACACCTTTACGGACGATGTTGAATCATATACAGGCTATAACTTTTTCATCGGCAATTGGAGAACCAGTCGCGTTCGAACACGCTGGATAAGGAATCTATATCTTTGTGAAACGAACACCCTCCGGGTTTGGCTCATAGTCTACCAAATAAACTAAAGTGACACCGATATTTTCGAGCGAGTTTTCGCAAATTCGTGCAAAATACGCCATTTTTTTTATTTTCCAATCTTTCTGTGTTCCATGAAAGTGCGCGGTTTCCGCGATCGTCCACAGATTAGATTTTGTGAATATTCGCTGCGATTTTCTCCTCGTCTGCATTGTTCTATAGATGGAACGAGTGCGTGCCCCTACGTAGACACGACTCTACGCAGACACGCCAGTAAGTGGACCAAATCCCGATTCCCAAATTCCCGACACCACGTGGACAAGAAAAACCGACACTACGTGGAAACGTCGATAAGACGAACGACGCTACGTAGACACGACGGTACATCGCACGACATTACGTAGATACTCCAGTGCGTCGAACGACACTACATGGACACGTCACTAACCGGACAAAATCCGACACTACTTGGACAAATTTCCCGACACTACGTGGACACATCGATCAGACGAACGACGCTACGTAGACACGACGGTATATCGCACGACACTACGTAGACACTCCAGTACGTCGAACGACACTACACGGACATGTCACTAACAGGACAAAATCCGACACTACGTCGAACGCCCAAAAGTGTCGATGCAGTTTCGGTATTGATACCAATGTGTCCATGTAGTGGCGGTACTTGTACCGTCGTGTTCATGTAGTGGCTGTATTTCTTCCCTCGGTCCACCATGTGATGGTATTTTTCTTTTCGCTGTTCTGTCGTGTCTTCGAACGGGTCGTGTCTACGGTACAGGTTGCGTAGCATACCTTTCACACCTGCCCGACAAGCTTTCACGCTGGATGCCTATTTACGTTTTCCTTTATCGGTTTCTTATGCTGAATTCCCGTTTCTTTCATCATTACTAAGTTTTTCTTCATGTACTTCTTGCACTTCTCGCTCGTTAGTAGGTTTTCTCCAGTTTGTCTTCAAAAACTTAAATTTTTCACTGAAAAACTTGATGCGTATCCGTCGACGCAACGCAAGAATAGAACTTGGTTCTATACTTGCGTTGCGTTTTATTTGTCTGCGTAAGCTCAGCGTTGCGACACCGCAAGCGCGACGCGGAGGTTGCGTAGCTCAGTGTGAAAGCCTCAACGCGTCAGTGTGAAAGCGGCTTTATCCACCGAAACTTTATCCATCCTAACGGCACTACGTTGATTTTTCGATATTCGTGTTTTGCTCTTTTCGAGGAGGATCAGGCTCCCACTTATTGCTTCCGAGGAACTCATTGATTAGAGACAAGAGGGTTATATATTTGAGTAACCCAGAAAAATATGTTAAAATATTGGTACAGAAACTGTTTTTACTGCGACAGATGCTTTAACGGTCCTTTGCGCGGGAAGTTCAAATCCGGCTAGTCCTGGAAGTCGCGAAAACACCATACTGGGGTTGGAAAGTCCATCCTACAGAGAAAGTCACCTCAACCGATATGGCTTCTAACAACTGGTGTTGGCAGACAAATTTGGCCTGATTTCGGGGGAGTCGCAGAAGATGGCGATATTAACTTTTAAATTCTCGCGAAATCAGGGTCAGTCCGTCTCGACGTCAATTCTAATAACGTTAATGTTGGGCTGAAGAGGGCCACATCCATTTTCATTATCATTCCCAACAATGGTGTAAACACAAACGCCATCGAGGCAGGCACTAAGTTCAGGTTAGTGCTGGTAGATGACGTATGTCTCTAATCGTTTTTGTGATATTGTTTGATACTGATGATGTTGATCGCCATCAGCTTCATCACGTCCGGTAGCGAGTCATCAACTTACCATCTGTTGACCTATGCTATGGAGACGTTTTGTAAATACTACTGAGAAGTATACATTTTATTTATTGAGAGAGAAAGAGAAGAGTGCGTCTGAGCCCTAGGCTACCTAGGACATCCCTACCCCTCGTTTTGTTGATTGGTTCTGAGTGTGGGGATTAAGGTCAGGCCCGCCGGTCTTCATAAGAAAATCACGATATCCACAAGGTCCCAGTGACCATATTTAAGACCTAGCCTTATCCACCGCCCTTGAAACCACAGCAGTTAAAATACCTTCGGAAGATTCAAAAATCAGCGTAACTCTTACGGAAAAAAGGTGCTACCATCTAGAACACCTGATGGGTGAAACAGAACATTTGAGTGGGTGTTGGGGTTTTCATTTTAGCACTTAGCCCGTAACTGCCCTGTTCAAAGTCAACAGCGTCCTGAGATGCAACTAACGACTATCAACCACCTGTAAACAAATTCAAAGGAGGTTATCCATTGGCTCAAACCACAGCCTACTGCTCCACCTTCTTAAAGTTTAACAAGGTGGAGCCAAGCAATCTAGCCAATAGGGTATTCGTCTTGCAGCGAAAAGGCGTGACTCTTAAAAGGGTTTGGGGTTGTGGAATAGAAGAGTTAACGGCACATTAGGGATGTCAAATTAAGTTTCTTCTAGACTACTTAAGCGTTGTGTGCCTATGGGGCTATCATGTTACCAAACGCAGATACTATATGTTACCAAACACAGATAATACATCAGTTAGAACTTTCAGCTACGCACTACTCACTAGTAGTTTTCCTTCTATGTGAATGGACGCAATTTTACAATGCTCAATCAAAATAAGAATACTTACTCTTAGACCATTGTCTGGCAACGTGACTCCAAAGCTAGCAGGAATGTCTGAGTAAATCTTTGTTGATCCATTTGAGCCTTCTTTTACTACAATAATGTCTGCCTCCACTAATGTCAGATGAAGCAGAGCTATGCAATTCAGTACAGAGTACAAATACAGAGCAGTTATATGCCTTGGCATTCTGCAATATGGATACATTTTTCAGTCAAGCAGCTTCTATGATTTTCTCCTTCCAACTTGCATGTTGACTCACAGCTTTTCTGACTGGACAATACCCTGAGATCAGAAACAAAATAGTTAGTTTCAGCCTCACATCAGAAAAGGAAAAGTGGTGGAGTATAAATTTACAAAAGGGAAACAAAAAAGGTACCTGTCCTTTTATTTAAAACACTTGTCGAATCACTGAATCAATCACTGGGGACCAGCAGGGACACAAGCTCGTTAGCCTGGACCATTACAAGCTTGTTAGCTCAGACCCATAATGGTGCCAAGAAAGAACAAGACCACAAGTTTCGATGGGATCCCCAAAAATAATGTTTATCAGACTTCTTGATCCAGACAATCGAATTTTGTACATTTCCGAGTCTTGGCCAGACCCCTTTAACATTTTTGCTATTTATCCATAATTAACCGCCTGAATATGTAAAAAAAAAACATTACTGTCTTGAAGTTTTTTGCATACGGCCAAACAACTAATCAAATGAGGAAACCAAGAAACCATACGGATTCAACTCGACTTCAAAAACCAATTTTCTTTACCAAATTACTCGTATTTTAGCAGCATTCCCGGCGAACTGCATGCAGAGCAAAAGATCTAGTGACACTGAGAGTCGAACATTTCAATCCAAATTTCCAGGTTTTTGCAACCATTTGTCCGGCAAGAAAACTAAGTTCAGATATGGATTCAGTGAGCCTCCTTAACCCTTAAAGGAATATCTCATTAGCTTATAAAACATATTTGTTTTTACCCTTAATTCGAAACCCCCTCCTCTGTCTCTAAATATAGGGCCAAAGGACCCATCTACGGACTATGCCTGTTCTTTGGCAGTGAATCCTTCTACGAAGTTTGAACAACATATATCAACCCCTTCGACCCCCCCCCCATCCCCGACAATCCAAAGCCCAACGAACACGTACGCTAGGTTTAAACAGTCTTCTACTAAAACCAATTAGCTTTGCGCGTATACGCGCGAGCGAAGTCACCACCCCCCCTTGGTGCGGAGATTAAACAAAGTGACGTCACCCACATGCAGAGCTTTCGCATGTGTGAATAAAGGGGTAGTGTAGGGACCGGTCAATGGTAAACAAGTTTATTAAATTGTTACCAGATAGTTGTCGTATGCATTCTGACTTTTCGACCCGGTATACGCCAAACGCTAGATATATTCAGCGTTTGGCATAGGGTATCCAAAAATCAAGGGTTTGTGGTTGACTGGCTGCACCCCCCCCCCCCCCCCTTGCAATGCCCCTGATGGTGCCCCAAAGTATGAGCATCATGCCTGTACGTTGCAACATGCCTAGACGTTAGGGCACCATGCCCAAACTTTGAGGATTGACTGATAGCCAAAATAGAACACCAAAAATAGCTTGGATGGTTGTTGCTGGGTTGTTGAGGCCCTAGATTCAAAAATGTAAGGAAACAAAAGCTCCCTCAACTTTCATCTACAGTAGTACTCAGTTGACTATCCGAGGTCTACCTGAGCCGTATAGTACACTAAGCCCTCTTTTGATAACCATTCACAAACGAGGGGGCATGCCACCAGGGGTGAGTAGGGTACTCATACGTATGTGCACCCCTTCTTCTACAGAGGTATACCAGTCTACTACACTTTCTAAATCAGAATGAATTACTACTTACCGACTGCTACGTCTGTTCTGAGGATTACAGCAATAAATAGCCCTACTTCAGAGCTACAATTTGATATATGTTGCCTATTTTTTTAAATCCTGTAACCAGGTAAAAGGGCAGCCGGAACGGAGCGACAAAGAGCGACACCAACTTCTGAAAACGCGGTGGGTCGCCGCGGTATGGACTGCAGTGCACGCTACCTGGCGTTGATACGCACAGTATTGTCTGGGATTTACAACGTATCGAAGAGGCATTTTTGGAACCAAGACCCAAGCAAAAAATTAATAGAACCAGAAACTGAACAATTCCTTGACACTGAGCCTAACAGGTTGCAGTGACAGTAAGCCCACAATTTAAGCTCCCGCTAAGCTCCCCTAATTTGTCTTCGCCACTACGATCTTGTTTTCCCGCCCTATCTAGAATTGCCAACTGCTGATTTAAGGAATGTGTATACACAGTCCGATTTCCACATGCGAATCTCTTCTTTCGCTGAAGAATTGTGACGCATGTCAGACGGGTTTTCCCGTAATAAAGTACATTTTGCAAGCATATTTTCGCGTACCCTCATCATACTAATTCACTTCTTCTTTCAATATGTGTTTTTTGATAGCCTCGTCTCAATTATAACTCTATCCGTGTGGCCTTGTCAATGTGATAACATTTGTCGGGGTTTTGCAAAGACGTCGTATGGAGTGTTTTATTTTCCTAGGTCTGGATGTGTGAGTGATTACACAAAAGAAAATTAAATAATTGCCATACAGTGGCAGGAGTCGAGTGAAATTTCTGCATACTCTTTCGTTTAATCAGTCTAAAACGGAAGTCATGAGGAACCGGAAATCGTCTGACATGTTCAGAGTGGACGTATCGGGATGAAACTTGGTGGGAAGAACAAGCACAGGCCCTAGATAAATAGTTGACAAGACCGTACCGGATCCGGCACATCTGGAAGTACCTTAACTTGCGATCACCTGAATCTCCCGCCCCCCCCCCCCCTCCCACCTCTAACTTCCCCGACAGTGACCGGATCCAATCCGGTAATGTAAATGATTTATCTAGAGGATGTGTTAGTTATTCCCACCAATATCTCTCCAGTCTAAGCGGGTCACGTATTCCCCCCCCCCCAACAGTTGTCGGATCCGGTCTGGACACGAAAAAGATCCTCAGAGACATGTCTTCTGTTCAACTATTAAATTTCACTGGAATCGATCACCCTTTCCAAAATTACGCATGACTCAATATTCCCTCCACTCCCCCAAGATGATCGGATCGAGAAAATTTGTATCTCCAAGTCAGTTTGATCGGGTCCCTGATATGCCTGCCAAGTTAGATCGTGAAAAAACCTAAAACCGCCATCACCGGAATTCCGGGTAACCCCCCTCTAAAACCACCATCTCCGAAATTCCTGATAACCCCCCTCCAGCCCCCCCCCCTCCAAAGTGTCCTGATCCAGTATAATTGTGTAAACGACTGATCTAGAACAGATGTTTGTTCTTCCCAGCAAGTTTCACTTCGATCCCTCCATTCTAACCCGTTTCTCGGGACTTCCGTTCCGGTCTCCCCCCCCCCTACACCCCCACAGCTGTCAAATCCGGTCCGGACTTCAAATGGGACATCAGAGATATGTCATCTATTCAGCTCTCAAGTTTCATTCCAATCTGATCACCCGTTCTAAAGCTACGCACTACTAAATTTTCCTTTTATTCAAACAATGTTTACAACGGATACGTCCGCTACGATTCTTCATCAGCGATATTTCGGCCCTTCTTGGCAAGGGTCCTCGTCAGTGAGGATTACAGGTTTGTTTCCTTCCCCGACGTTGACCCAGAGGATTGACAGCCTGACGAGGACCCTTGCCAAGAAGGGCCGAATATCGCTGATGAAGAATCGTAGCTGACGTATCCGTTGTAAACATTGTTTGAATAAATGTTTCAAAGTCAGCTTGGCTCAAAGAATATTTAACTAAATTTTCCGGATTCCCCCTCGCTCCACTCCCCCCCCCCCCCAGATGGTCGGATCGGGAAACTGATTATTTCCAAGTTAGTTTGGTCGGGTCCTTGATACGCCTGCCAAGTTTTATCGTCCTAGCACATCTGGAAGTACCCTAACTCGCGATCACCGGACTGACCGACCGACCGAACGACCGACGGAAAAGTGATCGGTATATGGCAATATAATTGCAAATATAATAATTGTCATACAGTGGCATGCGTCGAGTCAAATTTCCGCATACACTTTCGTTTAATCAGTCTAAAACGGAAGTCATGATTTTTAATTGTTGTCCGGAAGTGGATATTGGTTGCCATCCCGTGTAACCAATGGAGTCTGCAACTTAACTGGGGGCCTAACATTCGGAAGTAGACTCTTTGCCAACCGTTCGCTTCTAAAAGTATTATTTCGCGAAAAAGCTCGTAAGCATACGGAATCATTGCCTACGTCAAGTTAAAATTTAATAGATTTGCTCTAGCTTAAATGTACAACTCGTTCGTAGTTCCACGAGTTATGATTTGGCCCCTTTTTAGACGCTGATCCTCGTGCTCGGATATACACGAAATTTTTCGTAAATCTTTCCACAAATGTGTAAAGTAGGCTATCTGCTGAGGTGAACTTCAAAATCTATGCTTGTAGACGTTTATTTCGCCACGGGGACGTTTCGACTGGAGACGTTTCGCAGTCTTGCATCCTCGAGGTGTGTCTGTGACATACGATTTCGGTTCTGGCCTACTTTAGCTCTGGACTACACTAAACGAACTGAAAACGAATTAGCGATCTTGTCACAATAACGTTCCCACTCTTCCGCAAACCGTACAAAAACTCGTTTCCCCCTTTTCAATCAAGCACGATTCTCCGCTTTAATACTCTATAATAATAATGATAATTGTATTCAAAAGCCAAAGGCCATATACAAGACAATACATATAAAACAACAAAACAAAATAACTTTATTAGAACTAAACTTTGCCCTCTCGAGATTTCAGAACACCATCAACAAATCTGCAAATTTTGCATATTGGCGACGTGCTCTTTAAGATGTCAGGAAGTAACTAAGTCCAAAAAACGCCAGTGATCCTTAGGAAGAACGAGAAAACGTCTCACCAACGACTCAAACACAACAACTCAAATCCTGTGTCAGACAATCACGGCGATCGCTGGGGACAGCTGTGGTGCCGCTTCTGGCTCTTCCGCTAGGTACTCGGCGATTTTGCATCGGCAAGAAGAGTTAGTCATCAAGAGTATTGCTCTTTAAAGATTACGCAATTTCTCTATGGTCAAAATACACTCAGGTATCACTTGATTCTCCTGAGGGGCTGCTCACTGACTGTTTTGGTGTACACCAAGAGGCAGGCAGCAGGGACTTACTACACCTTGCAACAGAAGTGAGTAGCCCCTTGGACTCAATCCCCCCCCCTTCCAGTGGTGAGAAACAGTTCGCACCCGTGAGAACTCAGCATATCTCGGATATGCTCACATCGATTTTCAATAAGACTAACCACACTTCAAGTGCCATATAGCCTACCGATCACTTTTCTGTCAGTTGGTCTGTCGGTCCACTGTTCTCGAGTTATGGTAAGTGCTAGGATGATGAAACTTGGCAGGCCTACCGGAACCCGACCAAACTAACTTAGAAAAAGTCACTTCCCCTATCCAGCCACCGTGGGGGGAGTGGAGGGTTGGGGAATCCGGAATCTTGAGGCATGCATAACTTTCGAACGGATGATCGGATCTTGATGAAACTTTATATTTGGAGAGACCTTGCGTCTCAGATGTCCCATTTCAAGTCCGGACCGGATCCGATGAACGTAGAGGGAGTCGGAGGGGGGGGGGGGAAATCTTGTGACACGCTTTGAGTCAAGCGATTGGGTGGAACTTGGTGGGAAGAACAAGCACGAACCCTAGATACATCAGTGACAGAACCGGGCCGGATTCGGGCACTGTGGGGGAGTTGTAGGGGGGGGGGGAGAATTCCGTCGATCGCGAGTTGAGGTACTTCCAGATGTGCTAGGACGATGAAACTTGACTTGAACATTAGACCTGACAAGATTGGCTTAGGAATTGTCACTTCCCAGAACCGACCATCCCTTAAAGTACTCATCTTAGCCTCAAAGTGCAAAAAATACTTTTTAGGAAAACATACATTTTCATGATCCCCATGAGCCCATGCATCACTTTTGCCTCAAGGGTTCTGCTTAGAAATGAACTTCTATCTCCTCTAAAATGAGCATCTTAACCGGAAAGTCAAAAAAATACCTTTGACCCAAGATATATATTCATGATCCTTAAAGGCCGATTATCATTTTTGCCTCCAGAGTTTTGGTTACAGATCAATTTCTAGCCCCCTCAAAGTGCGCATCATCACAGTCAAGTGCAAAAATAAATACTTTTTACCAAACTATCCATTCCTGTGATTTCAAAGGGCATATGATCATTCTTATCTCAACTTACTTGCAAATGATCAAACCAAACCCAGGAATTGGCTAATTCCTGCTTTCATCCTCTAACCCAGCCGTGCAAGTGCCATATGAGCTTCTAGCTCTAGTTGATCGAAGTCTGAAGTTGCCTTCATACTCCAAGATCTCTGTTTAAATACCGTTTTTGGTGACCTGTCGTCACTGTTTTTTTGTCCTTCAAACTTTGACCGTCGAACTTCGTGAGCTAGCAAGTTCAATATTTGCAACCGGCTATGCTAACGGCGATTTTGGTCGCCGGTCACTGTTTCTTTGTCCTTCAAACTCTGACCGTCGAACTTTGTAAGCTAGCAAGTTCGAAGTTTGCTTGAATCGGCAAAGAAACGCCGACTGGACAAGGATCTCCGGAGTCGTACAAACACTAATTAAGTTAACGGAACTTCGAAGGGGTTCGAAAACGGGAATTAAGCAAACAACTAAGCCTTAAAACAAACAATGTTTACAATGGATACGTCAGCTACGATTCTTCATCAGCGATATTTCGGCCCTTCTTGGCAAGAAGGGCCAATGACCCAAGAAGGGTCAATCCATTCGGATTGACAGCCTGACGAGGACTCTGCCAACGTATCTGTTGTAAACATTGTTTGAATAAATGTTTCCAAGTCAGCTTGGGCTCAAAGAATATTTAACAACTAAGCCAATGGCAAACAAAACTTCGATCAAAAATGTAACTTTTTGCTTCGTCTGGCACTCGAAAGATGCTGCGGCGAGTCTATAATCCACAGTGACAATTCACACTATCATGCGACATGTAGCAAAACTGCGCATATTGACGCCAGGTAGCTTGCACTGCAGTCTGGGCCACAGCGACCCGCCGTGTTATCGAAAGTTGGTGTTGCTCCGTTCCAGTGGCCCCTTTTACCTCGTTACAAGATTTTAAAAAAAGCAAACGGATATCAAACTGTAGCTCCGAAGAACGTCTATTTTTGCCTTAATCCTTAGACCAGACACAGCAGTTGGTAAGCAGTAATTAATTCTGATTCAGAAAGCATGGTAGACTGGTATACCTCTTGAGAAGAAGGGGTACACATACATATGAGTACCCTACTCACCGCTGATGGCATGCCACCCAATTTGTGAACGGTTATCAAAAGAGGGCTTAATGTACTAGACTGTACCTGAGGCCTACTACTGTACTACAGTAGAGTTATGCTTATTTGATCGTTTGTTGACTTTGAACTTTGCCATTTTCATGCACTTACCGACTAAAGTCAACTACAGTAGGGGTACCCGACCTCGTTTTACACTACCTTGATTGTTGCTGCGAAAATTTTAAAATGAAATGTACATGCTGTCCTGACAGTCAAGAGGCAAAATATGACTTTTTCCAACAGTCATTTGTCCAAAATATTCAAATTCTGTGCCTTTTCTTTGATTTGAAGCTGCTCTGAAAGGCGTTGACTAAACTTTAGCCGATTATCTACAGGTTGTGACCTGGTTGTGAAGTCACACTAAAACTCTATATTTTCCATTTACCAACGGATCTGATTGTCCCTAAAATGGTTTATGAGTGTGAACGCTTCCGGCGCCACGCTGGCCGCTTGGCTCTATATACATAGATACAAATATATATTCTGGAACATTACTTTAATCGAATTTCCCTATTTCTTGCATAACGTCATGAAAACGTCAAAGGCCGTAGATAGTCAGCTAAAGTTTAGTCAATACCCTTTAAAAAGTGATTTTCTGGCTATTGACTGTGGTAACCCTACCTTTTTCATCATTTTGTAAGTCAATCGAGGTAATGTTAGAAAAGAAAAATCTGTTTAATAGAAATATTGAAGCAATATTTATTTATCCAATATGTAAACCATTCAATTAGCTTCATTCCAGCTTCATTCTAGTATGATTGTCACAATTGTTGGTTCCTTCCTAAACCAGATAGATTATTCTGAAGGAAAGACTTCTCTGAAAATTTGAAATCTTGTCTGAGCTGAGGTTGGACACCTCTCCTGTACCAGTTCGCCAAAGTAGATCCTTAAGGGCATCTTAAAACACCCGAAAAGGTATTTTGGATCTTAATTCCCCAAATCAGCCCAAAAGGCAAAACTGAACTGTTCAAATTTAACTAACTGTTCAAAATAAGCATACCTCAACTGTACACAACACTCAATGACAAGATTTATTAGAAAACAGCAAAGATTTCCAGTATAGTAAGAAGATGGACTATGGTTTTCATCAGGGGCGTAATTTCGTCAAAATCCTGGTTGGGGCAAAGTTGGGGCCAATTTTCCCAAGTCAAGTGAAAATGAGCAGTTTTATTTCAAGAAGAAAAATGTAATAAAAACAAGAAACAAAGAGATATTTTACTAATCGACCATGACGAAACGACGCTTCTTCAAATTCGCAAAACTGTCCACTGCACGATTGACGTCAAGCTTCTTCGCTTTTTCAGACTGGGTACCAATGACCAAAAATAAAAAATACTTGTGACGTGTTTAACCCTACATAGCGCATGCATATCTCTGTCAAAGTTTCAAGGTTTTTCATGTTCCAATCTTAACATAAAGACAAAGGTACACTAAAGAAAACCGATCTGTTTCTGTAGATGCTTGAATTCTGTAGGCTTAGTTTTGCCGAGAGTTTTGAAGAGGCTAAATTTCAGCTGGGGGGGGCAAACATCAAGCTGGGGGGGGGGGCAGTTGCCCCCCCTGCCTATAGAAAATTACGCCCCTGGTTTTCATGCGACTCCAACTCACCTTGTCTTGTCTTATGGAGGGTGTATCCACTACCCTATTCCAGTCAAATTCACCTTTATATTCCACAGTGTGACTAAACTGTATCGGAATTCGAGACAGTCCTGCCGCACATATCAGCGTTGCCAGATTCTTGACAAAAGATCAAGAGAAGAATAAATGAGCCTTCGGGGCATTTTCGCTATTTTCTTTGCCCCCATGTTTTCGTAGAGAGGATCAACATATTCTGAACCAACAAGCACCACATATCAGCAGCATATCAGTGTTACCAAATGACACTTTTGTGAAGATCTTGAGTCCCCCGCAACCGTCGAGATACGGAATCTGGATATAAAATCACTGCGTGGTCCTTACAGATCCTAATCTGGTTTTCAATTTCCAAAGGATGTGGAGAGCAAAATGCGCCCAATTTGCGCAGAAATTTGTGGAAATACACAAATTCGGCACAATGCCCACACTTGAAAAAATCAAAGCGCAGCCTCCTCTAAACAGCGCCCAAATGGCACAATGCGCACCTTCTGGCAGTGCTTCCACTTCTCCTGATTTATCAGGAGATCTACGTTTTCTTGGGTCTCCTACTGATTTATTTTTGAGTTTCCTGATCTACTGAGTTTCTACTTATATATTTCGCTATTCCACCTAATATTCTCCTTATTTCTCCGAACGTCCATATATTCTAAATTATTCTTTTGTCGAGCATGGCTTGAAGGCTGGAGCTAATCACCGAAGCTAGAATCTGGATGGAACTAGTTAAATTTGGCAGGAAAAAGCTAACTTATAAAAAATCTCGCATGCGGCGCTCACTTTATGTGGTCACATACAGTATTGACTAGACTACAGTAGCTGCTGCTGCCGGAACGTCGCTCCATCTAGTGTTGGGCGATATTTCGCAATATCGAAATTTCGATATTTTCAAATTCGATTACCGATATTTCGATTATCGTAAACCGATATTTGAAACTATTTATGCTGCTAAATTTTTCATGGACAAAAAAACTTATCAAGAAAAGAACTGAACTAAAATGACGAAATCAAACATTCCCATTAAGAAATAGTAGCGTTTCCACGCTTTTCCTTCCCAGCCTGTTTCTCTTCCCCAACCGAAACCAAAGTTTAAATCCCTATTCTTTGTTTTATTCTGAAAATCCGAATGATAGAAACTGTTGCACATCGTAATGCAACTATCGAAAATATCGATATTTGAAAAGTCAATATCGAAATATCGATATTTTTCAACGTTGTGGATATTTCGATTATCGTATTGAATATCGCCCAACACTAGCTCCATCCGGTTTCTGGAACTTGTTAGTCTTGTATTTAATCCACGGTAAATGACAGAATTTATGAGAGCAGCAGTTAAATTTTAGCCTACAGGAGAAAAAAAAATGCGGCGCTCGATTTAATTTTCTCTTGGGTATCATAGATAAAAGCTGCTACTGCAATTGTGCCCGGCAATATATTCTCCCAGTGGGCTCTGCCAAAACGCCGCCTAGTAGTTGGCTTATCGTCTTTCATGCTGCCCTTTAATGTTACTCTTCCTACGTAATCCTTTCTGTTCCATAGTTTAATGCTCGAATTCCCAGTTCCTAGGATCCGGTAAAATTTGGCTCTGCACCCCCCCCCCCCCCACGAAAATGCACTTGCGACGCCCCTGCACGCTACATCTATACTTTGAATATTTACCTCTTTGACATATAAACCATAAATACAAATTTCCTCCTAATATCTCCTCTTCTGATTTCTAGAACTTCTCCTTATAAATCTTCTGATTTTTGGATTACTGAATCTCCTGATTTTTGAACTACGTCTACATTTTTCAAAATTCTGGAGTAGAAGCCCTGCCATCTGGCAACGCTGTCATGTAGTGATGTCCTTCGATGATCCTTGATTGAGGACCCAACATGGGATCTGCTTGTCTCTAGGCCGTTTTATAACTGTAAACGCGACCGGCGCCTCGCTGGCCGCTCGGCTCTGTACATATAGATCAAAAATACATACTCACCGATAGGTATAAACTACGATTTTTGTTTTCTAAGGTAAAATAGATCAGAATGGTCTGACGTCATTCTTGTATGGAATTACGATATAACTTAGTTTGGGCCATTTCCACGGATTATTCCCAGAACTTTTCCTCCTTTCTTCCAACAGTCATGAAAATACTGAAAACTTTTCGAGCAAAGTGCTAGTTACAGTGTAAAAGTATCGTCAAATGGCTGAAATTTATTTCTAATTTTTCTGTACGATGAAATCTGGCGGACTGCTTTAAAATTATCTACAGTACTCCATCTATTCTTGAAGCAGGGACTGTCTCCTCTCGAAGACTTCCTGGACAAATCTTTACTGCCAACGACTGCAACAACTTTTTTAATCAAATTTGTAAAAAGATATCCTACACAAAAGGTACATACTTTCCAGCCTCCAGTCTGTTAACAAAACAGTCTTCTTACACGTCATCCGTCATATTTCCTGATTTTTAACAAAACTAGACCAACAAATAAACTAAGCTCACTTCCTTCGGCTAAACAAATTTTGATAGAACATCCCAAGTCGCTATCAAATCTAAGGTTAAGATTCCGACACTGTCATGACGTTACTACGACCTATCACCCTCATGATTGACAGACACCTGGACCACAAACAGATAGTATGTGTAGCTCCTCCAAGCTTACGAGTCATTTTCCATTGCTCGAAAATGTTCGGCTAAAATCTTATTGCTCCATCTGAGTCAGTTTGTTTCAGCTGAAAAGCAATGCTTCAGATTCACGTCTAAAATTTTCTGCGCAGCTACTGCTGACACAGAGGATAATCCGTTAGTAAAGTGCATATAAGCAAACCTGCTGATGCGCAACGTGTTTCGTTCATCATTTGGGAGAAGAATCAAGCTAATGTAGCGTTTACACGGACAAGAAATCCCGTCGGGTAGAAAGGAAATCCGTTCGACCCGAAAGGATTCCGTTGGTGAAGACGAGTAGAAAAAAAGTCTAGCGGGACGGGAATCCTTTCATGATGAAAAGAATTCCGGTCTGCTTGAAAGGAATATTGTCGGCGGCGCTGGTAAAAAGTACTAAAAGAATGTCTAACTAGCTTTGAAGGTCAGCAATCATCAGTACTGATGTTATAAATGCTCTCAAAACATTTTTTTATTGGCTAGTGAATTTATTTTTGTCAGATTTTCTGGTTTGAAGAATTTCTTTTTTTCCCTCTGCGTGTAAACATAATCCTGTCACCAAGATCGGATTCTGCAAGTTTTCCTGTATTTGTAAACGCTGCATAAGGAAGGCAACTTTCACGGCAGAACAAGAATCCACTACAAGAATCGACTCCATACTTGTTATTATTGGTAAAGCCTTTCAAGCTTGAAATTTCAAAAGAAACACCGATTGGATTCATACGTTTTCATCAGCAAGTATTTTCGGCATCAAGTTTTAGGACCTTAGCGCACACACGGCATACCTACTACCCGGCCCTTGCCGTCTAGAGCTTGTCGTTAAAAAAGCACATAAAGGTAGGACAACCACTGGGGAGTAAGGGACGGACGGCGACTTTGCGATGTACTATGGTGAATAGGAGCTTGGGCGCTTAAACTTCAATGCACGGCAAACATCCCAGTGGAAATTTAAGAAAATACCCCCAGGAAGGATGTTAAAAGCCCCGGCCCAGAAAACAAGACCAAAGTTTTCGATGGGATCCCAAAAATTCAATATCTCATCCAGACAACTGGGTCTTGTCTTTAGCCAGATCCAGTCATCGCCAGAATCCTTGAACATTCTTACAATTAAAATTCAGAAACAGATTAAGGCCAAATAGCTAATCATCTGAGAAAACCAAGTTCAGACATGGATTCAGCATGTGTGTTTACCCGTATAAGTCATATCTGTTTTGACGAAAAGTTCCTGCCCCTTCTGCCAATTTCCCGGTTTCGGCCGAACTCTAGAACTACTTGTCCGGCGAAAAAAGAAAGCTCAAAAACGAACTCAGGGTATCTTCAAAATATCTCATTCCCTTCGAGAGTTATCGTGCTTACAGACGGACGGACAGACGGACAACTTTTGCGATGCCATAGGTATCCCTCCACTTACGTTTTGGGATCCCAAAAACAGAAGCCGTTTAGATGTGCTTTAAGACGCATCTCACAAAAACAGTAGACATGACGAAGGCGACAGGGATCCATCTCTAGTAGTCTCCCATACACGGCTCCTCTTTCACATCGTATTCCTCCATAATAGGCGCATTGTACTCCTGAATCCTCTGATGAAGGGTGATCCCTGTGCTGAACACGTGAACGGAGGACACTTTCGCATCAAAAACATGATTCCCGGACGAATTTGAACGCGTCGGAACGTAAACCTGCTCTACACGATCACTACTTGGATAGAGGCGTGTTGGAACATATTCCTCTGTGGACGACGACGGTGTAGGAAGAAGCGCACGAGATCTAGACGCGGACTGAAAAGCGTTTGGTGTGGCCGACTGGCGGCGAATAAATGAACTCGCGGGTGGCGGCACGGTTTGCACAGTTTCAACGGGCTCAGGAGTCTGCGGTTCTCTAACTCCCTGGCGTTCCGAATGACCACCGTTATACGTGACGTTTGAGATACGGCTATAGTTCCTTTCGTATTCAGGGGTGCGCGCTTGCTCATGCTGCACAGGATTGTGGTTGCGCGCAAAACTGTAAGTAGGAGCAGCGTTGGGGGCCTGAGTAAAAGAAGCTATCGACCCGTTGCGCGCTACATAGCTTGGAGGCCGATGGTCCTCATCACGTTCCCGAACTTCGTAGCTATTTTCCTCTTGCGACTGTTCGTACCTGGAGGTGGGTACGGATTCATAACTGTAATTGGCTCGCATTTGAGCAAGGTTCCTGTTACGGTCAACCAGAGGGCGTCTAGCGTGCTCTCGTATTTCGCTGTCTTCAGTCGCAAAATCGTTATTGTTCCTATGCAAAGCAAAATATGCTGCATTCCGTACAAGAGGAGGGGGAACCTCTGAGTCAGTATTGCGCTCAAATCGTTGCGCTCGCGTCGACCCCGCCCCAAAGCGCTCACTATATTCAAGTGCCAAGTCTTCTTCGATATAACCATTCCTGTTGGGTGCATTTAAACCTCGAAGTCCCGTGACACGCGTGCGCTCAAATGGTCGTGCATTCGACTCATACCGCGTGTCATAGTCAGGCGTTTCTTCACTGTAACAGATTGCCGTCACGCCAAATCTAGAACTAAGTCCTCCTTGTTGGTTTCGGAAACTTCCGGCGGAACCGGATTCGGAAGAAAACTTATTGGCACCAGCAGCCAGTATCAGGGGTGCCGCCCCGGTGGCGCTATTTCGTGGGATGTATTCTGGAAGTTCGGAAGTGTAGCCTCTTGGTCGGGGGGCACTAGCGTTCACATAACCATGGTCCTGAGGGTGCTCATAAATGTCTTCGTAATCATTTTCTTCAATAACCTGGAAGAGAAGATTGTTATATATTTTACCGCACGAGTTTGAGGAATTTGTCGGAGAAATCGGGTTTATATCAGAGCGTTAAAGATCGCCCGGCAAAATTCTTCCCTACACAATTTCGTTCCAAATCAATATAACCTGTGAGAACCTGGATTAATGAGTGCGTTGTCTGGTCAATACGCACCTGCCATCACAGGTCGTGTGTACATATAAGATTCTGTCGGAATCGCAGAGAAACAAGACCAAAGGTTTCGATGGGATCCCAAAGGGGAATATTTGTCGATCTTTAATGTAGATAATCAGGGCTTGCAGATGTTCAGTCTTAGCCGAACTCGTACACATTCGATATCATTCTAACAGACCACTAAATCATACTTTCCCGCTAAAAGTATATAAAACAATCACGCTTATTCGAAAAAATCCAGTTTAGATTCCGACAGGACTATCCATCTGAGGCAAGAATAAACAGTATTTCCCGGTTCACCATGTCTTTCTCGGGTAATCAGGGCTTGCCTCGCTTCCCCAACAAATTTGTATCGACATAAGAATTTCATTTTACTTCTTCGAAATTTTCGGTTTTGGCGGGGCTCCGGTCGAACTACATGAACACTGAACATGCATTGTTAGCCCCTTTTTGATGGACTTGAAGCTCCGGTCAGCTTAATTTTTTTTTACTTCTATCAAATACCCGGATTCTGCCGGATTCCGGTTGAGCTAATTATCCGGCGAGAAAATTCAGCTTCACACATGAACTCTGCTTGTATTCTTGCTCATATAAGCCTTTTTTGATTGACTTCAGTGCAAACTTAACTAATTTCCGGTGTTCGCCAGATTCCGGTCGGTCTACTTTATGCGGGAGCATAAAGTTCAAATATGGATCCAGGATGTATTCTTACTTCTAAACCGACCAACATTTAACCTTTAATCAACTTCAAATAAGACCGAATTTTCAGGTAAGACCAAATTTTACGGTTTCCGCCGGATTCCGGGCAAACTACTTGTCCGGCAAAAAAGAAAACATTCAAAAACAGATTCAGCATGTCTCTGTTCCCCTGTATCAAACTTTTAATCAACTTCAGATAGAACTTTTATTTTTCCGAAATTGCCGAGTTTTCCCTATTCCGGGCGAACTATTAGTCCGGTGAGGAAATGAAGTTCAGTCCTGGATACAGCGTGTCTCCTTATCCCTAAATCGACAATCCATTAGCTTGAATGTGACTCCTATATGTAAGGCTACAGGACCCACCTACGAATTTGACATAACGGACCCTCACATCAAGTTTGAACAAAATATCTCAACCCCTTCAACAGTTATCGTATTGACAGACGGACGGACAACTCTTACAAGGTCACAGGTATCCCGTCACTTAAGTTTTGGGATCCCAAAAATGGCAACGCTTTGGGCAAGACTGATCTGAGAAAATTCGATGACTGATTAGACCTATTCTCCTGGACATGTCAAAAGATGTCAAAAAGTTACGGCTGCGGCTGGCTACGGTGCTGACCAACAACATGGGTTTGGGGTCACGGACTGGATTTCCACTAGCATCATCTGCTGAGTGTGGTAAAGTCAAGACTTTACCTTTCCCAGCGAACCAGAATCATGAAATTTTCCTATCCTACCAAACCAGGACGTTGGCCGAACCAACACCGAACGAGAAATACGGCTCTAAGAAAGCATATGTTAAAACTGCCGCAGGCTCTTCCGAGTCGATTTTCTTATTCGTTCGTTCCATACCTCACATGACATTTCAACATGCCCTGAAGACTTTTAACAGGTACTTTCCTATCGTTTTAACTTCTGTTATAGCCAAATCGTGAAGTTCTACACTGCCTTTTGCGCACCATATGTGTACTGTCATATCTCTTCTTTCTCTATACTATAATTTTCTCCTTATGATGTAATCTGTTGTGATTTTGAAAACATTATGCAAAAAGTTTTTAAAATCACAACATATAACATCCTAAGTGTTGTCTGTCGAAACTGCGCATCCTTGTGTTATCAGTTATGAAACTTCTTACAGTGTGATTGATCGAAATTGATGATTGTGACATACAATTACTTTTTTCTTCGTCCCTGACCAGGATTGTGCACAGGCATGTGCGTGGGGCCAGGTAAATTTAAACTACCATACAAACAGGCTACAACTTTCGTATTCGACAACAAACTGTATTTGACAGTGCAAAACAGATACGCCAGCTGAATTTTATTAGAGCTATATTTCGCCTCTTCTTGGTAAAATATCATTCGCAGTCAGCTTGGGCTGAAGGAATATTCATACATACTGTATCCCTGTGGATTAAACAAAGAATGGTAAAAAGGAACTTGTCAAAATCACAGCCGGGAAATCCCGAGCGTCCGTCTGCAGCGATAAGATTGGTACCAACACAACGCGAATCTTTTCCACTACGAAAAAAAAAATCCATTTGGAGCTGAAATGTGCAGCGTGAATTTTTTCCACTAGAGGCGTGTTCTCGCCGGTCCCCGAGGACTCCACTTGAGGAGTCCCCGCGTTTTTGTTTGTCCCGGGGACTCACTCCCCGTATTCTCGCGAGTCCCCACGGACGGGGAATGCTCCGATTATCATCACCATCATCAAAAAGGACTCCCTTTCAAATTCGGAGGGGAATCAATTTTTGCTGTTGTAGGTGCTATGTAAAATTAATTAAAAAGAATCAGAATAAACAAAACCAAAAATAAAGTGAATCTAGACTGATTTTTTCAGCTGCATATTGAGTTTTCGAACAAAATCCATTTTAGAGGCATTCCCCGAATTCTCGCTGTTTCTGTACGCGGAATACGCGTTGAGTGACTCCCTCTATTCTCGCCGTTACCTTCGATTCCCCGAGGAGTCCTCGGGGAACGGCGAGAATACGCCTTAGCTTCGCCGAATTCGCGTTCTCTGGGCCCGAACTTTACAGAACCAGGCCACCGGTGCCGTCGACAAGTTAAAAGAGGCGATGGTTCGAACTGGTTTTGTTTTTCCGTAAGCGAGACGTAAAAGCTTCCCTGGGGTACCGTACCATACCTCTGAGTATTCCTCTTCGTAACCAATGTCGTCATCAAGGAGGTGAGCCACTTCTTGGTTTAAAACCAAAGGAGGTGCTCCTTCAGCACTTGCTGGTATAATCCTTGGAACTTTTTCTGCAAATAAGGTAAGGTACAATTTTAATGGCAAATATAAATAAACCTGGTGTTTCTCAAAAGCATCAGACATGCCAGTGGCATATAAACAAGAGCTGAAAGCTCATATGGCACTTGCAAGAATAGGCAAAATGTTGGCAGGAGTTTTTTGTTTGGGAACTTTGTACAGAGTCGAATATTATTTTATTACACACTAGTAAGTAAAAAATAGACACCTTGAACATTTTTCCCATTAAAATTCAAAAACAGATTAATCATCTGAGAAAACCAAGTTCAGATATTGAATCAGAATGTGTGTTTACCCCTATAAGTCATATCTGTTTTGACGAAGACTTCCTGCCACTCTAACTTTTAACAATTTTCGGTTTTGGCCGGATTCCGGGCGAACTAATTGTCTGGGTAGAAAATTGTTTTCACATAAGTGTTCAGCATGTCTTCTTACTCCTAAATCGAACATCTAATCAACTCCAAATAAAACTTTTACTTTTAACAAACTTTCCGGTTTTGGCCGGATTCCAGGCGAACTACTTGTTCAGCGAGAAAATGGTATCCACCATTCTGTTCAGCATGTCTTCTTACCCCTAAATCGAACATCTAATCAACTTGAAATTAGGGGTTGGCACCGTTTCTGTTTTTGGCTAAAACAGAAACGGTAAAAAACGGCAAATAAAAAACGGAACGGAAACAGAAACGGTGATAAAAAAACGGAAAACCGTTTCTGTTTTTCCGTTTTTTTCCGGAAAAACAGAAACGGACCGTTTTTATTAAAAAAAAACCGCCGTTTAAACAGGTATTTCTGTTTTTTTCCTACTTCTTTAGGTTTATAAGATAACAATAAGGCGAACATGTGGAACGATAAGGCGGCTGTTGGAAAGTGAATAGCATGAGGAGGGGACTCACGGAGGGTCTGAAAGGAGAAGATTGTGAGAAGTTGTGTAAGGTGAAAAAAAGGACTCTGCACCTGTATAGTAAACTAAGCCCTTTTTTATACCCATGGTCAAATGCTGGGGTATCTGTTAGGGGTAAGTATGGAAGTCATACGTATGTGTGCTCCTTATTCCCCAGAAGGGACCAGTACCCTTTAAAAGCAAAAAATTTCAAGGTAAAAAATTAAATACCAAATTGTTTTAGTTCCCAAAGTACTGTATACTGATACCCCTATACGGAAAAAGGGGTACAACTACGTGTGAGAACCATAGTCACCCCTGTCAGCATGCCCCAGCGTTTCAGCATGGGCTTCATTCAAGTGCCATATACCGATCACTTTTCGGTCGGTCGGTTGGTCCACTGTTCTCGGGTTGGAGTACTCCCAGATGTGCTAGGACGATGAAACTTGGTAGACAAATAGGGATCTGACAAAACTAACTTGGAAATAGTCACTTCGACGACCCGACCACCGTGGGGGGAGCGGAGTGAGGGTAATCCGAAATATTGACGTATGTATATGTATAACTTTGTAACGGGTGATCGTATCTTAATGAATCTTGATGTTTCGAACGACCTCGTGTTTCAGACGTTCCATTTCAAGTCCGGTTCGGATTCGATGAGTGTGTGGGGGGGGGGGGAGTCGGAAGGGGGGACCGGGAATTTTGTGACACACTTAAAGTTGAGCGATCAGGACTGAACTTGGTGGAAAGAACAAGCACAAGCCCTTGGTACACCATAGATAGAAATGGACCGGATTTGGGCACTGTGGGGGAAGTTGGAGGGGGTTCCGGAATCCCGGTGATCCGGAGTTAAGGTACTCCCAGGTGGGCTAGGACGATGAAACTTGGCAAGCATATCAGAGACCCGACCAAATTAACTTGGAAATAGTCAATTCCCCGATCCGACCATCGTTGGGGAGTGGGGGGAGGAGGAATCTGGAATCTTGAGGTATTTATAACTTTCGAACGGGTGATCGGATCTTAATGAACCTTGATATTTGGATAGACATCGTTTCGCGGATGTCCCATTTCAAGTTCGGACTGGATCCGATGAATGTGGGGGGGGGGGGGGGGTCGGGGGGAGTACTGGAAATCTTGTGTCACGCTTAGAGTGGACTGATCTGGGAGAAACTTGGTGGGAAGAACAAGCACAAGAACTAGGTACACCCGTGACAGAACGGGACGGATTTGTGCACTGTGGGGGAGTTGGAGGGGGGGCGGAATTCCGGTGATCGCGAGTTAAGGTACTCCATATGTGCTAGAACGATGAAACATGGCTGGAACATTAGAGACTCGACAAGATTGGCTCACAAATTGTCACTTTCCAGATCCGACCATCCCTTAAAGTGCAGAAATGAACTGCCCTTGAAGTGCGCACCTTAACCGCAAATGAAAAATTACTTTTGACAAAACTATACATTTCATGATCCCCGAGGGTCCATGATCATTTGCGCCACAAGGGTTAAAAATAATTTCTAGCACCCTTAAAGTGCGCATCTTTACCAAAAAATGAAAAAAAAAACTTTTGAACATTGGAAAAGTTCGCTGGCTCTTTCTTAGTTGTATAATTACAGCTTTGTAGAAAAGTTTCATCAGAAATGGCAGCTTGAAGGCTTCAAACTTTCAGTACAAAACGATTTGAGCTTCCTATTGGTTGAATTTCATAAAACGCGTCTTAACCGACCAGTGGGATGCGAGACTCCGTTTCGCAAAAGTGTTATACCAACAAGAAATAGCCAGATTAGCGTTCCCAGCAAAAGTATTATTATACCAACAAGAAATAGCCAGATTAACGGTTCCAGCAATTCACTGGCTCAGAAAGTCGAAAGTCCTATACCTCCTAATGTTAATTTTAATGTTATGCTTACTCTAATGATGGTGTAAAAATATCCGTTTCGTCGGGTAGGGTGCATTCTCTCTATTATGACTCACAAATCTTTCCTTCCGAAAAGTGGAAAATATCGATAGATGGCATAATCCGCCGGGAGAATAAAAACCGCTAGATTACACCGGGACGCCATAAGTCGTAACAAAAAACGGAAATTTGGAAAAAAAACAGATAAAATAAAAACAGAAACGGCAAAAACGGTCATAGAAAAAAAAAACAGAAACGGCATAAAAAAAAACGGCTACCTGTTCTGTTTTTCTGTTATTTAAAAAAAAAAGAACAGAAAACGGTAGTAAAAAAACAGAAACATAAACAGAAACGGTGCCGACCCCTAATCTGCAATTAGTCGTTTTTGCAGTAACCGTGGTATCTGATTTACGGTTGCTCTGAAAAGCTACAGTTGCCGAAATTGCGCTTTTGAAGTCATCCCAAAAGAAAAACTGATATTCAGTCACATCACTAAGTGCCAAACTTCTTAACTGGCCAGATACCACGATAACTGCAAAAACGCCTTTTTGAAATGAAATGAAATGATGATTTAATCAGTAATATCTTTAAATAGATAAAAAAGCTTTGGATATGTCAATACGAATAAAGACACTTAAACCACTTTAACCGTGGTATCAGATACCACGATAACTGAAAAACGACTTTTGACCGTGGTATCAGATACCATGGTATCTGCAAAAACGCAACTAAAGTCGTTGCAGTGACAAGTTCCTGAGAATCGCAAGTGTATGTTTTTCCTTCGCCCTCCGTCCTTTTTCTGTGTCCTTGCCAAAAATTGGGCGCTTTTGGCTGACGCTCCCAGTATGGTTGGTGTGGGGGAAGTTGCTCTTTTGCAACACTCTTGATGACTAAGTCTTCTTGCCGATGCAAAACCGCCCTGTTCCTAGCGGAACAGCTGGAAGCGGCATCACAAGCTGCTCCCAAACATCGCCGTGACTGGTTAACACAGGGTTGAGTTGTTGAGTTTGAGTCGTTAGTGCTACGTTTTCTCGTTCTTCCCGAGGATCACTGGCGGGTTTTGGTATTTTTCCCCGGTTTTGACCAGAGTATTAGTGTATTGTTGATAAAAAAAAATCATGAAGACGCATATGGCCCTTGTTGGTCGTTGATTCAGTTAAACAAATAAATAAATTTTCTTTGTTGAAATGATGCGTGATAATTATTTTGTTCTTTATAAAATCATGAAGCAGTCTATTTATCCTTGAGGAATAATTCAAGCGATTTAAAGTTCCGACTGGACTGGCGTAAGTTAAGGGATGTGCAACATTTATAAATAAATAAATTTTCTTTGTTGAAATGACGGGAGATAATTTTTTTTAATGAAAATCACGAAGCAGTCTAATTATCCTTGAGGGATAATTCAAGCGATTTAAAATCCCGATAGGACTGGCATAAGTTAAGGGATATACAAAATTTATAAATAAATAAATTTTCTTTGTTGAAATGACGGGTGATAATTTTTTTTTAATGAAAATCACGAAGCAGTCTAACTATCCTTGAGGGATAATTCAAGCGATTTAAAATTCAGACAGGACTGGCATAAGTTACTACAGGATATGCAACATTTTCAATGTCTAGGGGTTACTTACTTCCAAGCCGCGCAAGCGCTGACAGCCTTGGTCGTCCGGATCTCACAGCGAACTTTTTGGTGATCTTGATGCCCTTTAAAGCCATTTGAATCCTGAAAAAAATGACGTCAGAATCTCATTTCAACTCTGTTAGAAGCTTCACAAGCTCTATCACAACGATGTGCAATTTCACAGATATCAGACAACACACTATTTTTTAAATTTTGATGGAAAAACGCTGAAATACAACAATCTTTATTACCCATCACTTATTCACTTAATCATCCTTAAAGACCCGATAAATATGAGACACTTCGTTGTTCAATTGTTCACGAACAGTTGTGATGGGGGTCTTGCAAATTGTGAGTTTTCCCTTCCGGATCAATGGTACCACTATGAACTTCTATCTCTATCCTTGAATATTTAACTACAACTACAACGTCTACAACGGCAAGCGATTCCCCGACAATACATAAATAAAAGTAGAAGAAGAAATCAACTCAAATAATTCAGTGTATTCATAAGTAATATACAACAATAAGCTGGCTTTTCAGTTAAACTTTAAGTTTCAGAAATTGTGTTTCGAGCCTTAAAGTATCAAGTTTTTGTTAAAAATAAAAGAGCCCTAAATATGGGTTGCAATGTTACTTTTAACGAAAAAGTAACGCTTAAAGACCTTAACGAAGATTTCCTGTAAGAACTGTAGATAAGCCGATTGTTTTGCATCTAGCATTAAAGATGATGATGATGATGATGAAATTTATTTACGGAATTAAGAAGAGGAAAATAGCGCAGTAAAGAGTATATGCCTAGAGACAAGGGAAGCAGAAAACGGCCACTGGTCCTGTGATATTTTTTCTCTTAGATCAAGATGCAAAAAAAAAAAAAAATATTCCTTGAGCCCAAGCTGACTTTGAAACATATCAATCAATCAATCAATCAAGTAAATAGAGCCAAACATATATTTATCTGAATATAAAAAAAAAATGTGGAAAAAATGTACTGTTAAACGAACAGGAACCGAAAGTGTCCATTAGCTGCGTTCTCTGTCGTTGGGGTACTCACTAGTCTTCGTTTTGTTTCTATAAGTTGTTCTTGGATTAACTGGTGAATGCTCACTGTAGTTTTATAGCGTTAAGGCGGCTTCACATTGCCACTTAAGAACTAAAGTTAAAGGAGTTATATCATAAGCATTCTAGCACTTGCGACGTCTAGACCCCCCCCCCCCCCCACCCAAGACCCAAGATGAAGTCACGACTCGATCCGACCGCTGGGTCATCTAGTGGTGCGGGTCGGAAGCGCCCGTCATGGGGAAGATGGAATCATAGTTTGACTTCGGATCTACCAAAATGTTTTTATTGTAGCAGGCATATGGAAAATGTGTAGAAGAATTAAATTAATTATTTGCATTATCGATTTCTTTAAGTATTTTGTTTTCTGTTTTTTCATGTTAATTCCAGTTAGTCCAAAGAAATGTAAACGAGATCACAATAAACAAACGCCGTAAATTATACTAAATCCGTTATAGTGATTTCTTGAAGATTCGGCAAATGAGCTAAATAATATTCAGCTTCCGAGACCAAAAATGTCAAACTGGCCGATGATTTCTTCTTCCGACATACCTAAACGTCCACATGGTGATATACTTAGTTGTTTTAATCCTCTTACACGCCACTCAATCTTTTCGAAGGTTCTAGTAATCTTGTGCCCAGCGGCAGGAGATCAATGAATAGTTAATTAGCAATGGCGGATTGGCGTTCAGGAGTGAATTGTGTTCAAGTATTTTGTGGATAACGTTGGCTACCGTGAGGATTTTGGGGAAAACAAAGGTAACAGTTTGTTCTTAAAAATCCGACCCATCGAAAAATGATGGTGTCTCCATCTTCTCGGCTCACATGAATCAAAGACTTTAAGTAGCAAAAGTTACGTTAAGTTAAGTAAGCCTTTCGCATTGTACTTAGGCCTTTCACACCAACGAGCTCAAGCTAAGTAAATTTTCTTCATTTCTTCCTAGATTTTCACCCTTTTCATCATCAGCGAATAATTCATCAGCGAATAACTTTTCTCTTCTCTTCCTTAAGTCAGCCTTAAGTGCACTTAACTTTGAATGTAAAAAGTGTTAAGTGAGATTTCTTACGTTAAGTGCGACTTTAGACGCATAAAGTACACTTAAGAGGCCTAAGTACTCCAGTGTGAAAGGTGTCTTAAGTCAGTGTGAAGCCGCCTTTATGGACCGTTTTCGGACTCACCACTGACTGTTTTTACCCAACCACTGCGGACGCACCAGAACCTGGTTTGGAGGCAGGTTCTGGTGAGAAGTCACCGGGAGATGGTGAAACTAAAAAACTCATAACTGAAGAAAAACCAGACACTATAAAAACAAGAAACTATTAGGGGTGCGACGAACGCATGTATCTTGAAAGAGAATGTCAACCACCGTCTGGTCAGACATTGTGGAGCGTATCCAGATGCTAGATACTTCAACCCGGGCGGATTTATTTTGCAGTCAGTTCCGGAAGTAATAAACTATGACTTACCGGTTTCCGACTACTGGTGCTGCACGGCGTGAAGCTCTGACGAAAGCCTGAAATGAGACAATCAGATCATCGTCTCTGGACCACTTTCACTCATAGCATTACATTCCTACCGAAGTGCATTCAAGTATTGGGATTGGGAACAAGTCGCTAAATTTTTGGGCCAGAATTTTATATATTTTCATCCTAACAGTACATGTTTATATATGTAAGTCTAACAGTATATGACGGCAAGTGAAAATCTTGAACAGGATCAACTGAACGATTAGCCTGATGAAGATTCTGAAAAATAAAAGACTGATTCACTGATCTAGAAGGGTAAAAAAGTTTTCCCTTGCTTGCTAAATCACCTCCTTTTATTTCTCATACTGTCAGAACTTAGAACAGAAAATAACACTTGGAACAGAAAATTAGTCGATATTTCCCTAACTATAAAAAGGGCTGAAAGTAGGCCTATGCACTGCTTCCTCAACTTCGTTTCTGAGTAGTGAGCAACGTCATCAACCCGCTTAGTTTCATGCCATGGTATTGTCAGTCAGCTGAACTGCTTGGACAAAAATCTTGAAACATTCAGAAGGTCTCGTTCCCGCGGACTCGGAACCCCTTTAAGTGACAGAAATCTAAACATCACAGAAAGTCTCACAAAAGAGAAGAGAAAGGAGAGCTACGAGCTCATATGGCACTTGTTACGAGTAGGTGGTACAAGAAGTAGATGAGAACGTTACTGAATACCCCGTCATCCAAAAATGCGATTCGGACTTAGAAATAGGATATCTAGTTTCACTGAAGTCTGAGCATTTCCGACATAAACTCGGATCATTTAGGGCAAATGAATTATCTACCTTCCAAGTTTCAACCCAATAGATCCACTCGTTAGGTCCCTAGACGCGCCACATGATTTCAAATTCCACTACCACGGCCGAATCTGGTTCGGACTCCTAAATGGACCATCTGAAGCATTTTCTCTTACCACTTATCTTTTAGTAGAATCTGAGCATTTTTGGGGAACCTGCGGTAACCCCCCCCCCCCCCCGTGGTCGGATCCGGTTCGAACCCCAAAATATGTCATCTATGGCATATGATAGCTCTACACCTCAAGTTCCGTTAAATCACTCCACTTGTTTGACCCTATGCAAGCCACAACATTTCCGGGACTCCCCTTCCACCCCCCCCCCCCCGCACTTGGGCTGAATACGACTCGGAAACATAACGTCGCATCTCCGACTTCTCCTCTTCTCGTCCATCAAGTTTGGCTGGAATCGGAGCATAGCCTATCTGCAAATTCCCCCCCCCCCCCATAGTGACGCCCCTGCCCTCCACCCCCCACGATGCTTAGATCGGGGAAGTGACTACTTCCAACCTAAATCTTTTGGCGTCCCTGATATGCCTACGAAGTTTCATCGTCCTAGTTTATGTGGAAGTGCCCAAACTAGCAAAACCCAAACTGACCGACTGACAGACGGCCAGAAACTGCGATCGCTGGCCTATATGGCACTTGGTCAAACGGCAAGTACCATAACAATGCAGTTGTCTTCAAGAATGAGTTTTAGAAGACAAATAAAACGAAAAGACAAATTAAAAATAAAAACAAAACTAAATAAGAAATAAAAATAAAACAAAAAACTTTTGCCTAAGGAATTCATCAGCAAAATCCGTACGTACCCTTGCTCTGTTAAGCTGAAGCTTCTTCCTCAGATCCTGCACAGGAACACCACGTCTTTGTACGTACTTCTGTCGCCACTGGAAAGAATCTCTACATAAAAAATACTACCAAATTTTTCGCAAGTTTTTCTAAAACATCTTCGGCAAGGCTTAAGACCACGCGAAAAAACGACTAAGGGCAGGAAGCCCAGGACCAAACTCTTTCTCACACAGAAAACTACACTTCGTGCCTAAAGGACCCCTCGCACTATTTTCTCTTCAACTTACAGTATTTTAAAACATTTGAATACTTTAAAACTAAGCTGTGCTTTCGACAAATAACCCATGGTTTTGGCTGTTATAGGCTAATTCCGGGACCCGTTGACTTATAGCGAAAACAGGAAAACAATTTACATAACCTGTTTTTCTGATGGAAAAACTTCTCGCAGACAACCGTCGACAGCGTGATACCAATCGAAGGTAGCCAAACACAGCAAGTGAGAAAATCAGCGGGGTTCTGTTAGAGGGGTTAGAATGTACCGTGCTAAATTGGGGTCTCCGGGTTTAGAAATATAGGGAGTGATTATGAAAGTAGGTTGCGTTATTACTATAGGTAAGACAGGTCCTTTCAAGGTTCACTGAATGGGGCTGAAATACGAAAATCTTATTAAGAATCCTTGTTCACTTAAACAGGCTTGAAAACCCGATGAAAATGATTTAATCCGTTGCCCCGGTATTCATGGATAACGATTTTTTATTTGTGTGAAAGACCTTTCAAATAAGGCTATCCTAGATATTTATGATCAACAAGTCCCAGAACTAGCAGCCCACCAAGTTTCAATTTGATGACAACAACAGCACCAAATTGCCTGTTGTCAATAAACAAACTGGTGGGCTGCTAGTTCTGGGACTCTTCAACTTATTTTGCAGCCAGGCAATAGAGCAGCCTCTTCAATTTTCTTCGCGACTTCACAGAACGAAG
Source organism: Branchinecta sandiegonensis (assembly GCA_030848855.1). Lineage (NCBI taxonomy): Eukaryota > Metazoa > Arthropoda > Branchiopoda > Anostraca > Branchinectidae > Branchinecta > Branchinecta sandiegonensis. The sequence goes on from JAUPMV010000010.1 coordinate 11,200,511, forward strand.
AACCACGTCCTCAATGAAATTCAAATATCGCGGTCAAACAGTGAATCTGGCATTGTCGGTCCCGTGCATATCTCAATGTCACTACAACGGCCTATCGTGAAATAAAAATAAAAATTATTCAGTGTATACAAATTGCATTATGTAAAGTAAGCTTTCTTATCAGTTATATTTTAAAGGCAAACTACGAGCGTGTTCCATCCTACTTACCGTAGTTACTACGCATGACGTCACAAATTCTGCCTTTTGTCGTAAAGGCTGGAACGATTTTTCTATTTTCCAGCGGAGTATCATGCCACGGGTGCATCCGACCAATCACGTGACAGAGATTCGTGGTTTCTACCCGAGCGTGGTAAGCAAATAGCTACTATTAGTTTAGTTACTATTTCGAGAAGGCTGGAACGGTCAGCGTAGTAACTTTTCGTGAGTTTGGAACGGATTTAGTAACTAATACTTACTATTGGGACGAGGGTGGAACACGCTCTACGTTGAAACCGTAACGGCACTTAAACTGGTAACTTTTATTATTTAAACAATTTTCGCCTAACAAGAAGGTTCATCCCGCATGTGACCGAACAAAATGCGCCCGAGCTCACAAACGCTGGATAGACCGACAGACAGGCTTTTCGATAGCTATATGGCAATTCGGGCTTCGGAGTATGCCGCATCTGGAAGGGCCCGAGCTCCCAACGGTCTACAGATACGTATGTTATCATGTTGTAAAACAGATATTCAGGAATAAATACGATGATTGTTTGATCGACGGAAGGACAGACTTTCGATGGCTACATGGCACACCCCCTATTGCGGCAAGAGCAATACACGCGAAATCGTTTGTTAGTGCGCCACAGTTTGGGATTAAAGGAGGGTTTCCGCGAGCTGGAAAGCAAAGTCGGAATCACTTTCCAATGGTTTTCGCGCTACTTCGGAAAGTTGCCAAACTTTCCAACCCGGTTTTGGCGCTTTGGAAACCGAAGCAGCTTTCCCGGAAAGTGATTCCATGAGGTTAGTGGAAAGCTCCGCGGGAAGTTGAATCTTTCGGCGGGAATTCAAAAGTGTGGAGAAAAACAGTGCAAGTGTCACTAATACATTAAAAAAAATGGCAATCGTAATTAAGGTCACTTCGATGGAATATATGAGAATCAAAGAACCGTTCAGTGAACCATATTTACTCGAAAAAGTTTGTAATTCAATATTTTCTCGGCGATGTCAGCTTTCCATGCGTTTTCGCGATCAGTCCAGCGGGAAAGTGATTCCAGGAATCACTTTCCCACAGTTTTCGCGATGCGCTTCGCTCGCTGGAAAGTGATTCCGAGATCTCGCGAAAACCCTCCTTAAGTTTCGTTCCAGAGCATCAGCTTTCAGGCTTGACAGACCAAGAGGTAAGAAATTCGATCTTACCTTTTTAGATATAGCAAACTTCTTCTTTTGTACTGACTTCAGATAGTTGAAGTCAATCATCTCACCATTTGAGATTTTGTCAACAATGATCTCCGCTGCAAAAAAATAAAATTTAGCCGAACATAGGGTACATGGATAATTAAGGATAACTAACTACTCACACTCCCGGACAAGGGCAGTGAATCAGGATAGGAGATCGGCACCTGCTCTACACAGCCTTTAATGGTTTGCATACGAAATTTAGCTTTTTGTTGCATACAGATCTGCCTGCGTTAAAAACGCATGCGAGGATGGACATAAGGGCGATTCTGGCGGTCTGGAAAGCTCCGCGAGCTTATGCAAGGCTTCGGATAAAACTCGCTTCCTTTCCAAAGCTGTTCTTGCGGTCTGCTAGTTTCCGGCAGCACTTGGAAAGCAAATCCACTTCGCGAGTGGAAAGTGATTTCGGCAAGTCAGCGAGAAGTTGTAAGGTACAACTGAGACGCAACTACTTTCCATTGGTTCTTGCGCTCGGCGGATTCTCGCTTTGATTTTCGGAAAGCGAATCCAAGAGATCGCTCTATTAAGTAGCTGTGTCTCGGACACACAACTACATAAAGAAGCTGGTTGACTGCCGGCAACTATAATATGGAAGCCAGCAATCTAGTCTTCACACACTGTAGCATTAACGGTCATCGCCAATACAGGAATAAAGAACCACAGAGGTGAACTACAGAGGACCTCACCTTGCATATCTTAAGGAAAAAAGAAGACATCCAAAATGTTTTCTGCTGATAAATTCTGCAAATGGAGTGAATTTGAAAATCTCAGGTTTAAATCACCAGCTATGCACAAGCTGTACTCCCTCCCCCAATGGTGTCGGCCAGTCAGTTTTTCTTAGAAAAAGTCGATTCTGTCAAACAAAACAGTCGCTACAGAATTGCTTAGAAAACAATATTTAAATGGGAGATACTTACCTAATGTTTTGTGTTCATACTTAGAAGGTATAGGCACCTTCACCTCACGGATTGGTGGCAATCCCAGGCCACCAATCCTATGCTCTTCAGCAGTGGTCATATCCATATCAATGCCCAACCCTAAATCCAACTCCTCTGTATCCATGCCGGATGTCTGACAATCCACTGAAACTGGCTACTGATTAATCTGCAAAACAGATTTCTCCAGGTCAACAGGAGCATTGTCAGTTCTTTACTAGGCATATGTTACGTATAGCCTACTTACCGTGCAGTGGAGTAGGTCACGGTTATGATCGAGTCTAACTTATGTGCGAGTCTAACTTACAGGTATCCAGCAGTTGGGTTTTTGGAGATATCACGGTATCTGATACCATGGTGACTCGATCTGCATTTCGTCGGTGTTGCAGTTACCATGGTAGCAGACACTACGGTTGCTTTTCAAAAACGAAATTGCGCTTTTCTAAGTCATCCCAAAAGAAAACTGACATCCAGTCACATCACTAAGTGCCCATCTTCTTTCCCACCATTTGACAAAATCCTAGGTTCTGTTGCCGCTCTATTTTTGGTGATGATGAAAGTAAGATGACTTTTTCAGATACCACAATGAGTTACCACCAGGGGCATTGCTAGGGTGGGGGGGGGGGGGGCATCGAAGAAAGAAAAAGCTAAAGTGGGTGCTCGCGCCCGACCACACAAAATTGAGCTAAACTGGGCCCTAACCAGGAAAGCTAAATGGGGGGCTGGCAGTCGGCTACGCCCAGAAAACTTCAGTAAGACTAGTTCAGGATCACCAAGAAATTGAGTTGACTTAAAGAATTGTATTCTCAGCAGGGGCCTCACAACCAGGGGGGGGGGGCGGGGGGGCCCAATGTTGTCGGCCAGTCGGTACAAAACAACCGAGTCGGCGGTCGCGCCACAATCTTTCGCCAAAACAGTTGATTTTTTGTATTAAAACCGTCGGCTTTTCTGAAAATCAGTCGATTTTTCTGAAAATCAGTCAGTTGTTCGTCAAAACAGTCGTTTTTTACTGAAAATCAGTCGATTTTTTTTTAAACTGTCGTTTTTTTTCTTGAAAACAGTCGATAAAATTATCAGCCAGTCAGTAAAGGGAAGCCATTTGGATATTTGCAATAAATGGATGAGCTGCCAGTGCTGAACATGCCTAAAGATCAAACTATTACTACGATGAAAAGTGGAAAGAGCTTTGAAGTGAAAACTGAGACAAGGTCCGAGACATTACGATTTCTGGAAAGTTTAACTAATCCAGAAGTGATCCGATCCTACACTGACGGCTCGCGATTTGATGAGATGACGGGAGCAGCATCTATACTGTTCAAAACAAATGTAGAGCCAGAGAGGCTGTTCTCTCACCTGGGGGAGTTCTCGTCAGTATACCAGGCTGAGATGTTCGCTATTCTGCAAGTTATTGATCGTCTTCATATCGTCTTCTGGATAAAGGAGCTGTTAATGAAGAGATTTTTGTATTTTCGGATAATCAAGCCTGCTTAAAAGCACTTGAAACCCCGAAAAGCAAACAGCCTTTGGAGATGGAATGCTTTAATAAGATTAATGCAGTTGCAAATAATGGAAATCAAATCACTTTGATGTGGGTCCCGGGACACTCTGGTATCCCAGGGAACGAGGAGGCCGATGCACTAGCAAAGGAAGCTACCAAAAGAGTTACCTATGGACCTGAGCCCTTCATTCCCATCTCGGAAAGTAGGTGGAAAACCGAAATCCGGGAATGGATGAAAAAACAGGTAGACCAAACGTGGAAAAACCGCGTGGATTGTCGAGCAACGCGAAGTTTAATACCCACGCGCAACGAGGCGCTGACAAGAAGACTTATCGCCATGAAAAAAGATGAAATCCGGGGAATCATCCAGGTTGTTACTGGAATTAGAAACCTTGGAAAACATAATTCAAATACAGGAAAAATTGGGTCTCCAATATGTAACAAATGCGGAGTAGATGAAGAGACAAATATCCACTTTGTCCAAGGCCCAGCATGGACAAGGCAACGTCTGGAAGCTTTCCACTCTCCGAATGTTGATTTCCACGAGGTAGTGAGGAAAGCCAGATTAAAGGAACTGTCCAGGTACCTTCAGTTGACAGGGAGGCTAGACAGGTTTTAACGTAAGAACGCGAGAAAAAGCGGTAGAATGAGTGATGTTTTTTATCAATTTTTTGGTAGAGTGATGTTTTCATCAATAGTATTATAGAGTGATGTATCGCCATCAATTGTGAATTGTGGGATTGAGACAATGGGCCATTTGTGGCCTGAGTTTCGACTGGAGTGTTTGGCCTACCCCACAGAATAAATAAATAAGTAAAAAAAAATTCCTTGGCCCCCCCCCAAACATTTTGGCTAGTAACATGTCTGATTCTCAGTCGCATGTTTCAAGCTTGCCAGATTGATATACGGGCAGGCTATTTTAATATAAAAGAATTTGATGACAACAATTTTCCTCCAGGGCCAGGTTGAAACAAAATTGTAACGCAGCAATGGTGTGTCCTCTGTGCACATTTTTTAGCTTAAAAAGAACCCGATATGCCTTAGAGAATACAGAGGCCTGACAAAAAGCATGAAGATTTTGATTTCTTTTCTGTTTACCCCGACAAGTGTTTGCAGGATTTTATTTCAGAGTCTGAAAAGAACTTGATATAATGACGAGTCGACCAACACTTGACAAAAGCATACAAAATTATATTTCTTCTGTGTTTGCTGGCGCAGTGAGCCGATTTGACAACATCTGCCAATTAGAACACATCTATAGTGAGGTCTGTAACAACAGCTATCCAGCGTAGGCTATGCCAAACACCAGATAAATAGTAGAGGTATGCTTATGTGAACAGAACAGTGCAGTTTTCAGCTACATGGTAAAACAGAGATGCAAGCATACAGTAGAGGTATGCTTATGTGAATGTTTGTTGACAGTGGACTTAGTTTTAGCAATTTTCATACACTTGCTGTGTCTAAATCTAACTACCAATTAGCCAAAGTAGGTAATTAGGGGCATCTGAAAACCTGTATAGGTATTCTGGATCTTCATTTTACCATTTGACAGAAAAAAAACTGCACTGTTCACATTAATGTAACTGTTCACATAAGCATACCTCTACACAACATTTGGAATAGGGTATCCAAAAATCAGTAGTTTGTGGGAGTCTAGTACACTAGCCCCTTTTCAGGCATGGTGCTCAAATGTCTAGCACCATGCCTGGGTGCTAGACGTTCAAGCACTGTACCTTGGGTTTCATGCATGGTGCATGGATTTCAGTATACAGTGCATGCATGAAAAACACAGTTTCTGTCATCACAACTGAGCACCAGCTCAGACTTGGCTCGGACAGTGCAAAAATTACTACCATGAGTAGAGAAATCAAAGACAATCCTTATCGAATTTTTCACAACAAAAACGTAAGGGCTCAACTGATGATGGAGATGCAAAACCTAACAGCACCCTATCTATTTTCCATGTAGAGTGCCCCAAGAGCCAGTATTCTGGTTGGCTGCTAGGTAGAAAAGGCTGAGGCACAGGACACTTTGCATGCAAAAACCCTTGACTATGTAGAAAAGGAAAGGAGGTTTTCACGTCTGTCATCAGCCGAGCAATGTTGTTTTGGTTATGAAAAATTTGATAAGGATTGTCTTTGATTTCTCTAATTCATGGTAGTAATTTCAGCCCTGTCCAAGCGAGTGCTCAGTTGTGATGACAGAAACTGTGTTTTTCATGCTTGCACTGTATACTGAAATCCATGCACCATGCATGAAATCCAAGGTACAGTGCTTGAGCGTCTACATAGCACCCAGGAATGGTGCTAGACATTTGAGCACCATTCCTGAAAAGGGGCTAGTGTACTAGACTGGTTTGTGGCTGACTGAGCCTAACCTCTCTAAATTTAGATTGGCAAGAGGCAAGCAATCTAAAAAGATCTTTGAAGCCAAGTCATGCCAAGTCCAAACCAAACTCGGAGTCAACAAATGCACGTGGTTGCGATTTGTGTCCAACTTTCCGTGGCTACCATCTAGCAGAATTTGCAAGAACTACATTGCTGGAAAGGTGGCGTTTTAGGCAAGGGTTAGTTTTCAACCAGCTGAAGATACGATGCGTGGAAGCTGTACACAGAGCCAAAGATCGTATTAGTAGGTCTTATTATCTTTGCACAGAGCGAGCCGCAGCCAGAGCCCCAGAAGCGTCATTTCGCTGAAACCTAGGGGGGGGGGGGGGGGGGGGAGGGGCAGAGACGGTTTCCCGGGTTCCCTTCGGGGCCGTGTGACACACAGGCGGTTTGAAGTGCTTGGGCGTGGGGGTGAATACCGCATAATGTACTTGTCGGAAATCCAGCACGGCTGTAGAGTTAAACGGTTTAGAATCAATAGACAATAAACGTACTGCACCACATCCAGGAAACTAAACGAACTTCAAGAAACCAGTTTGTGAAAGGTAAAGGTCTTGCTTAATAACATGAACTCGATGGAGAGCGAGGCCACCGCAGCAGCTTCTGACGACTGTGTAGCAACAAAATGCCAATAATCCCCGCAGGGGAATTGTTGGGGGATCTGCATGTTTTCTGAAAAATTTAACTACTCCCCGAACAAACTTCAGGTCTTAAAAGGGCGCATCCCCATAACTGTAAGCCCAAACCTCAAAGTAAACAGAGCGTACTACACAAGGTGCCGCAGTCGAAAGTTTTGAATCCTTTATGATCAAACAAAGCAAGGAGCACCGATCATACATCAGCTCCTAGTTTTTGGTCACGACACACGGTGCTTCAACTAGACCCTTTCCAGATAAAACGACCATCCGAAACTGCAAAGAGCGTGTTCCACCCTTCTAACAATAGTTACTATTTCCGTTCCATCCTCACGAAAAGTTACTACAATGACCGTTCCAACCTTCTCAAAATAGTAACTCATAGTGTCTAATAGGTACTATTTGCTTACCATGCTCGGGAGCGTAGTTAGCGTAGTAGCTACGCATCTCTGTAATGTTATCGGTCGGATTAGCCCTTGGCATGATCTCCTGCTGAAAAATAGAAAAATCGTTCCAGCCTTGACGGCAGTGTGACGTCATGCGTAGTAACTACGGTAGGTAGGGTGGAACACGCTCAAAAATATTGTCTCTCTTCATGCTCTGAGTTCAGACACACAACTGACCCAGGCTCAAACGCGTTTTAAAGACATTCGAGATAGCTGACCAGATGTCACAATTAAGGCCTTTTTCCGCGACACAATTGTGGGCCACACACTTCTGTGTTTGTCGCAGAAACACGATTGTGTGCCACACAGTCGAGCCACTAGTTGAAACTCACGGAAACGCCGTTTTGTCTATTTCTTTGGCGGTAATTTCAAATATCGGAAAATAAAATTCATTGAAAACCTCAATAAATAGAACGCCATGCTTATTTCCTTACCATTCTGTACATAAAGTATCCTGAGTTTTAAGTCTATATGCTTGACAAAGTAGTTAGATTTATTGTTTCAACACTATTTTGCTGCTTAATTTGAATTTCCCGCCAGAATCGAGCCACAAAATCGACAATCACCTCGCCAGTTGTTTCTCGAATTTGAGCCACAAAGCGAGCCACGAAAATCTTGTTGGCCGTGGAAACACACTTGTGGGCCGCACAAAAGGTCACATTTTGAACACATATGAACATTTGAACACACATTTTGAGCCACAATCGACCCGCAAACTGTTTGTGGGAGCACGGAAAAACGCCTTTAAGATGAGAAACTGTTTTTTGGAACTATTTTGCTATTTTTTCCAGGGTTTGAGCTCTGGGTCCCCTTGGAAGGCCAGGTGTGCAGCTGCCCCCCCCCCCCCGCAAACGAAGCCTCTGCAGAGCCCAAGGGGTATACGGAGAAGTCCGAGAAGATTTTAGACTAAACTATCGTGGTATCTGAGAAAGCCATCTCACGTTCACCATCACCAATTAGAGCCTAGAATTTTATCAAATTGGTTGAAAAGAAGTTTGGCCCTTAGTGATGTGACTAGATATCAGTTTTTCTTTTGTGACGACTACGAAACGCGCACTTTCGACAATTGTTGTTTTTGCAGAGCAACCGTAGTATCGTTACCACGGTAACTGCAAAAACGACTAATCGCAGAACCAGTTACCGTGGTAACAGATACCATGGTATCTGTAAAAACGCAACTCTTGTTGGCGATGTTTAAGGCGAGCGGTCACTTTATGAACAAATGGGGAATTGACAATCATACAAGTAAAAAAAAACACAGATCAATATGCGGGCTCTGTTTTCATATAACTTGCGCTAGCGAGTTTCTGCCGATGGGCGAAGAGCTTTTTCAGCCAACGTTCTTCTTTAGCAGCTTGGTTTCCGAACAACTGCAAAAGACAATTCAAATTCTAAAAATAAAACTTCGGAGTTACCTTAAGAGGTAAATCGGAAAAATTCTCTGCGTTGTTTAGATCCAAGTCGCGAATTCAAACCAGGGCTCGGTACGACCCTGAGATCATCTAGCGGAGCAATATGGAAGCAAGCGAATGGGCAAGCTCAAAGTAGATCTTAGCACGAAGATCAGACAGACAGATGGACAAACACTAGCCGGTATACAAATAAAAAGGAAAAATAAATAAATACTTGGCACTCTTGGCAGTATTTCCTTCAAATAATTTTTTTGAGGTTTCTATAAGAAAGGTATAACCGCTACGCTTCTGTATGCTACTGACCTAAATACTGAATAATTCATGGCCGGGAGAGATTTTACGGACTGTTATTTTCTCTTACTGTGAATTATACTAGCTGGTGTGGGGATTTTGCAGAAAGATAGGGTGCTCAACATCTCACTACTTAAAAAAACAACAACCCACTTAAATTATTAGTCGCGTTTTTCGCCAAAAGAGGTCACAGGCAGTAATTTCGTCTGGCGCCGTTCTCCAGAGCAGTGAGCAGATTGGTCAACTAACCTCGGAGTTGCTAGACCTTTTTTCTTCATCGGCCTTGGCAGAAAAGACAAAGGGCTTGGTAAACAAGACCAAAGGTTTCGACGAGATCCCAAAAGTTCAATTTTCGATCCAGATAATTGGGTCTTGTCTTCGCCTGATCCAGTCTTCCAGACTCCTTGAACATTTTTACTACTAAAATTTAGAAACAGCTTAAGGCCAAATAGCTAATCATCTGAGAAACCAAGTTCAGATATGGATTCAGCAGGTGTGTTTACCCCTATAAGTCATATCGAGCAATTATATGCTTACCGTGGTAGTGTGGAATCTAGACTTAGGGATCTACAACGTAATTGTCCTGCCCCCTGTGGTGATGGGTCTTGTGGGGATGCTGGTCACCGAGCTGATCTGATAACCCTTTATATTTCAGTAATAACAATCCTTATTGGCAGTGCTTGCGAAAATCTACCCTATGCAGGTAGAGTATCGCATGCAGGCCAAAGAAATGTGGTGGCTGGTTGGTCCACATATGTAAAGGACCAGTATCGGGCAGCAAAGCTGGCTTTCCAGCTTGGCTGTGGGCTGGCAAGCAGCCTGGTGATGAGCTTGATGCAAGACGTCGGTCCCTCAACCGATCGTTTCGAAATGCGTTAAGGTGGTGCAGAAAGAATATGGAGAGCCTGAAAGCATCCGCCCTTGCCAGATCACTACTTCATTGTAAGTTTTTTTTTTTTTTTTTTTTAAACCCGCTTAGCCTTTTGAAAATTTTATACTTTAGTTTTGGGCTACGACTCCTCCTCCACTCGGTGACGTTAAAATTCTTTTAAATCTTTAACGTCACCTACTCTTTCCAAACAAAAAAACAAAATTTTAAACTTATTTAACTTGACCAATCTCAATACTTATTAACTCTTATTTCAATACAAATATAATTTTTTTTCTTCTTTTTTATATCTACGAATCCTCACCCTATACATAAAGAACTCTAACCCCAACCAACACGACCACTACGAAACACGAAATACTTACGAAATTGTAAGTTTACGGAGTTTTGGAACCGTGTTGCCAAATGCAATACAAATTCTGTCCCTAAACCTGCTGAGACTGTGGGCGAGTGTTTCGGGTCCTGCCCAGATTGCTGAGCTCTGGGGAAGGCCTTTTGGAGAGGTGTTTTCGTCAGTGCCGTCTGATACTGGTCCGATGGAGCTATCTCTTAGTGCAACCCTTTCTAAAACCGATAAGCAGCTGATAACATGCGATTATGAACGGGGAGGGTAAAGTGCCTTACAGTTACCTACTAAAAAGATTCAAGCTGGCTACCCTGGAAGAGAGACGAACCCGCCTTAGCATCGATTTCGGTATTAAAACCCTATCTGTTCCCCGTTTACGTAATATTCTCCCACCCCCCTATTCTCCAATACGTATTAGACCCCAGCGAGAGAAATCCCAGAAAATCCCCAAACTAGCCCCTGTGGCCCCTCTTCATGAAAGATATAGAAGGAGTTTTGTTCCAGCATTTGTTGAGTTGTACAACAACCAATAAGTTAGTCCCTTTTAGCGTTTTTGTTTTTGTTTTTATCATTTGTTACAAAGTGTTATGCATTTTTCATTTTGTATGACAAAAAGGTCAATTTCGGCGGTAACGCTGTGACAGGTACTTTTGAAAAATAAAATTCTATTCTATTCTACATGCGAGGATGTTGCCAAGGTGGTGTCTGGGCTGTCTGGTAGTAAAAGTGGTGGATTGGACGGGTTGACTGCTAATCACCTGAAGCATGCAGGACCGATGCTAGTTTGCATGCTCACCGCTCTGTTTAATGGTTTTCTGGCTCATGGTTTTGTCCCGGATGGTCTAACGGAGGTCTGTCTAGTACCTATCCCCAAATCCTTGGTGCTGGATCTTAGTAGTATTACTAACTACAGACCTATTGCTTTGGCGGCTGTGATATCTAAGGTTTCTGAAAAATGCCTGTATGGGATTGTCGAACCTCAAATACAGTCATCAGCTTACCAATTTGGCTTCCAGTCAAAGACCTCTACTGAATTTTGTGCATTCGAACTAAAATCGGTGGTGGAATATTTTTGGGCTTTTTCAACCCCCGTATTTGCTTGATTTATTGACGCAAAGGCTGCTTTTGACCGTGTTAACCACGAGAAACTTCTTCGTAAGTTGCATGATAGGGGAGTAGACCCCCCTACTATACTAACCCTTGCATGTTGGTTTAAAAACCAAAGATTTTATGTGAAATGAGATGGGCTGCTTAGCTCCCCATTTCGTGTCCTAAATGGTGTTAGGCAGGGAGGAGTACTATCCCCACCTCTTTTATAACTTATATGTGGATGAATTAAACAGTGCGCTTGCTGCTGCAGGGGTAGGTTGTTTTATCCAGGGTAGTTGTTTTAATAACATTAGTTATGCGGATGATTTGGTGGTGATGGCTACTACCATTCATGCCCTAAATGAGTTGATGAAAGTTTGTGATGTGTTTGCTTCGGCACATGACGTGATATTCAACACGAAAAAAACCCTTTGCATAGCATTCGTCCCACGTGGCCTGAAGCTGGTTCAGCTTCCACCCGTTCTACTGTCTGGCCAGACACTGAAATTCGTGGACACTTAAGTATCTTGGATTTATTTTTACGCCAACGCTGAATGATGATCACCATGTTGATGCTTTAGCAAGGTCATTGAGCGCTAGAGCGAATCTTCTTATTCGTAGGTTTGGGTCCTGCAATGCGTCTGTCAAGACGTCCCTTTTCAGAATGTATGTTCCCAACTATATTGTTACTCTCTTGTGACTAACCAATCTCACAAGCGCGAAAAGACCTTTCGCGTATTGTATAACAACTCTTTCCGGTGGTTACATGGGTTTAGATGGAACTGTAGTGGTTCTGGTATGTTTTTTGGTGAAGCAGTTCCTTCTCTCCCTGAAATCCGTCGTTCCTCCGTTCTTTCTCTCCAGTCTCGAATTCTGGCGTCGAGCAATCTTCTGCTGGTGATTCTGTGTGGTACGCAAATGAGCCTGTCTCTGCCTCTGTGGAAGGCTTGGGGGAAAGAAATTTAGTGTGGGTTCGACCCATCCTGATTGAGTGGGTTCGACTCATCCTGATTGATTTTTGAGTACTTCGTTTGTTGGAGGCTTCGTGCCTTCAGCATACTTATTTTTTTGTTCTTTTCTCTTTTAAGTGTTTATAAAATGAGTTGTTGTATAGCAGCCCCAGTTGACTATATTTTGAAATAAATAAATAAAAGAAATATCTATTTTGACGAAACAGATCGAAACTTCCTGCCTTACTTCTGCCAATTTTCCGGTTTCGGCGGAATTCTTTTGTCCGGCAAAAAATAAAGCTCAAAAACGAATTCAGCGTATCTACCCCTATATCCAACATCTAATCAACTTCAAATAAAAATTTAACTTCGAACAAATTTTACGGTTTCAGCCTGATTCCGGAGCTATATGTCCGGGTAAAAATTGATTGTCAGATACGGATTCAGCATCTCTTCTTACCCCTAGATTGGACATCTAATCATCTACAAATCCAACTTTTGCTTTTAACAAATTTTCCGGTTTTGGCCGGATTCCGGGCGAACTACTTGTCTGGGTAGAAAATGATTTTCACATCAGTGTTCAGCATGTCTTCTTACCCCTAATACTTTTACTTTCAGCAAACTTTCCGATTTTTGGCCGGATTCCTGGCGAACTACTTGTCCAGAGAGCAAATGGTTTTCATAATCGTGTTCAGCATGTCTCTTACCCTTTAATCGACTATCTCATTAGCTGTTTAAAAATATTCTGTTTGCCCCTTAATTTGAACCTTCACCCCTAAATGCAGGGCTACAGAGCCCATCTACGAACTCGACCTTTCCCTTGACCCCGAAGACAGAGCCCATCTACGAACTCGACTTTCCTTGACCCAAAGGATACTCACACCAAGTTTCATCAAAATATCTCATTCCGTTCGAGAGTTATCGTGCTCACAGTCGGATAGACGGACAACTTTTGCGATGTTCACTAACGTCTTATGGCAAAAAGAGCAGTGAGGAGTAAGCACTTGGTGCAAAAACGGGAAAATGAACCAAGGCCTTAGAAGATAGGTGACAAGAAACGCAACTATTGCCACTCTTCACAGTTTGCAAATACTATAAGGATATAACTCACGCTAGGATGCAGCAACCCCTCCTTTCCCAAATTCGCAATTCTGGCAGCGAAGGACTCTCCCATCGAGGATTTTTCTGCTTGAGTTCCAAAGTTGAAAACTCCTGAATGTTCTGGTTCTTTCGTTTTTTTGTCAGTCCTGGATGAACTAAATGATGACAAACTGAATCCTTCCGATTCGATGACGTCAAGGGCCCTCGATCGAGCAACACTCTCTTCGAAGTCTAAAGAAAAACAAGAGCTATAAGCTCATATGGCACTTGCAAAGCTGGGTCAGAGGCAGGGACGTCACGACTAGGGAGGGGGGGGGGGACTCCCCACCCGAATGTTGTCGGCCAGTCGGTAAAAAATAGCCGAGTTGGCGCGAAGCGCCACGATTTTTCGTAAATTAGTCTATTTTTTTTTTAAACAGTCGGTTTCTCGTAAAAATGGTCGAATTTTTTCTTAAAATAGTAGTTTTTTTCTACAATCAGCCGATTTTTCGTCAATACAGTCGTTTTTTCTCAATAATAGTCGTTTGTATCTGCAGAGACAGTCGGTAAAATGACCAGCCAGTCGGTAAATACCTTGCCCCCCACAAAAAAAAAAACGTTTTGCTAGTAACATCTCTTGTCATAGGATGAATGTAGGAATTTCGTTATTCGTGGTTTTGTTATGATCATTTCTAAGCAAAATCTTTGAGGTAAGAATGATCGTGGACCATTGGAAATCACGAGAATGTATCGTTTGGTAAAAAGTATTTTATTTTTGCACTTTGCTATGATCATGCGCACTTTAAGGACGCTAAAAACTCATCTGTAATCAACACCCTTCAGGCAAAAATGGTGATAGGCTCATCGGGATCATGAAAATGTATGTTTTGATCAAAAGTATTGTTTGTACTTTAAGAAATACACTTGTAAGCAAAACCCTTTAGGCAAAAACGATCATCGGGTCATGGGGATCATGAGAATGCATTTTTCTTAAAAGTATTTTTTGCGGTTGTTCGGTCGGATCTGAGAAGTGACAATTTCTAAGCCGATCTTGTCAAGTCTCTAATGTTCAAGCCAAGTTTCATCGTCCTGGCACATCTGGAAGTACCTTAACTTGCGATCACCCGAATTCCCGACCCCCTCCCATCCACCTCCCCCTCAGTGTCCGAATCCGGTCCGGTTATGTTTCCGGTCCTCCCCTCGAACTCCCCCCCCCCCACATTCATCAGATCCGGTCCGGACATGAAACGGGGCATTTAAGACGTGAGATATTTCCAAACGTCAAGTTTCATTAAGATCCGATCACTCATTCGAAAGTTATAGCTATCTTAAAATTCAGGATTCCCCGCCCTAAATATGGTCTGATCGGGGAACTGACTATTTCTAAGACAATCTTGTCAAGTCTCTAATGTTTAAGCAAAGTTTCATCGTCCTAGCACATCGAGAAGTACCTTAACTCGCGGTCACTGGGATTCCCCCCCCCCCTTCAACTCCCCCCAGTGCTCAAATCTGGTCCGGTTCTGTCACTGATATGTCAAGGGCTTGTGCTGGTCTTCCCATCAAGTTTCATCCCAATCGCTCCACTCCAAGCGTGTCACAAGATTTCCGCCCCCCCCCACATTCGTCGGATCCGGTCCGGACCTGAAATGGGACATCCAAGACACGAAGTCTTTCCAAATATCAAGTTTCATTAAGATCCGATCACCCGTTCCAAAGTTAAACATTCCTCAAGATTCCGGATTCTCTCCACTCCCCCCATGGTGGTCGGATCGGGGAAGCGACTATTTCCAAATTAGTTTGGTCGGGTCCCTGATATGCCTGCCAAGTTTCATCGTCCTAGCCTTTCTGGAAGTACCCTAACTCGAGAACAGTGGACCGAATATTCTTTGAGCCCAAGCTGACTTTGAAACATTTATTCAAATAATGTTTACAACGGGTACGTCAGCTACGATTCTTCATTAGCGATATTTCGGCCCTTTTTGGCAAGGGTCCTCGTCTGGCTGTCAATCCTCTGGTTCAACTTCGGGGAAGGAAACAAACCTGTAAACCTGATTACATGTTTGTACGAGGGCGTAGGACCCTTGCCAAAAAGGGCCGAAATATCGCTGATGAAGAATCGTAGCTGACGTACCCGTTGTAAACATTATTTGAATAAACAGTGGACCGACCGACCGACCGAAAAGTGATCGGTATATGGCACTTGAGCGGAGCTGCAACTGCTGCAAGTGCCATAAAAATGGTTCTACATTACACGACACGTCAAGAAAAGCTGAAGAGGTTGTACAGTCCCACGGATCCCGCACGCCTATCGAAGTGTCTCCGAGGAATTGCTTAGAATCACAAAATGCAACTGTAAATGATCTTAGCCATCCACCACGGGGCTAACAATCCGACGTGTATGTCAGCCACTCTGCCCTTATCATAGCCTGTCGCGGTACTAATTTTCTCTGTTTTTACCGTCGCTGTTTTCGTTTTCGCTGGTTTGACGTGCGACCTAAGCCTCGTTTTTGTTGCACGCTGCAGTTCCTCTTCTCGGCTGATTCTTTCTACATTCGTTTTTGCACTGCAGTGCTTCCGAGGAAGACGGCAGCACTTCTTGAGAATCGCGGACTTGCTTACCGACAAGACCGTGCTTCCCTGCAAGGTGCTGCATCAACTAAGAAGAAATCGTGCGGGCAGTTAATCCAAGAACGCATCTTGTGCGGAAGCAAAGAAGTGCTGCAGCAGCGAAGCGGCAGCACTATTGCAACACAACCGAGGCTCTAGAGTTGTTGCTCCCCCCCTGATGCCCCTGTGCTTACTGTCTTCATTGAGTTTGGGAAGTTCAGCTTTCGTCGTCTGCGTGGTAGCTTTCCTTGGTTCAGCCGCTTTTACCGGAGACACACCTCTCGACGACGTCCTGCAATGAACATATGATTATAATCCTGCCAATTCGTCAACCCAATTTTGACACATTCATTCCAGCATTTATTTCAAGTCATATCTTGTAAAGTGTATCAGTTAACATGCTATTGTTTTATGTATTTCGTAATTATTTTACAGACCTCGTCTAGCTTTAAGCTATTTGGAATTAACTTTGATTGATGGCTGATTGACAAAACGTCACACAACCCAATGCCAACCAACCTATCATGAGCTGCGTTCTTTGTCACGGGAGTTCTCACCGGTGGTCTCCGGTTTTTCTTATAAGCCGTTTTTGCATCCACCGGTGACTTCTCACCAGTCTTATAACCCATTTTTGAACTAACCAGTGCCCGGTTTTATCTCACCAGTGCGGACTAACCAGAACCTGCTCGGGAGCCCGGCTTCAGCGAGGAGTTAGCCAGTTTTCATCAACTCGCCGGTGAACCAAAAAAAACGCGTTTTAAGGGAAGAACCGGACACTGGTGACTAAACACCAAAGACAAGCCCGGAGTGCAACGAACGCAGCTATGGTATCATGCACCTAGGCGGATGGGGTTTTCCGCCTGGGTTTTAACATCCTCTCTTGAGTTCTTGACGACGGGGACTTCTCGATCGGATTCCTGCACTTCCATTAGTTCAGACTGGGGAAACTGAACAAATCTCCACTTTTTTGTATGAAATCTGAAAAAGGTTTACAGTAAGCAGCTGCTAGATCCGGTTCGTCTGACCACACTCAATCAATCAATCAATCAATTTATTTAATTCGTGATATTACACATCACAAGCTCTGCGCGCAAGCAGTGGCCTTCTGTTCAAAAATATTAGAATCCAGCAGAAAGTTGAAAATTTTGCACGGAAAAAATACAAGTATTAAACCAAGATTAGGTACTGTCCATGGCCATATCCACGAATTCAAAAACTGGGCATTGCAAGAAGAACGTCAGGTCTGACCACATTAAGAAGCTCTGCGAGCAAGCAGTGGCCTTCTTGCTAAAAAATTTTAGAATCCAGCCGAAAGTTGAAAATTTTGCACGGAAAAAATCCGAGTATTAAAGCAAAATTAGGTACTGTCCATATCTGCGAATCCCAAAACTGGGCATTCCAAGAAGAACGTCAGGTTCAGGTTCAGGAAAAATAATACAATAGCACGCATAAATAATCAAATGCTTCCGGCATATAGCACGAATGGCACGCGAATAAAGCACGGGGAAAGTCGGGAAGTGGTCCTCACAACCACTCCCCCCCCCCACAAAAGAATACTTTATTCTGGACCGTTCTACTTTACAATTTCTTATTCTTCTGTCTTTGCCTGTTGCTCACAGTTAGGTGTTGTAAAAAATCCCAGTATTTTTAGCTGGAAATAGATTGATTTTTAATTTTCTTCCTAAAGGCAGAGTCTGAACAAAACTTGGCCTTGAAACCAATGAGAAAAATTAAAATGACGGTCCTGATTACTGCAGTGGTCTTTTACCACACACACGCCTCTTTTCTGAACAGAAACTACTGTGAAGTCAGAATAGATATGTTTTATTCTGGTGGGTTACTACTTTTTTTTTTTCGGAAAGGGTCGAGTGGAAGCACTGGATGTATCAGAAGAAACCGTTCCTGCAAGCACACTCGACCAGTTCAAAAATCAAGTAGACAGTAACAGTGAGCCCGATTACATCAAGGGTATTCCGGATGACCTTGACCTAAAGGCAGAGTCTGAACAAAACTTGGCCTTACATAAATGAGAAAAATTCAAATGACGGTCCTGATTACTGCAGCAGTCTTTTACCACACACACACCTCTTTTCTCAACAGAAACTCTTGTGAAGTCAGAACAGATCTGTTTTATTCTGGTGGGTTACTACTTTTTTTTTCGGAAAGGGCCGAGTGGAAGCACTGGATGTCTCAGAAGAAAACGTTCCTGCAAGCACCCTCGACCAGTTCAAAAATCCAGTAGACAGTCACAAAGAGCCAGATTTCACCAAGGGTATTCCAGATACTTGGTGACATAATCCTTACAGATAAAAACCTTAGGTGTTTGCTACGTATTGTCACATATTTTCATTGGGCACTCTAGAAACAATCGATGACGAGCAAATATAAAAATATTATCGGCTTCTTACTTAGTGGCAAAGCTGCTCCTAGTCGACGATTCTGAAGGTGATCGTCTCGAGCGTGATGTCGACCTTCGTCTTCTTGACGATGACCTTGACCTCTTGCTCTTCTTCTTCTTCGACTTCCGAGATGCGGACCTACTTCTTGATCTAGACTTCCTAGAACGAAATCCGGTCATATCAATCTCCAGGATGGACCAAAGTTGGTTGTAGGCCTACTAGTCTCTATTTGTTTTACACTGCTACAGGTTCTGAGCACGGCTGATGAACTTATAGTCCAATGTTATTAGTAAGACCCTTTTATTTGACCATCGCTGACAATACCAAGGGCATTGCGGGCTGCAACAGTTACTCCCCAGTCCCCAATCGTTATCCCAAGATTCTGAAGAAGCTGTTGTGGCCTTTTAGTTCGACACCATTTTGAGTTTGGGACGAAAATAGCCACACCACACTTCAAGGAAGAGGTCAGCAACTAGATTGTATTCAAAACGCGAGCAACGAAAATGATTAGCAGACTAAAGCACCATCACTACAAAGAGCGCCTTGAAAAGCGCGACATATCATCGCTGGCTTTTTGGCGAGGCGACGTGATTATTGCCCATAAGTTGCTCCCCACCAATCGCTCGGAACAACTGGTCGCATAAGACGCCTCCAGCAGGATGCGAGATCACTCCCAGCTAAAGCAATCTTTCAGCAAGAAACCGGACCTATACAACTTCGTCTAAGACGGGAGATAGTAACGTCAGAAACAACTAAGAGAACAGTAGACAGCGACTGGAAAGACTTGACTGAAACTAGCTACAGGGAACCAGTTTCAGGTAGATTTCTTGGCTACATTTTTTCTGTTATACTTCTCCGTAGAGTCATTAACCTGACAAGGCTAAATAAAACGGCTTTAAGCCTGGAGAAGGAAGTAACTAGAAGACAAGACCGAGATAAGGCGGACTTAAATGCGACTAAGTAAAGTGTGCAAGTAGTGCAACAAAAGTAAAAGTCAAAGTTACAATCAAAACTTACTTCTTGTCTTTTTTATTCCTTCGGCTTCTTTCTGCTGATCGGGATCTTGATCTCCGACCTCTGCTTCTAGACCTAGACCTTTGTTTCCTCCTCTCTTTAGATCGGTCACGTTTGTCCCTAGTGCTATTTCTGTCTCTGCTCCGCGACCTCTTTTTCATTTTTCTCGACGAACGGTATGAATCTGCACTTGACGAGCGATCCCTAAAAAGTTCCTACAATAAGAAATCACAGCAAACAACCCAGATCAGCACAACCTTATGTAACTGAAGAGCTAATAACTGCAGCAGGAACCAACAATGTCAAGTTTCCGCTTAAGAAGAATATTGTACATTGGAGACGATCAGGGTTGGATGCTCACGGATTCGAATTCCTGCCAGGATGTTTGGCACCATCATCGATTTAATACAGATTTTTCTTTCAACTTGATGATGAAAGTGCACAGATTCTAGCCGAGAATTCCTGATCGTGTATTCGTCAATTCAGTCAGTTCTGTTCAGTCAGACCATTTCGACTATTCTATATTATTGGTTAAGACCTGTACAGAAATAACTGAAAAGCACAACCCCTTACATATATGCAATCTTGGTGCAATGGCAAGCTTACTGAACAAAATTCAAACAATGGCCCCAATCCCAAGCATAGGCTTTCGGAATCAGGGGCGTTGCGCTTGCCGGCGCCCTACCGCCCGTTTCAGCATTTCGTCGCATATGTAATAATAAAACTCGTGATACCTGCAAGCGTTGAAGACTGAAGAAGCCTAGTCGTATCTCCGAGCTCACGGGCGGTTTGAAGGGCTTGGGTATGGGAGGTGACTAGAATATACGACTGGCAGATGTTCGGCAAGGCTTAAGAGTCAAACCAGTTAAAAACAATAGCGAGAAACACAGCACCACATGCAGGAAACTGTACGAATTTAAAGAAACATTAAAGCTAGTATTATACGGTTAAGGTAAATGTCATTCGTAATAAGAGGTTGTCACTTCCGCAATAGCCCGACCCGCAGCAGAACGAAAATGAGCGCCGCAGGCAAATTTTTTTAAGTAAGCTATGACTTTTTTCAGGCAAAACACGAATCCCCCCCCAACACAACCTAGCTTTTATTGTGGCTCAAGCCCCGAAATTCCAAGCATAGAACCCGAATGAAACGAAGAGACTTTCCAGTAAACAGAGCCTACTACGAAAGGCGCCGCAGGCAAATTTTGTGGAATCCGGTAGGATCAGAACGTCTTGTCAGATAGCAAATGAAAGTAAGGGCCACTTAGCATGTATCTCCTCGTCTGTCTTCGTTCAAGGCAAATCCAGAAAAATTTGAGACATTTAGCTGGAAATTGGACCGTTTCCGAAAAAGAACTACTGATCATCAAGAGAAAAAAAACTTAAAACAGAGCAGACTTGTTCTGAATTTACAGTTAAAAAAACAAAATAAAAATCGAATGACTCGTTGCAAAAATCAGGCACGTCATTACATCTTCTCTCATGCTGACCAAGTCGATTTAGTTTTCAACGTCGAACTTGAGGAAAATTCTTATCATCAAATTATTTTCTGTTTCATGAAACTAACATATTCTTGAAAAGGTACGCCAGAAGCAAAATCAGCCTGATTTTTACTTGAATCGAGAGATATTGGTACACAACCGATCGTGCTAAAACTTGGGTTAAAACTGTGCTCTGCAGCACAAAATTCACGACTTGACAAATGTCTTTTTTCGGTCATGGAAGCTCAAATTTGACAATCATAGTTCTAATTCTGACAAAATATGAGTAGGTAAGAATTCTCTTCGTATCCGAATGACTTGAAATAGCCCGCTTCTTTATATCAATCTGGCAAGCTCGAAACATGCGACTGAGAATACAATTCCTTAAGTCTCAAACGCTCTAGAACCCAGAGCCGCTGACGTCCAAGCTGATGTCAACCCAGTTTCTTGGTAGCCCTGAACTAGTCATACTGACTTTTCCGGGCGCACTTCCAGCCCTCCGTTTAGCTTTCCTGGGTGAGCACTCAGTTTAGCTGAATGTGTGTGGTCGGGCACTCTGCGAGCCCCCACTTTAGCTTTATTCTTCCTTCGAGGGGTGGTGGTACCCCCCCCCCTCCCCCGCTTTGCGACGCCCCTGTTGGGAACCCTCGAGGAAAACCCTAGAATCCATGATTGTGCACACAATCTGTGTGTAATATAATAACTTATTAATCTGACAGATAATCTGTTATTCCAAAGTGGCAGACAATTCCACTTACAGTTCAGTATTTGAGGGTGCTTACAATGGCTAGTCAAGAAGATGGCTTGGCCAGTGATATTCAAACGAATTTTATTAGTTTACTGTAGCCAATCTTTTTTCATGGCCACAAGACTAAGCCTTATTTTTAAAGAAAAGAACTAACAGCATCTGTGCACGTTAGAATCCATGGACTGGTCCATAGTTGTTTTAAAAATATTCAGCAGTTCAATTTAATTCACTGACTTAGCATGGCTGATTTAGTATGGCAAAAATCACTTTCTTCAGGTTCAGGTCATTTTATTTTCAAATTTGTAAGTCAGTTTATGGTAGAGAGCAGGCTCGATGGCTAGAATACAAATACAAAAAAATTTACATTAGCCTAAAGATGGTACTCCATAAGTGGATACGAGAAAAGCAACCATCATCTGGTTCCAAGAGCGGGACAGCTAGCAAGTAACCTACTCTCCTCAACAAAAATAAAATATGAAAAGACAAGGGGACTTACAAACCCAACAAAAATAAAATATGAAAAGACAAGGGGACTTACAAACCAATAATAATCTAAGGACAAACCACCAATATTATTAAAATAATATTCAATATTTGTGGTTTAACATGCCAACAATCTATTTTTCACTGTAAAAAGTTTTTCCATATAAAGATTAAAGTTAACTGCAGTATTTGCTACTCGGGTTACTCTTATCTCTAGGCAGATAAGATTACTACTAAGATACTGCAGTTAACTTTAATCTTTATACAGAGGGACTTTTTACAGTGTATGACACTAAGAGAAAGTTGTAGGTCTAAACTGAACTGATGTTAATTTCATTATTTTGTAACACTGCTTCTGACTTAGAATCTTGATTTCTGTTTGTATGAAGGTTGACTAGTCAGACGTAGTGTTCCAGTGGCTTATTATAAGTTATGATGATAAGAGGAGGGGCGAATGCCATAATGTAAATAGTTATAACATTCTCTAAAACAAAGTAATAACAAATCGGACATACCTCATCACTCTTATGGGAGTTCCTGCAGAACCGATAGTTATTATCACTTATGAATGATGCTTGCGACCATCACAAGTAAATTGTAACGATTGTAACAGTCGTGGAACAAAAATAATAAGAGGGAGGAGCTAAGTGACTTATTACAGCAGTCTCTGGAATGGCAATAATAACAAGATAATTATCATACCTAATAACAAGTCGCCGGAATGCTACCAAAGTTCATACCCAATATCTTCAATATGTTAAACATTCAATTCAATTGTTTTCGGAGAACAACGTCAATGTCAATGCATAAAAACAAAAAGGCAACGAGCTTCTCTTTCTACAACATCAAATGTTTATCTAATAGTGTATGTATGTTTATTTTTTATCATTACAGAATTTGTTTTATTTTTACCAAGTATCTGCACAGGTGAACATAAGTGACCAGACCAGGACAAGATGAAATTTTTTTTGGCTAACCCAGGACCAACAGTGATGGTAACACAATCACCAGAACATGTTTGGTCCCTCACAGTAATTCATGTTCGGGCAACACAGCTTCTTCACACTTTCACAGCTTGTATGTTGGTGTCTCAGAGAAAAACATGCATCAAAGAGGAATAACTGGCTCTCTTTTGGGAAATTGTTTTAACTTTATCTGAAGTCTCTATGGTGAGATGAAGATAAACAAGACTGGAGAAAAAAACAGCAAGTAAAACTGTGATTGAAACAGTGTCAGTGAATGCTGCTGTAACTGTGCTATTACAACAAAACACAGGGTTTAAAGGTAACAAAGAGAACATAATAATAAAATAATTGCAGCATTTACCTGGAACGGACATTGCGAGAATCATCATCAGAGCTGGCATATTTCCCCATCCTGAAAAAGCACGTACTGTAAATTCAAAGTGTTCCGCCAAATGAAAGAGCACAGAGGTATTCACGAGTTGCAGAAGTCATCGGAAAATTTCTCGCAGAAGACTAATCGCACCTCCATCATCAACTGCTGTAAACAAACTATGTTGATTTTCTGGTAGGGTTGGATTCTGGATTTCTCATTATTGGTCAGCAGCATATGATGGATTGTTCTTTCAACAAACGCCTGGTCGTCTGAGACATTTTGAATATTGCAGGTGACTCCACAAACAAAGTAAGTGTGTAACTTTAATACATTAAAGCCCAGAGGTATGCTAGCGCACTGTACTTAACTTTAGTCAGTGCAGTTCTTCTGTTCTTGGAATTAGCTACAGTGCCTATAATAAATAATACACGTAAAAAACTTCCAGATCAATCCAGATGTTCTTAACATCCCTTAAGCAGTGAAGGAACCACTTTGGTTGATTGTTAACTTAATTGAGTCACACATAGCCTATCTATGTGTAGGCAAGAAAATGTCATAGGCAAGAAAAAATGGCACTTTTATCATTCGAAGCTGGCAAAGACCAAAGGTAATGAACATTGGAAGAAGGCCAGAAGAAGGCAGGAAGAAAGATACCAACATGTTAACCATGGTAACGACACACCCAGATTCAGAACGCCAGATTTGCTGTTGGAAATAACTGCACATATATAATAGCAACAACTGCCTGCATGAATAATGGCATAATGCAGTATTAAGCCATTGATCTGCATGCAGGACTCAAATGGTAAATTTAGATGTTTAAGATGTTTTTTTTTGCTTAACCTGATAACAAGAGAATCAGCTCAAGAAAAATTAACTGTACTTGCCATGAAAAATCTGTTGATAGGCTACCGAGTCCAACAGTTGAAAAGCAGTGGCTGTTCAAGTTTTTTTAATTTTACAATATTGCAAAAAATATTGTGATGCCATTAACTCTGCCTTTCAAAGCACTTTTAGATCACACAGCCTTCATGTTTTGTTTTGTAACCCTGTTACTGTTCTGTCACCATTTCCCAAAAGAAAGGCTACACCTATGTGGAAACTTCATTGTGTCTGAATTATAGGGGAGAGTCGGGTAGTATGACACATTTTTTTTCCTTGTTTTTATTTCCCTGAAATTTGTATTTATGTTGCCAAATTTTTGGCAGCACATACTGGGTTCCCTATAGAATCTTTGGGATTTTTTTCAGATTTTTCTCTCTCACAGTTTTTATGGCACTTGCAGCCTCTGGCTCAAGTGCCATATACCGATCACAATTCCGTCTGTCGGTCTGTCGGTCGGTCCGAGTTTTTTGTTCCACATATCCGAGTTAGGGTACTTCCAGATGTGCTAGGACAATCAAACTTGGCAGGCATATCAGGGACCCGACCAAACTAACCTGGAAATAATCAGTTTCCCGATCCGACCATATGGGGGGGAGTGCGGGGCGCTGGAAACTTGAAAATTTAGGGCATTTTGTCACTTTTTTTCTGAGTTAGGGTACTTCTAGATGAGCTAGGACAATGAAACTTGGCAGGAATATCAGGGACCCGACCAAACGAACCTGGAAATAATCAGATTCCCGATCCGACCATATGCGGGGGAGTGGGGGCGCTTGAAACTTGAAAATTTAGGGCATTTTGTCACACTTTTTCGAGTTAGGGTACTTCCAGATGAGCTAGGACAATGAAACTTGGCAGGAATATCAGGGACCTGACCAAAGTAACCTGGAAATAATAAGTTTCCCGATCCGACCATATGCGGGGGAGTTGGGTCGCTGGAAACTTGAAAATTTAGGGCATTTTGTCACACTTTTTCGAGTGAGGGTACTTCCAGATGAGCTAGGACAATGAAACTTGGCAGGAATATCACGGACCCGACCAAACTAACCTGGAAATAATCAGTTTCCCGATCCGACCATATGGGGGGGAGTGCGGGGTGCTGGAAACTTGAAAATTTAGGGCATTTTGTCACACTTTTTCGAGTTAGGGTACTTCCAGTTGTGCTAGGACCACGAAACTTGGCAGGCATATCAGAGACCCGACCAAACAAAATTAGGAATAATCAGTTTTCTGATCCGACCATTTTGGGGGGGGGGGGAGGGCAAGGGGAATCCGGGAAACTGAGAAGTGTGTAACTTTCGAACGGATGATCGGATTGTAATCAAACTTCATAACTGAAGAGAATATATATCTGTAATGTCCCGTTTAATGTCTTGACCGGATTCGGTAGCCAGGGGGGAGTTGGGGGGGGGGGGAGACCGGAAATTTCAAGAAACGGTTAGAATGGAGGGATCGGAGTGAAACTTGCTGGGAAGAACAAGCATCTGCTCTAGATAAGTCCTTTAGACCATTGCACTGGATCCGGACACTTATGGGGGGGGGGCCCGGAATTCCGGTGATGGTGGTTTTTTGGATTTTCACGATGAAACTTGGCAGGCATATCAGGGACCCAATCAAACTGACTTCAAAATAAAAATATTGTCGATCAGATAATGGTGGGGGAGTGGAGGGAGGGGAATCCGCAGGGGAATCCGGGAAATTGAGAAGTGTGTAACTTTCGAATGGATGATCGGATTGTAATAAAACTTCATAACTGAACAGAATATATATCTGTAATGTCCCGTTTAAAGTCTTGACCGGATTCGGTAGCCAGGGGGGAGTTGGGGGGGGGAGACCGGAAATTTCAAGAAACGGTTAGAATGGAGGGATCGGAGTGAAACTTGCTGGGAAGAACAAGCATCTGCTCTAGATAAGTCCTTTAGACCATTGTACTTGATCCGGACACTTATGGGGGGGGGGGTCCCGGAATTCCGGTGATGGTGGTTTTGGGGATTTTCACGATGAAACTTGGCAGGCATATCAGGGACCCAATCAAACTGACTTCAAAATAAAAATTTTGTCGATCAGATAATGGTGGGGGGAGTGGAGGGAGGGGAATCCGAAATTTTCAGTCATGCGTAATTTTGGAATGGGTGATCGGATTCGAGTGAAATTTAAGAATTCAACAGAGGACATTTCTCCGATGATTTTTTTCATATCCGGACCGGATCCGGCAACTATTGGGGGGGGGGGGGGGCGGAAAATACGTGCCCCGTTTAGAATGGAGGGATCGGGATGGAACTTTGTGGGAAGAACAAACAGATGCTCTAGGTAAGTCATTTGCTGAATCGGATTGGCTACGTGCACCGCGGGAGAGCTGGGTGGGGTGGGGGGGGGGGGTGGACCGGAAATCTCGAGAAACGGTTAGAATGATGGTATCGGAGTGAAACTTGCTGGGAAGAACAAACATCTGGTCCATGTAAATCTTTTACATAATTTGACTGGATCCGGACACTTGAGGGGGGGGGGGGGGAGGGGTATCCCGGAATTCCGTTTTTTGGGGGATTTTCACGACGAAACTTGGAAGGCATATCAGGGACCCGGTCAAACTGACTTGGAATAAAAAAAAAATCCTCGATATGATAATCTTGGGGGGGGGGAGTTGAGGGAGGGGAATCCGGAATATTGAGTCATGCGTAACTTTGGAACGGGTGATCGGATTCGAGTGAAATTCAATAATTAAACAGAGGACATTTTTCTCTTGTGACCTTTTTCATTTCCGGACCGAATCCGGCAATTATCGGGGGGAGGGCGGAAAATACTTGACCCGCTTAGACTGGTGTGATCTGGATCGAACTTCGTGGGAATGACAAACAGATGCTCTGGATTAATCATTTACAGAACAGGATTGGCTCCGGTTATTGTGGGTGGAGTTGGAGGAGGGGGAGGGGGGTCTGGGATTCTGGTGATCGCGCGTTAAGGTACTTCCAGATGTGCTAGGACGATGAAACTTCGCTGGAATATTGGAGACTCAACAACATTTGCTTAGAAATTGCTACTTCCCAAATCCGATTATTCCTTAAAGTACCAATCTTGACCGCAAAGTAAAAAAAATACTTTTAAGCAATATATGCATTTTCGTGATGCCCATCAGCCCATTAGCAGTTTTGCCTCAAGGGTTTTGCTTACAAATGAAGTTCCAGCTCCCTTATAGCGCGCATCTCAACCGCAAAGTCGAAACTTACTTTTGATCAATCAAATCATCTTGACACATGCAAGTGCCATATGAGCTTACAGCTCTTGTTCAGTAAGGTAAGGTAAGGTAAGGTACAATTTTAATAGCAAATATGAATAAACCTTGAGTTTCTCAAAAGCATCTGACATGCCAGTGGCATAAAAACGACGCTTCACTAATTCTGATGGGTTTGTAAAAATTATTAATACAATTCTAGCCTAAGGCATTGTAAAGAAAAAACAAACAAACAACTATCACACATCAACACTAAAATTTAAGGACAACACAAGAATTAACGACAACAGACATATGACTAAAGAAAAAATGAAAAATAAAAAAGGTTTGCGACATGGGTCAGATCTTCCTCCGAGCACAAACAAAAATGAATCAATTAAATCGGATAGAAGAAATATAATTGCTAGATAACATAAATCTTTTTAGAGCTCTTTTAAAAACTTTCCTATCTTTGGACACTCTAACAGTTTCAGGCAATGAATTCCATACTTTTACACCTGTATGACGAATAGAAAAGCTAGACCTTGTAGAAGGATAACAAATGGTAGAAAGATTGGACCGCCGTATTGTGTTATAGTCATGAAATTGACTGTTCAGGCAAAAAAGATTTTTAAAATCAGCAGGTAGTATATCTGATAGATAGATAGATAGATAGATAAATCTTTTTATTCGCCAAAAACTGATCATGGCTCACGCCAAATTTGTTCGGTATAGTCATGGATATAAATGAACACACACATAATAGGCCTACGCGTATACGGCTACATCGGTCATAAATAACATGATAAATTTAAACTAGCAGCTCAGCTTATGCTTTGTTATACAACTTTAAAAATGAAGGGACAAAACTCTTTGCAAACCTCTGGTGGGCACATTTAATCGGCTGCAGCTTTTCAACCGTAGTAGCTACCTTGCGAGGGAGCCTTTTTGACAGCTTTTCAGAAGGGAAAATATTTTTGTGGATCGGGTGATTCAGAGATTTGACACCAAACTCCATGCAGAGTTTCAGCCTTCGGTCATGTAAAGAGGTGATTTCGAATTTACGTAGTAACTCTTCATAGGACCTCTCGGCCACCTTTGACGCTGTGATTAGAGCTCTTTTTTGAATCTTCTCAATTCTAGCGGTAGATAACGGTAAGAGATAACGGTAAAAGATAACGGTAAACAAGTGTTGCAATATTCCAGTCTCTAATCTGACGGACATTTAAAATAAAAAGATGAGGCAGAATATGAGAAACTGATGAAGAAAATGGAAGACCATAAATTGCTCTAATTGATTTGTTTTGTAGGATTTGAATCCGATTAATATGTTTCGAAAAAGTAGAAGCCCAAGCTGAAGTACAATATGAAAGATAAGAATGGACCAGGGAGAAATAAATCAATCGCAGCATGAATTGTGGAAGACAATGTTTGAGGCAGGAGAGCATACCAACATTTCGGCTCAACTTAAGAGCCAAAGCATCGGTGTGCTGCTTGAAAGAAAGATTCTCATCAAAGATAAGGCCAAGATATTTAAAATTAGAAGATCTTAGAAGTTCAGTACCAGAAAGAAAAAGTTTACCAGAAATTGAAACTGAACCAGACCGGGAGAAAAGTATGTAGCGACATTTTTCCTCGTTTACAGCTAGTAAATTAGATGTAAACCAGTCAGAAGCAATCGAAAGAGCTGAATTAAGAACACTAAACAACTGAATCAAATCTGAATGCGAACCGTCCGCAACGTGATAACTTTGACAAAAGGCATATATTCTGGGAGGTCATTAATGTAAAGTAAGAATAAAGTGGGTCCAAGGACAGACCCCTGTGGTACTCCAAATTCTATAGGAAATTCATCTGAAAGCTCGCCAACTTGCCGACAAGAGAGACTTCTCTTGGATAGGTAAGAAGCAAAAAAATCTAGTGTCTTTTCTTCAATGCCATGCTGTTTCAGTTTATCAAGCAAAATCCCATGGTCAATTGAGTCAAATGCTTTACAAACATCAATAAAAACTGCACAAGCGTGTTGACTAGTTTCAAGAGCATCATTGATTGACAAAAGAAGATTATGGATAGCAAGTTCAGTTGACCGATCTTTCTGAAATCCAAACTGATTTTCATTGATTATTGAATGGTTTACCAAGTAAGAAGTAAACTGCTTGTGAACGACTTTCTCTAATAATTTACTAAAAACAGAAAGAATCGAAATCCCTCTGTAATTATTCAGAATATTTCTCGCACCACCTTTGTGAAGAGGAATTACGCGAGCTTTTTTGATAATATCGGGGAAAACACCTTGATCAAGGCAAATATTAATTAAAATAGTCAAAACTTCAGACAGGTACTTACTAATGCTAAGAATAAATTTGGAAGAAAATCCAAACTCGTCTGAAGAATCGCTCGTATTAATCTCTTTGAAAATTTTCGATAAATCATCTTGAGAAATATTTTGAAAAGAAAAAGACGAATTTGGATGGTTACTTGTATTTGGTCCAAAATGAAGACTATCTGGCTTGACGTTAGCTTTAACCCCATCAGCAATTTTTGTCCCGCAAGAACTAAAATGCTTGGCTAATTCGTTTACAATACGTTTAGGGTCAGAAACGGATTCACCGCCTAGTTTCAGTGAATTTATTGAATCCTTGGATTTAAGATTGGGTCGAATAATACTATTAATTGTCTCCCACGTTTTCTTAGCATTGTCTTTGAATGTCGTAAAACGATCAGACAAATATTTACGTTTAGAATCACGAATCAACGAGTTTAACTTGTTTCTGTAAGCACTATATAGTTCAAAAGTTTTGTCGCTAGTTTTTTTTTAGATAATCTAAACGAAGTACACTTTTCCGTTTCAAAGAAGCTAGAATCCCAGTTGTAATCCAAGGATCGTGCTTTTGAGTAAACTTTCCTGGTGCAGGTTTAGTAGATCGACAATCATCACATAATGTTCTAAGACGATTAAGAAAATTGGGGAATGCAAGACTTGAGTCACGACAGTAAAAAACACTAGACCATACTTCAGAAGATAACAACGAGCGAAGCTTTTCCATGTCAACTGAACGAAACTCATTTCTTTCTTTTAATTTTGGGCTATCAGAGGGGCTATTCATCGGTAACGAGAACTGGGTTAGCACCGGGAAATGGTCAGACGTGTCAAAAGAAATTACAGCAGAATATTCCGCATGAAGGGAACCACCAGAGTAGAAAATATTATCTATAAGTGTTGCGGATAATCGAGCAACACGAGACAGCAGAGAAATAGTTGGAATAAAATTATAAGTAAGCATATTAGTCAAGAAATTCATATTAGCAGAATTAGATAGATCAAGTAAGTCATAGTTAGTAGTAGGCTAAATTCTGGACATGGTCACTGTGTCATACTACCCGCCGGTGGAGGGTAGTATGACACACCGTGGGTTCAGTATGATACATCTTTAAGTTTTGTGTTTTCTTATTATATTTCACTCAAAAACTTTTTTAAAAAAACTAAAAAGCTTGGAATCATGAGGAATCAAGAATGCGATGTTTTCAGCAACATTAACTTAAAAAAGAACATTCCAAGTTTCATGATCATCCCAGTCTCCCCATTGTTTGATCCCTAGCTAAGCATACCCGATAACTTTCGAGACTCTTGCAACCCTCCCCCCCCCCCCCCCAAAGTGGCCAAATCCGGTTCGGACAGATTATCTAGGCTAGCGCCCTAGGTTTAGGGCATCAACCAAAAAAATCAAAAGGAAGAACAACAACAACAGAACCAGAACTAGAACAAAAAAACCTTCCAAGGATGGTTCGAAGGATTTTTGAGATGTTAGACAAAAGTTTGTCTTCAGCATCAAGAGGATCCAGCAAGCTGTATCTCTCCCGCAGTCTTCTGTTCCTTGCCCAAGCAGTACCCAAATGAGGAACTTTGCATATTTGAAATAAGCCCATCTAATTTTTATTTTATCTGATTGAGTTAATATGTCCCAGAAACGAACCAAGTATAGAACATGAGGGAGAGAAGGTGGCATTTACCAAGATTAAGCCTTGCTCTAACTGCACCAGCATACGCATTACGTATCTTACGCTGAGTTTGAGTGATAAGTAATTTCCGAGTCCACTTTAGGGATGTACCAATAGGTAATCCAAGATACACAAGTTCCTGCGATGGTATGACATCAAAATCACCAAGATTCACTGTTTCTGGGGTTTCAAATTGGTGGAAATTAAATAGCAACACTTGAGACTTAGCCGCGTTTAAAGAAAGACAGATTTCAGTGTAATTCTTTGAAATCTCCTTGTAACTTTTTTCCAAACTAAACACTTAGTTTAAAAACATCATCCGCACAACTTATAATAGACACACTGATACTTATAAGATACTTATATGAATTGTAATGTATTAAGATTCTTATAGTTGCTAGAATGTTCATGTATTCATTGGTCACTTACAGTCTGAAGAGAGCCCTTGCCAAGAAGGGTTGAAATATTGCTGAAGAAAATCCTAGCTGACTTATCAGGTTTTGAGTCATTTGTTGTATGTGATTCCAGGACTGAAGGAATAGGTATTTAATGTAGAGAGTTATTGACCTCAAACCAGAGCTAAAAGGTAGGGAATCATAATCAAGTGATTGGATGGTCAGAATTTGGAAATGAATTGACTACCCTATCTATTGTGTTGTAGTAGACTATAGCAATCTGTTCCAAAAGTTGGCTATGCAGCAAACAGCATACACCAGCCTTTGTTTGGCATATGTGACGAACCAGTCTTGCACAAATGCTAGAACTTAGCCTGATCGATCCTCAGCATTTGGTATACCCAGTACAGACAGCTTGGAGTAGACTATGCTTGACGTGCCCTATGGATTTGTTTTGACATGGGCATTTTATGGGCAAACAGGTGTGGTAAACAACAACAAATATAATGTGGCTTGGGTAATAAGCCGCTCTTTGGGTGAGCCGCTCTAATGTGTGTTTTCAGCATCCTTATTAGAAGGTTAATCCCTAAGCTGATCTTGATACAGTGGTATCAAAATCTTCTTGAAGGTTTTAGAACCCTCCCCTCTTTGTGTATTATACCTTCTTTAGACAAGTAGGTTTGGAGTAGTGAAAACAAACTGTTGCAAAGTGTAGCTCAAGATCTAGCAGTAGCCTCCTAATAGTGATAGTGCCTCTAAGTTCGTGCCGCTTTTTCAGACATTTTTTGTTACACCCATGCTTTCCCTACCATGTTCTGTTGCCTTCCAGTTTGAATTTGTTATACTATACAGTTTTGTGTTTCCCAGTAACCCTCAATTTCCTTCTTTAAACTACGAAATAATAAAAAATGAAAGTATAACAAAGGGTAGCTTGTGTTTAATGAGATGCTAATATCAGTGCTAGTGACCTAGCTGAAAGGAGAAATGAAGAAGGATCTTGTTGACAAACTTTCCTCTCCCTGTAACGTTCTTCTCCTTTCTCAATCTTGTTTATTTCAGAGGAACGTGAAAATCATGGAAGAAAACTATGTTCTTGCAAAATACGACTATATTGCTCAAGGGACACAGGAGCTTGGGCTGAAGAAAAATGAGAGACTCCTACTGCTTGATGACTCCAAGCATTGGTGGAGGGTACAAAATAGTAAAGGCCAGTCTGGGTATGTTCCAAGTAACTATGTGAAGAGGGAAAAACCGTCTATATTTGATAGGTAAGTCCATTTTATAATACTATATTTGTTTGTAAGATGTTAAAGGACCCCTCGCACTATTTACTCTTCCACTCCCAGTATTTAAAAATAATTGTATACTTTAAGACTAGGCTCTGCCTTCAACAAATTATCCACGGCGTTGGCTGTTTTAAGCCTTTTCGCCACCCTTTGACTCGTAGTGAAAACGAGGAAAATTAACATAACCGTTTTTTCTGATGGAAAAACTTCTCGCAGACAAACATCGACAGCGTGATACACGTCGAAGGTAGTAAAAACACGGCAAGTGAGAACATCAACGAAGTTTTATTAGAGGGGTTAGAATGGACCGTACGAAATTCGGGCCTCCGGGCTTAGAAATGGTTGGAGTGATTACGGAAGTAGGCTGCGTTAGTATTATAGGTAAGACATGTCCTTAACGGTTTTGGTATGATATCCAGACGTGTCTGTTGTTGATTGCCCAGTAGCAAAATGAGAATAAGCACTACTAGAAGATTTATGTGGCACAGAAGTATAGTGAAGGTCTTGCTCTCCTGGAACGAAATTCAGTCCCTAAGGACTAAGTTGGTTTTACATTGGGGGAATTGCAGTGAATTTTGCTCTATATTTGGAGCCATGATAGGAATCTCATGGATCCATGTAGAAGTCATTTGTATAAATCTTGAACAAAGTACGAATGGGTACTCAAGAAAGATAGATAGACATTTTTATTGATCTAACTCGTAGCGGCGACATGGCACTAAGTTCGTCGACCATTACATTTAACGTGTTAAAATATTTGAATATATACAATTATTACATAAAAGAAAATAAATCACTTGGAATCCACTTGTTTTTTGTTAATTTTCTCAGTAAGATATGGTACAAAGGAATTCAAATACCGGTTAGTGCGACATTTGTCTGGCACCAGGAGATGCCGCGTCCGTCCTGTCGCCGGTGCTAGATGGGGCAGAATATCTCTATGTTTTTCACTGGCAAGGATCGATCGGCCAAAACGTAAAATTAAGTAATTAATTAAAGTAATTAAAATTAAGTAAATTAAGTAATTAAGCGTACTCTGGACATTTTCTTTGAGTATCACTTTCCTTTAGCATCAAGAAGAAAGTTAAAAAAGGCCCTATTGGGGGAAGCAAGACTTTGCCATCTGGTTCTCCTGTAAGGGAGGTGGACTCCCCTGGAATTAACCGAAGGATGCCAGCTGAACCAATCCTGCCTGCTGATGCTCTTGGATTTGCTCTAGTCAGGTTAGTGCTTTATTATTATTTTACAGTGATACGACCAATTAGGGTCGAACAAATGAACAATTACAAAACCAAAAAGAAAGGACTTAAAGAATGACCATTTTACATTGATTGAGACGAACACTTTCCCTATCTTGAATAGAAAGAGATCAGGTATAGATAGATAGATAGTTAAATATTCTTTGAGCCCAAGCTGACTTTGAAACATTTATTCAAACAATGTTTACAACGGGTACGTCAGCTACGATTCTTCATCAGCGATATTTCGGCCCTTTTTGGCAAGGGTCCTCGTCAGGCTGTCAATCTTCTGGTTCAACTTCGGGGAAGGAAACAAACCTGTAATCAAAAATTACAGGTTTACAGGTTTGTTTCCTTCCCCGAAGTTGAACCAGAAGATTGACAGCCTGACGAGGACCACAGGATTACAGGTTTGTTTCCTTCCCCGAAGTTGAACCAGAAGATTGACAGCCTGACGAGGACCACAGGATTACAGGTTTGTTTCCTTCCCCGAAGTTGAACCAGAAGATTGACAGCCTGACGAGGACCCTTGCCAAAAAGGGCCGAAATATCGCTGATGAAGAATCGTAGCTGACGTACCCGTTGGAAACATTGTTTGAATAAAAGATAGATAGTTTATTGCTGTAAGCAGCCCGAGGGCCATGGCCAAAATTTAACATAGGCCTACGAAAAAAGACAAAAAAAACACTAATATATAATAATACTCTTTTCCTTTTAATTTGTTTTACTTATTCCAAAAACCTACTTCTGTGCTCCACCGCTAGCCTCAAAAATCGCCCCATTTTCTTTATACCAGCAAAACACTCATCCTTAAAAATTCGTTTACCCACTCTTCGTCAAATACGCGCACACCATACTCTTCTTTTCTTCATTCACTCAGCTCCATACAATCGCAAAGCATGTGAATCACACTCTTATCCACGCACCCACACATCGGACAGAAGCAGCCATGAAAGAGAAAGCTGGCTCCACAGTTCGGCTCTGGAGTGATCAGCTTATTTGTTAGGACTATGGCCAAGAACCTTCTTCTTCCATTGGGTCGTGGCTTAAGTACAGCTCGGTAGCGCGACCTTTTTTGCCTTCCAGTTCGTTTTCTTTTCAATTGTTGTCGAACGAGTCTGTGAGTATGGCACCTCAACTAGGATCGTTGCTCAGGAGGGGCCTTAACTTTTAAACGAACGCGAAGTGCTGCCTCGGAGCGTCTGATGCGATAGGATTACTTTGATTTTATGATGGTTAGTATGTGGGCAGATGGAAAGATGGTAAGGGTCTGAGCTTATCCAAGGTATGTGACAAGTAAAGAATTGCTGGAGCTTGTCGAAACGCGAGACGAAGCAGAACTTTCTGATATGGTCGTTAACGTCTGAAGAACAGCTGTAATGTCAGTCTCTTTCTTTCCAAATAAATTACAGTTAGACATGGATCTCATGATGTCAGAGTTCGAAAAATCAAACTGTTAGGCTTAAAGGAGCTACAGCAAAGCGTTCTAGCATTCGTAAAGTCTCGGAAGTCGCTACTTCAAACCAAGATTCGGTTTGACCGTGGGGTCATCTTGTGGCGTGATCCGGAAACGTGGACAATCTCAAAATAGACCTTAACAACATCAGACTAAGAGAAAAACATTTAGCTGGTACAGGAATAAAAAGTACAAAACAAATCTAAATATCTGACAGTCT
Organism: Branchinecta sandiegonensis; assembly: GCA_030848855.1. NCBI lineage: Eukaryota > Metazoa > Arthropoda > Branchiopoda > Anostraca > Branchinectidae > Branchinecta > Branchinecta sandiegonensis. Next base: position 11,236,657 of record JAUPMV010000010.1, read on the forward strand.
GATTTCTTTCATTAATTTACCAAACTCGAATAATGGTAGGGAGACCAGAACACTTTTGATCGAACATATTCCAAAAAAAGGTTGCTGTGGCGTATAGTTCCATTGTGGTGAAAAAGTTGCGTTTCAACCACCTTGTTATTGCCATTCTGCCTTAACTCTCTGGACCTGCCTCATATTTTGTACATCGCACCTTTCTTCTCAGATTCGTTTTGTTTATTATCTTTCTGGAATTACCTGCTCCGCCTCCCTCCCTGGCCCCGAAACAGTAAACCAGCTGCAACTTTCGATATCACTCAACCTCTCACAACAGTTGGACAGCCTATACAGAGAGCGTGTTCCACCCTTCTAACAATAGTAACTATTAGTTACTAGTTTCGTTCCAACCTCGTAAAAAGTTACTACGCTGACTATTCCAACATTCTCGAAATAGTAACTAATAGTAACTATTTGCTCACTGTGCTCGGGAGTGTAGTAAGCGTGGTAACTACGGATCTTTGTAACGTGATTGGTCAGATTCGCCCATGGCATGATATTCTGCTGGTTCACCTTGAGGGCAAAAAGCCAGAATTCGTGACGTCATGTGTAGTAACCACGGTAAGTAGGGTGGAACACGCTCAGAGATTCAACAAATGTTATCATGAATGGGATAGCATTTTTTTCACAATAGGTTAGTTTTTTGGAAAAGCATTGTTGTCGTACTCTGTTTGTCCTCTTATTCTAGTGTTTTCTTCTTCTTTTATTTCTTTTTCTTTTCTTCCATCTGTGCATTGTGTTTTCTGATGAGTTCAAAGTAAAATTACTGTAACCAATGAAAGGGTTAGGCGGGTGATTTTCGGAATCTTGATATTCTTAACCCATTACTGTTTAATTTTATGTTTTGACTTATTTGAGCTACTTAATGATCGACCGACATATTTGGTTTGCGATGTGAGACCCGAGCTTTAAAAATGAATTATTCTGTTATGGTGCATTGGGTTTATCCTTTCTCACCGAAAAAGTTGGAACAAAGACGTCCAGCTTAGGATGTCTTCACATGGACAGAAGTCGGACTTTGAATATGACTATGTAGTGAAAAATACTCTTTTTCAGATATAACTACCAAGCTCAACAGCTGGACGAGCTCTCTCTCGTCAAAGGAACGCGCGTACTTATTCTCGAGAAAAGCAACGATGGATGGTGGCGGGGGCAATATAACAACCAAGTTGGCTGGTTCCCCAGTAACTACACCGCTCCGGAGCAAACCACAAACGTGGGAGCATCTGCTGAAGACCAGCAGCACATGTACTCCGCTGCTGAAAACGTTCTAGATGTTGTCGTTGCGTTGTATAATTTCGCGAGTCAGAACGAACAAGAACTTAGCTTCATGAAAGGAGAAAGACTTGAGATCCTCGATCGGCCACCGGCGGATCCAGACTGGTTTCGCGCCAGGAATGGTCAGGGCCAAATTGGCTTGGTGCCTAAAAACTACTTACAAGAAATCAGTGATTTTTTGACGGAGCCATTCAGAGGCCAGCCTAACCAGCAAAGGGTGATGGCCCAGAGTGTTGGCCCTGTGAGGCCAAATAATCCTGTGGATCTTATGGCTCGAAGTATGGATTGTCTCTCGTTGAATAATCCAGCGTTTAAGTCGCATCCCCATCTGGCGGATAAGGAATGGTTCTATGGTGCCATCTCGAGGAATGAATGTGAGCAGCTACTGAATGATTACGGGGCAGATGGCGACTTCCTAGTTCGAGTTAGCGAGACGAACGTAAGTATCGATTTTCCCTTCTCTTTAGATATATATCAAACACGCTTAACAAAATCCGCAAAAAAAAGATAGTCACTCTTCAAAAGCCTCATGGCCTGTGCAGAGTGTTTATTTCACCTTAAGCTACATAAAGAAACTCATGAACAACCTTTGTTTACAAATCCCATATATTGTGCGACATCGATCTTATATCCAGCGGAATTCGCATTTTTCTAGTTGAGCGCTCCTAGCGGATTAAAGTACGATTGGAACCGCTACTCCAAGTTGGCGCTTCGAACTCGTCACGTAACAAGACTGAAAAAGTTCAGACTAGATGATAGGTGAAAATGCATAAGTAAATGAAAAGTCTGGCAACCTAAATAATCGATAGTATGCAAAATTAGAATAAGAAACTCTAGCTTTACCTAAGAGTTTTTAGGCATCAGCTGGAGGTAGCGTTTCCGATCGTACTTAATTCTCTAGGAGCGCTGAGTTGGGATTTAAAGAACCTGACGCTGTCTAGCGGAAGACTAGACAGTTGCCTCGACCTGACCTGATGACTTGGACGAAAATCGTAATGGTTTCCGTGGGCAGAAAAACCACGTTGACTCGACCTACTGGCTTGGTTTTCGTCGACCGTTCATCAGGAACCGGACGAAAACCGGATATCACAATATAGACAGCTGAGTCGACCTATTTGCTTGGTTTTCGTAGACCGTTCACCAGGAACTGGACGAAAGCCGGAAATCACAATGTCGACAGCTCTAAGCTAGGGGGCAGAAAACAACGCTGAATCAACCTATTTGCTTGGTTTTCGTAGACCGTTCACCAGGAACCGGATGAAATTGGATATCACAATATCGACATCTGAATTGACCTATTTGCTTGGTTTTTGTAGACCGCTCATTAGGAACCGGACGAAACCTGGAAATCACAATGTCGGTCACACCCTCCAAGCTAGGGTTGCCACGCTGAACCGACCTATTTGCTTTGTTCCATAGACCCTTCGACAGGAATTGAACGAAAAAAGGAAATTATAATATCTACAGCTCTAAGCTAGGTTCGTACAGCAAGGTTCGTCTGGCGAAAATAAATTCATCGCGTGACGTCGCCTGTCGAGAATCAGAGTAAAGTACAAGGATCGGAATACGGTGGCATTGCAAATTGAAAGAAAAAAAAATGGTTTACGCACTGGTTCTTTGACTCCAGTGGTATTTAAAAGACAACAGTGACCTAAAACAAAGAATATTGCATGTCACAGGTTTTTGAAACGATGCAAAGCGATTCTTGGTAATTGAACCAGAATTTTTCGGTTGGGCAAAACACGTTTTCAGGCGACCGGAAATCCGGCTTGCGAAATTCGCGATCTGTAAAAGCTGAGCCTAAAGCATTGCCCGTCTGGGTCGCTCAAAAAGATTTGGTGTCGTTTGGTTTTATATCGTATGTGAATGGAGGACTTTTAAGACCGCCTGGTTCAAACCCGTCCATTCTTTTTACCTAATCGATTTTTTTTTTTATGAAGGTTGGAGACTTCTCCGTATCACTTAAAGCTCCTGGGCGGAACAAACATTTTCGAGTGCAGGTCGAGAAAACCTTGTACTGCATTGGTCAGCGGCGGTTCAACTCCCTTGACCAGCTCGTAGATCACTACCAGCGCTCCCCCATCTTCACAAGCGACCGAGGAGAGAAGCTCTTCCTCATCCGCCCCCTTCCCCGCCCCTCCCCCCCGCAGCCGTATGCGCGACAAGTCAACAGTCACCACGTCATGCCAAGGGCAGCTCCCCCAGCTATCCAGAGCTGAGTGATATTCCCCGGTCAGCTTATTGTGTTTCTTTGTGCTTAGTGTAGCCAGGGATATGCAACTCTGACGAATTTCCAGCTTGCTGGCAGGCCAGTCGCTGTCTAGAGTCACTAGTTGCGTTTCTGATCTGTATTCTCCAATCTCGTCCAAATTATCGCTTTGTTCTTCTCGCTTATCCATTCGCGCTTTTGACAAAAACACTAACTTCGCCTCCCGTTAAAACCTGTTTATACAGGTTGAACATCTGCCCTTCGTTGACCAATCGGAAGGAGAACGGAGAAGGACTGAGGGAGGGGGAGCCACTCACTCCCCCTGGACGCATAAAGCTTATAGGTTTCAACTCTCTCTCTTTCTAGCTAGGATTAAGAGATTTAATAGTTTAATAAATACTATCCTTGCTAGTGGATTCCATTTGTGGAAAGTAAATCCCGAATGGAAGGACTATCGAAGTAACATCTCGATTCTGTAGAGTCGGGAAGCTTTCCCCGTTCTCAATTCTGACAAAAAAAAAGAAAAAAAGAAGAATGGCTTCATCTCAATAGTCATAATACGCATAATAGAAGAATCGCGAGGAAAATTGAGATAAAAACGCAACTACTGTCTTTTCGGTCGGCTGAGAACTCCTTTACACGACTTCACGACATGAGAATTCCCCTTCGTCAGAAATTGTCCAAGGGTTGTGTGTTCTTGGCGTCACTCTCGGCACTAAGACGTGCTTCATCCACACTACTGTAAGTGTGCTATGTGTGATCTATTCTTGCAGCTCCTGAATGAAAGACTTGGTATTGAACAAAACTCTTCAGTTTCGCCTATTTTTCGTGGACATTATTGTGTGTTTGTCGGAGAAGGGTTATGAGGAGGAGCGCGACACGGCTAGTAATGTGTGAAATTTGGAGCCAAACCGCTGCAGTGCACATTTGCCCTACCGAAATTTAAACATCGAATTTATACGTACAAAGGAATCTAGAGGCCTAGGCCGTGTGTAGGGGATCGTCCTTTGCATAGGAGTAAACTATGCCTTGTTCGCAGTCGTGTCGTGCAGGCTTTCTTGGTTGGTCAGGGGCAGTGGGGATTTGAAGTCTTAAACTTAACAGGTATAATCTGATTCGTAGTTTGTCAAGTTCGGCATTTTTTTTTTATTTTTATTTTTTTTTGCCACGTAGTATCTTTTCGGTTCTTCCTGTCCAATATGATTTGGCCAGGTGACTACGCTTCCACTTTCCCTCGGTGACGCCAACGGTCCTAACATCTCATATTTTAAATTATTTTTTGTTTTGTTTTTGTTTTAATGACCGACCTATATATTTAGCGTCACCTACACTTTCCTATATCTCTACATTTAATTTTTTATTTAATTTTGGCATTAGACCAAAGGTTATTATATAATTATATTCACCGCCTTACTGGCGGTCAAGATTGAGCTATTCTGCCTATCTAAAATCTGTAAAAAAAAAAAAAAATTGGGAAGCTTCAGTGTTTGGTCATGACCTTAGAGTGTGTGCAAAGTGTAGTGGCCCAAAACCAGAGCACGCTTTCCCTTTTAAATTTTAAGCGGTGATGTACCAACAGTGGTGTACGAAGTTGGCTCCGGGATACTCTATATGACTTAAGTCCGAAACACGCCAGTAAACCTCGGGAAGAGCAAGAAAGGTCACCCAAACGATTTCAAATCCTGTGCAAACCAATCAACAACGTTTGTTGTCGTTACAATTCTGGATGTTGGCTGGGCATACGGCAATTTATTCATCGGCACGAAGACTTATAGCCTTTCAACCCTTCTCACAATAGTAACTATTAGTTACCATTTTCGTTCCAGCCTCCTAAAAAGTTACTACGCTGACCGATACAACCTTCTGGAAATAGTAAGTAATACTAACTATTTGCTTACCATGCTCGGTAGCGTAGTAAGTGTGGTAACTACGCATCTCTGTAACGTGATTGTTCTGATTTGCCCGTGCCATGATGTTGTGCTGGAAAATAGAAAAATCGTTCCATCCTTGACGGCAAAAAGCCGGAATTCGTGACGTCATGCGCAGTAACTACGGTCAGTAGGCTGGAACACGCTCTTAGTCGTCAAGAGTACCTGTGGCCACCTGTGGGGACATCCCCCTGGGTCATGACCTAACTTTGTGTCAGTTTATACCGTTGAAGTTTCGGATTATGATATAACCCTTGTTTCTACCAGACCAACCCATAGATTATCTCTAAGCCACCCTGTATAAATGATTGTTTTGCGCTTTTTCTGTTCGAGTGACGTAATGCGGTATAACTTGGAATTTAGCTGATTTTTTTTTTTACCCCACTCACGGTTTTTGTAACGTTTTTGCCAGTCTAGTCTTGTGTATAGTTGTTTTCTGCATAGAGGTGCTAATACTTGGAAATAGAGAATAATGGTTGGTTCTTGACTAGGTTAAAATTGTGAGAAACACCCATATTTGGTGCGAAGCTTCCTCGTCACATCCATCACTTCTTGAATTAGGCAAGGGCCCATGTTTCTTCAACCGTCGATCGCGATTTTGAAGTCGTGTTACTGCAAGGATTATTTCAGCAATCTCCTGTATACCTTAGTAGGCTTCATTTAAGCATTGTTCAAATCAGTGTAATAAGCCTCGATGAAAATTTTTCAAGAATTAGTTATATGGAGTTGTAGGTTTTGATAGCGCACAGTAGTAACTGTAACCACTATATGCTACCATTAGCAAGACTGGATGCTACTATAGCAAGACAAGGTGCTACTGGATACTACTGCTTAAGATTGGTCCAGTCTGAGGCACATTAAATGATATTATTCTGTACTATTACAGATCAATACATGCAGCTTTTTCCTGCAACTATCATACAACTACACAGCTGCAAATTCTTCATCGGGGCTGCATAAGGATTTTCCGTGTCATCGTTTGTTGACTAGCTAGACCAACCTAAGCAAGCGTCGATTTGGTTAGAGCTGCATAAGAGAAAATCGATTTCCATATTTCTTAAACGGGCCCGTCACGTCCTGCTCGTAGTATAAGCAGACATTTGTAGCTCTTCTAGAGCTTATACCAATTTGAACAATGCTTTACTCCCGGTTGGTTTTTGCAGATACTATGGTATCTGTTACCACAGTAACTGGATCTGCAATTAGTCGTTTTTGCAGATATCGTGGTATCTGATACACGGTTGCTCTGCAAAAACGACTATTGCCGAAATTGCACTTTTCGAATTCATCCCAAAAGAAAAACTGATATCCAGTTACATCACTAAGTGCTAAACTTCGTTCTCATCAGTTTGATAAAATTTTATGAAAGTGAGATGATTTTTAGATACCACGATCAATTACCACGGTCGGACCGTGGTATCTGAATATCAGATACCACGATAACTGGCCAGATTCCACGATAACTGCAAATACGCCTTTTGACCGTGGTATCAGATACCACGATAACTGCAAAGACTACTTTAGACCGTGGTAACAGATACTATGGTATCTACAAAAACGCAACTAATCTGTCGAGAGTGTAGTAGGGCCGACAGCGTTGAACGTGTGAATGAGACTCGCGTTGTCAGCGCCAGAAGAGGGTACTCTGCGGAAGTGAAAGAAGAAGCGGAAGAAGATTTAAGTATTCGTGCGTAGAGAGTGATATGACCTCAAAATCGCGAGTGGGGATTGAACAAATATGGGCCCTTTGACTAGCCTCTATTTCAGTGTAGTAGCTCTTGTGTTTAGTTTTGTCGCCGAGGTATTGATCTCTACCTAATATTGGACTGTGGCAATTTGAATCAAAGGTTTTCTGTTCGTGTATGATTCTGGTGGTTTCCCCGCGGAGAGGGGAGGGGGGGGGCAGAAAGCGAACAAGGGATGTAACATTAATTATTGTTCTGTCACTTCGGCATTTTATCTGCATTGATCCTTAATTCTATCTGTTTTAACACGGAGACAAAGGCTCTGTCTGTGGAGTACGTGACAGTTACTTCGGAAAAAAAGACTGGATACCGCATAAGTGAATAATAAACGACCTTTAGGCCTTCAGTTGTAGGCTACTTTAACGTGTTCGCACTAGAGGAAGATATTTCTTATCTGGTCTTTTTATGCGTGAGGGGAATCTTAACCGGCTCTGGGCGACCCCCCCCCCCCCCCGGCGAAAACCCCCCGCCCCTGAATGCAATTATATAGGAAATTAGAAAATCTTAAAAACTGAACTTTGGACCGCGAGCACTTGAGAATTTTCCCTAGCCACGCGAGTTGTAAACGCGTGATGGCGGCTCGCTTCTATCTGTAGATTTTTATAAAAATATATTACATTTTATTAACACACTGTCAACTACGGGCGTTTGGTACCCGGGGTTTCCGCCAGGGGGGCGGGGGGTAGCCGGAACCCATCTTAACCTTGGAAACCACTCGAATCTCCCCCAGCAGTCGTTAGCTGTCACGTTTTAGCCCCGTATTTTCTGCTTAGCTAAAAAAAAAAGTATAACCAGTCAGCCATTGCCATTAGTTGTTTTTAATTTAGCTGTAGAAAGCTTTTGGCGTGATTATTTTTTACGGTGATATATATATAAGAATGTCCAGCTAACACTTGTAACATTTTTTGAAGCTATGATAGGTTTTGTTTTGAGGTCGCCCCTTATTTAGACTCGCAGTATGTGGTATCTGATTATTTCTGAAACATTTTAATAGTTGGATTCCAATTAAAACAAAACCAAAAGTAAACCTTTCCGTCTTTGAGACTTGCTTGTAAAAGCAAGCTGATCGAAGGAAGGAGAATGTGAATGGAGGAATCGACAGAGAGTCTCCTCGGCATAGACTTAGCTATGCAGCATTGGATACTAAGTAAGTAAGTAATTTATTGATGACCCGCCATTTTGTAAAAGCGGAGTAAATGAAAGAAATAAATAAAACACATAAACACACAGAAAAATAGACACTTAATTTTCAATCTTCGGCCAGGAAGCAGTGGATAACGTCGTGCGCTGTTTGGAACTGAATCAATACTGATTCTTTTCAATGTTCTGAGACTCCTTTCTATTCGTTTCCTACCTCAGCTCGTTTTCAACCTCAGTGCCTCATTGCTCGAAGCGCAAGAAGCCGGACGGTGGGACAATCGTTTATCTCTGGCGTGATGAGATTTGTTCCCTCAAATCACAGTGACGGTAAAGTTAGATGCAGAAACCAAATTTTTGCATAACCCTTGATTCACACTGCTGCTTCGTATGCGACACGATTTTTTCTTTGATGTTCCGACGTGCAACAGAATCGCATGGACCTTCCCACTACCACGCAGACGCAAATGGAAAACGAAATTTTTCGAAGAGATTATTCTGCAAAAGGACAAAGAAACCCTTGGGGAAACAACCTCTGAAGATGCTGGGAGATTACCCATCTGAATACCACCCAACATTAAGAAATTTTCAGTCAAACCCCATATGTCATCTTGTTCAAAACAGGTTAGTACAAGTTTATTCAGATGATATGCTGCATTCGACCATCCTAGGATTACAGTCAGAACAAGGTAGAGCAATTTTTAGTCTTGAAAATTCACTAGTCTTTGTTGTTTTTTTCTTTCCCTCAAGAATCGCATGCGTTATGTCGGACCAGTTGAAATATTTCAACGCATCCGACACCGCAGCAAAACGGATGATTCTGCGTCGTTTGTCGTACCATTTGTGTCGTTCGTCGCAAGTCGCAAGTTTTTGCGCGAAATCGCAGCAGTGTGAACCTAGGGTAAGAGCAGAGAGTCAGCGAAGAAATAATCACTCCAAAGACCGGGCGATTGTGTAGGAACTTACTTACAACCTCGTCACACTAGGCTCAAAAAGGCGCTGATTTGAGGAACAGCGCAGATTTCCCTGTTGAAAACGAGTCTACTTCTAAAACTACTCAGTTCGAGTCTAGTGTGACCGGACCCTTACCTAAAAGGACCAGTGCGTCTGGAATTCCTTTTAAGTAAAGCGGCATGACTACTAGACGACGAACTGTGCGATGAGGATACGAGTGAAAAAGTCAATCGGTCCAAAATAAATATACGAAGTTCAAAGTTTCGGGAATAATAACGGTCGAATTGATTCATTTACATATTTAGGGAGAACTATTTACAGAAAAAGAACGGAGCAGCACATCTAGTACTAAAAATACTCCGGGAGCCCAAGCTGGCTGGGAAATATGTATTAATTAATGGCTCAAAACGGAAAGGTGAGCTACGATGTTCGTCAGCGATATTTCGACCCTTCTTTGCAAGGGTCTTCGTCAGGCTGTCGGCGGAAGAAACAGATTGCAGGTTAGTAGATGGCGCTTTCTACAATGAGGCCCCACCCTGTGGGTCCTAGTACAGTAGAGGTATGCTTATGTGAACAGTTACTTTAATGTGAACAGTGCAGTTTTGGGCTGAATGATAGAGTGAAGATCCAAAATACCTATACAGGTGATTTTAGATGCCATTAATTACCTACTTTGGCTAACTGATAGTTAGCTTTAGACACAGCAAGTGCATGAAAATAGCAAAGTCCACAGTCAACAAACGTTCACATAAGCATACCTCTACTGTATGTCTACTTGGCTCCCGACATCTAGACGTTTCAACTAAAATTAAAAATTTGATTTTGGCTTATTTGTCACGGTACCTTTGTATTAAGCGCCATCTGTTTATTACATAATAACTTCCAAGATGAATTTGCCTTCGGGCGGGATCACTGTTCCCATGACCGGCTTCTATCTGACTACTGTAGTGGTTTACAAACTATGTTCACAAGCCCCTTGGTAGCTCAACTGGTAGAGCATCTCCCCTTTGTTTTCTTTTTTTATGGCACTTGCCCTTCGGCCAAGTGCCATATAGCGATTGTAATTTCTGTCGGTCTGTCGGTCCCGGTTTTGCTAGTTCGGGCGCTTCCAGATAAGCTAGGACAATGAAACTTGGCAGGCATATCAGGGACTGGAACCAGATTAAATTAGAAATAGATAGAGGGAGTACCGGAATTCGTGTAGCACGTCTAGGGATCAAGCGAATGGATTTATTGGGCTGAAACTTGGAAGTTTGAACGGTCATGTGCATGCGCCACAGATAATCGAGACGATGTCGGAACTGCTCAAAAGTGAGTGAAACTAAATGTTCTATTTCTATTTCCGAAGCACATTTTTGGATGGCGGGTCTATTTTGTGACGTTCTCATCTACTTTCTTGTACTGCCTACTCGTAACAAGTGCCATATGAGCTCGTAGCTCTTGTTTTAGGCGGAAATGCAATGCACGATGGAGTTCCAAATGTAGAAATGGCCCGGTTAGGAATTAGAAAATAACTCCGATTGTCCATTTCAGTCGTATTCAGCTCATACTAAAGTTTTAAATTCAGCCCCCTTCAAATAACGTGGAAGCTCTTGATAAATATTAATAAAAAAGACCAGGAACTAGTTTGGCTCCACGAATCAAAGCAAACTAGGGACTGACAAGATAAAGAAATGAAAAAAAAAAATTTATCTTCACAGATATTATGAGTATCGGGTTGAAAGCTCGATCTTTTGCTTGAAAGCTCGTTTTGTTTTGGCAGAGCCTCAAAACAATGGTTGGGTTGTACGAAGCAAAAGCCGAAGTTTGACTCGGGGTTAAAGAGTTCAAGTTTCATATGGACTGTACTATAAGATCCAACTTCGTAGTCTTCATCTTTGAACTAAGATGCATCCGGATGTGAAGTACACCGTAACATTATGAGCGTGTTCCACCCTACTTACCGTGTTACTACGCATGACTTCACGAATTTTGGCTGTCTTGGCGTCAAGGATGGAACGCATTTTTAAATTTTCGGTAAAATATCGATATATACAAATATCAAATAGCATCTGCCTTGCAAGCAGAGGGTCCCGGGTTCAAATCCCGGCTGGGCAGCATTTTTGTCTTTCAGTTCGCTGCTTATAAATTGCAGGTTCCTTTCTTCCACCAGCAGTCTGACGAGGATCCTTGCCGAGAAGGGCCGAAATATCTAACATTGTAACTAACTTTTCCGTTTTGAGCAATTGCTCAATATACGACTAGCACCCCATTTTCTTTTAGATGAGCTCTCAGCATACACGATGCTATTTTTTCGAGGTCAGTTGCTACGATTTGCTGACCTCTGATAAGCACCGAAAAGGATGTTACTCTTTTCCTATGTACTTATGACGACACAGCGACTACACCAGAGCTGGTGGACTCGGACTCTGGACTCCTCTCGAGACGCTTTTTTCAAGGACTCGGACTCGTCTTTCACGGAGCTGTCCTTCCGCCAGAGCTGTGGACTCGGACTCTGGCCTTTTTCAAGGACTCGGGACTTGTCTCGGATTTTCTGGATTCGCAGGAGCTCTGGACTACATATGGCATAACTGCCACGAGTGTATTTTTATAAAGAACAAATAATCAACTAGAACCTCCGTCTTTGGTCCCATGCAGCGACTATGGATACCCAGACAAAACTGAGCTGAGCTAGAGGTACTTGCTCGAGCTTTGAGTTGATACCCGTGTATTTCCCTCTTCGCCGTTGCGCATCCCGATGAAAAATATGTAGCGTGTGTAGTTGTATGGTAGCTGCACGAAACAGTTGCATGTATTGATATGTAATAGTACAGAATACTATCATTTAATGTCCCTCTAACTGGGCTAATCTCAAGCAGTAGTATCCAGGAGCATTCCGTCTTGCTTCAGTAGCATCCAGTCACGAGTAGCATGCAGTGGTAACAGTTGCTAATGAAACTTACAACTCCATATGACTAACTCTTGAAAAATTTGCACCGGGATATGAGAAGAATTAGCGCAGGAGGCGCGCTGAACCGCGCTGCAGCGTGGCCAGACATCCAATCGGCTTTTAGTTTGGGAGTTTATTCTTCTGCGGGGCTTTACTGCGATATAGCTGTTAGCAGAGTTAACGAATTTCGATGTTCCGCGTAGCTCCTCCTCCGCTCGTTTGCACCGGGCTATTCGACTCCGCATGGTCGTATTACAGAGATAGAGAGACGGAGGTTCTGCTGCTTATTTGTTCTTCATTTTATATAGTGGTGACGAGTAATTCTGACAAACGACCTGGTTCACCCTCACTGAATATTTGCCTGACTTCAATAGGGAAATCGCATGGATACATAGCCAAGTGGTTTTTCTTACGCCAAATATTCTATTAGAAAAGAAGGTACAAGAATCAGGTAAAAAGTTACCAACGAATGGTAAAAAAAAAACGCTGCACAGCCGTATTACATTGCATGCATCTTGGGCACATACTAGTAAATTACATCTTACTCAAAGCAAGAGGTTACCCACTCCCCACCACCTGCTGTACACCCTATCCCGGCACCGACCGAAATCAGCGGTGCCGGCCATAAGTTGGGTAATTCGCTTATAAACATGCTCAGTTTAACGTTCTAACACGTGGCAACCAGTGTCGCCTGGGCACCAGGCACTAGCTGTACACTAAAATCGAGTTTCTCGGCTCTTTGAGATCGAGATTCCTTTATAGAGATCCAGCCCACATCTATGCAACGCAAAATGCTTTCAGTGGCGAAGAATTTCAGCATCTTTCCCCTTGAGGCAACCGGACACAGTTAAGACTGTTCGACTTGACACTGTAGCCTACGGTGAACCCTAATAATAGTAGTAGTTACACGCCCAAGGCGTTTTTCCGTGCTCCCACAAACAGTTTGTGGGTCGATTGTGGCTCGAAAAGAGCGTTTCTGTGGTTTTTTGTGTGGCCCACAAGTGCGTTTCCGCGATCAACAAGATTTTTGTGGCTCGCTTTGTGGCTTGGAATTCTACAAACAACTGCCGTGGTGGTTGTCGATTTTGTGGCTTGTTTCTGGCGGGAGATTCAAATTTAGCAGCAAAATAATTTCAAAACAACAAAATTAACTACTTTCTCAAGCATGTAGACGTAAAACTGAGGAATGGTAAGGACGGAAACCTGACGTTCTATTTCTTGAGATTTTATATGAATTTATATGAAAGAATTTCTATGAATCCCTAAAATACTAAAATGGGAACGATAATTTAGAACTTAATATCCGCTAACAGCCAAATCTTGCAGCGTTCTTCTGAAGCGTCCTTTTTTCATTTAATTTGTTTACTGCTTATTTTAAATGGGATACTTCGGAAGTTTTGAAAGTAATGCAAAACTGTTGCAATACTTTGGACGACGTAATTTTGCCGGTAGAGGTTGCACAATAAGTGAGCAAGAGTTTCAAAGAAATAATAAAGGTGGCTTTAATTTGAATTATTTTACTTAGATTACTGTATAATTTTCAAAAATATTTGCTAGGTTTGAATTTCATCACATTCTTCGGCCCCGTTCAAATTTAGGCGAAATCCGAAGTAACATACCTCTGCTGTAAGGCAGGGGTACCAAATTATCACTGCGCGGCTTCCCTTGACAGGCTGGCTCTGTGGAGTACTCACATCTTTACCATAAATTAGAATATGCTCAGAATTCCCGAAGTTTTGTTTTAAGAATTTGCAAACTTAAGACAGACTTAAGACAGATTAACATTTCTTAATTTATGTGCCTCAACTTCTATAAACTTAAGAGACATGTGGTAGCCTACCACGATTCGAGATTCCCGAAGTCCTTTTAACGGATTTGCAGACTTTAAGACAATACATGAAACTTGACCGCAATATTTCCGCTAGGCTCGTTTCTGTTTAGCCTTTTGTAAGCACCATCTCAAAACACAAAACGAAACGACATTCACAATTATCATCTGATCAAGAAAACCAGAACTGAAAAACACCAAAAAAACTAAAAGACTAGTTAACCACAACAGCACACCATTTCTAAAAAAGATCAAAAAGAAAAAGGCGCTTACCAAGAAAACTGGTATCGCCACTCCATAATGAGAGCGGGCCGTTAGCTACCTTTTCGTTAAGGGTCCTCGGTACGCCGAGAGAACCTGGCGGAGTTTTTGCGCGGCGGAAAATCTTCCTCCCGGGCGGGACGGCCATTGACACTCTCGAAGGAGTACCGGGAATTCCGGATATTCGGATAAGACGTAGTCGGGGGTGTCGAACAGGAGGCCCTCCGGGTATGTCTGCGAAAATGCGCCGGGAGACAGAAGACCCTGAAACGAAAGGGAAACATCACATCAATGCGGTTGCCATTTCACAAATAAATATACTCTTTACAAGCTAGCTTTTCAATTGTTCAACCAAGTATGGCTAGCAGAGGATCGTCATGACGTAACAAATCTCAAAGCAATGACGTAAACATGAACAGGCCTACGCAATATAAGTCACACATCATGAGATTAAGATGGGAAACAACAAAAAAGTAACAAAACCTAAGGAAGAGACTATGATAGGTCGATTTTTTTTCTTAGCATTTTCGCATCTTTTGTAATTTAATTTGTTTTTATATTATTTAATTTTTTTTTAAGAAATCACACTTTGTACTATATTCAAATAATGTATATAACGGATACGTCAGCTACGATGCTTTCAAAGTCAGCTTGGGCTCAAGGAATATTTACACTTTGTACTTTTTGTGGCTACTCCTCCAATTCCTCAATGACGTTATTTTTTTTTTGATATTACAAAACGGATACATTAGCTGAATTATTTCGGTCGACGTTATTTTTTATCCAGTTTTAACTATCCACGTCACCTAACTTCTAAAAATAAACCCATATTTAATTTACTATTCTTCCCCCTAATAACTGGAAACTGAAACTCTCATTCTGATTTTCTTTAACAAAATTAACTTGAAACAACTACATCTGAAACTTTTAAATGATAGGTCGATAAGAAAAGGTAACCTAAAAAAAACGTCACCGGCAAGTTATTTACGTAATATTATTTACCAAATAAAGGCTATAAACTGGATAGAATAATAGGGATTAAACGGAGGGGAAACTGACGCATTCATAGGGACCAAGCCTGACTGCCCTGATAGCCTAGTGTGACACCTGTCCTATCGTATTTCGCTCAAGCAACTCTCTACTTAAAGTACCCTCGCACTATTTGATGTATGAGATGTGTGAAAGTTTCACGGCAGCTCTTCAGGATCTAGTGGAGAAGAATATCCCAGTTTACCAAAAATACAAACGTTCAACCTTACCTAGATCGACCGTGAACTTGATAAAAGCGAAACAAGAAGCGTGGAAGAGTTCAAGGATATCTGGAAGCAAAGAAGACAGAACGAAAGTTCGTCAGACTGAGAAACAAGGTCGGTAAAGAAACGAGACACCAACAGACTTTAAGAGAGGAACGTGTCGCTGAGCAGTCCAACACAAATCCTAAAGCCTTTTGGAGATTTGTGAACTTAAACACGGAGTGTCGGAAATTCGAGACCCAGACTCAGGCTAAACAATAACTAATGCGGAGGAAAAGCCAATCTTCTAAACCGACAGTTTGAATCAGCTTTCACAAAGGAACCTGAGACAACTGAGGAGTTTTCGTCTGGCAATGAGAAAGCACCAATCCCAGACCCTGATTTTTCGGTAAATGACGTTTATACCAAACTAAAAAATTTAGACCCTCATAAATCCCCAGGACCCGACGACATTCATCCTAGGGTCTTGCGCGAACTGGCATCTGAAATCCAACTGCCGCTATACGAAATCTTCAAAAAATCATACGCAAGCGGAAAGCTGCCTTCACTTTGGAAAAAAGCCATATTTCTCCTATATTCAAAAACGGTTCGAGGCAAATCCCATCAAACTATAGACCAGTAAGTCTGACAAGCATCCCATGCAAAATTTTTGACTCCCTCCTTGCTGATCACCTCTTCAGGCATCTGACTGACATTTCCAAAAGCCAGTTTGGATTCATGCGCAGGCGATCCGTAGACGCTCAGCTTCTACTTGCCAGTGAAGCCTGGCGAGCAATGATCGACGCGGGGATACAGGTGGATGTTCTATATATTGACCTACGAAAAGCCTTTGATAAAGTGCCGCACAAAAGGCTACTTTTGAAACTGAAACGCTTGGGTGTGGTAGGACAAAATTTAGCTTGGATAGAGGATTTCCTAACCCCCAGAACACAGCGAGTACGAGTGGATGGCCAGCTTAGCACCACGGAGGTGAATGTTCTTAGCGGCGTACCACAAGGAAGTGTTCTCGGTCCCCTTCTCTTTAACCTTTACATAAATGACTTGACCGAAGTTATCAGCTCCCGTGTTATGCTATACGCTGACGACACTAAGCTGTACAGAGGCATAATGGGATTGAACGATGCCGAGTCTCTTCAAAAGGACCTTGATAAGATCTGCCAGTTGATGATCAAATGGGCCATGGAGATCAATACCGACAAATGTCACCACCTTCGTCTTGGCCCCACCGTCCTTAACCATCGGTACACCTTAGGCGGAAGGACGATTTCGAGAACCACCTCTGAGCGTGACCTCGGGGTAGTTATGGACACAGATCTAAAATTTTCAACGCATTACGAAACTGTCATCAAGAAATTGTGAATCTTATGAGAAGGACATTTACATTTAAGGACAATTCCCTCTTTCCCATTTTATTTAAGGCACTAGCTCGCTCACTAACTGAATATGGCCAGGCAACAGCAAGGCCCTTCTATATCAAGGATATTATCGCCATTGAGCAAGTTCAAAGAAGAGCCACAAAAACAGTGCCAGCCAATCGCCATCTTCCTTATAAAAACCGGCTTCAAAAATTACGATTACCCAGTTTATCTTACAGATTTCTACGAGGTGATTTGATCGAAACTTTTAAAATTTGCCATAGTTATTATGATAACATAAGGCCTGGTGATGTCCTCACTTTCAACCACAATGGTCTTAGAGGACACAACTTGAAACTGAGTGGTAATAAATTCCGAAAAGACATCGGAAAATGGAGCTTTAGAAACAGAATAGTAGAAGATTGGAATAATCTCCCAGAAAATGTGGTAAACGCCGAAGATCTCAACCAATTCAAAGCAGGTCTCGACTACCACTTGGCTGAAATTCAATTTAGTGTGTAAAGTGTCCCGAGAAATTTAAAGAGGCAAAAGCCTTATTAGTGCAATTATATTATATTATTATTATTATTATTTACTCTTCAACTTACAATATTTTAAAATATTTGAATACTTTAAAACCAGGCTGTGCTTTCAAGAAATAATCCATGGTTTTGGCTGTTTTAAGCCTTTTCCGAGACCCGTTGACTTAATGCGAAAACAGGGAAACAATTTGCATAACCGGTTTTTCTGATGGAAAAACTTCTCGTAGACAACCGTCGACAGCGTCAAGTGAGAAAGTGAGAAAATCAGCGTGGTTTTGTTCTGGGAATTAGAATGTACCGTACGAAACTGGAGTCTCTGGGTTTAGAAATGAAAGGAGTGATTATGGAAGTAGGTTGCGTTAGCATTATAGGTAAGACAGGTCCTTTAATGTCTTCTCACTCGTCTTTTGTGATTTCGCGACAGTGCTGCGGAAGAATTCCAAAAGATGTGTCAGTGTGGGTTATTTGTTTGAGCTGGAGACTTAGGGGGCTCACAAATTACTCACAAACACTCATTACAAAGACAACAGGTTTATATAGCACATGTAGCACGCAGTAAATGTCCACAAAGGAGCATTTGCTCCAAGGCAGGGATGAGCGCATACAGTCTCTAAGAACGACCCAACGGTCTAAACACTCACGAACAACTAACTTTATTATGCCAAGGTTTGTAGACGAAGCTTCTTTGACCTCATAGATAAGGAGGTAGAAAATAATGGACGTGGGGAGTTACCCCCTAAAAGGCTCTCGCTCACAGATTTTTTTACTTTGTGCCTCTGCTCATCACTGTCGAAGTTTCATCGACGCTAGTACAAGTATGCGCAATTTCAACTGATAACATGTAACACCCTATAGATAGATAGATAGATATTTTATTGATCCAACTCGTAGCGCCGACATGGCACTAAATACGTCGACCATTACATTTCATGTGTTAAAAAACTTGAATATATACAATTATTACATACAAGAAAATATATCACTTAGAATTCACTTGTTTTTTGTTAATCTTCTCAGTGAAATACGGTACAAAGGAATTTGAATACCGGTTTATGGTATTGTCTTATATATCTTATATATGTTATGTTATACATGTTATATATGTCCTTATATGTCTTATGTATGTTATAAGACAAGAAGACTCACACAGGAATGGACCCAAGGTCGCCAAGGATGAAGCCCTATAGTGGAACAACTCGTGGATGCCCGGGAAGGCTGGCAGCCGGTGTCCTGATTCAAGCCATTAACCCATATGTTAATGTCACACTGTTTTGAGCCTAATCTTTCTGTTAAAACATACTGCAATATTTCCTTCAGCCAAGCTGGCTGCGAATCATATTTGACAGTAAAAACGGATACGTCAGCTGATTTTATTAGAGCTATATGTCGGCCCTTATTGGCAAGGGTCCTCTTCAGGCTCAAGCTAGAAAATGAACTTATGGAGAAAAAAAACTAAGCGCTCTAGCTTAAGTGTCTGATTTTGGTGAACTTGTTCGTAATTTTCGACACGGCTTCTGATTTTATATTTTAATGTTAACATACTGCAATTTTGCTAGCAAAAAGTAAAATTAAAGTGTCATAACGGATATGTTCTGGGACACTTGCAGATAACATTCAAAGTGTTGTCTGTGGAAAACTGCGCATCCTTGTCAGGCCCGTATCCAGTAATTTATTTCGGGGGGGGGGGGGGGGGGGTCGCCTTTCGGGGGGGGGGGGGGGGGGTTGCCTGCGGGTCGGACAAAAAAGTACAAAAAAGAAATAGATCAGAGGGAAAAGCCTGTAAAAATGATTATTTTTGTACGTTTCGGAAGGGGGGGGGGGGGGTGCTTGTGTTAAATGTTATAAAACTTTTGACATTGTAGCCTACTATCTTTAGTAAAACAACCTTTCTTATTTCTCACCGCCACAATCCCGCACGCGATGCTCTTCATTCATTTCATGTATCAGTCGGAATCAAGAGTTGTAAGAGACAACGTTAGATTAAACGAAGTTGGATTAGCCTTTTTAGGTGAGTGTAATCGTTAGTCATTAGGTTAACGTACTCCTCCTTTAATTTTTGTATATATCACGCGTCAGATCACATATACGAGTTTAATATTACAGTATTGCCATGATTTATTAATCCGTATAACTGGATTTTGTATTATTTTTAGGGTTTCTGTGTTCGAACTTCTGCTAATAAAGCTATCAGCTGAATGCTACCATATTATCGTTCAAGCACATCTAATGTCTTCCCTTTGATTAATTTCTTCTCTCTTATCTTTTACGACCTCGATTTGCTATTAGAAATATTAATTTCTCAGAGTTATTTAAAGGCGAAAGCCTTTTCTGTTGCTTTATATTATGTTATTATCAATATTACTAACAACAATACGCAGTGGAAGAATCTCAAAAGCGATACGTTTCTTACTTTTTATGGCACTTGCCTTCCGGCGAAGTGCCATATACCGATCACTTTTCCGTCGGTCCGGTCCGGTGATCGCGCGTTAGGGTACTTCCAGAAGTGCTAGGACGATGAAACTTGGCCGGCATGTCAGAGACCCGACCAAACTGGCGTGGGAAATAGTCACTTCTCCGATTCGACCATTGTGGGGGGAGAGGAGGGAGGGGGAATCCGAAATATTGAGGCATGCGTAACTTTCGAACGGGTGATCGGATCTGAATGAAACTTGATAAGTGAAAAGAACACACACCTCACTTGTCCCGTTTTACGTCTGGACCGGACCCGACAACTGTGGGGAGAGTTGGAGGGGGGGGGGGGGTACCGGAAATATCGCGAAACGCTTGGAGTTGATGTATCGGAATGAAACTCGATGGGAAGAACAAGCACAGATCCTAGATACATCGCTGACATAACCAGATCGGATCCGGTCTCTGTGGGGGGGGGGGGGTCCAGGAATTCCGGTTATCACGGGTTACCCAGATCTGGGCATTAGAGACCCGACCACATAGACTCGAGAATAATCATTTCCCCGATCCGACCATGGGGGGGGGGGGGAGGGGAAATCCGGGATCTTGAGGCAAGCGTAACTTTCGAACGGGGCATCGGACACGAATGAAAATTGACAGTTAGAAATAGATGGGGTTGCAGATGTCCCATTTCGTGTCGGGACCGGAAACAATTACTCTGGGGGGAGGAATTGCATGGAGGGGGACCGGAAATCTCGGGACAGGCTAAGAGTGGAGGGATCGGGATGAAGCTTGATGAGAAGAACAAGGACACCGATACATTTTTGATAGGAACGGGCCGGATCGGCGCACTGAGGAGAGGGGGGGGGGGGGGGGGGGTAAAAGGGGTATCCTGGAATTCTGGTTATCGCGAGTTAAGGTACTTACAGATGCACTTGGACGATGAAATTCGGCAGGTGTACTAGGGACCCAGTCAGATTGACTTGGAAGCAGTCATTTCCCCGATCTGGTCATCTTCGGAGGAGTGGAAGCAATAAGATCCCCAAGGGCCCATGATCATCTGTGCCCCAAGTATTTTGCTTACAAATTCAGTTCCTGTCCCCTTAAAGTGCGCATCTTAGCCGCAAATGCAAAAAAAAAACTTTCGAGCAAACGGGCACTCTCATGGTCAAGGGCCGATGCTCATTTGTGTACCAGTGCTAAAGTGGATTCCTAGCCCCCTTATAGTGCGCATTGTAATAGCAAAGTGCATGGCATATTTTTAACTATACCATGCATATTCATGAATTCTATAAGCCCAAAATCGTCTTTGCCTAAAGACAGCGCAAATCTTAGCTGATACCTTTAGCTACGGCGTATGCTTGCAAGTGCCATATGAGCTTACAGCTCTTGTTACTACTATTTCCTACTGTCCTATAGGACATAACGTCCTATACTCACGTGACAAAGAGCGTAGATATTGTGGTCAGTCTTCCTATGATGGCAGAGGTCATCGATGCTGAAACTAAAGCACTTGTCGCAGCCCACGCCCACAGATGTAAAGGGTACGTCCCAATTGTCGGCCTTCACTAAAAGTAAAAAAGTGCATAAAATAATGTGAAAGTGTTTATTTTCGCACGTTGTTTTACCACACGTCCGTCCGCTTTCGATAATCGTAATCGTGGGTGGTTGCTGCTTCGAGGAATCTCTTATAACGTACACACACACTGAGAAGAGCACAAAAATATGCACATAACTACAATAATAGGCACTCATATACCATACCTCATAAAACAAGAGCTACGAGCTCATATGTCACTTATTACGAGTAAGTGTTGCAAGAAAGTAGATGAGAACGTCACAAAATACCCCCTTCAACCCCTCAGGATCGGACCTAGAAATATGATATATGGTTTCACTCGAGTCTGAACCTTTCCGTCATCGCCTTGGGTCATCTAGAGGAAATGTTTCATCCCACTACTTAGATCCCTAGTAGCCACACTATTTCCAGTACTCCTCCCCCTACCACGGCCGAATCTGGTTCAGACACATAAGCAGATCATCTAAAGCATCTTCTCTTACGGTCTATCAAGTTTCGCTCGAGTCTGAGTATTTTTCGTGAAACTTCGGTACCCCCCCCCCCCCCCCACAGTGTTCAGATCCGGTCCGGACCTAAAATATGTAATCTAGGGCACATCGTCTCTCTATACTTTCCTAGTTTCATTCAAATTACTCCACTCGTTTGACCCCTATGCAAGCCACACAATTCCCGAGACTCCTCCTCCAACTCCCCTCACTGTGGCCAAACACGACTAGGACACTTCTCGTTCTTCAAGCTTGACTCCAACCGGAGCCTATCTGCAAATTTCCTGTTCCCGGTTCATCCTCATCCTACCCTGGTCGGATCCGGTCCCAAGCGTAAATAATAAACTAAGCCGCATAAAATCGGTACTGTACTTTGTGCATCCCAAAGATAACAGATAGAAGTAGTTACCCATGGTAACTATTTTAAGGATGCTAGACGGTAGTAAGTATCTCCCACGTTGGAACGACGACGGTAACTTCGGTAACCATCTATAGGAGGTTGGAACAGACAAAAGGTTAAATTTTGCCATGAGGTATAGAGAGCCGTATCGTTCATGACAATGGGCCTGCGCGCTAGGTCGCTAGACCGCACTAGTTTTTTCGCTTTTCTTCTTTCTCCTGCAGAACAACATTTTGCCCAGCAATTTTTTTATTTATTTGAATGCTGTGTTCATTTACTTGACCATGAACGAAAACAATTACTATTTATATAATAATGTACTTTATTCCCTTAATAGCTTGTAGTCTACATGCTAGCATTGGATCCTCATTCACACAGATTACACATGTATCAATTACTTTTATATTTGATGGTGCAAACGGATACGTCAGCTGAATTTTTATTGGAGCTATATTTCGGCCCTTCTTGGCAAGGGTCCTCTTCAGGCTCAATACCGCTCAAGTTGGAAAAACGAACTTGTGGATAAATAACATTTCATCTATACGTAACTTAACTGGAATTAAAATATTGGGTGAAATAGGGTAGGCTACAAAATATTTCAGATAACGATCAGTCGAGTTTATGGGTGGTCTTACTAGTCTCTGGGAAGCAGCGTCCCTCTTGTCTTTGTTGCGTATTGGGCCTGGTACTTGGGTGTTGACTAAACTTTAGCTGATTATCTACGGGCCGTGACGTCACACGAAAAGTATATATTTTCCCTTTACTAACGGAACTGATTGTCCCTAGAAGGGTTATAAGTGTAAACGCGTCCGGCGCCTCGCTGGCCGCTCGGCTCTATACATATGTAACACAAATATATATTCTGCAACATTAATTTAATCGAATTTTTCTATTTCTTTCATGACGTCGTGAAAACGTCACGGGCCATGGGTAATCGGCTAAGGTTTACTCAATACCGCTACTTGCTAGGGTCTCAAAATCAGCTAAAATGGCACGATGCGCATGTGATGCCTGACATTTGCTCCCAAAGTCTATTTTCAGCTGATGCCGTCTTTCAGCAAGGGTTGGCAAGCCAAGCTTGACCAGGCCGTCCTCGTAAGAAAGAAACTACTACACAGAAAGCTGTCGAGATCGGTCTATTCCCGTTTTCGTCATACCACCCCTTCAACCCCCATCTTTTGGTGTATTTGTGTATTGTACAGTTATTTTCAGTATTTTTCTTTTTAGTAATTTTATTCGAAATCTCAGCTTTTTCTTCAATCAAATATTGCTTAAGGCTTCCCCTTCCGGAATTCTCTTCCAAGATATTCGATTTCGTCGAGCTGGATCCGGAAGGATCCGTCTGGACGTCCGTGGCACCGGACGCCCCAGATTCCAGAACCTGGAAGGGTGTCACACAGTCTACACGCTCGAGAAGCAACATAAACATGATAACGGATGGGGTGGGGGAAGAGTGACTGAAAGTTGTGACTGGGAGTATTGGGAGATAACAAATTTTTGAATGGGAAATAACGGAAATGTTCGAGTTTATCAAGGCTAGCTATCATTTTTACCATGAAAATCCGAAAGGGTTCGCTGGAATGTGCGGAAGCCCACTGTTGGGGAATCCCCAGCAAGATAGCTTCATGTGGTTTGTGTAGTACGAATAAATGAATGAATGAAACCCAAAATTTTGGGAATCTGCTTTTAGTGATGACAAACAACTGCCCAATGAAAGCCTAGCTTCAAAGAGGTAAATAACGAAAATAGCTCACACTTCTCAACCTCTTCTTTGTCCACCATGACGATGTTCTCAGCGTCCAAAATCTTAATCTTCCCATTTGCGTCGATACCAACGTTGTGCTCCGTAACATCCGTCCAGTAGAGGCTGAAATTTCCACTGATATTCGTTATTTCTTCTGCTAGGTTGAGGAGCTTCAGGGCAACAGCAGCCCGGGTTTCCCAGGACTCGTACGCAAAGTCTGCGATGGTTCGGTTTACGAATTCTTCGATGACCAAACGACCGCAGGCGCCGTGATACTTTGGAAAGGGGAAACCTTCTTCTTCGGGAAACGCCTAGAAAGGACTTCTCATCTGAGATGTTCAATTCAATTCAATTCAATTTATTTTCAAACCTTTCACGGACTAGCCGAATTTTCGGTTTTTTGTCAACAAAAAATATAAATACAAACAACAACAAAACAAGTTACTCAGACCGCAATATAGGTTAATTAAAATGTAAAGAACAAAAGAGAATTTAAGGCATATATTTATATACTAGCAGCTGATCAAACTGCTTCGGAAATAAGCCGGCTCACGAATGAGGGCACGAAGCTACGCTGATACCGCGCATGAGAGCATGTGACCGGTTGTATTACCGGAATCGGTTGCGAAGCTGCTCTGCCAGGCCTGACTCGAACTGCGGCG
The DNA here is from genome assembly GCA_030848855.1 of Branchinecta sandiegonensis. NCBI lineage: Eukaryota > Metazoa > Arthropoda > Branchiopoda > Anostraca > Branchinectidae > Branchinecta > Branchinecta sandiegonensis. Next base: position 11,261,388 of record JAUPMV010000010.1, read on the forward strand.
AAATCAGGGGGCTGGATGGGGCGCAGGGTTGGGTCTTGTAGGATTTGTTTTCCGAGGTTAAATGACAGGGTTTCGCGGCGTTGGGGAAAGGGTTTTAGATGAAACACACTAAGAATAGTTAAATACGGCACCTTTGCGGATTGGGGATTAAAACACAAGCCGTGGATAGATACAGTTTCCATTCTAATATCACAACATACGAGATTCCTTTGAAACTTTACTGGGTTTCTCAAAGGTTACATACCCGTCCCAGCTGTTTCAGCCAGGTTTCAGGCCACCGGAAAAATTGCATTGCCGGTGTTTCTGATGAACCAGCTCGTCGGAAGCAATAATCGGGGCCTGATCTGCTTCGAAAAGCGCCAAACAACGGTTTTGGGAATCGCCCATTCCCTTCAGAGCTAAATTTGAATTCTCCGAGCGTTTCCAATTCACCATGCAATCTAGTAGCGCTGGATAAAGCAAGCCGTAATCTATGTCGTATTAAGAGTCAACAGTACAGTTGATAAGACAGCCGTCAACAATACACATGGCTTTATTGGGATCCCAAAACGTAAGTGACGGGATACCTATGATTTCGCAAAAGTTGTCCGTCTGTCCGTCTGTTAGCATGATAACTCTCGAAGGGGCTGAGATATTTTATTTAAACTTGGCATGAGGACTCTTTGGGGAAAACTACAGGATAAAATAGAAGATGGGCTCTGTAACCCTACATTTGGGGTTGGGGGAGGGGTCTCAAATTAAGGTGCAAAAATAATATTTTTAAAAGCAAATGAGATAGTTGATTTAGGGGTAAGGAGACATGCTGAATCCGAATATGCAAATTATTTTCTCACTGGACAAGAGGTTCGCCCGGAATCCGGCCCTAAGCGGAAAATTTGTAAAAAGTAATTTTTTATCTGAAGTTGATTAGATATTCGGTGTAGGAGTAAGAAGGCATGCTGAATTCGTTTTTGAGCTGTAGTTTTTGCCAGACAAGTAGTTTGCCGGGAATCCGTCCGGAACCGGAAATTTGGCAGAAGTAAGGCAGGAAGTTCTGATCAGTTCCCACAAAGTAGATACGACGTAGGATATAGGGGTATCCATATCTTAACTTCGTCTTCTCCGATGATTATCATTGGCCTTAATCTGTTAAATTCTGGATCAAATATTAGACCTTTGGTCTTGTATATTTAAGTGAATTCGTTGAAAATTAAAAGAGTTCCTGATTTAAACGTTTTCTCGCTACACATAGTCGTGCAATAAACGTTGTTTAACGTTGGCCTTGACGTGCTAGCTGAGGTCTTAACAATACACGGCAAATACAAAAATGTGCGCAGTTTTCTTAAGAGTGGATGAAAATAACACAGGAAGTTCAAAATCTCAAAAATCAGAATTTTTTAGCTTTTTCGTAGCCTATTTCCAACCAAGAAAATGATAACCTGACTTTGCAGAAATAACAGCTTTTAAAACTACACTGTCAAAAGATTCATAACATTCACACCAGGATGCGCAATTTTAACAGGTAAGAGATTACACACTATCCGTCGACGTTACAGGGTATTTCCGTTATGGCCTTTTAAGTATTATTTTTCCGCTATAAGTAATACTGCAAACGTGGAACCGCTACCTGATCCGCCGTTTGTCAATTTCCGACCCATTGCTGACGCTTTAAGCCCTCTTCTCTAATTCGTGTTCTCTGATTAAAATTTATCTGTCCACGATCCATCAATGTGATCCTAAATTAGTGAACCTTTGTGGAAAATATTTTTTGAGCGTTTTGCGATTATTTTATTTTACTTGTCCTTTTCTGTTGCACTTACGCCCTTCGGCAGTGCGTCATATATCATTCATTCATTGAAACATATACACATTGCATACACTTACTTGGGCAAACGGTGCCGTAACTGCTTGGCTGCGTTTGCTAGCGTAATATTACACTGTCAGAAGTTTCATAACAGACAACACAAGGATGCGCGGTTTCAACAGAGAACACTTGGAATGTTATCTGTCGTCGCGACAAACGTTATGCATGAAATGTTATGCATAAAAAGCATTTGTCAAGAAGGGCCGAAAAAGCACCAAAAAAGCATCTGCTGGGTTTTTTGTTTGTCGTCATAATATCGGAAAATTTAGCAAATGCTTTTTGGCGGTTTTCCGGCTCTTCCTGGCAATGCTTTTTATGCATAACACTTAATGCATAACGCTTTCAAAGTCTCAACAGATTACATCACAAGTGTTGTCTGTTGAAACTGCGCATCCTCGTGTTATGTGTTATGAAACTTCTGACAGCGTAACGACGACACGGACTGCTACAGCATTTGAACAGTGTGCTGCGTGCAAAACTTGTCAATACAATGTTTAGTCACAAATAGCGTAGGGTACCTGAATAAAATAGAAAAAACGAGATTTTCGGGGTTTTTCTTGATCAGCTAGTTACCCCTCCAAGATGATGTGCGAGGGATAAATACAATTTTTGATATTTCGGTTGCACTTCCGGCAAACCGTCCTCAGCGAAAGAAATTTTATTTTATGATTTAGTTTTGTTTCTTTCGCTGAGGACGGTTTGCCGGAAGTGCAACCGAAATATCCGAAATTGTATTTATCCCTCGCACATCATCTTGGAGGGGTAACTAGCTGATCAAGAAAAAAAGCGTACCTGAACAATCAAAGTTTCTTCATTAATCATCATCAGCGTGATCATGTTTTCGATGATGGTTATTTGATTCTGTCCCCAGTTTTTCTTCAGAACTTTCTCCATGATGTACTGTGTCTTTCTCTCAGAGGGGCAGTAGAGGAAATCGCTGCCATTCTTCAACTTCTCTGCCTAAACAAAACTTGTGTTTTTAAGTTGCCTTATAAGCTAGTAATAATAATATAATGCAACACATAGGCATAATGCAACACCGAAGGCAAAAATTCCGGTCGAAACAGGCAACGCGGCGAAGACGTGACGTCCATTTTTTAAACTTTGTCCCCACATGTCCAAATTGGGTGATTTAACGTGTTTATTGGTTCCGATTCTTTATCGAATTTGGTAATTCATCCAAATATGTTCAGTCCGTATCGATTTCACAGCATTCGGTCCGCCCCTTCGCAAATTCGGTGATTTAACGTGTTTATTAGGTCTCATTCATTACCTGGGTAATTCACCGGACCGTATATGTTCTATCACGTTCGTGAGTCCATTTCATAATTCGGTGATTAATCAGATTCGTTTGGTTCTGATTCGTTGATGAATTCGGTAATTCACCGGATTTTTGTTTAGCCGGTATCTATTACCAGACTTTGCCACATTCGGTTGTTTTAGGTGGTTCCACAAGAGTTTTATTCCATTTACGAAATTCGGTTGTTATTTTGTTCTTTTTTAGTTAGTTTTTCGGTAGTAAGAACTCATCATTTGGTTCACCCCAGTTAATGAGTTCGGTAACTTAAGTGGCATTTATGTAGTTCTTGTTCTTTACCATTTAAGTAGCTTCAGCTGGTTACCATTAATTACTTTACTTTTACTTCTAATGCAATACTTTTACTCTAACGTCTCTTGACGTGAAAACTAGCCTACTTTTCTTTGCTGTAAATTCAGAATAAATATACTTTGTATCTACTTTACCCTGGATGGCCCTTTTTTCGCCAGACAGCTCTGTGGTTTAATAGGTAATCTTGGGATCGCATAAAGGCATTTTGATCATCAGTGTTTCCACAAAATTTCACCTGCGACGCACTTCGCAGTCTTCACTATTCAGAAGAAGGGTTCGTCATTTAGTTGATGTTTTAGGCTTGAAGTTTCGGGGGGCTTGAACCGCATTAAAAGCTAGAATTTGCATGGAAAGTAGTTAGATGTTGCCAGAAAAAAGGCGGATTAAAAAAACGTCGCCTGCGGAGCTTTATTTGTCCCGAGTAAAGCCGTTAGCGACGTTGTCGCTAATGCCGCTCTGTATTTCTTGCTAAGCATATTTGACGGTGCAAAACGGATAAGTCAGCTACATTTTATTCGAGCAATATTTCGGCCCTTCTTGGCAAGGGTCCTCTTCAGGCTCAAACCGCTCAAGCTGGAAAATAAACTAGTGGAAAAATAATTTAAGATTCTTCCTTAAATATCTGCTTTTGAGAACTTCTTCTCTGAAAGTTGGTTGGGTTTCGACGACCCAATCGAACAACAAAAACAGTCGCCGAGTCCAGAACAAAATCACAGCACCAGCTTTAACCCCAACCAACTTTCAGAGAAGAAGTTCTCAAAAGCAGATATTTAAGGAAGAATCTTAAATTATTTTTCCACTAGTTTATTTTCCAGCTTGAGCGGTTTGAGCCTGAAGAGGACCCTTGCCAAGAAGGGCCGAAATATTGCTCGAATAAAATGTAGCTGACTTATCCGTTTTGCACCGTCAAATATTCTTGCTAAGCGTTTATTTACTTATTTTTCGTATATTCTGTGCAAATGCCTTATTATTCGGCTGTATGTAATAAATAAATTCATTCATTCAAAGGCATTACAAATCCAAAAGAAAAGGTTCATTTGACTAAAACCGATTATACGAATAGCGGAGCAACGAAGTAACGCATTTTCATCGGGTCTTGAAGCCTACTTAAGTGAGTAAGTTGGGTGACTAGCAGAGCAAAATAACACTAGGGAGTAGCGCCAAGACCTATACTTCCCATGCTTCACAATCGGGTGATACTTGTAGCGCCGGCCACTACGCTTGTGGCATTTAAAGCGAGATGAAACTGCGGGTTTAGAAAATTCCAGTAAAGCTAAGATGCGGTCTGCATACATCGAAGAAACAGGGGAAGTTGTATCTTTTTTTTTGCTTTGTTCAGAAGTTCAAATTATTGGAGTCAGCGCTGGTGAACGACTGATTGAGTTTCACTAGGGACGTTCACTATCGCTAGTGGTGCTAGTGTCGCTGCTATTCGAGTATGTGTCAGTTTTTTCAAGTCTTGGTGCTATACTCTCTAGTGTTCTTTTGCTCTGGTGTCTATACTTTCTTATGTCAGCTCTATTTGGTTAAGCCTTCAGCGGGTGCTGAACCGAGCCTGCTTCTCTACTGTATACATGCATAGCAGCAGAGGAATAATGCATGGGCCCCTATGCCCAACGCTGGGTATACCTAGCATTTGGCATAGCTTATGCCTAACGCTGTATACCCTATGCCAACCACTGGATACCTGTAGGTAACCTAACCCTGACCTACCTCAATATAAAGGAGTTCTGATTGGTTTATTTTAGCTTCACTCAAATCATCAATATCTTACCGGGTTACAGTATCCAACACCAGGCATAGTATATCCAGCGTTAGGCATAGGGTATGCCAAATGCTAGACATATCCAACGTTTGGCATAGGGTACACTGTGAAAAGTCTCTCCTACATCGGACTTTAGTGGTTGCACATCATCGAATTCGGTGATTTTTATTCCGAATTCGGAGAGATAAAGTCCGGATTCGGAGAGTTAAAATCCGATACAGGGTTAAAATGCTAGAATGCAAAATACTGCAGATTAAGGTATCCTCTGCAGTATTTTGCAATCTAGCGTTTTAATCCAACCACTAAAGTCCGATATCTGACAGACTTTTTACAGTGTATCCAAAAGTCAGGGGTGTGTGGTTGACTAGGCCAACTCACCAGAATATGATACTCCTTGTGGCGACTTATTCCACCACCAATGTCTGGTACATTTACTGCCGTCGCAACAACACGTGTAATCTGCCTCATTGCTTGATCTATCGGGCATGGGTAGGTATAGTTGGCTTCTGTGCAGATTCTTCTGTCTAATTCATCAAGTTCCCAGTCGTGTGCGAGCTTCTTCAGGACAATCTAAAAAACAAACTGAATAAATTCATAAAAAAAAATATTTTTCTAGACTCATCCTTAAAGTTTAACTGAAAAGCCAACTTATTTTGTGTCATTTAATTGAATACACTGGATTATTTAGATTCTGCAAAGGGATTTTTTTTTATTTCCACTATCTGCTCTAGTTATGACGTTCAGAATATCTGCGGCTGTCCCCACAGCGTAAATTCCACTATGATCTGGGAAATTTTTATCTCAACACAAACGCGGCTTTTCAGTGGGCAGTGGTGAGATTGGTGAAGATTGCTTAGTCCTGAAAAAAAGAAAAACATGAATCTTTCTAGTAAGGCATACAAAAAAATACAAGCGCATAGAGGTACCACAAATCACACGAAAATTCCACTATTTGAAAATCGATTATTCGTGAATAGCGGAACAACGAAGTAACGCATTCTCAGCGGGTCTTCAAGCCAGTTTAAGTGAATAAGTGATGGGTAACTAGATTGTCCATTCCAGCCCTTTTCAGTTAAACTTTAAGGGGGTACTAGGCTTTGGGGGTACTTAAGGGGGTACTGGCTTTAAGGGGTACTGGCCGTAAGGAGTGCTATTTCTGCCTTTTATGTCACCCCTAGCTCCCTTATGGAATTATAAGCTTCAGAAATCCCTTCCCTTCGCCATTATTTCGTTTGGTGGCACCCAGCTTTTTAGCCCTTTTTCAAACGAGCCGAGTTTTGCCAATCATTTAACGCAAACTTCGCCGAAAGTTCTAAGATCTGCCAAACAACTTTTCACACATAAGAAGCTTCAAAATGTTGTTTTTCATTTTTGAAAAAGTGGTAGGCCATCAGGTCCATCTTATGTATTGGGCTTCTTTTATTTTACTTGGTTTCCCTACTTGTTAACCACGGCGTTAACCACCCGCTTCAGAGAGCGGGAAGGCTGGATATACGGGCGATTCTGGCGGTCTGGAAAGCTCCGCGGGCTTTTGCGCCGGCTGTTTTTGCAGCTTCGGCCAAAACTCCCTTCGCTTTCCAAAGCTGTTCTCGCGCTCCGCTAGTTTCCGCCAGCAGTTGGAAAGCAAATCAACTTCGGGGGTGGAAAGTGATTTCGGCACGTTAGCGAGAAGTTGTAAAGGTGCAACTGAGGCGCAAATACTTTCCGTTCGTTCTTGCGCTCGGCGGATTCTCGCTTTGCTTTTGGGAAAGCGAATCCAAGAGATCGCCAGAATCGCCCTATATTTGACAAGTGCTGATAAGAAAATCGCCAATTCCACATGGCCAGTAGCCTATCGGTATTTTAAAAAAAAACGACATTAACTAACTACTTCATCGTGAAAAGATAATGTCTAGTAAGAGCTGTGCTTGAAAAAGAAAGACCCTAATCGTCTACGAAAAACCTTTAATTTTTATTGCAAGTTTCTTTTGTTCCCCTCCCCTTCTTGGCACATGAACAAAAACATTGTTAGGAAGCTTGGTGTCCCGGACATTTCTATTTCGCAGGAAGCCACACAATCAGCTTATTCAGGTCTTGCACCGCATCACCCTCTTACTCCTCCTCGCGTTTTATTCTATATGGCTAGTATGTTATTTGAGTACAGTTTCTTTCTTTTCTATTTTGTTTTGCTCCACCTGTCTTCAACCGTGATCAGAAATAACTAATCGCTATTGTAGTGTAAAGGGTCTATTGACTGGTATAACTGAAGTAACAATTCTCAGGCCACTGAGTATTCCTCACTGCCAGATTTGCCTCTTCTATAATTATCTAGATTCAAATGTGACAAATAGTATTTTAGAATATCACGTATCAAAATAGCTTTCTTAACAGTCGGAATAATTCGAGCTTTTGGGATCAGTATTAGTAAGAGTGATCTTTCGTGGTTTACCAACATCCTTCTGTCGCTTGTCGCTTCTCGAGACTCATGTTATATTGACTTTAACTCGCGGATGTTAGTGAGTGTGGTTAGATGAACTTCAAAGGTTAGCTACTACGCAGTAAGCAAAATGGGAATTTGATGTAAAGCCCGAAGCGGAGAGATGATTCAGAGAGTTTATTGTAGCGAGATGCATGTCTGTATGCAGATGATTTGGAGATAATCTTACGTGCTGACTGTGACAAGTTATAATCAAGGAATTAATAAAGTAAGTGTCAAAGAAAAGGAACCGACCTCCCTAAACGAAAGACTACGATCCCGATTCCCGAAACGCCTTCGAAGGTTGAACGCCACCGCCCGACGCTACCAAGATTTAAGGAGGGTTTTCGCGAGCTGGAAAGCAAAGTTGGAATCACTTTCCAATGGTTTTCGCGCTACTTAGTAAAGTTGCCGACTTTCCAACCCCGTTTCTGCACTTTGGAAACCGAAGCAGCTTTTCCGGAAAGTGATTCCACGAGGTTAGTGGAAAGCTCCGCGGAAAGTTGAATGTTTCGGCGGGAATTTCAAAGGTGTGGAAACAAAGCTGTCACTAATAAATAGAAAAAATGGCAATCGTAATTAAGGTGACTTCGATGGAATATATGAGAATCAAAGAACCGTTAAGTGAACCATATTTATTCGCAAAAGTTTGTAATTCAACATTTCCTCGGCGATATCAGCTTTCCATGCGTTTTCGCGATCAGTCCAGCGGGAAAGTGGAAAGTTATTCCAGGACTCACTTTCCCACCGTTTTCGCGATGCGCTTCGCTCGTCGGAAAGTGATCCCGAGATCTCGCGAAAACCCTCCTTTAGTCAGTCTAAGGGCTTTGGTTCCGAACACCCCAAATAGGGGCTAAATACCTCTTCGGTTCAAAAAAAGAAGTTGAAGTCACACTTGGCTGAAGCTAACAGGTTTTGGCAGCAATAAAGGTATTCAATCTAGTGGTATTGAAGATGGTGACATATTAAAGAACCCCTCGCACTATTTACTCTTCAACTTACAGTATTTTAAAATATTTGAATACTTTAAAACCATGCTGTGCTTTCAATAAATGACCCACGGTTTTGGCTGTTTTAGCATTTTCCGAGACCCGTTGACTTGTAGCGAGAACAGGGAAACAATTTACATAACTGGTTTTCTGATGAAAAAACTTCTCACCGACAACCGTCGACAGCGTGATACACATCGAAGGTAGCAAAACACGCCAAGTGAGAAAATCAGCGTGGTTTTGTTAGAGGGGTTGGAATGTACCGTAAGAAATTGGGGTCTCCGGGTTTAGAAATATATGGAATGATTATAGAAGTAGGTTGCATTAGTAATATAGGCAAGACAGGTCCTTTAAGAATTGTTAATCCACACATAAAATCTATTGAACTGAAATTTAGAATGGGAATTTGCTTTTCGACACAAATTTGTATGAGAGTACTGTGCCCTTGCTCCATGACATGGTGCCCAAACGTATGAGCAAAAGAGCACATTCGTTTGGGCATACCCTAAGTTCGAGCACCATGCCGAATAATTGAGGATTTGTGTCTGACTGACTCTATTCATCCGGTAGAGGCTAGCGTTTAGCATAGCCTCTAACGCTGGATACCCTATGCCAAACGCTGGACAGCTGTTAGTACCCTAACCCTGACCTACTTCACTACAGATGAATTCTGATTGGTCGATTTCTGAGCTTCACTCAAATCATCAATATTTTATTGGGCCCCAGTATCCAGCATCTGGCACAGTGTATTACCACAGGCTTTACCAAAATCAGGGGTTTGTGGTAGACTGGTAGAGGCTGAATGACAGGATCAGGTCGTGACTGCTGTTATAGCAAATTCCTTTTAACTTAATCTTCTGAAAATTATATTATTATTCCCCGAAGTTTGTTAAATTTGTTGCTTGTGGTGATTCGGATTTGTTTTAATTTTTTCAAATCGGTACAGTTCTTGAGCCTTGACAGGTTGTGGCCGGGCACTAGCTGATCATATGTTTTGAATCTCCCCCCCCCCCCAACCACAAGCACTTGAAAATAAACAGAAACAACCCATGTCTAGAGGCATTTTTCTGAGCTCCAACAAACAGTCTGTGGGTTGGTTGCTGCTTCTTTTGCTCGAAACGAGTGTTTCCCGATTGTTTGTTTAGCCCACAATTGCCATTCCGCACCCAACAAGGTTTTTGTAGCTTACTTTGAGCATGTCCCACCCTTCTAACAATAGTAACTATTAGTTACTATTTCTGTTCCAACCTCATGCAAATTACTACGCTGACTTTTCCAAGTGTCTCGAAATGGTAACTAATAGTCACTATTTGATCCACTCAGGAGCGTAGTTAGCATGGTAACTACGATCTCTGTGACATGACTGGTCCGATCAGCCCGCTGCAAAATAGTTTGCCGAAAATAGGAAAATTCATTCCAGCCTTGACGCCAAGAAGCCAGGATCTGTGAAGCCATGCATACTAACTACGGTAAGTAGGGTGAAACACGCACTTTGTGGCTTGAATTTGAAAAAAAAACCTGTGGCGATGATTTTCCATTTTGTGGCTCAAATCTGGCCATAATTACAAGTTAATTCAAGCATAAATAACAAAATTAGCTATTTTATCAAGCATGCAGACATAAGCCTGAGGGTACATTCTGCAAAGGATGGTAAGGGTAACAGCACAAGAAATCCGAAGAATTTTCTTTGGATTTCTTGTGCTATGTCAGGTCAATGTGGTTTATGAAATTATCTAAGGTGTAACAGGAAGGTGTAGTAAGGGTAAGGTGTAAGTAAGGTGTAATAAGCAGATATAAGCTTGAAGTTTTGTTTACTCAAATTCCATCATATTTTGTTTATATTTTTAAGTTAAAGTTAAACACCTCCCATACGAGGAATGGCTAAAGCGCCTGAACCTCCTGACAGTAGTCTACCAAAGAAAACGAGGAGACGTAATCCAGGCGTTTAAGCTTGAGCAACGACACTCTTCCTCAACTCTTTCATACATGATGAATCAAGGAGAAACCGTGGGCACTCAAGACGCCTGGAGAAGCCATTCTAAAAAAAAATAACCCGGAGTCATTTCTTTCGGAATGGAGTAATCTCACTTTGGAGCGACCTGTCAGAAGAGTCTGTTACATCCAAGACCGTAGAAGCCTTCAAACCGTCTGTGAACACTGAATGGGAAACAAAACCCTGCAAGCTGTACTGGGATAGAGAAGGTTGACAAGTTCACATACCTTGTCTCACTCATCAACGTGACAGGAAGCAGCAATGAGGAAATCCTGGCCGGAATATCAGCTGCTAATGGCGTTTTCACTCAGCTAAAAAAGGGTCTGTGGAATCGTAGAGGCATCAGTCGAAACACAAAGGTTAGAGTTTACAAAGCCATGGTCAGATCCACCCTTCTTTACGGGTTGAAACATGGCCAATAGAAGCTGCCAAAGCCCAACCCCTTAATGTGTTCGACCATGGATGCCTCCGAAAGATCTTGGGAGTGACACTCCGAGACTGTCTCAGTAACAACGAAATAAGGAGACGGTCCTCCCAAAAATATGAACCAGCCTCATTAGCGAAGAAACGCCAACTGTCCGGTTCAGCCATGTGAGCAGAAGAGAAGATTCCACCATGGCGACAAAAGCTCTGCTGGCCACCCCAATGCCGGGTTGGAAGAAACTCCGGGGAGGTCAGTGTAAAACGTGGCTGAGCACCCTCAACGAAGACCTCGAGGCTTCTGAGGCTGTCTGAGGCCATGGGAGGAGATGGGATCCTTACTGGCTTCACATCTCGATGCCATTCACAGAAGACCGAGATTCATGGTCCCTGTCGCCAGGGAGAGATGCACAGCTTGCGTCCTGACACAAGTACAAGTAAGTAATGGGATGCGCTGGAATCCAGTACCAAGAATTAGACGAAACCAATTACCAGAGTCACCACCGGTAGGAGCATCTCATCAGACAGGATTCAGGGCAGGATTAGATCTTAGATTGCTACAAAGTGCAATTTAATTAAGGTAATTTAAGGTAAGACAGATGAAATTACTGGAAATTACCACCCAAAAAGAGGCAAATTGGTGTTTCTACAAGTTTCAACTTGTTGCGCAATGGTGTGACACACAACCGAGTTTACAAGACAAATACTCAGAAGTGAGTGGTGCACAACTGTGCTACAGATAAATATCTTAAGCTCAGGCCTGGCATAGTTTACTCTAGGCCTAGGACCTGCCTAGACCTGGACTAGGCAGGGCCCTAGCCCTCTAAGGGACAACCAAACGCGTACTGAACAAAAGTTAGATGAATTACCAAATTGATAAAGAAGGGGAACCAATAAACATGTTAAATCACCCAACTTGGAAATGTGGGGACAAAAGATTTTATATGCAGGGCCAGCTAGGGGCAGGCTAGGGGAGACTACTCCTGGGTTGCTCCTGGGCTACTCTGGATTTGTCTGGATTCACTTACTGGTTTTGTTTTGAACATTCCAAAGTAGATGTTTCTAGCATTAACAAGTCGCCGGATCGTATACTGTGACCAATCAATTAGGCGGACATCACCAGTGAGGATAGAAGGACACATGTTGACGCCATAACAAGCGGGACATTTCCTGATATCCAGCAAATCTCTGTCCTTCAGGTCAACAAACACTGGAACTGTGACTTTGTATATCGTCAAGATAGAGCAAAGTGCTAGAAAAATCAACAAGTATGTATTCTTAAACAAACTCTGTCTTCTGCTTGTTGGACACTGCATTTTTTCTTTCAAGTAACTATAAATTCATAGCACACTTTTTTTAATTTTTGAGTTTTCCCTCAGGTACCAGTAAAACTGCCATCTTCCGTATACTACTTTCGTCGTAAACTACTTTTTCATCTCCAACTTCCGAGCAGATGGCTCTCAGTCACTTGTTTGCGAGAAATTCGGCTAACCAAGTGAAAGTGCTGTGAATGACGAACTGTAATGATTCAGGGTGCGGAGCAGGGGGGGGGGGGGTGCATAGATGGGACTGTTTGTACTTAAAAGTGACAGAAGGATTACCTGAAATCACACTTGGTTGGTTGGTCGCTTGATTGGGTCCTTTCGGTCAACAGAGATGACCACATGCACTCCTAATCACACCTGCCAACGAAAGGTAATCCTGTGATGCATCGTCTTAAAGGACCCCTCGTACTTATTCCGCCTTTTACATTATCCGTAGCTTCCCTATGGAACTACAAGCTTTAGGAATCTCCGCCATTTGCCATTATCTAGTTTTTGCACCACGACGCGCTCTTTCGGTCGGGCGAAGTTAGTCAATCACGCACCGCAAACCGAAAGCTTCAAGGTCCGCCCAGAACTCTTTCTAAAATAAGAGCGCGAGAAGCTTTTAAAGTTATTTTGGGATCCCAAAACGTAAGTGACGCGATACCTGTGATTTCGTAAAAGTTGTCCGTCTGTGAGCATGATAACTCTTAAAAGGAATTGAGATATTTTGTTGGCACGGGGACTCTTTGTGTCAAAGTACCTACAGGTCAAGCTCGAAGATGGGTTCTGTAGCGCTATATTCAGGGGTGGGAGAGTGTCGAACTTCCACGTTGGAATGCCGGAATTCTTTCCAGTGCAATAATAGTAACAAAAATCGCTAATTCCATGGGGCAGGAATTGGAATTTTCGAAAAACGATATTTCCGAACCACTTTATCGTAAGATCGTTTCTATTGAGAGTTAATTTAAAGCACAGTTCAAAAGAATAAAACTATTTGAATACTGTAAAACTAGGCTCTGTTTTTAACAAATTATCCACGGCTTTGGCTGTTTTCAGCCTTTTTCCAGGTTCATTGACTTCTAGCAACAACTCGGCAAACTGAAGATAACCGGTTTTACGCATCAGGAGCATGACACTCGAACACTCATCGGGATCATAATGCACATGGAAAATAGTGAATCATGGCAAGTGCAAAGATTAGGGCGGTATCGTTAGCGGGGTTTAGAACGTAACACATGAAATTCGGGTCTCTTCGCTTGAGAACTACGAATGCATTTAAGGAAGTAGGCGGAATTGGCGTTATAGACACGACAGGTTCTTTAAGGTGTGTTGCAAACCCTCGTAAAGACTCGGTAAAAGTTACCATCGTCGTTCCAACTTGTTTGAAGGGAAGTCTAGCTATTCCTTTAGAGGCGAGTTCTCGCCGTTCCCCGAGGACTCCTCGGGGAATCGAAGGGAACGGCGAGAATAGAGGGAGTCGCTCCACGCGGACTCCGCGTAGGGAAACAGCGAGAACACGGGGAATGCTTCCAAAATGGGTTTTGTTAAAAAAAAAAATGCAGTTAACGAAATTAGTCTGGATCCACTTTATATTTGGTTTTGTTTATTCTGATTGTTTTTAATTCACTTTACAGTGCACCAACACCAGCAAAAATTGATTCCCCTCCGGAGCGTTCCCCGTCCTTGGGGACTCGCGAGAATACGGAGAGTGAGTCCCTGGGACAAACAAAAACGCGGGGACTCCTCAAGTGGAGTCCTCGGGGAACGGCGAGAATACGCCTTAGGTGTATGACTGCGAGCCAGATCAGATTATTAAAATATGAAGGAAAGCTACTATAGATGTCCTAACCGATCCCGTCTAAGAAGACTGGAGAGATGATAGCAGAAAAAGTTTCTTTTCCAAACGTTTAGGAGAGGGGGTTACGGATTTTCGTGCAAAATCCATCAGAAGTGTTCCCCGTGTTCTCATTGTTTTCCACCCGGGGATTTCCCATTTCTAAGGAGTCCCGGGAACCGGCATCGTCTTACCTTACGTGGGTATTCGTTTCTGACGAGATTTTGACTATGGTGGGGCAGTTGTGATCCCTTTTTTAGAACTATTTCAAAAAGGCCGTTCGAATGTACATGACGTGACATCTGCTTAATCACTGACGCCTCCCCCCGCCCCTCCCACAATTCGTGTAAGCGACTGACGCTGCAAAGGACACGAGACATAAAGAGCAAGATGCCTAATTTGTGCAAATACGATTTAAAGCGAGGGGCTGCTCACTTTTGTCGCAAGGTGTACACGGTCCCTGCCTCCGGCTTGCCTTCGGTCTGCCTCCGTGCCTCATGCCTCTTTCAGTAAAAAAAATTTAAAGACCTAATCCAAACATTCGGTTTACCATCTCTTAGTGATCGCATGCCACGGGTTTGTTTAGATTTGAACTCGATTGCCGCGTTGCTGTTTTGTCTCGAAAAAAAACCCTCGCACAACGTCTTCTTTTCTAGATGGCGGAATTTTCCAGGATTGATTATCAAAGAATTATAAGACCTAACTGATCATTTTTGTATGTCTTTAGAGGTACCACACTGGTCTTGGTTTTATAATTTATTTGTATTTGTAATAAACAGTTGGAGCATTAGATGGAAATTATTATTTTGACCCTTGGCTCCCTACTTGCCATAACAGCTGTCCGGGATAATCGGCTGAGATTTAGTCCAGACAGAGTTATTTCAAACCTAGGAAATTTGGTGTTTTTTTTTAATTTGCTCTTTGTTTTACGGTGTTTTTAGTGGTTCTGAACATTCATAGTGACAATAGGGATGGTTAGCATTGTGTGTGTGGTAGAAAGACCCTTTTTTGTGGCCCGCTTCAATTAAGCAGCCCCTCGATTTACAGTGGAAGAAGGATGATTGAAAAGTGGAAAGGGGGAGGGCTTGGGAAGGGGGGGGGGGGCTCGGCTTAGGGTGTTTGAGTGAAGGAACTTGACATGGAGTGAGATGAAGTAAGTTTTAGTTTTTCGTCAAATAAGCCAATTTTTTTTTTCTAAATAGCTCGATTGGATTTTTTTTTGTTCACCTGGCACAGGCGACCTCTTGTCACAAATTAAGATCGACTGTCGGTATATCAATGTTGGTTATGTTGAAGAATAAACAACTGCATTCGTATCATCTGGATAGGATGTCATCGAACATTTGTCTTTGTTGACGTGCCGATAATTAAAGACAACAAATATTTACAATAGCTCGCTGTCAAAACAAAACCTACCCAGGTTTTTACAAATTTCTAGTTTGATAAAATAAACATTAGATAAAACACATTTCTATACCAGGTCTAAAGTCTGTAAAACAAATTCCTAGCGAGTCCAGTAGCTCACAATGCATGTGCCAACGAGATTGTCATTATTCTGTATTGCATTTGTCTCTTTGACTGCTACGGCACTTCCAGGTTGGTTGAATAGTTCGAGGTCATTTTCATTAAGAAAGAGGACCCAAACTACGCTCTTTTTTTAAACCGACTCGTTACTGTGGATCTTGATAACAGCAACCATTTCCTTCTAAGAAAGCGCTATAAACACTGAAAACAACGGACATATTTATCCTTCTTCAAGGTGGTTAAAGTTTAACTGAAAAGCCAACTTATTTTTGTATCATTCTGCTGAACACAGTGCATTCTTTGGATTGAGCGAAGGGATTTGCTTATTTTTCACCATTTGCTCTAGTATGACGTTCAGAACATCTACGGCAAGAGGGACCGACGCAATGTTGGACTCAGTGGCTCTACGTTTTTGGATTGGATATTCAGTGGCCAGTGATCATCACTGCCTGAACACTTATTTTTCGTAAATCGTTTTGATCAAGCATACAACGCATGGAGGCATCACAAACCTGACAGGGAAATTGCACTATACGATAATCAATTATTTGTGAATAACGGAGCAACGAAGTAACGCATTTCCATCGGGTCTTCAAGCCTCTTTAACTGAGGAAGTGATGGGTAACTAGGTTGTCCTATCTCAGCATTTTTCGGTTAAACTTTAACGCCTTTACTTATCACCCGGGCGCGGTCCATTGACGTGACGCCGTAATTCTTGCATAATAAATCATCACTGAATAATAATTAGCAATGTGGCATCTGTGATTTAAATATCAGTTCGTCCGTGCGGATATTGCCACCATCTCCTTTTGTTTTTATTTCTGTTCTTGCTCGTAACTGATTTCTTTCCATGACAAGAATCCTACTTCGTGCCTGAAATAATTTACGGTGACGTATAAGAGTTTGATAATAAGCTGAAAACTGGGTTAGGACTATTCCGTCCAAGGTTTGATAAGGACTCTTGTGTTCCACGGCTGCCAGTCTGGTCCAGTCGCATTTTGTAAAACTTTGCTAATTAATTTATATTATTAATTTATTGCTAATAAGCTAGTTTATATATCTTACCCAGCCTCCAAAACCGCTTGTCGAAGAAGAGACTAAATTTGTTTTCTAACTTGTCGACACGGGAGGACTCTGCGTATGTAGCCTATGGAGTTGCGAACTGTAGGCCTTTTAGTTGTGAAAACGAACGTATTGTGCGTCAGTGGTGCCATATGAGGGGGGGGGGGGGGCAAGGGGGCCATGGTCCCCTGAATTTTTGAGTGGTCCAAAATTAAAACATGAATTCGAGTTCTAAGTACAGCTTGAACACGGTCTGGATTGTTCCGAAACCTCGGTGGGTCTACTTTTCAGAAAAACAGGCTAATTCTCGAAATTTTGGCCTGGTGCTCAAAGCTTAATATAATTTGGTGCTGAGCAAAATTGCTGTCTTAGATGCTATTTTTGTTTTCTATATTTTATCCTTCACGGTAAGGTTTCAACATAAATCGTCTTTGATGGTTACTGGGGGAAGGTGAAATGACTGTTTTGTTACTGTAATTTGGAACTGATCTACTTTGTATCTACTTTATCAAGAGTGACTAATACTTTCTTTCGGAAACTATCGAGTGGAAGGCGTGTGAGCACTGCCATGTACCTTCTTGCAAATGTGTGTGTAGGGGAGGGACATGATCCAGTGTGGGGTGCCCTTGATTTGACTAAGCTTCCTCACCCCTAAATACAGGGCTCGGACCGAGGACCGAATCTATAATATCTTGTCATAGCCCTTACTTTCATAATTACGAGCCTTTCGTAATATTCTCTACGGAGCCGGATGGCGCGAGATTAAGGTGGGGTTATAGGCTCAGCTAAAATTGGCATGAGAGATGTTTACCAGAAGTTTTAACTCGAAGATTTCATTTATCCAGATCTGCTTTTCGAGGTCCTGACGCACTTCCATCTTAATATCCAAAAACGTATTCCTCCCTTATATTCGTTCCTGAATTTCTCTAATTTTTCTGTAAGAAACTAGGGTGGACCGGTTCTCCGGTCGAATGGCTACGAAGATACGCGTGCCGCAATAAACCGAAGGTGATATCAGTAGAGTAAGCCTATCTAACGTTACAAACCAAACTCTGTCAAACGTCTTAATACTGATTGGGTAAATCGTACGAAATTCAAAGCTTTCGGAAAGACCGGATCGAATACTGGGGGAAGAAGAAGCAAATCACGTTCTAACATTCTCTTTAACCTCCAACTTCCTTATACCCCTTTTGATTTCGTCAAATCTTTTCTGTGCTTTTCTACTCTATACAACGAAGTCCAAAACACGCCGCTGATCCTCAGGAAGAACGAGAAAACGTCTCACTAACGACTCAAACACAAAAACTCAAATCCTGCGTCAGTCATTCACGGCGATCGCTGGGGACAGCTGTGGTGCCACTTCCGGCTCTTCCACTAGGCACACGGCGATTTTGCATCGGCAAGGAGAGTTAGTCATCAAGAGTATTCTCCATACAAGGAAAATTTGCTCCGTTGTTGCGATTTGGTTGTCTCCCTACTCCCTTCTTGGCAAACGATTATTGGTTCTAGAAGAATTAGTCCTAGGCAAAAGAATTAGTCCTAAGAATGCACTGCCAGATATTCGATTTTCTTTCGGTTTTCCAAATATTTGCTCCCCCCCCCCCCTGGACAAGGAACAGCCATCTCATTGAAAAGTTTCGTATAGCTGGTTCGTCTGCGGCTGTCCTGAGATCCATCAATAGAACGAAGCAAATTGTAATCACCCATGGAGCTCCGTGATGTTTCTGTTTAGTGAATTTTAATTATTTTTGTTGTTGTTGTTCTTTCTTTTTTCATCTTTTACCATCGCCTTTTTACCAAAGCTGTCAGACAGCTGTCGGAAACGGCATACGTGCCTCTGCCGCCCTCTCATGGGCTTATTCGTGTGTGTAACGCTTGAACAGTTTTTTTTATCAGGCTTGTTTGTTCTCCCAATTATGTTTCATTAATTTCTTCTGTACTCGAATATTTTCGTCTTGTACGATGTATGCATCCCCAGCGCTCTGAAATAGTTTATGATTATTATTGTTGTTATTAAAGCACAACTCTTACTAGAAATCATCTTTTCATTATGAAATAGATCAGAAAAAAAATTCTTCGAGAATACCATTACTTTCCACCTGAAACTATCGGTTTTCTTTTTAGCTCTTGTCGATTCTATCCAGCCTTCCTGAGCCTCGTTTTTGTTGCATGCTGCAGGTCCACTTCTCGGCCGATTCCGGACTGATTCTTTCTGCATGTGTTTTTGCACTGCAGTGCTTCCGAGGAAGACAGCAGCGCTTCTCGAGAATCATGGACTTTCTCACCGACCAAGTCCGTGCTTCCCTGCAAGATGCTGCAGCGCTGCCGCTTAATTCAACCAAGAAGAAAGTGAATCCAAAAACGCATATTGTGCAAAAGCTAAGAAGTGCTGCAGCAGCGATGCGGCAGCGCTATTGCAACAAAAACGAGGCTCTGCTCTCCGACGCGGCGGCTGGGCGCAAAACATTTGAAGACTGAACGCACCGTGGTTAAAAAGTGGGAGAACTAAGTGCATAAAAGAAGTAAAAAAGAGAAGATTCTCATATCCTTTTTTTTTGAAAGACTTGTTAACGGACGTTGAAGGCTCCGGCATATTTTGCTTTGTGTGACGGGTAAAACTCGGCACGGCCGAAAAAGTGCTAAACATTCGTAGGCACAAAAGGAAACAATGGAGAAAAGTGGGAATTTTAGAAGCTTAAAATTCCATAAGGGAGCTAGTTCTGCTATAAAAACAGGATAAGCAAGATATTACTAAATTTATCTTTGGTGCAATTTTTAAAATTCCCCGTCCTTTGATATCCTTTTCAGCTAGCTGTGAGCAATGTGTGGCGTATAACGTAAAACTTATTGATTGATGAACTAATTGAAATCGCTCTTTCATTCAAGCTGAGCCCAGAGCACCATGCATCATCAATCTGGATAGCACAGATCGCCCAAGCCCCTCACCTCTTTTCTTCCTCAATGAGGCCGGCTTGCCCTTCGCAGTTCCCAAGTACAACAACAACGTCCGAGCTCTAACGGTGCAAGCAGGAACCAGCATCGTCTTGCTTTGTGCAGGGAATAGATTTACAAGCATACCCGGCGATCAGGTAATCTGAAAAGAAATGATAGAGAAATAAAGATATGTATAAGAAAAATAAAAAAAACATGGCTGACGCCAAATTTGGTTGGTTGCTCCATGAATAACAAAACTAAATATAAATATAGGTCCAAAATATATAAATGTGCTTACCGCTTCATTGTACAAACTAACAAGAAAGGGAGAAGGGAGACAAAGAAAAGACTTAGTAGAACAAAGTAAAAGAAGAAGGGAAACATAGTAAAAAGGAAATCGAACCCTCGTGGGTCCATTTCAAATTTAAACTATTCATGGGGCCTCTGAGCCTTTAAAAAGAAAGAACAGAAGAATAAGAATACCCGAGATTTCGTAGACGCGTCTGTGGAAGCTGGAACGACCGAAAATCAATATGAAGTGGTGATCAAACTTGGAGCGTGTTCCGCCCTTCGAACAATAGTAACTATTAGTTGCTGTTTTCGTTCCAACCTCGTAAAAATTTACTACGCTGTCCGTTCCAACCTTCTCGAAATAGTAACCAATAGTAACTCTATTTGGTTACCATGCTCGGGAGCGTAGTAAACGTGGTAACTACGCATATCTGTAACGTGATTGGTCGGATTCGCCCGTGGCATGATATTCTTCTGGAAAATAGAAAATCGTTCCAGCCTTGACGGCAAAACCCAGAATTCGTAACGTCATGCGTAGTAACTACGTTAAGTAGGGTGGAACACGCTCCTGGTGGCGTCGACAAAAATTGTGTGAACAGACAACTCTTTCTTGTAAAATCGGCTCAGGAATCGGCTAGTCTTGAAATGTATGTTTCAAAGTCAGCTTGGGCTCAAGGAACATTTATGCCACATGAGCTTCTAGGTCATGTTTTGTAACTCGGCCTTCTGCCGTCGCAAATTATCAATGGTCATTACAACATTAGCCTGATCCGCGTTTTGTCACTATACAGTTTATTCCAATCTCCCAGGCGGTTGCAACTTGCGTCAGTGGTACTACTTTCACCGTTAATGGCAACAGCGTGGCCTTTTCGTCTCTTTCTTGCACGGCAAAGGTTTCGAACGTTGCCGAAAGTACTGGAAACACTTGCGAAGGTGGACTACTAGAGGCCAGGATTGGCTTCAAATCTTCCACAAACTTGCCCCAGATCAATACCAATTTCCGGACCGTGATCACTGTTTGTCACGATCAAAGCAAAGCAGACAGTCTATACACGTGAGTATGAAACCTAATACGCTCAATTTTGTACAAAAAACGGCTTTGCTATCTCCTAATCGGGTTCCGGCTAAAACCCCTCCGGTGAACCCCGTACCCCGGCCAACCCTCCACCTCCCGGTACCAAACCCACCCGGTACTAAGATCCCCCCCCCACCCTGGTGAAACCTCCGGGATTTATATTTGATAGTGCAAAACGGATACGTGGGAAAAGTTGTTTTTCCTACAAGGTCGTTTTTTTCCATCTTGAGCGGCTTTGAGCCTGAAGAGGACCCTTGCCAAAAAGGCCCGAAATATAGCTCTAATAAAATTCAGCTGACGTATCCACTTTGCACTATCAAATATGATTTGCAGTCAGCTTAGGCTGAAGGGATATTTTTCCTCCGGGACTGCTTGAAACCAACGAACAGTCGGACGACCTAGCAGGCAATAAAGCGTAGATCATTCCAACACGGTGTGGCATCCTAGGCACCAGCACCAAAACTAGACACTAAAGACTAAATCAAGAAGCTTTTAACACTACTGAATTTCCTGCTTTCGCCGGATTCTGGCTGAAATACCGATCCGGCAGGAAAATGAAGAACACATAAATCCCTGCCACTCAAGATGCACAGACGATCGACCAGAGCCTCGTTTTTGTTGCAATAGCGTTGCCGCATCGCTGCTGCAGCACCTCTTTGCTTTTGCACAATATGCGTTTTTGGATTCACTTTCTTCTTGGTTGAAGCGGCAGCGCTGCAGCATCTTGCAGGGAAGCACGGACTTGGTCGGTGAGCAAGTCCGTGATCCTCGAGAAGCGCTGCCGTCTTCCTCGGAAGCGCTGCAGTGCAAAAACGGATGTAGGAAGAATCAGTCCGGAATCGGCCGAGAAGTGGACCTGCAGCAAGCAACAAAAACGAGGCTCAGCTTAGACAAGATTTTCCAGAAATATTCCACGCGGCGGGAGATTCCCGCATGGAGACTCATACTGAAGGCGAGGAAGCTAATCGTTAGGATACCGCAGGCGACAGTGAAATTATCACTGGAAATACCCCGTGCATACGTGCATACTTCAGTTGGTTCTTCACTGGCAATCGTAAGGCCGTCGTCACCACGCTCGTCCAGACCCGGCGTGCTCCCATTGGCTGAATCCAAAATGTCCGCTTACGAAACCTTACGCTGAATTTTTCAAATTTTTCAAATTCATTAGTTGCGTTTTTGCTGATACCATGGTATCTGTTACCACGGTCTAAAGTCGTTTTTGCAGTTATCGTGGTATCTGATACCACGGTCAAAAGGCGTTTTTGCAGTTATCGTGGTATCTGGCCAGTTATCGTGGTATCAGATATTCAGATACTACGGTCCGACCGTGGTAACTGGTCGTGGTATCTGAAGAGTCATCTCACTTTCATCAAATTTTGTCAGATTGGTGAGAAAGAAGTTTAGCATTAGTGATGTAACTGAATATCTGTTTTTCTTTTTCGATGACTTCGAAAAGTGCAATTTCGGCAATGGTCGTTTTTGCAGAGCACCGTATATCAGATATCACGATAACTGCAAAAACGACTAATTGCAGATCCAGTTACCGTGGTAACAGATACCGTGGTATCAGCAAAAACGCAACTATTATATTCCCCAAATATTCTTCTACAACGAATAGCATAGGACGTCAACGAAAATAATAACCCTTTTTGATTCACATTGACTTAAGGCGGTTACATTGAAACGATACGTATAAATATAAATAAACATCTATAAATAAATATAAATAAAAAGTCATCAATTCATAATATATTAAACTAATCGGTAACTTTATATCTACAATTATAAAATGATAATATATACAATTAGCCTAGGTTAACAATACCTCAAACTATTTACCGTTAGAAGTCATTTTGTTGTATCGAATTAAAATGTTTCACGAAATACGGCACGAAAGACTTGAGAAAACGATCCGACAAAGCAGTTGGAGGCATTTCTAGTAGTTGGTGTTTGAGATTTTTTCATCCCCGGGTTATTTTCTCTTGTGAATTCCGACAGCTTACAATTATCAATGGAGGACTCAATTTCCACTTTAATCCTTGATGCCACGACCGTTGCTCTTTTAGAAAGTCTAGAAAGTCAACGCCTTTCTAACTTTTTAGAAAGACGTTGGTCGCTGCGTGCCGAAGGAAATGGACAAGTAATCAACAGTCGTCTAGTATCTCAGGCAGAATGACAGTCAGGTCAACGGACATCTTAACTTGAATAGCCTTTTTTCAGGAAACATGTACTGAATGGAGGTGGAGTTGTCGCCAAGGACACTGACGATTCCCGACCCTCTTTCAAGGAAGGGAGTTTCTACCCTCAGTTTACCACAATGACTGTCAACACAGCTTACACTCAAGCTCAACAGACGACAACGATTGGCCAGCTTGTTGGTTCGTCAGCTTTGGCAGGACAGTACGTCAGACCTAGCGAAAGTATCTACCTTGCTAGAGGGCACTTGACCCCTGACGCGGACTTCTGCTGGTCGGAAGGTCAGTTACCTCCTTTCTGGAAGAGTCAATCTGGCCAAAAATTCACTGTGGCCTAAAGTAAAATTTTCTGTAAACTAGAACGAACGTAACATCAGAGGGATAGGTTTTCGTTTTTGTTTGGTTTTGGTATTTGGTAGTTTGGTTGTAGTATCAGACAACGGAAATGAAAAAGACTGAAAATACCGCTGCAAAAGCGATTCCCTATGACGGAAGGGCATCCAGGAAGTGCGAAGAGGTAAAAAATAAAAAAATGCGTTGTTCATGTCTCCAGGACAAAACCCTCTTTGGTTTGGTTGCAAAAAAGATCACGAGGGATAATATTTTAACAAAAATAAGTTTTAAATGAAACAAAATTTTAAGAAAAAACAATTGGCTATTTCGGCTATTTTGGCTATTTTATACGGCCAATTGGCAATTAAATATATTCTTTCATTCATAGTAGTTCCTTCACTAACGGAACTGATGTACGCCTTTATCTTCGCTTAAATTCGTTTAGTTTCGCTAAGGGAACGAGGGTACAGGTCAAACAAAATTCAGATTACCAGCCTGCCGCGTTCTGAACGGACGCCCGCAGTTTCCATGAGAACATTTTGCTTACGAGCTTCAATCTGTTACAGGGCAAGACGCCACTTATTGGTACATCAACGTGGCACCACAGTGGCAGATTTTCAACGCTGGGAACTGGCTCCAAGTCGAGGACAAGGTTAGAGATTACGCCATCAGCAGAGACCGCGACGTCAACATTTACAGTGGCACCTACCAAGTCACACAACTTGACGACAACAACGGAAATCCGACCAACATTCACCTTTACCTCGACTCTAGCACCCCACAACTGCCAACCCCTAGATTCTACTGGAAGGTTCTCCACGACCCGGTGGAGAACAGGGCTGTCGCGTTGTGGGCATCAACAACCCGCATCTAACATCACTGCCATCTGGCTACTCAATTTGTGCTAGCGTCTGCAACCAGATATCGTGGGTGACATGGAACACAGGGGATTTCAGAAAAGGATACACCCTTTGCTGTACCGTTCAAGATCTGCGAGGCAGCATCTCATACGTACCGGACTTAGGAAACGTTGGACTGATCACAAATTAACTTTGCTGGTCATGAGTTTTAAAGTCACTGTAATCAGGGACCCATAAATTTCCTGTAAATGACTCGCCATTCAGGGGGCTTGTCAATAAGAGATTTCTGATGCGCTCTTGACCGAGCGTCAGATAGTTCGAGAAATACCCACGGAGCTAAAATACCCGACTATCCAGATAGACAATATTTTTCGCAGCTGTTGTGCTGAACTAGGAATATTTCTCTGTAATGGAAGAGTATCCTGGATCTTTTTTCCTAGCTTAGGTACCTGGTGGCATGCTGAATAGTCCCAACAAATTTTGTCTATCTGAGCAAGAACGCCGATTCGATCCAAGAGGAATTTTTGGAAACTAGGTGAGGCTCCGGCAACATAGCAACATAGAAGCATAGGAAATGACAAGCCCCCTGAATGGCGAGTCATTACAGGAAATTTATGGGTCCCTGCTGTAATGTACTATAGCATCCACTATGTTGCATGTGTTCGTTCCTTAACTATTTCCGTTTACTGTTGGCCTATAGCATTACACTTGAAATCATAGGTTTATACCGACAGAAACTAAGTTCCCGACGAAGATAAAAAGCTGAAATGAGTAGAAGACTTTCACTCCATTTCAAGAGACTAATCTACAGGGGTCGACTAAAACCAGGAAGGGGAGGGAACGCGAGAAAAGCAGGAAAGCATACTAAAACCAGGAAGGGCATACTAAAAGGAGGAAGGACATACTAAAACGAGGAAGGCTGTCGCCAGAATTCAAAACTGGAAAGCCGCACCGTTCCCTTCCTCTGTTTAGTATTCTTTGAGGGGTTGCCAACTTTCCAAATTCAAAGTTCACCATCCCTTCCTCGTTTTAGTATCCCGTAGTATCCGTCGTTTTACTCTCCGTCTGAACTAGAAATGAAAAGGTGAATTACAATTTTGATAGTTGCTGACCCCTCACTGAACTTAATGCCTACCCATGTCAGGATACTAAACCGAGGAAGGGATGGTGAACTTTGAGTTTGTAAAGTTGTCGACCCCTCGAAGAATACTAAACAGAGGAAGGGAACGGTGCAGTTTCCTTTTTTTCGCAGCCTTGAATTCCTTCCTCGTTTTAGTATGCCCTTCCTCGTTTTAGTATGACCTTCCTGGTTTAGTATGCCTTCCTGCATTTCTCGCGTTCCCTTCCCTTCCTGGTTTTAGTCGGTCCTTAATCTACAAACCGTTCAAAAGTGACAAACCCTTTCTGACGAAAGTTGCTATTTGATATTCAAATAAAAAAGTTAGGTATTCTTACCTATCATGTTTCTCGGCGATTCTCTTGTAGAACACCGAAGCCGTTCAGCCGTTCATATGAAACTGCCCCACACGAGGCAGTTTCCGTTGTGGGGTTTTCCCGTCGCTTCGGGAGCTAGAGACGTTTTTCCCCCAGCATATTTAGGTCCCACACACTTCTGTGTGTTTGTCACGGAAACAGATGTGTGCCACACATTCGACCCACAAATGCTGCTCAAGGAAATGACCGTCCGTATTTTTGCGGTTATTTTTCAACTGCCTGAAAATAGAATTTAAATTTAGACAAAAAAACAACACAGAGAATATCAGGCTTACGCCCTTGTCATTTTATATGAGAAAAATGCCCAGTTGTCTATCTGCTGGATGGAGTGCTAATTTTACTAACTAGACTTTAATTTGCCCCTAACTTTCAGTTTCTTTACAAATTCGAGCCATAAAATCGAAAATCATCTCGATAGTCGTTTGTCAAATTTTGAGCCACAGTGCAAGCCACAGAAAAATTGCGGGTCGCGTTGGTCGGTAGTATAGTAAACAGTAGTCGGTAGGTAGTAAATTTTATCCTCCACACTATGGACACTGCGTCACTTATGAAAAGCGGACAGTCGGCATTTCTATGTAGACATTCCTTGCCCAGATTAAGACTGGAAAAAAGACCAGTCACATCCTAAGCTATTTTTTATACACTTACAAGATGTTATGGAATAAATCATTATTTGTTTAAAAAATAAGATTTATGGTCGTGGTGTGAGCGCTGCATCTTCATGAGTTTGCTATACAGAAAGGAGACGCGAAGGGTCCCCTTCACCTGGCCTGACTAAAATATACGTTAACACACAGTCCAATTTTCGCGATAGGATGTGGATTTCCTCCTTCGCTCCGAAAGTTTGACGCATCGCATGCAGGTTTCCCCATAGCAACGCGTACAATTTTGCATGCGTACTTTCGCATTGAAAGTCTTACCGGACAGTGTGTTCACGTAGCCCCAAGGAAGTTATTCACTCAACCGCTAGGGGGTATATAGCAAAAAGTAGCTAAGCGAGTTTAAAAAAAACAAAAAAAAACGGTTATAGTATGTTTCTTTTTACTATTGTACTGCACTTACGCCCCCATGAATAAATTCATTCATTCATTCAGTGCTGACGATGCGAGTCTATGAAACAGTACGAAATTGAAAACCAAGCGCCTGAAAACAGGTGAAGAGCAAGAGAAGGGATCAGCCGGGATCGAAAAAAAGATGCACGGTACGGCACGGCATGGCGCAGGAGGCACGAGTAATAAAAGTAGATTAGCAACTAGTAGAAGCAGACAGTAAGTGAGAATTCGCAACTCCTTAGCCTAAAAAAAGAATGCAGGTTAGAACATTGTTCCTGCCCCTCACTGTGATGACTGAAAGGTCCTTTTTAGTTTTCGTGCCTCTTTTTAGTACTCGAGCCTCCTACAACATGTCGTGGCGTGCCGTGCCTCTTTTTAGTCGATCCCGGATGAGCCTTAGAAATGGGGATCGACTAAAAGAGGAACGGCATGGTGCAGGAGGCACGCATACTGAAAAGAGACACGGCATACTAAAAGAAGGCACGCTAGGTCAAGGTTCCTAAACGAAGGCATAGACGGTGCGTGTGCCTCCTGGTGCCAGGGGCGTCACGACCGGAGGGAGGGGGGACGCCCCCTCCAATGTTGTCGGCCAGTCGGTAAAAAATAACCGATTTTTCGCAAAAACAGTTGATTTTTTTCATTAAAACAGTCGATTTTTCTGAAAATCAGTCGGTTTTTCGTCAAAATAGTAGTTTTTTTTCTGAAAATCAGTCGATTTTTCGAAACTGTCGTTTTTTTCTTGAAAACAGTCATTTTTTCTGCACAAATAGTCGGTAAAAATTACCAGCCAGTCGGTAAATTCCTTGCCCCCCCCCCCAAACATTTTGGCTAGTAACGCCTCTGCCTGGTGCAACCATACAATCTTTTAGTATTTCGTGCCTCTCTGTGCCAACGCGTGCCTCTATTTTTCCTGACGAGGACCCTTGCCAAGAAGGGACGAAATATCGCTGATGAAGAATCGTAGCTGACGTATCCGTTGTAAACATTGTTTGAATCAATTTTTAGAACTCGTGCCTCCTGCACTATGCCATGCCGTGCCGTACCTCTTTTTCGACGATATCTTAGAAACGTCACTTATACCATGAACGGACGATGATCAGAACTCGGTCTCTCGGTCTCTGCTCCGGTAAAAAAAAAAGGCGATTCTGTTACGTGAATATTGAACGCATGCTTGTACCCAAGACCTTGTATATCATCGGATTTGCATAGCAATAAGAATAATAATAATAATAGCTTTATTTCAGCCAAAGGCCGTATATAATACAACAAAAAAAAACCAAACACTGCAGAAGTTAAACAACCACTAAAAACGCGGTAAGGGCACGCGTCCCTGAGGAGCTCTATGGGCTAGCGTATCGAGCGCTGCAGAGACTTGGTAGCGAAGGAGTCTCGGATACAGCTCAATCGAGTCGGGAGAATGATGACTTGATGGTCTGGGTAAGGAGGCATGGCGAGAGGAGGGTGTTCTACGACACAGCAGTATTGTATGTTATTTCTGGTACTTTAAGCTACACTACGCATGGTTCACCTGTTCGCCTAAAATATTGATGTTGGGTATACGCGTAGCAACGAATCGGTCACAGCTCATAGCCTGGACTTGCAAAAGTAAAACCGGAAAGTCGTGTGGACTTACGCGGTATTAATCATCGCGGTTTAGCGGTCGCGGCTCCTGTTATCTTACTAGGCCTATAGACGGGATACCAATTCTAATATGCCTATCCGAAGAAAAATGCGACATAATAAAATAGTAGAGACCCTGTACACTGTGAAGATCTAATACGTGAACAAACAGGCGGTGCCTAGTAAACAACTCTAATTGGTCGTTTAAAGATCGGCCATAAACATACAACCACAAAAAACTGTTTGAAGAAGATAAAGATTTCCATAAAACTTGGAACATCCCAAACAGCGGCTTGACTGTCTCTTAGACAAGCCAGCCATGGGTTTAGTTCGAAATATTTTAGTCCTTGTGTCATGTCTGGCGCTGGTGGAAGCTATACCAGGTACGTCATTGTTTATTGTAGAACAGGTATTCTTTTTTAGCATTACGTTCTCTTTACTTCACCTTCATCCCACTTATTTTCTCCCACTGACATTTTCTTTTCTTTTTTTCAATCCAATTTCATAGAAGGAACTTTTACTAAATTCTTCCCGTCTAAAAAAAAATAACCCTTCGTCCATATATATTTATCTTTTAAACCCGCCAAATACACAAGGTGGTAGCGGAGTAAAGAGAACAACGAAATACAACACAAGATAAATAACAGTATAAACACGCAAAATTTAGACACAATTTCTAACTGGGCCTGAAAAATTCATGATAAACATCATGTACTCGATGACCAGGATGACGAGATGTACATAGCAGTGACGCTGACGTTTCCTCTAGTGAACATGACCATAGGACATTTTACCTATGGTAGTCTTCTTTTACTATCCCTGTATTATGCAGTAACAAAAAATACCTCGACTGATAGACTTCACGTACAAGTGTCGTTCCATAACCGGAAGTCGACAGCCAATCGCTGGTGGAAGCAATGCCAGACGTACACTATATCGCGAACTGTAGCAGAACAGATGTTTCTACCACAATTTTTCAACGCAAATTTTCATACATCCTCTATCAAATTATTGCGAAACAATAAAATGATTCCATCTATAGAATTCACGTTGTTGTGAGCCTATTACTTTTCTAAACCGGAAGTCAATCACCTATTAGTACTTCATAACCGTATGGGAAAGCCAGTTTGATCGTTCTACTGATTGTTTCATAAAAGACCGAGCTTACACCTGTCTCCTCTCTATCGTTAAAGGACCTGTTGTACCTGTGCAGCTAATGCAACCTTTTTCCGTAAGCGGGCCACCGAGTCTTAAACCCGAAGACCCGTTTTTACGGTACTTTATAAGTTCTAACCCATCCTAGCGAAGACTTGCTGATTTTCACACGTGCCTTGTTTCGCTGTTGTCGATGTGTAGTAGTGTGTAGAGGCTTGACGGCCTGCCATCCAATTTGCAAATATATAATATGTGATTGTTATTATTATTATATAGTCGTACTCCCGACGACTGCTTACGGGGAGCTCCATCGTCAGAAAAAATGGTTATGTATTTAGAGTATTCCCCTGTATTCTTTAGAAGTCAACATAGTGCTGGACAAAGGCTTAACACAGTCAAAGCTGCGGGGAGTTTGTTAAAAGCGGAGCCTACTTCTGAAAGAATTCAACTATTGTAAAATGCTGGAACAGAATCAGTAAACAGTGCGAGGGGTGCTTTAACGGCAACTTCTTCGCCCAGTATAGCTCGACCAAGAGAATGGCGACAGGCTCTCATGCTCACCCGTTAGAACAAGACGAAAGAGCTTCGATTAGCAGGGCTATATTGACCTCAAATACAATAATACCGTAGCAGATAAATGAATCAAGGACCAATAATAATGTTGAAAGGCATCTTCAGACCGCGCACTATGCAAACGTTATTTTGCAAAAACTTTTGTTTCAAGATAAATTCTTTTTCTCAGAATTAATTAGAAAAGTCACGCATTGTACAGTCGCCACATGGCCGTCTTTAGGTATGGGCAAGAATAAATAAGGGAAGAATTGAGAAGACTTGAATCATGGGACGTTGTTTTCTGCCCGATCCTCAAGTACCGGGGGTGGAGCCTATTCGGCGACTGTCCAGACCACAGAGTAAATATTGGCGCTATTTCTTCTGATCGCCGTGCTTCGCGTCAAGGAAGTGCGCCGAATTCAAATTAAACAGAAAGAGGCCGACATTTTGCCCTTCTCCCTCCAACAAATCGCTGCTACCACTAGTTTAAAAGACGAGACAAGGGGCTAAAGTACAGTGAGATGATAGAAGTCGTGCAATCCTACATTCAAGGATGACGAAAATAAAGGCAGAAAAGGACCGATCTGGACTGAACACTATAAGTTTAGAGAAGGAAGGGACACGCTTCCAAACATTCATGCAATCTCTATGGCAGATTCTTAGTGATGAAAAAAAGACTGTCAATAGGATAGATATTGAAACATTTAGCCAACTACCCGAGATAATGATATACATTTTGACCAAAAATAATAAATGGTTATCTCAAATGTAG
The DNA here is from genome assembly GCA_030848855.1 of Branchinecta sandiegonensis. NCBI lineage: Eukaryota > Metazoa > Arthropoda > Branchiopoda > Anostraca > Branchinectidae > Branchinecta > Branchinecta sandiegonensis. The sequence goes on from JAUPMV010000010.1 coordinate 11,292,522, forward strand.
ACGTTTTGAATGGTACCGTGCAATTATCATTTTCAGCAATGAATTAAAATTTAAAATTAGGAAATACTTCAAGTCAACTGTTTTTCGCAACTTACCGAGAAATGTTCTGAACTGAATTTTGTGTACAGAGTACAACTTAAAAACAAAACATAACAACTCTTTGAGTGCAGTTCGCCAGCTATGCCCAAATTCCAACTTCCAACTTCCAACGTAAAGTGCAACTATCCGAGATAATGATATACCTTTTTGACCAAGAATAATAAGTTGTTATCACAAACTGATACGTCTTGAAAGATATCCTACACTCAGCAATCATTAATTTTAAATTAGGACTTTATACTGTTTTTCGCAACTACACGAGAAAATGATGTGAACTAAATTTCGCGTAGAGTACAACTAAAAAACAAAACATAGTAACTCATTGAGTAGATTTCGACAGCTAAATATTGTCCAAGCGTAATACCTTTTCTAGGAGCGATTCTTTACAGTCCTGAGAAGACCAAAATCAAATTACTAATGTTCACACCAGTCCTATTGAATCTGAACTAAATGCATGCGTGTTAGATCTATAGAATAGAATAGAATAGAATATATTTACACGAAAGCCCGAAGGCCATGGCAAAAAAATATAAGGTTTACATTAGCTTGAATAAACATACACTGCTAGCAACACACAAACAAAAATATTTTAAACTATTGGATAAACAAGTCGCGGTGGCGCAAACCAATCCGGAGGAATTTCCCCAACAACTTCAAATCACTGAATTGTTTACTTTTTAATATTTTAGACATCCACTCTTTACCAAACACTCTTTCACCAAATACCTCAGATCTTAAATCATCTAGCTCTCTACACTCACGCATAAAATGGCTCAAATCATCGTTCGCCATCCCACACATTGGACAGAAGAAAGGAGGACCAGTCTTTCCCCGACCTTTACCAATATAACTTCTCTTCTCACCAAACGGTAAACAATTTCCCCGAAAACTTAACAACAACCTTATTTCCTCCTTTTTTAGCCCCGCTTTGAAATAAACCTCCTCCCCCCAACTCTCTTTGACAGTCGCATATAAACTCAGGGACCCGGAAGCCACCAAATCCACGTGCCAACTCTGAATTTCCTGATCCCGGAGGACCGTTTGAACTTCCCTACCAATCGAACCAACCTTAATAGACGGGTACCCCTTACCTTCATTCCAGTAGCCTCCTATGCCACATTGATCCAGGATGCCCTTCACGCGCTCCGGCCAGGAATCCGACCTACCATCCCTCAATGCCTCTAGGTACGCCGCTTTGACCAACCGCGTACGAGGTAGGGCTATCAATTTTTCCCAGTACCTGACCATCTGGACCAATCTTAACGACTTTAACGTAAGAAGACCTAGATCCCCCTTGAGAACCTTACTATTCATAGAACTATGTAATCCTAATACTCTCTTAAAATATCTAAGCTGAATCCTTTCTAATTGTGGACCTTCCATATAACCCCAAACTTCTGATCCGTAATGGAGACCAGGCAATATCTTAGACTGGAATAATTGTTTGTGGATCTTAAGGTTATGAATTTCCTTCATATCACTTCTCAAAATCATATTTACTAACCTATTTCCCTTTAACGAACAAAAATCAACATGCTTCCCGAATCTACCAAAAGATGAAAACTTTACTCCTAAATAAATAAATTCTTCCTTTAATGCTATTTCCTTTCCTTCAAAATAAACACTATCGCCTGGATCTATCTTACCCCCCTTCCGAAAAACAATACACAGCGTTTTATCTAGGTTAAGGGTTAGGCCTTTCAATTTTAAATATTCCTCCACCAGAACTAGCAATCTCTGAAGATTCTCCCTAGATTCCGCCACCAAAGCAATATCGTCAGCGAATAATAGCATGCAAAGTTCTACAATATCTACCGAAACCAGCGGTGCTCCGCTATTCACCATAAACTTTTCAAAATCATTTATAAACAATGAAAATAGAATTGGTGAAATTCTACAACCTTGTTTTAACCCCAACCTTGAAGAAATAACATCTGATAATTTACCGGCCACCTTGACTACTAGCCAGACACAAGTATACATCTCTAGGATCAACAGGACAAATAAAGATGGAAGACCCATATTAATTAAAGACTCTCCCAACAACGTCCTATTTACATTATCAAAAGCACCCTTTAGGTCTAAGAATGCTACCCATAATTTCCCTTTATTTCTTTTTGTATATTTACGTATAAGGACATGCAGCACAAAAATCTGATCTATCGTACTAAAACCCTTTCTGAAACCCGCTTGAACTCTACTTAATATTTCCTCTTTTCCCAACCAACCTCTTAGCCTCAGATCCAGCACCTTACAAAATATCTTACTAACTACATTACCCAAATGTATCCCACGGTAATTCTCATGGGAATTTTTATCACCTTTTTTGAAAATTGGGGCTACCAACGATATATTCCACTCTTTTGGCCAGCAAGCTTTCTCAATAATGACTGAAAAAATTGCTGCAAGAATGGGTAAGATCCTAGTCCTAGAACATTTCCAACCTTTAGATGGGATACCATCTATACCCGGGGCAGAAGAACCTTTCATCTTTTTCATTTGTTGCCAAATTTCACTTTCAGACATTGGAGCCAATAGGGAGTAATCTTGCTCCTTAGCTGGGTATGGCACTACTTGACGAAGATTGTCTTTCATAATCTCAAAACTATCCGCAAAATCCACCTGTGGCTCCTTCTTTTTATAAAATTCTGGCCACGTATCTGCCGGAGGGATTAAACCATGAACAGGCGGGCTTATCGAAGCTTTTATTTTCTTCCAAAATGTAGCACTATCCTTTGCTTTGAAGCTGTCCACTAACTGCCTATTTGATTCCTCCGTCTGACGCTTTTTTTTTAACTTTAAAAGGGCTTTATACTCCTTTCGGTTTTTCTTGTACTCTGTTAACCTATCCCTCAAAAGATCCCCTGCACTGACTTTTACCTCCTCTAAAACATTCAAAAGCGCCGCTCTTTTTGCCTTACATTCCTCATCAAAAAAACCAACCTTGTTTCTCCGGAATTCTCTACTCGACTGGAGATTTCCGTACAACAGTGAAGAAACCTCTGATATAGAATCATCTACTGAAACTCTTCCTACTGATTCTAAACAATTCTCCAAACGTACTATTACCTCCTCCCTCTCCAACCGTTTACTCACCTCTTTCTCATTCATATCCTCACGTAGTATCAGTGGCTTCCTACTATCTATCCTATTTTCTGGCGCGACTTCCGCTGGTCTCCGGGGACTCACAAAATCAGCAGAATGAGGCTCGCATTTTAAAGAAACTGCGATCGGAACATGGTCAGATCCAACAACATCCAAAACCTGGAAATTCAGGCATGACGGCCAAAGAGAGCAACAAACTAACCCATAATCAATAACGCTTGCAGCCAGACCCGCATAACATGTGAAATCTCCCTCCGTATCCGGATCTAACCTCCCATTCAAAATAACCAAATTTTCTGACCCGCAAAATTCCAACATCTTCATTCCCCATTTATTGTTCTTACGTGACTGGTCCTTACTCCTTCGAACTCCAAACTGTTCTTTTCCATCAATCATACTCCCAGCCATTCCTGGAAATTCCTCCGGGTCGTCTGGTGACGAATACTGTTCCGGGAGATTACCTGTATAAGCGTTAAAATCGCCTAGTAAAATAAATTCATGATTTGGATAAACTTTCCTCCAACGAAAAAACTCTTCAAGTAGAATGTCCCACGTATCTTCTCCATGATATGAGCTTGATTCGGGCGGGATGTATACACTACACAGTACCAACTTAACTTTTCCAATAGACAACCGCAACCAAATCAGATTTTCTGAACTACTTTTTAACCTTACGCACTCACTAAATACTTGATTTTTCACGTATACGGTTACACCCCCGTAATAACGCCCGTTTTTTGCTTTTTTCCTATTTACTTCAAACCTCTGGAAAGGGCCAACATCTTCCACAACAACATCTGGGCCTCGCCAAGTCTCAACTAAACAAATAATATCCCAATCATCAATAATCGATATATTTTTCCACTTATTCGTTGCCCAACCTTGTATGTTCCAATGTACTAGTTTAATTATTTCTGAACTTGGTTCTATTTCAACTTGGTCAGGACTAGGGGAAACTAGTCTACACTGCTCGTAGTTTCCAACGCAAAAGGTGACTGAGCATTCTCGTTTCCGGTATAGGTAAACTTGTAATAGTCTCTTCTGTCTTGTGTCGACTCCTTTTGTCCGTAACCATTATTACCATGTCGACCTCGAGGGGCCCCGCTAAAATCATGGCGTAGCGCGGGGTAGCCGGAGTCCCTTGATGGTCCTGGACCAAAACCATGTGAGATATGGGGTCTCCCTCTACCCCTAATTGCCGGGGTTCTCACACTTCGGCGTGTTGATCTGAACGCATCGTCAGGGCTTATGATTTCTTCAAATTTTCTCGTGCGCTTCTCTTTATTTTCAACTTGAACAACGGTGCTAGCATCGCTCTCGGACTCGGACTGTTCCGCATCCATATGTTCGTCGGCTACGACTTCCCGAGCTGCAACTGGGGCAGCTTCCCGAGCACTTTCTCTCGCCTCAGCTTCAACTTCCGAAGTTGCAACTAGGGCAGCCTCTCGAGAACTTTCCCTAACGTCAACTGGCTGGCTCTGGTTTCCCGTCTGCGTATGTCTCCAGTTCTGTGTAATGACGCGATTTACTTTTGCATCAAACACGTACAACTGGCCATCAATAAAAAGTTTATCACCACGCAATTTAACATCGCGACGTTCGCTCAGTGCCCTGTTCATGACCACTTTTAAATGCTTTCGAGCTTCCCGCTGGGACAAAGTGTAGTCCGGGGCTACCGACACCCCCTGACGCCGTATCTGTTCACTGTTGCGAAGGATAGCATCGCGTATGTCCGTACATGTGAATTTCACTATTACTGGGCCCGATCTCAACTTTACTACATCGCGAACATCCAGCCTGCTCAGCTCCAGAGATGGAAGGCACCAATCCAAAAATGATAACACCTCCGACTTTAGAGACGAATTTCTTTGCTGGAAGTTGAACAGAACTAAATTTCCTCGCTTTGATTCGATTTCGAGCGTGTTTGCTCGTTGTTCTGAATCGAATAAGCTGCTCCGCAAGCTCGATATTTCGTTTTGTGCATTCACTCTTGCTTCATCTTGTCTTTTCAGCTGAGTAGATACGCCTTCTAACTGGGTCTGCATACTTAAGACCTTATTTGTAACGTCTCGAAACTGTCCTTGCAAACTCTCCAAACCGACGGATAACTGAGGCAGGAGACTCAGTTTGGAATTTATCTCTTCAAGATACTGAGTATTCTTGGCACCGTCTACATCAGCGGCTGGCCTCTGATCGCCGTTCATAATTCCGATTAATTAAATATATTAATCTTTAACACCTTGCTTACTGCCAACAACAGTTAACTCCCGCAGAAATCCTGTGATCCGCCACACGTGTTAGTCCTTGTTATGCAAAAGAATGAATTGCCAAACCGGTTTACACTAGCACAGGTAGCAAACGTCTTTACCGCTTTGATGCTGAATGACGACTCCAGCGTTCAGCGTTCAAGCGTAATACTTCAGCGTTCAAGTTGCTTAATTGTTCCCCTGAGTCATCAAATGCCGCATTCCCTTGGGCTTCACCGTCTTTGTGAAGGGTGGTGACAACATAAGCTTCATATTGCAAATCTGACCCGAGACTGAAAAGGAGTTTCCATTTATATAATCCTCAGCATCTGCACTGTTTGAACTTCCCGCCTTTTCTGACTGCTTCATCACTTTTGCTCTGGAGGTAAAATTTAATACTGCAAGAGGCAACACGCGAAGCTCCACCCAGGCTCCACCCCCGGTAAATAAGATCGGACGAAAAGAGATCTAGGATGCTGACATCAGGGTTATGTGAGTTCTCAATTTTTCCCTTATTTATTCTTGGTATGGGTAAGAGGGAAAATTTTCCTCAGGATTTGACTTTACGCACCCAATTTGATGTTTTTCTCCCTCTCCAAGTTGAGCCACGAGCACCATGCATCATCAACCTTGACAGCACCCAACGGCCGACTCCTTCTCCTCTTTTCTTCCGAAATGAGCCTGGCTTGCCGTTTGCCGTGCCCAAGTTCAACAACAACGTTCGTGCCTTGACCGTCGAAGCGGGTAGTGACGTAGTTCTCCTTTGCGCAGGCAACGGATTCGCTAACATCCCAGGGGACCAAGTAAGATCATAGTTTAAACAGTTCTAGTTTTTTTCTCGGCATTTTTGGCCGTGGTGAAGCACTGTAGCCAGGACCATAGCCAGGGAGGTAGGGGGTTTAACCCCCTCCCCCCGAAACATACAAAAATAATCGTTTTCTTATAGGGTTCAGCCTTTGATCTGTATCTTTCCTGTACTTTGTGGTATCTTGACGGCTGTCAGTTTCCTCAGACAGTTTCGTCAGTTCCATGATGTCAATTTGTCCGAAAATATTATCAATCCAGTCTAGCAACATATCGAGACTCGGCACGCTTTTACCTAGAAATTGACCCACGAATCAGAATCCACTTAACTTGAAACAATAGCAGAGACAAGGACACCCTCCCCCAAAGGGAATCTTACGCTGGGACTTGGGATTCGTCGTGCAATTAGATGCATTCGTTAATTAAGTCGGTGATTTCCCGTTTTGATTGGATTCCGGCAGAACTATTCGTCCAGACAAAAAATTAGCGCAATTCTAATTCACTTTACCATCTTTTCACAGTTCCAACCAAAACCAATCAGAGAAAGCTTTCCTCCCTTAAGTCTTACTGAAGCTGAAAAGCCCATCAACGAACCTTATCTCATTGTTCACCCTAAAGAAACCACGTGCATACATCCGTTGTCTATTTATCGAGGTCATAGACAGACAGACAAAACGAACAGTTGAACGGAAAGATCTAAGATGTCGCAGGTATACCTTGCTTTCGTTAGGACCACAGAAACTTATGACCACTACCCACTCCTTCCTTTTCCAGGCGGTCGCTACTTGCGTCAGTGGAACCACCTTCAACGTCAACGGTAATGACGTTACGTTCTCAAGCCTCGCGTGTCAAGACACCGTCTCAGATGTCGCTGAACCAACTGGCAACACCTGCGGAACTGGCTCCCTTGAAGCAGTCGTCGGGTTCCGCTCCAGATCAGGAAACCTGCCTTTTATCAACTCTGACCTTTGGCCGATGATTACCATCTGTCATGACGAGAGCCAGGCAGCAACTCTTTACGAGTAAGCTCGATTCACCTTTCGAATTTCTCAGTTTTCCCTGGGATAGGTCGGTAAGCTAAGCCACGTCGCAAGCCTATGATATGATTCTCAACTGATGAATATGACTGAGCAAAGCGTGCTCTCCTGGATGCATCGGGGACAGGGATCGGAAGTTCGTGATTTCCTAGTGGATGAAGTACTCCGAGTTGACGCCTGAAACTCTTCGCCAAAGCCAGTTATCTGATTTTGATGCTACGGTTATTGTTGTTTAATATTCATAGTGACTACTCGCTTGCCACAGTTTTCTTTTCTTTTACTTTTTTTACAACAATCATACTTCGACGTTCAAAGCCTTCTTTTAGCAACACTAACCCCAAAATTAGAGACATTAAGTCCCTTCAGCCATGGGCTCAATTATTTATTGGCGTTTTCGCAATATTATTCTGAAAAATTTGTTTGAACTATTCTCGTCTTCAAAGCAAATTTCAGTTTTTGCCCTAACAATCAATTTGGATAATTGTTAAAATGAACAAAAAAAAATTGAAACCAAGAATTTCTGGTTAGTTATCATAAACACTGCTTCTGACTGACATAGGGGTGAAACTTGTGAGCCACTGGTGAAAACTTCCGAGTGAGGTTACTGACCCTGGCATGATGATCAGCAGTAGAAGGCTTTAGTCTAGATATTATTGGTTGTAGAGGTGGGGTGAAATGGCTTGCTGGAAACGGCTAATGAGATCATACGGCTGACGACCGACATTAATTGCAGGAAACATACTCTGAACGGCGGTGGCGTTTTAGGGAAGGACAAGGACTCCAGCCGACCATCATTCCGAGAGGGTAATTTCTATCCTCAGATCACAACCATGAGCGTGAACACGGCCTATACCCAAGCTCAGCAAACAATCACAATCGGCGAACTGGTAGGATCCTCGAACTTGGCCGGCCAGTACGTCAGACCAGACGATCAGGTCTTCCTGTCACGTGGGCATTTGGCACCAGATGCTGACTTCTGCTGGTACCAAGGTAAGAGCAATTTTCCTCCCGAAGGCTCTCTTCTGTGTGTGAGCGAGTTTTGGTGAGTATGTGCGAGTGATTGAGTAAGTGAATAAGTGTGACTTTGTCCGGTTCCCCGAATCTCTTAAGGACGACACGTGGCTGGAGGCAAGTCATCCAACATGTAGCGCACTGACGATATTTTAAGTTTTAGGTACCTAGTCTTCCTAGGTGTTTGAGTTTCGTGTGAATGTGCTATCTCCTGCGACTAGACCTTAGAATACTTTGGTTTCTGTGGGAGAATCAAGTACCTCGCTGCGCGGTTGATCTTGAGAGGGGGATGGGGTCGAGGCCTGATTTAGTCTGGTCTGCCTTTTGCATGCGTCGATTCGCTCACTAGCGATGAAGGAAAGATTTACAGCTGAATTGAGTTTAGTAAAAGATAAAACACGTAGTGTAGTGTAAGCCTCTCCAAGATGCAAGGCGCCCACTTTACATTCCTGCAAATTTGCAATTGCCTGCAAATTTCCCAGTTGCAGGCAAATAGGATTTCTCCTAATATATGCCTTCATGGGTGCTGTCTTGTTCAGGTTTCCAGTTGAATCTCCACTGTTTGCCTGACCACTCCTTGTCCAAATGTTGTTTGAAACTATTTGTTGTTTGGCAGGTAACAGTGGAATCTGATAGTGCGTTCCACAAGTTGACTGATCTACTTGTGAAGACGATCTGTGCATGCCGCTTCAGTACAGGCCTCTTCGTCAGCTTGTTTGTGTCATTCTAGGACAAGATGCTACTTACTGGTTTATCAACGTCGCCCCCCAGTGGCAAATCTTCAACGGTGGCAACTGGGTTGATGTAGAAACAGAAGTCCGTGGTTATGCCATCGGTAGGGACCGCGATGTGACCATCTACACTGGCACATACGAAGTTTCACAACTAAACGACGTCGGTGGCAACCCTGTTGACATTCATCTCTACCTCGACGCCGCTGATCCACTTCTTCCTGTTCCAAGATTCTACTGGAAGGTTCTTCACGATGAAGTAGAAAATACGGCAGTAGCATTTGTGGGAATAAACAATCCTCACATTACGTCGGTTCCTGAAGGATACTCAATCTGCACTAGCGTTTGCGACCAAATCCCTTGGGTCACCTGGAACACAGGAGACTTCGAGCAGGGATACACCCTCTGCTGCACAGTACAAGACCTGAGAGCAACAATCCCATTCGTACCTGACCTTGGCGATGTAGGACTTATTACAAATTAATTGCCATTTGTATGTTTCGCAAATAAACAAATTTTTCCCGTACCTCTCAGATCTTTCCCAGAACAAAGATGTCACTAACTGGGGCAGTTGTTCGTCTAGCGGCAGATAGACTCCCCAAAACGGTGCTAGATGTGCAGTAAGAAGCAGGGGCGTCACGACTAGGGGGAGGGGGTGGGACGCCCCCCCCCCCCCGAATGTTGTCGGCCAGTCGTTAAAAAAATAGCCGAGTCAGCGTGAAGAACCGCGATTTTTCGTAAAAACAGTCGATTTTTTTCTTGGAAGCAGTCGATCTTTTTTTTAAACAGTCGGGTTCTCGTAAAAATAGTCGATTTTTTCTTAAAAATAGTAGTTTTTCTTAAAATCAGCCGATTTTCGTCAACACAGTCGTTTTTTCTCAACAATAGTCGTTTTTATCTGCCAAAACAGTCGGTAAAAATGACCAGCCAGTCGGTACATACCCTGCCACCTCCCCCCAAACATTTTGGCTAGTAACGCCCCTGGTAAGAAGGAAACCCAAGAAGAGGAAGGCCGAAAAAGACGCTTTGTCGCACCTATGCCCGTGGGACTTGAAGCTAATCATTCAGATAGTCCAACCCCAGTGGGAAGACGTCTGGGCATCAGCACATATGAGGAATAACTGGCAGGTCTTTCTTTATCCCTGGGTGCCTCTGGCGGCACATAAGGTCTCTCCGATCTTGTCTCCATTGGGTTGCTTAAATGCCTTGACAGACCTTTCATGAATCAGCCCGCACGGCCGTTCTATCGTGAGGGTGAAGCATTGTCCAAATAGGTGTTGTAAGGTGTATTACCGCGTATAAGCCTTATTACAGATTCCTCTTTTCCTCGGGGCGCGCTGTAATAAGGTGAATACGGAAAATAGAGCTCGGCCCTATTCTTCCTTATGCAGAGCCAATCAGATCGCTTGGTTGGTTCCGCCAGCGGGCCGAGGAGAGGCGCAGCGCCGTCAGGGTTCCCAAAGAATGCACAACAGTTCTACTTTGTTGGAAGCTAAAGAAACAACTTTTCACACGTTTTTGTTCTATTACGACTGCTTTCGTCAGTTCGAGGATCAATGCTGTCCATCCCTTATTTTAATAGCTTCTTCACGGTATAATTTGCGTTATATTGCACTCGTGTACTTCAAGTAGTACTAAGAACCTTTTCGGATATTTTTAGAGCTCGAAAAACTGTATTAACTTGGCAACACCGAACGCCGCATTGATAAGAATCTCTTGGGTTGTATTTGAACAGGCGTGTGTATTAAGACGTAAATATCGCGTATAGCATTATTCAGCTTATGACACCTATTAGGACAATGCTTGAGACACGTGATGCGCAACAGTCAAAAAGGAGGCTAACATTAAATGCCCACGATTACAATGCCCACCACTCAAAATGCCCACCATAAATGCCTACGGTTCAAAATTCCCACGGTTCAAAACACCCACGTCCCGAAAAGCCCACGGCTCAAAATACTCATGGTTCAGAATGCCCAACGATTGCATTAAAATTCGAACACCAGCCAACGAACAGATAAATTATTCACCCTTCCGCCATCCCTTCTAGTGGAGCAGACAGTGCATGATAGTTTAAGATACCTTATCATCTCTTCCAAAAACTTGGCTTAGGCCTATTGACAGGCGTAGGCACACAAATTATATGAATATCTTGGAACAGTTGGAACAATGAAATTAGTAAAAAAAAGAAGTGAATAGTACCAAATATTTAGCTGTATTTTTATAGAGTGTCCCATTAAAACCAAGCAATTGCTATCGGAAGGGAGTACGATCGTTTGGTCTGCACTGGTGTAACAACTACAAGAATAAAACTAGAAAGAAATTAGAAAACTGAAGAACACATGTATTAATCCGATCTGAGATTCGTCCCAGGGCGGTTTTGGCCTCCCCCTCAACTGTGGGAATGTTGAGCTAATGGAATTTTAATCGCGCCCATTTTATGGCGAGCATTCTGATTGTGAGAGTGGGCAAACAAATCTTGGGCATTGGGGAACCAGCCAAAAAGGGATACACCCTTCTGTAAGATTTTTTAAAACAATTTTGAACCTGATACTACAATGACCTGGATAATCCCTAATATTATTTTTGTCTAAATATTTCAAAGAGTTTGCATTCTTAAAGACAGACAGACGGACAGACAAATTTGAGCTGCAATAGGTCTACCTGACATTCGATTTGGGTCCCAACACTGACCTAGGAGAAGGAGGTCCTTCAAAAGGGACAGAGACGAGGACAGAGAGTGAGTGTGACTGCGCCTTGAATCATTACTGACATTACCTTAGCACCTCCTTCTCCTCCTGCAACTCTAGAGGCGCTTACGGCATCACAACAACAACGCAATTCAGTCCTTCCTGCACCGATCCAACAATCCCTTCTCTGTTACCCTAGAACTGGACCTTGGGATAGAGTTGATACGATCCAACTGGCAAACTCGCCTAGCTTATATACCCCAGCCTCAGAAAGCAACCCGGCAGGGGCCGAAGTGGTAATACTCTATAGATAGATAGATACTTTAATTTAGCCGTTAGGCCATACACAAAATTATACATTTTTAAACACTTCGAGAGAGCGGTTATATAAACTCACATGTAAAACGCTTTAAACGCTTTAAACTCCCACCACCAATAACTATTTACATCTCTTTAACGCTTCTTTGACAAAACCTGTAACTGCCATTATCGCTGACCGTGAAGATGACTTTAGGATACCAGGAAAGAGCAACCCATCTTCACCAAAAAATCTTACTCTCAAATCCGAGAGCCCCTTGCATCTTGACAGGACGTGGGACAGATTCTCCTCTTCCAAACCACATAACGAGCAAGTATAACATGACTTCGGGTTTCGGGAATTTCTTTCAAATAATTTAACCCTACTCTTAAGAGGGAGACTGTTCGCTCGGATCTGGAACCACAAACGCAGGTTTTCAGACGGTAAACGTAACTTAAAATAAAATTCAAAACCAACCGACTCTTTAATATTCCTATAATCTTTCAGAGTCTCTGAATTAACAGTCTGTTCATGCCAAAGTTGAATTTCCTGATCCTCCTGAACTCGCGCAAAACTGCGACAAAGTTTATCTTGATCAGTTGTAGGACCGAGACCCTCATTCCAAGCATAAGACAGCCCTGCTTTATCAAGTAGGGCTTTCACTTGAAATGGCCAGGATCTCTTCTTTCCCTGCTTTAATAGTTCCAAATACGCTGCCTTCAACAGCCTCTCATCTGGTAGTTGAAGAAGTTTTTATCCAGAACCTAATAACCTGGACAGCTCTATCTTTCTGCAAAGAACAGAGCCCTAAATCCCCCTTCAGGGCTAACGTGGGAGTTGTAGGATGGACCCCAATTAATTTCTTATAATGTTGCAGCTGAACGTTTCAAGTTGCGGGATAGCCTCATACCCCCAAAGCTCAGCCCCATAATGGATAGTAGGGCGAATTTTTGACTGAAATATTTGCTTATGCATTTTTAAATTTTTTATTCCACTTATCACTGAATTTCTCAACACAGCAGCAGACACTGCTTTACCTCTACGAATCATTTCTTTAACATGATCTTTCCAATTTCCTTTTTGATTCAACAAAAACCCAAGATACTTGAAAGTATCACTTCTTTTTAAATCAGTACCTTTATAGAAAAATTTGTGATTATTTTTACTATTACCAAAAACTACTATTTCTGTTTTTTTAACATTCAGCTTCATCTTCTTATTGTCCAAATAATCTGCTAATATATTTAACAAACTTTGCAGTTCTTCGGGGGATTTAGCTACCAGCGCAGCATCGTCAGCAAATAGCAACAGTGATAATGTCAAATTCCCTAGACGCACCGTGGGTGCCCATTTCTCCTGGAAATATTCAACAATATCATTTACATATATACAAAAAAGCCTCGGTGACAAAGTGCTTCCCTGCTTCACTCCTATCTCACAATCAAATAAATCTGAAAATCCCTTCCCTGCTACTTTAACCATTCCTTTAGTAAGCCTATACATATCCCCAACTAATCGAACAAAAATGCGGGGCAGGCCTATCCTCAACAACTCTTTACAAAGCAGGATTCTATCTACGCTATCGAAAGCCTTCTCTAAGTCTATGAAAGCAACAAACAGGTTATTCCTCCCTCTACAATACTTCTCTATCAATGACTTAAGTATAAAAACCCTATCAATTGTGCTATAACCTTCCCTAAAACCTCCTTGCTCCTCAAAAATAATTCTATTCCTACTTAACCACGATGCTAGCCTATTATCAATTATCTTTTCTAGAATCTTACTTAAACATGGAACCAGAGCAATTGGACGGTAATTACCATGTAGTGATGGGCTCCCCTTCTTAAACAATGGCAATATCAGAGATGTATTCCATCCTGAAATCCACTTTCCAGAAGAAATCACATTATTAAATAACATAATAAATATTGGCATAAACAGACTGGAAAATTTCTTATATAACCGAGTAGGGAGCCCGTCCATACCTGGTGCCGAACCTCCATCCATCTTTTTTAACGCCTCACTCACTTCTTCACGAGTCACTTCACCTTCAAGCGAATAATCTTCTTCCCTCATAGGATAACTAACTTCTACATCAAGACCACCAAATTCTTCTTCACACCACTTACCAAGATCTCCTTCTTCTTTACTTGAGAAATGTTCCGGCCAGGTTTCAGGATCAGGGATTCCAAGTGACGTTTTTCCTTGTTTATGGTTCACCCGTCTCCAGAATTCTTTCATATTACTTTCCGCGTAGAGGCGACTCGTCTCCTCCATTTGGCGAAGAAGGAATGATCTTTTCTTCGACTTAATTAGCCTCTTGTGACAACTTCTCAGCTCGCGAAACCTAGTTAATAGACTAAAGCTTTGACCCTCATCCCTCGCCTGCTTTACTAGTTCTAGAGCTTTTACTAATACTTTCTTACTTCTAATACACTCTATATCATAAAAACTATCAATCAATGGCTCCGACGACCCTAAAACTGGAGTAGACAATTCCAACAATAATGAACTGAACTTAGCTTCTAGATCTTCAGCATTACTACTAGTTAACTTCATCTGTTCTAGCTTTTGATGCACAACTTCTTCACTAAAAATCGCGCTTAATACCTTTTGTTCCATCTCACCCCACGCACTCTTGAGCCGACGAGGCAGCGGTAAGTTTTTTGGCGGGGGTGATTCTTCAATTTTTCTACGGGCCTGAACCAGACTCAACTTAATAGGTAAATGGTCAGAAACCTGAATATTTAAAACCTGAACATCTAGCGATTCTGGATCCAGGCGAATATCTATTAAAACATAATCAATAACACTTGGCCTAAGACCCGAAATACATGTATACTCACCCGCCAACTTATCAACTCCAAATCTCCCATTACCAATGGCAACTCCAACTTCCGCACAAAATGCCAGGAGCTTTCTACCCCAAACGTTCAATCTTCTTTTAACATCCATACTCTTTCTTGGTATCCTATACATCAGTGGGATAACAGAATAAATATCCGGAATTTCCACTTCGGGTAACTCAATTGAATCCGCTGTATACGCGTTAAAGTCTCCTAACAACAAAAAACTATGGTTCATAAATTTACATCGAAGAGCTGAAGTTTCCTTTTCTAACAAATCCCACGTATCCTCTGCATTATAGGAACTATTCTGGGGAGGGATGTAAACTGAACAAACAACCAACTTCAGCCCTGTATGGCATACCAGTCTTATCCAAATTAGGTTTTTGGATTCGCTTTTTAACCTTTCATATGCCAAAAACTCATTATTCTTTACTAGCACTAGAATACCTCCGTAAGTCCGCAAATTCCTCGACAAAGGACGCGATACACTTTCTACCACAAAACCGCGAAAAGATGGCACATCGTCGCTACTGTGCCACGACTCGGTAAGTGCCACAAAATCAAACTTAGATACTTCGTTCTCCACTTCACACATTTTATTTTTTAACCCTTGAACATTCCAAGAAACGAATTTCAAATCACTTCGCTGTGTATGGCCATCGCACCACTAGTCTACATTACGGCTTGGACCAGGCTCGGGTTGGAAAGGCATTTGCAGGGGCGTAATGACTGGTTCACTGAAGTCCATTCTGTAATAATCTGGATGTGGACTGTAAGCCCCACTACCTCCAGTGCCGCGGTCGTAGCTGCGACTTCTCATATTTTCTTTCCAGCGGCCACCGCGGACATTTCTTGATTGGGTTCTAAGTGGGTCATCTGGGCTTATTTCCGAGCTCTTGCGTCGGCGCTCCGACAAGACCTGCGCATCGACTACAGTGCTCGTATCACTTTCTTCACTTGCAGAGGTATCACCCCCTGAGCTTCCTTGATAATTCGGATTTGCTCCCATCGCCGGGATAGTGTTATTGCTAACTATAGGGGTCTGGGAGCCACTTCTTTGGTTAGCAATACGGACAGTGTCATTTCCAGGTGCTCGATGTTGAGTACTTTCGGTCACTTTATTAAGTTTCGAGTCATAAACGAAAATGCGACCTTGAATAAGCAGTTTCGTACCCCTGAGTTTGGCATTTTTTCCATCAGATACTGCGCGATCTAGTACTGGTTTCAAGTGACTGCGGGCTTCCCTTTGTGCGTAAGTATAATCCGGAGCTACTTTGACTCCAAACATCTGTAAAACTCTGCTGTGGCGCAAGACATATTCACGAAGATCAATCACATTAAACTTGATCACCACCGGTCCCGTAGCACCTAGTCTGTGAACGTCTTTTAAGTCGTACCTTGATAGATCGAGTCTCGGAAAAGCTTGTTCTAGTAGCGACATCACCCCCTCCTTTAACGTTGTGTTGGCCTGCTGCGTCGTAGTGAAATCATATAGGATGAGGTTAGCGCGTTTCAGCTCAGATTCTAACAAATCAGCCCTCCGATTTGCTGTCGATAAGCGCTCGCTCATTTCACGCATTTCTTTCGCCATTTCTTTGTTAGCCTCTAAAGCTTTTGAAAGCTGTTCTTGAACTTGGCTTACATCTTGCTGAACGACCGATACTGCTGTAGACAACTTCGGCAGGAGATCTAACTTAAAACTTATCTCCTGCAAATGCTGGTTCATCACCGCAGCATCCATAAACCCAGTCACGCTGCTGGCGCATGTACTTTGAAGGCTCGCTTGCTGCAAATGCTGGTTCATCACAGGGGCATCCTTAAACCCAGTCACGCTGCTGGTACGTGAACTTTGAAGGCTCGCTTGATGCGTGGATTCCATTTTCACTGCAAAAATTCTCTGCAGCGTATTCAGTGAAAACAGGAATAATCGTGCATCGAGTCCAAGGACAGTGCAAGTTCGTTATCCGGTAATGGTAATATCTCTGTTTACAATCACTAGGGCAGAATGCGACCACTCTCATCGAACGCTGAATGAATACTGACTAAGTCCAAAACACGCCAGTGATTCTCAGGAAGAAGGAGTAAACGTGTCCGTAACGACTCAAATCCTGAGTCAGCGCAGTTTTGACACCGTTTCTTCGTTTCTTCCGCAGGTACCCGGAGATTCTGCATCGGCAGGGAGAGATAGTCATCAAGAGTATTATAAAGCGTAGTAAAGTATAGTTGATACTTGCCTGACTCAATTCTAAAGGCGTATTCTCGCCGTTCCCCGAGGACTCAACTGGATGAGTCCCCGCGTTTTTGTTTGTCCCGGGGACTCAGTTCCCGTACACTCCCCACGGACAGGGAATGCTCCGATTATCATCACCATCATCAAAAAGGACCCTTTCAGATTCGGAGGGGAATCAATTTTTGCTGGTGTTGGTGCAATGTAAATTAATTAAAAACAATCAGAATAAACAAAACCGCAAATAAGGTGGATCCAGACTAATTTCGTCAACTGCATATTTTTTTTTTTCGAACAAAATCCGTTTTGGAAGCATTCCTAGTGTTCTCGCTGTTTCATGTATGCGGAGTCCCCGTGGGGTGACTCCCTCTATTCTTGCCGTTCCTTTCGACTCGGGAACGGCGAGAATACGCCTTAAGTCTGGATTCCTATTTTGATGATGGTGATAATAATCGGAGCATTCTCCGGCCGTGGGGACTCGCAAGAATACGGCTCCTCAAGGGAGTCCTCGGGGAACGGTGAGGAAACGCCTCTATTTTTTTTTAGGTTTTGTTTGCCAAGTCATCCAACCTGTAGCGCAATGAATGTATTTAAAGTTTTCGGTACCTATATCCGCTGGATTGTTACCAAAACTATTGGATTATTTCACGTTTATTAAATCTCATTTCAACAAAAACATTGACACTTCTCTCTGCGCGCATCCCCAGAATACTAACAATCAAAACAATATTCATTCCACTCAAGAGTCATCGCATACCCCGGGGGCAAACGATGTAATATAGCATCCGCTACACCTAATCAACTTGAGCTAAATGCCGGTAAAAAAAATAACGTAATATAGCATCCGCTACACTAAAGGCGTATTCTCGCCGTTCCACGAAGACTCCACTTAAGGGGTCCCCGCGTTTTTGTTTGTTCGTATTCTCGCGAGTCCCCACGGACGGGGAATGCTCCGATTATCATCACCATCATCAAAAAGGACTCCCTTTCAAATTCGGAGGGGAATAAATTTTTGCTGTTGTAGGTGCGATGTAAAATAAATTAATAAGAATCAGAATAAACAAAACCAAAAATAAAGTGGATCTAGACTAATTTTTTCAGCTGCATATTCATTTTTCGAACAAAATCCATTTTAGAAGCATTCCCCGTATTCTCGCTGTTTCTGTACGCGGAGTCCGCGTGGAGTGGCTCCCTCTATTCTTGCCGTTCCCCTCGATTCCCCGAGGAGTCCTCGGGGAACGGCGAGAATACGCCTTATAGGCTTCCTAGGTACAACATAAAATAAATATGATATAAAATAATATAAAAGCCTTTGTCAATTGCCTAAGGTCCTGGATCTGTCTGTCCGAGCCTGTTTATATTTAAATTCGCACCGTCCTTATCTTATCAAACGCGCAAATATTAAAGGTGATTTTCCAACAAAGAACTAATCGGAGAGTTTCAACGGTTAAACTCCAATCTGCTCCTATCGAGACAGCAAAACACAAAAGTTCTTGTTACTGGAATTATTGTGAGCGGTTACAGGGGAAATTGGTTTTAAACACAGCAAACCTGATGTTTATAGGGGATCGACTAAAACCAGAAAGGGAAGGGAACGCGAGAAAAGCAGGAAGGGCATACTAAAACGAGGAAGGGCATACTAAAGCGAGGAAGGGATGGTGAACTTTTATTTTGAAAAGTTGCCGACCCCTCAAATAATACTAAATAGAGGAAGGGAACAGTGCTGTGAATTCTGGCGACAACTTTCCTCGTTTTAGTATGCCCTTCCTGGTTAGTCGCCCTACCGTCAGAACGAGAAATGAAAAGGTGAATTACAATTTTTATAGTTGCCGACCCTTCACTGAACCTAATGCCTACCCATGTCAGGATACTAAAACGAGGAAGGGATGGTGAGCTTTGAATTTGAAAAGTTGCCGACCCCTCAAATAATACTAAATAGAGGAAGGGAACGGTGCGGCGAATTCTGGCGACAGCCTTCCTCGTTTTAGTATACCCTTCCTCGTTTAGTATGCCCTTCCTGGTTTTAGTATGCCCCTCCTGCTTTTCTCGCGTTCCCTTCCCTTCCTGGTTTTAGTCGATCCCTGTTTATAGATAATAAATCCACGGATATTTTGTTTTTGACTGAATTCGGTTCCATTATAACCATTACTATATGTTACCATTACTATATATCCTAAGATGAAGCCATCTGACAAGAAATAAAAAGCTAAGCACATAATTCTTAGGAATCAGGGAGTTTCATTCCCTGGTATTAATAAAATTTGTTATGCCTTACCCTCTTCTCTACAACCCTAAAATTACTACATGGATTTATTAGTCCACTGTCTCATTTAAGGACAGCAGGGGCGTCACGACCGGGGGGGGGGGGAGACGGGGGACGCCCCCCCCCCAATGCTGTCGGCCAGTCGGAAAAAAATAACCGAGTCGGCGCGAAGCACCGCAATTTTTCGCCGAAACGGTCGATTTTTTGCATTGAAACAGTCGATTTTTCTGATAATCAGTTGATTTTTCGTCAAAATAGTCGTTTTTCTCTGAAAATGTGTCGATTTTTTCAAACTGTCGTTTTTTTCTTGAAAACAGTAGTTTTTTCCTGCAAAAACAGTCGGTAAAAATTACCAGCCAGTCGGTATATTCCTTGCCCCCCCCCCCCCCAAACATTTTGGCTAGTAGCGCCTCTGAAGGACAGTTTCAGTTCATTTTAAACATTCATTGAAAACCCGATATATCCACATACCTGAATGACAAGCTCGATTACTGATTAGCCTTTGAACTTGTAATCCTACGTTCGTTCACACTGGACGTAAATTTTGTGACTCCGGTCACAAAATGTTCTGTACTAACGGTCCTCGGCACAGGGACCTACGATGCAATACCCAGTGGAAAATCTTTTTGAGGCGTTCTAGAAATTTCCTCCTTGCAGCTTGTTTTTGAATGCAGGAAAGTTGTTTCCAAAGTATTCCCACCTACACCGTCAGAAGTTTCATAACAGATTGCGCATAACACTTTCAAGAATAACACCTTTTCACTTAGAAATAAAGTGTTCTGACCAATTAAGTTTATTATATTTCGTGCCTAGATCTCCAACAACACCTTAAATAGGTAAATATACTACACTGTCAGAAGTTACACAACGACAACAGAAGGATGCGAGGTTTCAACAGATAACACTTTGGGATGTTATCCGTTATGTTTCTTTCGTTCCCATTAGTAGTTTTACCAATTTTAGGTGTTGTTTGAGATGTTGATGAGATGACAGTGTAGTATTCCCGAACGTCCATTAAGTTAAGATACGAGCCAAATATAATTTATTAGCATGTGGTTTTCCGCATGAAGCTTGGGAGAAATAACTCGATTCGATCGTTCAACTTTTGGCTTTAGTATTTTCTCGAGCTGCTACGTCATCTTAAATTAGCTGAAAATCATTGACCGATCGGTCGCTGGCAGAACGGTTACATACCGCCATGTTTTCTGCTAAACTATTTAAGCTCCGGAATTTTTCGAAAAATCATCAGGCACTCAAACAGCCTTACACAAGTGTGCGATATTGTTGAGAGCTCACAATGAACACAATCTTCGTAAGTAGTTCTCTTGTCGTTGCTAATGACTTCATAACGTGTTTGACAAAATTCCTGACAATTTTCTTCCTTTCTTACTTTTTTTCTGATCTTGCGCGTTCACAACGCTATTGAAAGATTAGTGTAATCGTTTACTTTTCTTTCCACATAAAGTACTATTTTTTTAAATATTCTTTGAGCCCAAGCTGACTTAGAAACATTTATTCAAACAATGTTTACAACGGATACGTCAGCAACGATTCTTCATCAGCGATATTTCGGCCCTTCTTGGCAAGGATCCTCGTCAGGCTGTCAATCCTCTGGGTCAACGTCAGGGAAGGAAACAAACCTGGTTCATTGGGTAATAGAATTTCACCCTGCCCCATGGAAGCAAATTTCGAAAGTGCACTGTCAGAAGTTTCATAACAGATTGCGCATAACACTTTCAAGAATAACACCTTTTCACTTAGAAAAAAAGTGTTATGACCAATTAAGTTTATACTATTTCGTGCCCAGATCTCAAACAACACCTTCAATAGGTAAAAATACTGCACTGTCAGAAGTTACATAACGACAACAGCAGGATGCGCGGATTCAACAGATAACACTTTGGGATGTTATATGTTATGTTTCTTTCGTTCCCGTTAGTCTTTTTACCAATTGAAGGTGTTGTTGGAGATCTAGGCACGAAATAATGTAAACTTTTCTTCCATTGGTCATAACACTTTATTTCTAAGTGAAAAGGTGTTATTCTTGAAAGTGTTATGCGCAATCTGTTGTGAAAGTTCTGACAGTGTGGTTAGTATCGGACATGTAATATTTGTTTCCTGTTGATGTTGATTCGTTGTTTCGTCCTTTAACAAAACTTGTTTAACTGTGTGAATCACATGGTCAAAGACGCATTTTTCAAATAATACCATACGCTCACTTCTTCACATACTCTTTCATAGCAGGCTCAAATCTCATACCTAGATTGGACACTCGACATTTGAAGCATACCTCGCACTATTTACTGCTTATAATCCACTGTTCTAAAATGGTTGATTACTTTGAAATCAGCCTCTGCTTTAAACAAATTAGCTACGGCTTTTGGAAAAAAAAATACACAACACATTTTTCTGACAAGCGAGCTTCTCCTGAACAGTCTTTGGGAGATGTTGCGCACCGAAAATAGCGAAATATGGCAAGCGTGAGAATCACTGAGTTGTCGTTAGGAGAGGGGGGGGGGGGTAGAGGATGCTGAATTAGATTCGAATCTGCCGGTTTAAGAATAGATGGAGCGATTACGGAATTAGGTTGCATTGACATTATAAGTACGAAGGGTCCTCTAATCACAAATTTTGGTACAGTCCCTATCCCTTATACGGGAAATACCCCAGAATCAGTACTGTAATTTTTCAAGGGTGTCCCACCTCCGAGCAAGTTCATCAACTGTTACCACTCATGCTTCTATGTCACCCAATCACCTGACTCTATGGCACTTGCGGCCATTGGACAAAGCCCCATTTAGCGACCTTTTGTATAATACTCTTGATGACTATCTCTCCCTGCCGATGCAGAATCTCCGGGTACCTTCGGAAGAAAGGAAGAAACGGTGTCACAGCTGCGCTGACTCGGGATTTGAGTCATTGAGTTTGCGTCGCTACGGACACGTTTCCTCTTTCTTCCTGAGAATCACTGGCGTGTTTTGGACTTAATCACATAGAGTATTAACAAACAGAAAACTTAATCCTTATTTCTTCATTGTTTCTAGGTTGCATTTGCCCTCGTTCTCACCCTCACATTCGCTACGGCTTTCCCCCAACGGCAGTATGAAGTGATGTATCCGTATGCCAATGGTGCAATGATGCAGCTCACTCCGGAAGAGCCAGTGTCAGAGGCTGACCTCGAAGGAGAGTCGACGAAATGGAAGAAATGGAGGAAATACGGTTACGGATACGGTTACAACCCCTACGGATACAGCCAACACTACAGACCCTACTATTAGTAGACGCTCCTCAATCCATATCTTTTTACTGATTTGTTTGTACCTTTCTAACGAAATAACACACGAAAAAATAAACGTCCAAGAAAAAATTAGCCTTTGAACTTGTAATCCTACGTTCGTTCACACTGGACGTAAATTTTGTGACTCCGGTCACAAAATGTTCTGTACTAACGGTCCTCGGCACAGGGACCTACGATGTAATTGCCCCACTCTCCCCAGTCTACAACAAATCCCTGCCTTTTACTAGCCCATGCCAAATTCCGTTTCCCTAGGCCAAATGCTTGGGCACCCGAACCCACTAAAGAGCAATCTTAATTTATTCACTCCAATCATCAATACTGTATTGGGTCACCGGGCATTTGGTGTCGGGAAACCAGCATTTCACATAGGCAATACCAAACTCGCCCCCCGGGGGGGGGGGGGGGGCATCCGCAGCACTCTAGTACCGGCATGGCATTCTATTGGTTTCATTTCTATTGGTGAGAACTGAGGGCGAAGCTATTTTTATGGTACTTCCCACAGCGGTCGCAATATCTGTCTGTCCGTCCCGGCTTTAGATATTCCTTCAGCCCAAGCTGACTGCGAACCATATTTGACGATGCAAATGTATACGTCAGCAGAAGGTTGCCAAGAAGGGCCGAAATGCAGCTCTAATAAAATTCAGCTGACGTATCCGTTTTGCACAGTAAAATATGTCCCGGGGACATATTGGGGACAAGCTAGTCCGACGAAGCTTCTCATGCATATCAACGACCCGACCCGATGTTCACCAAAACCTCATTTTTTCCGGATCCAGTCATCCGTGTGGGGATGGAGAGGAGGAGAGTCAGGGGTCTAGTGATCCACGTAAGTTGCGAACGAGTGATCCAACACGACTGAAACTTGAAGGGTTGGTAGGAGCAGATGTTTGGTTTTGATGGCACTTGCCCTTCGGCCAAGTGCCATATAGCGACCGCAATTTCTGTCCGTCCGTCGGTCTGTTGCTCTGTCGCTCTGTCGGTCGGTCTGTCCAGGTTTTGCTAGTTCGGGCACTTCCACATAAGCTAGGACGATGAAACTTGGCAGGCATATCAGGGACCCCAAAAGATTAAGTTGGAAATAGTCACTTCACCGATCTGAGCATCGGGGGTGAGTGGAGGGAGTGGGAATCCGGAATCTAGAGGGATTTTTAAGTTTTGAACGGGTGATCGGATCTTAATGAAATTCGATATTTAGAAGGACCCGTGTTTCTGACGACCCGCTTAAAATCCGGACCGGATCCGGCGACTTTGGGAGGAGCTGGAAGGGGGGAGACGGAAATCTTGGAAAAGCCTTAGAGAGGAGGGATCGGGATGAAACTCGGTGGGAAGAACAAGCACAAGTCCTAGATACATCGTTGACATTTCTGGGATGGATTCGGGCACTGTGGGGGGCTGAGGGGGGGGGGAGGAATTCCAGTGATCGCGCTAGTTTGTACTTCTGGATTGTGCTGGGACAATGAAACTTGGCAGGCATATTAGGGACCTTAAGTGATTAAGCTGAAAATAGTCACTTCCCCGATCCGAGAATCGTGGGGGGGAGTGGAGGGATGGGGAATCCGGGATTTTGAGGTATTTATAACCTTCGAACGGGTGATCGGATAACAATGAAATTGAATATTTGGAGAGACCTCGTGCCTCAGACGAACCACTTAAAATCCGAACCGGATCCGGTGACTTTGGGGGGAGCTGGAGGGGGAAACCGGAAATCTTGGGAAATGCTTAGAGTGGAGGGATTGGGACGAAACTTGGCGGGAAGAACTTTCTAAGGTCCTAGATACATCGTCGACATAACCGGACAGATTCGGACACAGTGGGGGGAGTTGGGGGGGTGGGTGGAATTCGGTGATCCCGCAAATTCGGACTAGGACGATGAAATTTGGTAGGCATATCAGGGATCCGAACAGACTGCCTTGAGATTAGTTGTTTCCCATATCCGACCATCATGGGGGACGTGGAGGGATGGGGAATCCGGGATCTAGTGGCATGCATAACTTTTGAATGGGTGAACGGATTTGAATGAAACTCGGCAAGTGGAAAGAGCTATCTTCGCAGATGTTCCACGTTAAGTCTGGATCGGATCCGATTCTTGTGGGGGGAGTTGGAGGGGGCCACCGGAAATCTTGTGAAACGCTTAGAGTCGAGGGATCGGGATAGAATTTGGTAGGAAAAACAAGCATAAGACCTGTAGACACGCTCTCGACCGAACCAGATCTTACCGGGGCTCTTTGGGGGAGTTGGAGGAGGTTTCCCGGAATTCCAGTGATGGCGAGTTATGAAACTTCCAGATGTGCCAAGGACGATAAAACTTGGCGGGCATATTACTTACGGGCATATTACCAAATAGACTTAAGAACCCGTCACGATGCCCTAAGAAAACTTGCGTTCCTGGATCCGACCGTTTTTTAGGGAGCTATGGGGATTTGGAGGGGGGGGGGGTACCGGAAATGGCGTGGCACGTTTAGGAAAAAAAAGAGTGGATCTAAACTTAGAAGGTAGAAAAGTAATATGCCCTAGGTAATCCGACGCAGTACCGGAAATATTCAGACTCGAGTGAAACTGGATATCCTATTTCTAGGTTCGAACCTAGGGGGGTTGAAAGTGGTATTTTGTGACACTCTCATCTACTTTCTTGCATCACCTACTCGTTACAAGTGCCATGTGAGCTCGTAGCTCTTGTTTCAATTTGTATGGCACTTGCAGCCTCTGGCTCAAGTGCCATATACCGATCACAATTCCGTCTGTCGGTCTGTCCGAGTTTTTTGTCACACTTTTTCGAGTTAGGGTACTTCCAGATGTGCTAGGACAATGAAACTCGGCAGGCATATTAGGGACCCGACCAAACTAACCTGGAAATAATCAGTTTACCGATCCGACCATATGCGGGGGAGTGGAGGGCGCTGGAAACTTGAAAATTTAGGGCATTTTGTCACACTTTTTCGAGTTAGGGTACTTCCAGATGTGCTAGGACCATGAAACTTGGCAGGCATATCAGAGACCCGACCAAACAAACTTAGAAATAATCAGTATTCCGATCTGACCATTTTGGGGGGGAGTGGAGGGCAGGGGAACCCGGGAAATTGAGTGGAATGTAACTTTCGAACGGGTGATCGGACTGTAATGAAACTTAATAACTGAATAGATTATGTATCTGTGATGTCCCGTTTAAAGTCGGTAGCCAGGGGGGAGTTGGGGGGGGGGACCGGAAATTTCAAGAAACGCTTAGAATGGAGGGATCGGAGTGAAACTTGCTGGGAAGAACAAGCATCTGCTCTAGATAAATCGTTTAGACAATTGTACTGGATCCGGACACTTAGGGGGGAGGGAGGGGGTTTCCGGAATTCCGGTGATGGAGGTTTTGGGGATTTTCACGATGAAATTGGCAGGCATATCAGGCACCAGATCAAACTGACTTCAAAATAAAAAATAATTCGATCTGACAATGGTGGGGGGAGTTGACGGAGGGGAATCCGGAATATTCAGTCACGCGTAACTTTGGAACGGGTGATCGGATCGGATTCGAGTGAAATTTAAGAACTGAACAGAGGACATTTCTCTGGTGATCTTTTTCATATCCGGACCGGATCCGGCAACTGTTGGGGGGGGGAGGGGAATACGTGACCCGCTTAGAATGGGGAGATCGGGATGGAAATTTGTGGGAAGAACCAACAGATGCTCTAGGTAAATCATTTACTGAATCGGATTGGCTACGGCCACCGTGGGGGAGTTGGGGGGGGGGGAAGACCGGAAATCTCAAGAAACGGTTAGAATGGAGGGGTCGGAGCGAAACTTGCTGGGAAGAACAAACATCTGGTCCATGTAAATCTTTTACACAATTTGACTGGATCCGGACACTTTAGGGGGGGGGGGGGAGGGTGTTTCCCAGAATTCCGGTATTTGGGATTTTCACGACGAAACTTGCCAGGCAAACAGGTGATCGGATTCGAGTGAAATTTAATAATTGAACAGAGGACATTTCTGTCTGGTGATCTTTTTCATTTCCGGACCGAATCCGACAATTGTTGGGGGGGGGGAGGGAATACTTGACCCGCTTAGACTGATGTGATCAGAATCGAACTTTGTGGGAATCAGAAACAGATGCTCTGGCTTAATCATCAACAGAACCGGATTGGCTCCGGATACTGTGGATGGAGTTGGAGGGGGGGGGGGGGGGTCCGGGATTCCAGTGATCGCGAGTTAAGGTACTTTCAGATGTGCTAGGACGATAAAACTTCGCTGGAATATTAGAGATTCAACAACATTTGCTTAGAAATTGCTACTTCCCCAAATCGATTATTCCTTAAAGTACCAATCTTGACCGCAAAGTAAGAAAAATACTTTTAAGCAATATATGCATTTCCTGTTGCCCGTCAGCCCATTATCATTCTTGCCTCAAGGTTTTTCCTTACAAATGAAGCATACCAGTGCGCATCTCAGCCGCAAAGTCGAAACTTACTTTTGATCAATCAAAACATCTTAACCCAAGCAAGTGCCATATGAGCTTACAGCTCTTGTTTTTTTATTGATTGACTGAACTTTATTGCCCGTAAAAGTGTAGAAACAATAAGTAGTAACATAAATAAATAAAAAGAGAAACGTGAAGATACCAAACTACAAAAAACAACATGAACTAATTAGAGGGTCGTAAAAACATATCGAATTAACCATCTTTTTACACAGCTCGTCGCTTGAAGTGCGAACTTTGAGGGCCCGAACATTCAAGTGTCCGAACTGCATCCGAGAATGGTGGGGGGCCCGGAAATTATGGAACATTCGTAGTAACCAAACGGATGAAAGATTACGATGAGAGTTGGACGGTACAAAGTTCGTGAACACTAGATATGTTATTTGAGATCCAGACCAGATTCGGTCTCGGTGGGGGAGTTTAAGGAGGGGTATCGGAGATTTTCCAGAACTGCTCTGAATCGCATTCGGATAGAGGGTTAGTGATGAAACTTGGACGGTAGACAGGTAATGGACCTTAGATCAGTAATTTCAGGTCTGAGACGGCTACGAAGTCTGTGGGAAAGATGAAGGGGGGGGGGGCTGGGAATTTTCTGGAAGTTCTCATTTTTTTTATGCTCTTTATTATATAAACCAACTATTACATACTAAACTACACGAAAAAACCTTTTAAACCAGTCTTGCTATTCTTTACACCTGTAGCCGGTACCTCTTACTGCAGGAAAGCCCGAATCGACCTTTGGGCCAGTCAAAGAAATCTTCACTTTAAATTAATACGTACATACTTTATTGAAAAAGAAAAGAAAACTGAAAGAAGGAGAACCAAAAGAAAAGAAGGAAGAAATTAATTTTCCGGAATTTTTGTGGCATGCATGCTTACTGTCAAACAAGTGATTCTATCTGGACGAAGCTTAGGAGTGAACCCTGATATTCCATTCACATGTCCGGACGGTATGCGAATCTTAGCTGAAGTACATGCCAGCTTCCCTTACAAGTGTCAAATGAGGCTTCAGCTCTCTTTCGATACAAAATATCCTTTCCTTGTATCGATGATGCCTGCTTCCCTGTTAACTATTTTCAGCGGGCAGCGGTCGCGACACGACCTTTGCGCAAGCGTGCGTCGGTTGAAAAAGAACACTGCATGGCAATGAGCCTAAACTGAGATCTGCCGGGCCTCAGCTCTCAAATGGGCTCTCCCATCATCAAACTAGACGGATCATTAGGTCAGTCTCGAGGGATTCACTCTCCCAGGGTCAGAGGGTAGCCAAAGTGTTTAGGGCGTCATAGTTTCCGGGGATCAGACAACTGAGGCATGTCGCACATCGTCATTGCTGTCGTGAATTCCCATGTGGGGATCTTCACAGTCATCAGTAAAATTATCGTAGGGTTGGAAGGATCATTCCTCAGAAGAGCCGACGAAAGAGGAGGGGGTATTAAATTTTCCCAAATTTGCACAAGCTCTTTCATTATTCCACCATAAACACAGTGTTTATCTAGCGGGCTTACACATTAATGTGTGACAATTTTTACCCTAATCATCCACGGGAAACCGCAGAATTGTGGCATACCACTAACGACGTTACCAAATTTGACGCAATAAATAATATTTACAAATTGTATCCAATAAATAAGTTTAAATTAAGGTTTGTCGCCACTTAGGTGCGGGGTAGGGGGCATAATAGGGTGAATAGCGGTAGCCGTATCCACCGTACGGTCCATAAGGTCCGTAGTGACGATGGTGGGCATGATGAGAATTAATTGCATGCTTAAAGGACCTGTCTTACCTATAATACTGACGCAACCTACTCCCATAATCACTCCATATATTTCTAAATCTGGAGACCCAATTTCGTACGGTACATTCTAACCCCCTAACAAAACCACGCTGATTTTCTCAGTTGTCGTGTTTTGCTACCTTCGATCTGTACCACGCTGTCGACGGTTGTCTGCGAGAAGTTTTACCATACCAACGGGTATCAGAAAAGGCTTAAAACAGCCAAAACCGTGGGTTATTTATACACAGCACAGCCTAGTTTTAAAATATTCAAATATCTTCAAATACTTTTTTCTTTTTGTGATGTGCAGGGATACGTATGACATCGCAAAAGTTGTCCGTCCGTCCGTCTGTAGCACGATAACTGTCGAAGGGAATGAGATATTTTGATGAAACTTGGTTTGAGGATTCTTTGGGCCAAGAGTAAGGTCGAGTTCGTAGATGGGCTTTGTAGCCCTACATTTAGGGGTGGAGAAGGGGGTTTAAATTAAGGAGCAAGCAAAATATTTTTAAACAGCTAACGTGATAGTCCATTATGAGGTAAGAAGACATGCTGAACAGGAAATAAAACCCTTTTCTCGCCGGACAAGTAGTTCGCCCGGAATCCGACCAAATCCGGAATTTTTTTTTAAAGCAAAAATCTTATTTTTTGTCGATTAGATTCCGATTTAGGGGTAAGAAGAGGTGCTGAACCCGTGTGTGACAGTCGTTTTCTTTGCCCGGACGCATAGTTCGCCCGGAATCAGGCTGAAACCGGAAAATTTGTCATGAGTTAAAGCTTTATTTGAAGTTGATTAGATGTTCAGTATAAGGGTTAGGAGATGCACTAAATTCGTTTTTGAGCTTTTATATTTTGTCGGATAAGTAGTTCCCAAAAGTTTTGATCAGTTTCATCAAAACAGATATGACTTATAGGGGTAAACACACATGCTGAATCCATATCTGAATTGGTTTTCTCAGATAATTAGCTATTTGGGCTTAATCTGTTTCTGAATTTTTGTCGTAAAAATGCTTCAGGACAGGAGTCTGGAGAAGACAGCCGACAAGAACAAATTGTCTGGATGAGATATTAAATTTTTGGGATCCCATCGAAACCTTTGGTCTTGTTTAACTAGCATATTCTGTGACCTTAGGTCGGACATCAAAGATTCCACTTTGCAGATTTTACAACATTGGACTATATGAAAATATATTAGCCTGTTCCCCGAGTCTGCAATATGTAAAACTGCGGGAGTGACTAAGTAGATAGTGTTCCCGAAAGAGATGGTAGCCAAGTAGATCTGTGGTTGTTGGTATTTCCAAGGGATTGAGTTCTGAAGTAATGTGTTGTGGTCAGAGCACCAAGGAGAAAATTCGTCAATGTTTTATTTCGAGTCGTACAAAAAATAAATAAAGATGTCGGTCGAGTTTTTAAAGGAAGTATGGGTTGTAGTAAGGAGTGTATCTTCTATACCCGTATCCACCATATCCGTGACCACCGTAGCCGCCGTATTTCCTCCATTTCTTCCATTTGGTGGATTCTCCTTCTAGATCCCGTTCGGGTAACTCTTCGACAGGAACGACATCGACAGGGTAAGTGACTTCGAACCCAGGCTGAGGGAAGGCAGTGGCGAAGATCAGGACGAGGGCGAAAGCAAGGCAAACCTGAAAAATCAATAACATCAATTGCTGGTTCTAATAGACCAATCTGTACCAAATAGTATCCCAATTACAAACTTCTTTCTTGAGCTTCGTTTAGACGACTTCACTTTGGAAAACGACAAGCTTCAAAGTCTGTTCACACTGATGCGATTTCGCGCAAAATTCTGCGTCATGCGACATACGACACAGATCATGCGACAAGCAACGCAGAACTTTGCGTTTTGTCGCAGTGTCGGATGCGTTGAAATATTTGAATTGATCCTACATAAAGCAAGCGATTCTTGGGGAAAAAAGAAAAAACAAAGACTAGTTAATTTTTAAGGCTAAAAATTGCTTCACCTTGATCTGGCTGTAATCCTAGGATGGCTGAATGCAAAATATCTTCTGAATAAACTTGTATTAACCTGTTTTGAACAAGACAACGCATGGGGTTAGACTCAAAATTTCCTAATGGTGGGTGGTATTCAGATAGGTAACCTCCCAGCATCTTCAGAGGCTGTTTCCCCCAAGGGTTTCTTTGTCCTTTTGCAGAATAACCTCGACGAAAAATTTCGTTTTTCTATTTGCGTCTGCGTGGAAGTGGGAAGGTTCATGCGATTCTGTAGCACGTCGGAATATCAAAGAAAAAATGATGCCACATACAAAGCAGCAGTGTGAACCAAGGGATAAAACCGCAGAAATGTCTTCCTTCGAAGGCTTCTCTCCAAGCTAGATTAGGTTCCGAAGTTTCGATGGACTGGTGTCCAAGCCTGCAGACCGAGAAATAAATGTAGACAAACAGATTAACAATAAAAAATAAATTACCAATAATTTGTTCATTCTCGTTACTGCTGGAGAAATAAGGACTTGTTTCACAGACTACTATTTGACTTCTGATATTTGAATTCAGAAAACTGAGAGTATCTATAAACCGAAAAAGTCACCGCCTATTTCACGCCTCAAAGAAATCTTGTTGTCGGCAGTACCTGTTAACCGGTGGAGAAACTGCTGCAAAATTATGCAATTGCTGCATGACGCAGCATTCTGGTGTCACAGAAAAAGTTGAATAATCTCGGATGGTCACAATACAGGAAGAAAAATGGTAACTTCGCTATCCACAACAGAATCATGGTTGGTGTGGGGTTCTCAAAGACGTTTCGCGAATACCGAGTAGACAACTGGGGTGTAACCGTCTAGAGCGCCAACAATTTCAGCGCCGATCCGTTAAACAAGGTCGCCAAGTTTAGGGTAGAAAGAATGGAAGAACGATGAAGAGAACGGAAATTGACTAATACACTGTAAAAAGTTTCTCCGAATAAGGATTAAAGCTAACTGCAGTATTTTCTGTTGGGAATAATGAGATTAATCTCTAATGAGATAAAATTAATCGGCATTAGAGATAAGATAAGACAAGATTAATTCCAGTAGTAAATACTGCAAGATTTATTTACAGTGTAGCTGTGGAAAATAGGAAAGCGCCGAACAGGGTAGAGTAGGACATGGAAGAATGGGAAGACGTTTTACATACGTAAGACACAATTAAATAAAAAAGGTCACAACGTAAGAACTGTCTTTCCCTTTCCGCCCTTCTCAATAAGACTGATCAAAAGCAAACACGTAGGGAAGACAGAAACAGGTATCTCCTCCAATGGCAAATTGCAATGAAGGGCTCTGATCTCGAGTCTGGGTATGTCCGGAACGTAAATAGCTCAGCGAAATAGTTTTCGACGGATCATCTGTTCGGCGTATGGCTTGTCAGGCATATGGTTACTTATTTGCCTCGTACACCGGGTTACGTTAGGTCAGACACTCGAAATCTGACAAATTCAATTCTTGGAACATGGGACGTAAGGAGATAATACCGACGTGGTTCAAGGAGCTGGTTGATATTGCGGAAAATGTGGGAGAAAGTATTACAAGTCGCTAGGAGTGATAATTCTGAACAAAACATAAGAACCCTAACACTGAGCAGAATTATTCGCAAGCCACAGAAGCCGAACTAAACCTTTAGCGCAATTGTTCCGGCCATCACCTCGCGAGTATTGTGAGAGTTCAATAGCAGTCCTGGAACTGAGTAGAGTCCTTGAGCTCTTGAAAAGATGTCCCATTTCTAAGCAGATATGACACGTGTGTAATTCCAAAAGAAAGCCGATCGGGCCACCGGATTAAAAACGTCTCCTTCACAACAACCATTCAAAACACTTTAACGCCACAAAAATTAATAGGGTACTTTTTAAAATAAAATAAAAAATGTCTAGGAGTTCTATAGCCTTCTACAGGAGCCTCCCTGGCCCCCTAATTTCGACAGCAACTGTTGTCCCCATCATTTGATCTTTCCCAGTCCTCCCATATTCCACCCTATAAAAATGTTAATATTAAGACCCCAAAACAAATTACTGTTAAAAATTGCAATCACAAATAAAAGATAATATTTTCTTTCTCTTGGATTTTTCTGCTAGATCTGTTTCTTGCGAAGATCGAAGTCTGCAAGCAATATTGCCTGGATGAACGAAGTCCAACAAATATTACCTTTCGGGATCCCACCGAAACCTTAAAGCACAATGGACAGCTATTATGCTTTATTTTTCGTAAAATCCTTTGCAAATAAATATTTATAATGTCCCATGTATCGAGGTTCAAAAATACGCCATTTTCTTGTTATCGCTTACCGTTACCTCTGCGGCACCGGGGCGATTTACTTTTTCATATCTCGTACTAACCCAGCGCGGAAATTTCAAAAGCTCCCGACAACGAGTGTAGAAAAGCAAAATAAATTGATCGATTGCCATGTCTTGCAAATCGATCAGGCGTTGTAGCTTGCCGGACTGCTCAAGTATTTCTGATGAAATCAGAAATACTGCTCTTTTACTTTCGTTTACTGTTCTTTCTAGCTGGAGCTTGGAACTAAAATGGGTGTCGCAGAAGTAGGTAGCGCTGAAGTAGGTAATACCCAATCGAGTTCTTCGATATTCACGAAATGTGTTCGGAATTCCTAACGATAATCTCAATTCGTCTTTAGGATCCCAAAAGGCAAGTGGAGGCAGGGGCGTCGCAAGTGCATTTTCGGTGGGGGGGAGGGAGGTGCAGAGCCAAAATTTTACCAAATCTTTCAAAAATTTTACCGAATCCTAGAACTAAGAATTCGAGGTTTAAATTATGGCACAGAAACGATTACGTAGGAAGAGTAACAAGAAAGGGCAGCATGAAAGACGATAAGCCAACTATCAGGCGGCGTTTTGGCCAAGCCCACATGGAGAATATATTGACGGGCATGATTGCAGGAACAGCTTCTATCTATTATAGCAATAGAAAATTAAATCGAGCGCCGCAGGCGAAAAATTTCGAAATCCGTTTTTTTTTTCTGTAGGCTAAAATTTAACTGCTTCTCTTACAAATTCTATCCTTTACCGTTGATTAAATACCAAGACTCTAAAAAGTTCCAGAAACCGGATGGAGTGACGTTCTGGCAGCAGCAGCAACTATAGTTTCCTGCCAAATTTAATTTCCATCCAGATTCTAGCTTTTAATGTTTCGAAATCTCAATCCTAAAACTGGCTTAAAACCCCCGTCAAATGACGCGCCCTTCCACAAAACAGAGAATATTACGAAAAGTGCTGCAGGCGGAATTTTCAAATTATTTATGATTATATATTCTTTTTGGGATCCGAAATAAAAGTAAGGACTATCGATGATATCATAGATCATCCCTTTGGTCTGTGACCAGTGCTTCACTCGACCTCTTCTGAGTTTCGAGGTTCGTGGTAAGTACCAAATCCTGGCAATTATAACGAATAAACTACCGAATCCCAGTTATTATACCGAATAAGTTTAGACTGATAGCATGTTTGGGATTCTGTATAACTACCGTATCCCGTCTGTTGTACCGAATTGTTTTGGTATCGAAAGACTACCGAACAATCTTCATATTCGGTATACTTTCGTCGAAACTGGAACAAAGTCAGGATTCGTGGTTAACTTCCTAATCCTGGAAATTACACTGGATAAATTACCGAATCCCAATCATGATACCGAATAATTTTGAGCCAATAGCTTATTCGGGATTCTGTGTAACTACGGAATCTCCGTAAATATACCGAATAGTTCCGGCATCGAAGTATTACCAAATGATTTCAGTAAATTCTCTCACCAAATCCGCGATAACTACCGAATACTGGCAATTATACCGAATCCCGATCGTTATACCGAAGAGATTTGTACAGATAGCCTATTTAGGATTCTGTATAACTACCGAATCCCCGTAAATATATCGAACAGTTCTGCTATCGAAAAAATACTGAACAATTCTAGTAAAATTTTGGGCATCTGGCCCAAAATTTTACCGAATCTCAAAAAGGTGGGGGGGGGGGGCGCTGCACCCCCCCCCCCCCCTTGCGTCGCCCCTGAGTGGAGGGATACCTATGACTTCGTAAAAGTTGCCGGTATGTCCGTCCGTCTGTGAGCATGATAACTCTCGAATCTCGAAAATCTTCAAATTAAGGGGCGAACAAAATATGTTTTAATAGGTAATGAGATATTCAATATAGGGGTACAAAAACATGCTGAGCATTTATATCGAAATAATTGTTTCGTCGCAAAAGTAGTTCACCCGGAATCCGGCCAGAACCGGATTTTTTTTTTTAAGTAAAAGCTATATCTGAAGTTGATTAGATGTTAGATTTAGATTAAGAAGATATGGTGAATTCGTATATGACAATCATTTTCTACCCGGACACATAGTTCGCCCGGAATCCGGCGGAAACCGGACGATTTCTTAAAAGTTAAAGTTTTATCTGAAGTTGATTAGAGGTTCGATACAGCGGTAAGAAGATATGCTGAATACGTTTTTGAGCTTAGTTTTTGCCGGACAAGTAGTTCGGTCGAAATTCGGCTGAAATCGAAAATGTGGCAGAAGTGTAAGGCAGGGAAGTTTTGATCAATTTCGCCAAAGTAGATATGACGAACAGGGGTAAATACCCATGCTGAATCCGTATCTGAACTTAGTTTTCTCAGATGATTAGCCCATGGACTTGTTCTGTTTCTAAATTTTAATAGTAACAATTAGGGAAAGACGCGGACCTTTGCAAAAGCTATCGACCAATTACAGTTTCTTGTACCATAAGCAAAATCCTGGAATACGTCCTTCTTCCAGAACTAGTTGAAAAATGTAGCTTTGGTTCAATGCAGTTTGGATTCCGTTCGAGCGCCAGTTGTGCGCATGCTCATCACATATTGACAAAAATGATGAAACAGGCTACCCGCGACAAGTCTTCTATACATATATGTTCTATAGATATAGCTGGTGCTTTTGACAATATAACGCATTCTCAGGCCCTATTTTCTCTCATTACTTCTGGCGTGAATCTGTCTGTCGTCCATCTGTTAAAATTTTGGTATGGTCATTCTTCAGTAAGGTTCAAATGGCAAGGTAGCTTGTCAGAGATTATTTCTGTCCGAACTGGTGTTCGCCAAGGGGGAGTCTTATCTCCCTACATCTTCAAATCGGCCATATCTTCTTGTCTCGATTCTTTGCTTCCTGCTTACTTCTATAAAGACTATGCCTTCAGCTACATAGCCTATGCGGACGACTTGCTCTTAGTAAGCCGTAGCCGATCCACACTCACAAAAAATGTAAGTAAGCTGTCGTCAGAACTTCTGAAAATTGGCCTTGAAGTTAACCTTTCAAAATGTGAGTACCTGCATTTCAACCCTTCGTCAAATTGTTCGAGTGCATCTAAAGCTTCTATATCTCTTGGATCGTTCATCCTCCAATCAACAGACTCTCTACGGTGGCTCGGCATAACATTCAAATCTTCATTGTCAAAATTTTGCTCATCGGTTGTTCAAGAAGTTTATAAGTCGATCCGTAGCGCCTATGGGCGCATCGTCCCCAACCGGGGGCGCTATAATCGTAAAGCTTTGGGAAATTTGTACAGCACCTTCTGCGCTCCTTCTATACTATTTCGTTCTGGCGTCACTCATGTTCTGCGAAAGAAGGAGATTAAAAAGATGAGATCATGTTATTTTAAATATGCAAAGCACCTGCTCCATTTGTCGAAATTGTGTCATAACCATACATTGACGGAGAAATTCAAAATTCAAGACGCAAGTGTTACCCTTTTGGATGTTTCGTCATCACTTTCAAAACTCATGGACAACAAGGCCCAGCCAGCACACGATGTCGTCCACTGCTTCCTGACCGAAGATTAAAAATTAAGTGTCTTTTTCTGTGTGTATATATGTGTTTTGTTTATTTTCTTTACTTTTGTCATTTACTCCGCCTTTTCAAAATGGCGGGTCATAAATAAATTACTTACTTACTTACTTACTTAATGTTCAAGGAGCCTGGCGAAGACTCGATAATTACACTTGTCTGGATTGTCTGGATCAAATATTAAATTTTTGGGATCCCATCGAAATCTTTGGTCTTGTTTTTATACTTTCTTTTGTAATGATTGGTACACATTACACATTCACCAGTGAATGGTCAGTGGCTTCACACCTTATGTTTGTTGCTATTTTAACCTGAGCTCGAAAAATGATATGAACTTGACGCTTAGTTGTCTTGCAAGAACCTTGCCTTGTTTTTTTTTTCTTTAGATACATTGCGCATTCTGGTTAATAATATTATAACAAATTAAGTTAATAAATAATACTGACCAACTTACTTTCCTAATCGTTTGACCGTTGCATAACCATTCAACCCTTCGTCAAATTGTTCGAGTGCATCTAAAGCTTCTATATCTCTTGGATCGTTCATCCTCCAATCAACAGACTCTCTACGGTGGCTCGGCATAACATTCAAATCTTCATTGTCAAAATTTTGCTCATCGGTTGTTCAAGAAGTTTATAAGTCGATCCGTAGCGCCTATGGGCGCATCGTCCCCAACCGGGGGCGCTATAATCGTAAAGCTTTGGGAAATTTGTACAGCACCTTCTGCGCTCCTTCTATACTATTTCGTTCTGGCGTCACTCATGTTCTGCGAAAGAAGGAGATTAAAAAGATGAGATCATGTTATTTTAAATATGCAAAGCACCTGCTCCATTTGTCGAAATTGTGTCATAACCATACATTGACGGAGAAATTCAAAATTCAAGACGCAAGTGTTACCCTTTTGGATGTTTCGTCATCACTTTCAAAACTCATGGACAACAAGGCCCAACCAGCACACGATGTCGTCCACTGCTTCCTGACCGAAGATTAAAAATTAAGTGTCTTTTTCTGTGTGTATATATGTGTTTTGTTTATTTTCTTTACTTTTGTCATTTACTCCGCCTTTTCAAAATGGCGGGTCATAAATAAATTACTTACTTACTTACTTACTTAATGTTCAAGGAGCCTGGCGAAGACTCGATAATTACACTTGTCTGGATTGTCTGGATCAAATATTAAATTTTTGGGATCCCATCGAAATCTTTGGTCTTGTTTTTATACTTTCTTTTGTAATGATTGGTACACATTACACATTCACCAGTGAATGGTCAGTGGCTTCACACCTTATGTTTGTTGCTATTTTAACCTGAGCTCGAAAAATGATATGAACTTGACGCTTAGTTGTCTTGCAAGAACCTTGCCTTGTTTTTTTTTTCTTTAGATACATTGCGCATTCTGGTTAATAATATTATAACAAATTAAGTTAATAAATAATACTGACCAACTTACTTTCCTAATCGTTTGACCTATTATTTCTCTGAAGCTTTGAGTTTCGTACGATATAGCAGGTCTGGCCTACCGACATTTGACTAATATGCATGGTTAATGGTTAATTAAGAATGGTCCTGTTCGAAAAAGTTATAACAGTTAACATACCTCCATCTTGTTCTTCTTACATCGCGCCATAACCGATCATTCAACTTTTTGTTGCGTCATGCAGCAATTGCATAATCTTGCGGCAGTTTCTCCACCACTTACGGGTAATGCAGAAAACCAGATTTCTTTGATGTGCGGAAGAGGTGGAACTTTTTTCGATCTATATATTCTCGGTTTTCTCAATTACGAGTGTCAGAAGTCGAATAGTCGTTTGTGAAACAAGTCCTCATTTTTCCAGCAGTAAAAAGAATGAACAAACTATTTGTAAGTTATTTTGTTGTTGTTAGTAAACTATTTGTCTACAGTTATTTCTCAGTCCCTAGCCCAGCTTGAAGAGAAGTCTCCGAATGGAGACTTTTCTGAGGTTTACGAACGGCAGACTTTGAAGCCCATCGTTTTCTGAAGAGAACCCTCTATACAGCTCAGGAAAGCTAGCCCCAATCCCTATAATTCATCCAAACTATCTTTATTCTTTTTTTTGTGACAGCAACAACGATATTTTGTTCGGTGATAACTCACAAAAGAACTTCCGTAACAAAACTATAGCTTTTTCTAAGTGCAACGCTTCGATGACGGCCGTTTACGAACTAACAAAAAAACTTCCAGCAACATCTATGGAATGCCACACATCAAAAATGAATTGACATCAATCGAAAAAAACTCCAAAAGATTTAAACACATTTATAAAGATTCAAAAGACATAAAGATATCTTTATGATTTAGAAATAACGTTGAATATGTTAAGTTCATCAGTTGATTGAAATAATTACAAATTTGGAACGATATTTGGTACGTATATATGTTTGATCCAGTAACTGATGTTGTTGATTTTTCAGGTCTGTCTGGCTTTCGTCTTCGTACTTACCTTCGCCGCTGGCTTCCCTCAGCCTGGGTTCGAAGTCGCATACCCTGTCAGTTTCGAAGATGTAGCTCCTGTCGAAGAGATACCCGAAGATGATCTAGAAGGAGACTCCACCAAATGGAAGAAATGGAGGAAATACGGAGGCTACGGATATGGTGGATACGGCTACAGAAGATACGCTCCATACTATAACCCATACTTCTACTGAAAACACGATGGGCATCCTTATTTATTTTTTGTACGACCTCGGTTAAATAAAACGTTGACGAATATTTCTTCCTGGTGCTCTGAACACAAACAGAAACACACTGAGCGTGTCCGAAAGCTCGGAAACGAACGAAAATGCTGAATTAATTCAGCATTTTATGCAGCATTTCGCTTTCAGACTTAAATTTTCGCTAAGTTAATGCAGCATTAATTCAGCATAAAATTCATCGAAAAATTCAGCGAAGATGCTAAATTTTACGCTGAATTTTCAAGACGAAACTTGGGAGCTGGCGATTAAGGCTAAATTTCGAAATTAGAAGTGTCAGAGAAGAAATAAAGAACGTGTCCGAAAGCTTTTAGTGCTGTAAATGCTGCATTTAATGCTGCATATAAGGTAAGAGCTTTCGGACGAAAATAAAAATAAAAATGCAGCATTAAATGCAGCATTTAAAGTCCTGAAAGCTTTCGGACACGCTCACTGTTTTGGATAGTACTCTTCGGTCGGATTATCCGTTACGCCACACTAATTGACTCCTCCCATAAGGAGGAGCCAAGTCATTCCTGTCCCGTTCCTCAGAACTAGCTGAGTTTTGGACCAGGAGCCCAGGACCGCTTACGACCATGGGATGATCTAGTGGCGTGGTTTGGAGCTACATTAGCTGTGCGCTGCGTCAAAATAGCTCCGATACAAACGAGAGAAATAAAAGAAAGAATTCGCTTATTTAGAAATTACATTTGTATAACAATTATCTATTGTAAGGTCTTTACATCTTTTCATTTTAGAAACGAGAAACATTTTATAGAGAAAAGGTACCACCAACCACTTAAAGAACACCTCGCACCACAATATGTTTCTGCTCTGATGTTCTGACTTCTGAGGCATTTGACCACTTTAAAAGCGCACACGGCTTCGGCTGTTTGTAGCCTCTTTCCATGCCCCTTGCCTCGGACGAAAATCTTGGCAAAATTTGCATAACCGGTCTCCGAACGAATAAGCTCCTGGTAAACAATAGTTGCGTTTTTGATCCGAATTCTCCTTGCGATTCTCCTCGCAATTCTCCTATTTCACGTTTTTGGACTTCAGATGAAGCGAATTATCTTTTTCTTGCGTATTCGTCAGAATTGACGGGAAAGCCTCGCAATTCTACAGAATCGAGAAGTTGCTCCGATGGTGAATTCTGGATTCTCCTGTCTCCGTTCTCCTCCCTGATTGGTCAACAGAGTGCGGGTGTTCAATGTGCATAAAAACGTATACCGGGTTGCGGACGAGCTGCCAATTCAGTGTTTTTTTTCAAAAGCGAGAATGGAGAAGCCAGAGGAGCTAAAACGGTAATTTGTACGAGAATCGAAAACTGAGAAGCGAGAACGGAGAACTGAGAATTCAGATTAAAGGACACCTGAACAATGAAACCATACTTGAACACACCATGGAGAATGCATTTGCAGACATGGCCACGGAGAGCATTCTTCTCCTGAGCATGACGTTTTCAAAATAGGGATGTTCATTTCTGGAGGTTTGCACGTGCAGACTCCAAGACAAAAAGCGCAATTCATTCAAATCTTGTACAGCGCTGCCCGGATCGTATTGGAATTTCTTCTAGATATACGTTTGGGCTTAAATGGTTAAAAACTATTCCAGAAGAAGGGTTGATTGGATACATTTGTTCATTTCTAAAATTGTTGGGTACTGAAATAAGGACAGATGCAAAATGGAGCAAAAATCATAGCTTGGAAATACTATTTCGTATTTGGATTGGTTTTTTTGCAGGCAATGTTAACGGAAGTCATAAAGATAAGGATGATACTTAGTACTCTTCATTCAGGTGTCCTTTAAAAACGTGACTAATGATCGGGCGCTTGATACGCCACGTAACGAGAACAAACATTGCAAGTGTGATGATAAGTGCATCTCTAATAGGGGAGATAGGATACGCTGACACAATGAAGAATCTCGGGAACGAGAATGGATGGAAATACTACTGAAGTAGAATTAATTACCATTATAAGTACGAAGTGTCCTTTAAGGGGAACGAATGATGTCAAAATAATCAATAAGCGGAGAGGAGTTGGAACCGTTGCGCGAAAGGGGTAACTCGGCTTCAGTCCATGGTTGCCAAGTGTGACACTTTTGGTGCTTTTTGACACTTTTTTTCCTCTGGGTGACACCGTGACACTTTTTCTCAGAAAGTGACACCTTTTCTGACAAGTGACACTTTTTAGGTAAAAAAAAGCACCTTTTTTAGTTACATCTGCGGCTGAGGTGGAGGAGCACCTATAAGCAGAGTTAACAAACTTACAACTACACCAATACCCAGCCAATACCTGGCCAATACCATACCAAACTTACAACTATACGAACTATACCTTGCAATGTGTCTAAGGTACTTTGTTTTTCTTTCCATTTTTATCGTGTACAAGCTGAAATTTATGTACAGCACGCGCGTTGCGCTGGCAAAAAAAAACTTTGGGGTGTCAAAAATCACCTTTTTGCCAGGGATTGTGACACTTTCATGACTCGACTTCTTGGCAACCCTGCTTCCGTCGCTTGCGAAGAATGTTGGCTGACAGGCTATTATGATTTTGCATACAGAAAATGTACAGCTCTCGGTACAGCTGTGTTCACAATAATTATTGCAATCGACTGGTAGAGCTTTATATCCCATTTTCCGAAATATCACCAGCTCCTTAAACCATATCCTTTCACCATGCGTTCCATCTCCAAGATCGAAATTTCGAGAGGTATAACCTAGATGATTGAGTAACCATATGCATTACAAGGTCATGCGTTACTGCAGCATTTATGTTAGATTTCGGTAAGCTCCCAGGGTCTCTTCCGGGAATTTGGTTTCCAACCATACTTGTCCCAACATTTTCTAGTTTAGAAAAAAAAATAATATGCCGCGTCCCCACTTGCACTTTCTTATCACAATCTTAGTGACAAGAAAAGCGCATGACTATTTTTACCTGCGGATGATTGGAAAGCCTTTGTGTAAGGGAACTAATTTTCCTTTTTGCTTCGTGGCCATTAATTGGCGGATTTGTACCGTTTTTATAGATGTCTGGGACAATTGCTGGTATTGTTTCGCAGTTTTCCTGCATCAAACTTGAGGGAAAACTTTCTTTTTCTGTTTTAAAATTTTTCCGGTCCAACCTCGTACATATGGTGTTGATTCAGATAATGTCCGGGTTGATTCGGATACTAATTTCTATGAAATGACGGTTAGATATTTAAAAACTGAAAAGACAACATTAGGTAAAGCTCAAAAGTAAACGGAAAACTGAAGCAGATAAATGTTTCGAGATTAGCGGACATCTCAGCTGCTGAGGTTGCAATGAAACGAGAATCTAGCAATACTCTATATGACTAAGTCCAAAACACGCCAGTGATCCTCGGGAAGAACGAGTAAACGTCTCACGAAAGATTCAAACTCAACACCTCAAATCCTGTGTCAACCAATCACGGCGATCATTGGTAGCAGACGTGATACCACTTCCGGCTCTTCCGCTAGGAATCCGGCGATTTTGCATCGGCAATAAGAAGTTCAGAGTTGGTCAAACAAGAGTATTCCAGGGTATGGTAAGTTTAAAATAATGTCAGAAACATCAGCTCTGGCGCAGTCCGGTAAATTTGGAAAGATGAATTTTGTCCCAGTAACGCAGAACGGATATCTTTGGTTCCTTCCGACACACTTGTTTGACTTTTCCCACCTAATGAACACTTTTGTTTTCATATTTTCCCAAATCAAACCTCGATTGAAATTTGCAATTCCTGACGAATGTAACGAAAAACGGCTTGAAATACTGGGCCTGAATCACAGCGTAATAATTCTTCACTCGAACTGTTGTGTCTAGGCTGGGCCAAGGTAATCCACTTTGCGACCCCCCCCCCCCATGCGAATATATAGGAAATTATAAAATCGTACTAAAGCTGTAGTTTTGACCGCGAACACTTCAAGATTTTCCCTAGACACGCGAGTTAAATAATAATAATAATTGTATTGAAAAAAGCCCGAGGGCCATATACACGTTCAAGACAAAAAAGATACATATACACGGAAAAAAGATAATTAAACTAATCAACAAAAATCTTTCTAGCTTCCAACGCTCTGCTAATGTAACGACCAACCCTACTAATAGATTGAGCAGAAGTACACTTCAGAATACCAGGGAGTAGGGGAAACCCCACCCCAAAAATTTCCCTACGAATACTTGAAAGCTCTTGGCACCGACTCAAAAAATGACCTATGTCCTCCTCTTCTCGTCCATGTAAATGCGAGACGGCGGCTCGCTTTCCACTCGCCTCTATAAATACTTTTCACTAAAAATATGTTGCATTTTATTAACACTGCGTGCGGGGGGGGGGGGCTTTACCAGGGGGGTTCGCCAGAGAGTTTTGGTCCCGTGGGGATTTCCGCCGGGAGGGGGGTACCGGGGGTGGGGGTTGGCCGTGGGGGGCTTAGCTGGAACCGTCTAGGCTCACGTCCTCTTCTAGCTTACTATTCTTCGGTTCTGGTTTTACTAGCTACCTTTCTTCGGTTGTGGTCGTTTCCTTTTTGCTGGCATCATTTTTTATTTTCGTAACCAATTCTGGAAATAATTCTGATAACATTTTTTTTTTTTTTTGATAACTCAATTATGTGTTTTTCTGGGGTATCAATAGGAAAAAAATTGTCCGACTCAATCCCGTCCTGACTGAAATAACAAAATGGCGTACCAAAAGAAAACCAAG
This sequence comes from Branchinecta sandiegonensis, assembly GCA_030848855.1. Classification (NCBI taxonomy): domain Eukaryota; kingdom Metazoa; phylum Arthropoda; class Branchiopoda; order Anostraca; family Branchinectidae; genus Branchinecta; species Branchinecta sandiegonensis. The sequence continues at coordinate 11,336,640 of JAUPMV010000010.1, forward strand.
CGATCCATCTCGAAAATACTAAACGGGATGTACATCCTAGACCACTAACTTGCTTTCCACGTTCCCACTTAGCATAGGGGAACAGGTTTCTAACCCACGGTGAGCAAAAATTGTACCTCAAAGAAAACTGTTTTTGAAGCTTTACGCCAAAACCAGAGAGGCAAAAAACTTTGGATACAAAAATCTGATACCACGGTCTAAAGTCGTTTTCGCAGTTACCGTGGTATCTGATACCACGGTCAAAAAGGGTTTGTGCAGTTATCGTGGTATCTGGCCACTCGTCTGGCCAGTTATCGTGGTATCTGAAAAGTCATCTCACTTTCATCGAATTTTGTCAAATTGGTGGGAAAGAAGTTTGGCACTTACTGATGTAGCTGGATATCAGTTTTTCTTTTGGGATGACTTCGATAAGTGCAATTTCGGCAATCGTCGTTTTTGCAGAGCAGCCATGTATGAGATACCACGGTAACTGCGAAAACGACTACAGATCCAGTTACCTGTGATATCAGATACCATGGTATCTGCAAAAACGCAACTAAATTTTGTTCACTAGAACGCAGGTTTTGTAAAAAATAATGCAGATTCTAGCGGCAACTTTGAATAATGGTTCTGTGGGTATCCAGACCAACATGGAGCCTCTCTACACAGCCCGTCCGTGATGTCAAAGAAGTATCAAGTGTTACCAAAGAATGAAAAAAAAAAAAAAAAACAAGACCAGCAAATTTGCACAGACCTAATTGCTTGGGAACGCTACATAAGGCTGCTGACCGCTATGACAAGACTGTTTATACTGTGAGCGAGACTTTGTGACTGCTGTCTCATCTGTGCTCCTTCTCATACTTCCCTGTCATGCTCTGCACTTTTCCGTAGTCGTAGACTATTCGATGCTTTCCTTTTCTTCTACTTTTTGTCGTTCTTTCTTCTTGCCGCTCAAATGGAGGGCGCCCCGATGAAAAATTTATCTCAAAATTGTAGTACGAAGTTATACGAAAAAGTAACATCCAGTACTAACTGATGCTACTACATGCTTCTACTTCAAGGCTACCGTGTTACTGCATACTACTGCATGCTACTATTAGCAAGACTGGATGCTACTATGGCAAGACAGGATGCTACTGGACACAACTGCATAAGACTGGACCAGTCTGAGGCAAATTAATGATAGTATTCTTTGCTATTACATAATATTACATGCAACTTTTTCGAACAACTACCATACAACTACGGAGGCTACAAATCTTTCATCGGGGCGCAATGGGGTCCACCCTCGGATCCACCAGTCCAACTCTTTGGTATTCGCGACACATCTTTGGGATCCCCACCCAACCATAATCTTAGTTTATTGGTCTTCCTGTATTGCGCCCATACACGATCATTCAACCTTTTTTTTATGGTATCACACTGCTGCGTCATGAAGCAATTGCATAATCTTGCGGCAGTTTCTCCACCGGCTCACGGGCATTGCAGAAAACTAGATTTCTTCCATGCATGGAAAAGGCGGTGACATTTTTCGATCTATACATATATTCTCAGTCTTTCGGATTACGAGTATCAGAAGCCAAATAGTTATTGGTGAAACAGGTCCTCATTTCTCAAGCGGTAAACAAGAATGAACAAACTACTGGTAAGTTATTTTTCAAGTTTTCTAAGGTTGTTGGATTGCTTGTCTACCGTTATTTCCCGACCTGCAGGGTTGGAACTCAGTGATTCTATCTCCTTTGCGAAAACGCTGGCTCCTGATCCATTTTGGAGAGAAGCCCCAAAACCCCGAGAATTGTCTGCGGTTCTCGCAGATTTACGAAGCCCGTCGATGCAAAAAAATCCGACGTCGTGCTTTTGTCGTCTTAAGATGCAAAGAAACCGACCAAACAGAGCAAAAGATTTAAACAAAAATAGAATATTTGGCTCTAATCCGACTGCATCAATTTGACTAAAATTAGTACTTGCGCCGTTCAAAGTTATCTCTTCTCTATTAGAATTCGAACCATCAGTTGAGGTTATTGATTTTTCCAGGTTTGCCTTGCTTTCGCTCTCGTCCTTACCTTCGCCACTGCCTTCCCTCAACCTGGGTTCGAAGTCGCTAACCCTTTCAGTTTCGAAGATGTCGCTCCTGTCAAAGAGTTACCCGAAGGTGATCTAGAAGGAGAATCCACCAAATGGAAGAAATGGAGGAAATACGGTGGCTACGGCTACGGCGGCTATGGATACAGAAGATATGCTCCTTACTACAACCCATACTTCTTTTAAATTGTGCCCGAAATCTTTATTTATTTTTTGTACGACTCGAAATAAAACATTGACGAATATTTCTCCCTGGTTTTCTAGCGATGAGCAAATTACTTCAGAAATCACTTTCCGGGACATGTCATAAACCAAAGTTTTACTTGGCCAGCTTCTCTTTCGGGAACACGACATAGAACGAAAACTCCCGAAATTTTACATGGCTTACTGGCGAAACGTCCCCGTGGCAAAACGTCTCTATGGCAAAACGTTCCCATGACAAATCGTCTCCACGACTAAACGTCCCCATGGCAAAACGTCTTCATGTCAAAATGTCAAGATTTTTAAGTTCTTCAGTCGCATTACCGAGGTAAAACAACTTCAGGGTTTGCACCAAAGATCTTTATTGGCAGGAAAGAGCCGACTTGGAACAAGTTGCTTCAGATATATTTTTCTCTTCAAGATATATGGTGTAATACGCCTTGCACAGGGCATTTAACTGATCAGTAAACATGTCGTTTAAAGCAACAAATAAGTGTCTGAACATAATGTCCTCCCATGAGGTTTCACTCGAATCGTACTACCCGTTTGCAACCTACGGAAGTCAGTAATTTTCGGATTACCCTTCCCTCAACTACCCCCAAAACGTTCGGATCCAGAAACGGAAGTTCTCTTGGAGCATTGTGTCGGGTCCTGAAGTCTATTTGCTTGGGTCCCTAATATACCTGCCATGGTTCATCGTCCTTGGCCCACCTGGAAGTATCCTAACTCGCGATCACAGGAATTCTACATCAGGAAGTACCGAACTCGCGGGATTGCCGGACACCCTCCAACGGCTCCAACTCCCAACACAGTGCCCGGATCCGGTCCGGTTATGTTAGCGATATGTCTAGGCTAGGACTTGTGCTTGTTTGTTCTTACCACCAAGTTTCTCCCCGAACTCGAAGCGTTTCCCAAGATTTCTGGTAAATATTCCTTGAGCCCAAGCTGACTTTGAAACATGTATTCAAATAATGTGTACAACGGGTATGTCAGCTACGATGCTTCATCAGCGGTATTTCGGCCCTTCTTGGCAAAGGTCCTCGTCAGGCTGTCAATCTTCACAGTCAACGTCGGGGAAGGAAACAAACCTGTAACAATAGCTGAAACTTCTACCGACTATAAATATCTTATTCAGGTAAATTACTTTCAAATACCACTGTAGGGAAAAATCTAATCCTGAGATTTAATTTTTGACACGGTCGCTGTTTTAGCTGCACGATTGGGGCGACGACAGGAAAGGTTTTTTTCTGTATTTTGATCAACTTCGGTTTTGTTATTAAGAAGGGACTGAAAGCTTAAATTTTATTCCGCTCATAACCTCGTTCCACGTTTATAGTAGGGAGTGCTCGCCTGTATCTATTACTTTTAATTACTGGTAGGAGCAGAACCTTGGACGTTACAAAGGTCATGTGCCGGGGCCAGATCGGATCTGACCTCGATGGACAGGTAGGGTAGTTGGAAGGGTCCAGACGTTTTCTGGAAATAGGATTTTCGACTCGATGTTCCAGTTCGAGTTCTGGCAGATCCATAGATGTGCCCCTCGTAAGTCCGAACCGCATCCGGTCATGGAGGGAGTAGTTGAAAGGGGTCCCGAAGATGTGGTTTCACACGTAGGGGCCTAACGAATGGAGCGATTGGGATGAAACATGGGCGGTAAAAGGGTCAGATGCACCAAATGTGCCACGAACTAGGGTCGTGCAGCTTTCGGCACCATCATTAGGCTCATAACTAAAGTTAATATGTTTTTTGACCCTACGATGAAAGTTCAGTAAATTCGGACGAGAAAACCGGATCATCTCTCCGGACCATAAGAAGAATACCAACCCTAAAATCGTACAAGTAACCAAGAACTTATAAGATAAGATCATATGTCTTTTAAGTTCTTGAAGTAGCACTTGCAATAGAACTTTAAACAATAAATTTAGTTTTATAAGTTCTTGAAGCAACGGTGTTATTGACTTGTTCCATTTAGTTTTTCAATGAATACAACAAGGCTATGACCATATAGGAATCTTCTCTTCCTCAAGTCCTTACTGCATTGATCTATCTCTCCGGAAAGTGAGACTAACTTGCGCAACAGATGACCTAGTTCGCCCAGGTTTAATCTTGCCCATTGATGACATTTGTTATCAAAACTGACTTCACCCCAGTTTCCATCGTTGCTGAAACGTTTGAGGCCGAAAAGCTTCGGGTAAGCTAAGTTTAGTTTAGTTAAACAGTGTGAGAGAGACAGATGATTAAGCTTTGGTGAGAGACAAGGCATTCAGAAACAAAGAAAATTACGAATATGGAGCTGGAGAAAATAAGAAACATACCTATCAAGGAAGCTTTGACAGGAAAGGTAAAGTGTTCATCTACTATTAGCTGTTCATGTTCGAGGCCAAAAAGGAAAGGTAAAGTGTTCATCTACTATTAGCTGTTCATGTTCGAGGCCAAAAAGCCGTGGAAGAAAGAAGAGGATTTCAGAGAAAGTACGGATATGGAGCTCGAGAATATAAGAAATATACCTATCAAGGAAGCTTTGACATGAAACGTGAAGTCCTGTTCATCTATATTTAGTTATTCGTGTTTTTATGGCACTTGCCTTCCGGCCAAGTGCCATATACCGATCACTTTTCCGTCGGTCTGTCGGTCAGTCCGGTGTTTGCGAGTTAGGGTACTTCCAGATCTGATAGGACGATGAAACTTGGCAGGCATATTACGGACCCGACCAAACTAACTTGGAAATAGTCACTTGCTCGATCCGACCATCGTGGAGGGAGGGAGGGGAGCCGGAATCCGGAATTGAGTGACATGCATAATTTCGAACGGGTGATCGGATCTTAATGAAACTTGATATTTGGAAAGACTTCATGTCTCAGATGTCCCATTTCAAGTCCGGACCGAATCTGATGAATGTGGGGGGGGGGGGGGAGTCGGAGGAGGGAACCGAAAATCATGTGACGCGCTTAGAGTGGAGCAATCGGGATGAAACTTGGTTAGGAACAAGCACAAGCCCTAGGTACATCATTGACAGAACCGGAGCGGATTCGTGCACGGTGGGGGGAGTTGGAGGGGGTTCCGAAATTCCGGTGACACGGAGTTAAGTTACTTCCAGGTGGGCTTGGACAATGAAACTTGGCAGGCAAGTCAGGGATCAGACCAGATTAACCTAAAAATAGTCAACTTCCCGATCCGACCATCGTGGGGGGAGTGGAGGGAGGGGGAATCCGGAATCTTGAGGAGTGTATAAAATTGGAACGGGTGATCGGATCTTAACGAAACTTGACATTTGGAAAGACCTCTTGTCTCGGATGACCCATTTAAAGTCCGGACCGGATCCGTCGAATGTGGGTGGGAGGGGAGAACCGGAAATCTTGTGACACGCTTAGAGTCGAGCGATTGGGATGAAACCTGGTGGGAATGACAAGCACAAGAACTAGATACGTCAGTGATAGAACCGGATCGGATTTGGGCACTGTGGGGGGGGGGTTAGAGGGGGGAGTCCGGAATTCCGGGCTATCGCGAGTTAAGGTATTTCCAGATGTGCTAGGACGATGAAAATTGGCTTGAAGATTAGAGACTTGACTTGATTGGCTTAAAAATAGTCAGTTCTCCGACCCAACCATCGTGGGGGAGTGGAGGGATGGGGACTCTGGAATCTTGAGGTATGTATAGCTTTTGAACGAGTGGTCGGATCTTAACGAAACTTGATATTTGGAAAGACCTCGTATCTTGAGGTATGTATAGCTTTTGAACGAGTGGTCGGATCTTAACGAAACCTGAAATTTGGAAAGACCTCGTTTCTCGGATGCCCCGTTTTAAGTCCGGACCGGATCCGATCAATGTGGGGGGGGGGGGGAATTTCGGTGATCGCGAATTAAGATACTTCCAGATGTGCTAGGGCAATGAAACTTGGCTTGAACATTGGGAACTTGACAAGATGACAAGAGAGGCTTAACGGCCTGCCATTCAATTTGCAAATATATTATTATTATTATAAGATTGGCTTAGAAATAGTCACTTCTCAGATCCGACCATCCCTGAAAGTACTAATCCTAGCCTTAAAGTACTCATCCTAACCACAAAGTAAAAAAAAGGCTTTTGAGCAAAGTATACATTTTAACTCAAGAGTGTTGCTCAAAACTAATTAATAGCACCCTTAAGTGCGTTTCTTAACCGAAAAGTAAAAAAATGCTTTAACCAAACGATATATATTCATGATCCCCAAGGGCCCATGACCATTTCTGCCTCAAGTGTTTTGCTTACAACTAAATTTCTTAAAATACAAACAAGAATTTTGAGCAAAATATACATTTTTGATTCCAATGAGCTTATCATCATTTGTGCTTAAAGACCGTTCATTAGAGATGAATATCTAGCGCCCTTAAAATGCGCATCATCCCGGCCAAATGCACAAATAAAATAGTTTTTACGAACAATACATTCTAGTGATTTCCAAGGACCCATGACCATTCTTATCTCTAGGGTTTTGCTTACAAATGATCTCAACAAACCCACGAATTTAAGAATTCCTACTTTAATCCTCTGAACCCAGCCTTGCAAGTGCCATATGAGCTTCCAGCTCTTGTTCAGATTGTATGCAATTTTTTCACACCAGTCTACCACAAACCCCTGATTTTGAGAAAGCCTATGCCAAACGCTGGGTATAGCTAACGTTTGGCATACCCTATGCTGGATAACTAATGCTGGGTACTGGGACCCAATAAAATATTGATGATTTCAGTGAAGCTCAGAAACCAACCAACCAATCAGAATTCATCTTTAGTGAGCTAGGTCAGGGTTAGGGGTACTAATAGCTATCCAGCGTTAGGCATAGGCTACTCCAAATGCGGGATATACCCAGCATTTGGCATAGGGTGTCCAAAAATCAGGGGTTTGTGGTTGACTGTTTCCCACTGATTACTTGATGTAAGCAGCTATGGGTACTGCTAAACGCACCCACAGTCGGATTTTCGCGGTCGGGGCATGGGGGTCATGGCAGGCAGGTTTCCCCACAGCGACGCGAACAACGTAAAGAAATTTGAAGTCAACTTTTGCTGCAAAGCAAACTCAATGGTTGGATTGCGCTGCGTAGTCGCAGACTGCGAAAGTGTGCGGTATTCTCCAGGAAAGAGAGCTGTCAGTAGAAGAGAACAGGCGGTTTTGAAAACCGCATGTACGGGTTTTCTTGACACTCGAGTTATTGATTCACTCAGTCTTGCGTCTCCAAACGTACCGTTTTTCCTGCATTGTATAATTTAAAATGGATCCTGATTAATTCATGCTTTAATCAGGGCCACTTTAACTAGTTAAGCTGGGGGTTGCCCACTCTCAGTTTTAGTGTACAGCAAGTGCCCGGTGCAAGGCCGGTGCCAGAACCGGCCTAGACCAGCCGACACCGGTTCCACGTGTTAGAACATCAAAATCAGCATGTTTAGAAGCGTTTTAGAGACGAGTCGCCTAGTTTATGGCCGGCATCGGTGCCGGCACGGCTGATTTTGGCCGGTACCGGGAAATGGTGTAAAGCAGGTGCCGAGGGTGTGCAACCCTTCGCCAGTTAACACAACGAGGAAAATTATGGTAGCGTTCCAACTAGTTATTGTTAGCTTCAGTCGTTACGATTCTTGTTACAATTTTCGTTCCAAAGGCAATTTTCGTTCAACGACTATTACGATCATTGCAATCTACTTCTGTTGTCGGAAACATCATACGTGATAATAGCGAGGATAATAGCTATGAGTGATGACGTATGTCCGCGTTGTTACTATGTTCGTTCCAGAGAGGGTAGGAACTATCACAATACGGCACTGGCCCCTCCTCTTATCATCATAACTTGTAAATAACTTGCTGGAATGCAACATACGTAAGGGATGGAGGTCGGTGTGAAGGCGCCCACAGTGTCCAGGAGGAGTACCTACCTCGAATTTGTGCAACCTCGAACCTGGCCTAAATATGTTGAAAGGAAACTTTAGTGCAGTCCTAGCGTGCTAACTTTTGAAGCAGGAACCCCCTGAATGACCTAGGACCTGTTTTGAACTCCGCGGAAGATTCCTTGTAAGGGTTTCAGCAAATTCGTGGTTATCTAAATTCGAGGTTGGATACCCCTCCTGTAATGTAAGGCGTATGTTACAGCATGAAGGTTCTGTCGCCAATCGGATGAATTCGCTTGGAACCATAGGTATTGGATCCAACCGTCCGTTTGAAGGGAGGGGGGGGGGGGGCGGTATACGTGTGAGGCTGCAGACGAGTGTCAAGTTACGGGCACCCGATGCGACCAAGTTACGGACAAAATCGATACGCTTAGAACGTTATTTTTCTGGGACGCGTCTTCCTTGGGAGGTTGGATAAACAGGAAATCCGGATCCGGTTCGTGATAGAGCTTGGGGTATCCGAGGACAGGCGCGTCCGAACTGCTGGGTGGGTTGAGGGCGATGCTTAGAAGCAAAAGCTTCGAGGTTCGGTCAGGGTCTCATCACCGCAGTCCGGCCTTTTCGGAAACCGCAGGAGTGGAATCCGACCTCCGTAGCGGGACTGAAGTATCTTGAGCTCGGTAGCTTCTGTTGGTCGTCATGCACGACGACATTGACTTTCATGAACCACGAGCAGACGAATTCCATGCAACCGTTCAGCGCATGAGACCAGACCTCCACTTCCGTGGGACCACACTCATTTCTCTGCTGTCCTAGCCCGAACCGACGTCTACAAACTGCCTGTTTATATTTCTATGTCACTAGGAAACAACATTGGAAGACGAATGGAGAAACAGCGACTGTGTTATCTACGTTATTCGGCGGCTTGGATGATCCTTCAACCGGGTCCAGGTGCAGGCCATTGCCGACATGAAGCCGGTTCTGGACGCACGTGGGATCCAACTCATACTCGTCGGGATGGACACGTTTGCACTGGAGGACTTTCTGACCGTTACAGGATACAATGGAAGTAAGTTGCACAAAAAATTATTCTGGTTCTGGATCCTTCCATCGACTATCCAACCCAGTGAAACCAGTGTTTACTGTGACGATATCTATCGATCTTGGTATAAGGAAACGGTTAGATGTTTATTGCGCTCCTATTTCGCTACATAAAACTCGACATGTCCCGTAGTCACTTGGGCGATTCATTTCATTCAAGAGCGTAGACTAACGGGGGTCGAGGTGGATGTCAACATACCCAACAGTTTAAACAGTGGGCGAATGAACACTTTCGACCCATTTACCGTAAAATACGTACTTGCTATACAGGGCTATTCTGGTGTTCAAATGGAGACGCTTTCCGGCTTTCCGCCCACGCTTTCCGGCCACGCGCAAGAACTCGCCGAAAGCGTCTCCGGCCGTACAACTTTCCAAGATCACTTTCCACTCACGTCGTGAACTCACTGTCCGGAAATAGCAACAGCTTTGGAAAGTGAAGTGAATTTTCGCCGAAATCGCAAAAAACTGATGGAGCTGTCCAGACCGCCGTAAGCGGAACACGCTTGTGACCCTAGGGAAGAACAAGGAACGTCACCCCAACAATGTTCAAAACCAACTCGAATCCTGTCCAATCAGTGTCGTTTGTTTCTGGTTCTTCGCTAAGTACACGGCGACTCTTCGTCGTCAAGAAGAGGTAGTCATCAAGAGTTTTCCATCGAAGCGCTTAGGTCTGGCGTCGAAACCGGGGTCAACAACTTGTGGGTGGGACGCATTGCTCACTGAATTCGCCTATTCCGCTTCAGGGCTCTAAGCGGACTAATTTCTGTTAATCCCCCATTGTCTCATATTCAACACTTTTGTAAACGTAGTAACAAGTCGTGTTTCACAGGGTATTGGGTAATGCAGCATTTACAAGTACAGGAAAACGCGAACAGAATCCGATCTTGGTGAAATCTGACAAAAATAAATTCACTAGCCAGTAAAAAATTGTTTTGCGAGCATTTATGACATCAGTACCGATGACTGCTGCTTTTTTTAGTCTTCTTACCGGCGCCGCCGACGAGATTACTTTTAAGTAGACCGGAATTCCTATCATGAAAGGATTCTCGTCCCGCTAGACTTTATTTCTACTCGTTTTCAAGAACGGAATCTCTTTCCGAAATTTCTTGTCGGTGTAAACGCTACATAAATTTCACTTTCGACGACTGAGACACATGCAGAACCTCCATTACCTGCGAAGCAGATTAATTTTCCTACTCATCAGCCTGTAGATCTACTTTTAGTATGTCTGTCCCGTTGCTGATGGTGATGCATAGGGGGATTAAGAGAAACTAGTCCGTTTGGAAGTGCTGAACTGGAATTTGGCGAATTCTCCGGGTGTGAGATAAACATAGAACGTGTCCGAAAGCTTTTTGGTGCTGTAAATGCTGCATTAATGCTCCATTTTCTTTTCTTTTTTTTGTCCGAAAGCTTTTACCTTTTTTTCTTCTCTGACACTTCTAGAAGACCAAAATTTAAGTAAGGAAGAAGAAGAAGAAAAAAGAATTAACTGTATAAAACTGACAAAATGGATCAGTTACTGATATCCAGCCTTCTTCTCTTCTTATCTTTCCTTTCTTCGTTGGCCATGATCGCCAGTTGTCTTAGAATTTGGAATGTTTGCCGAATTGTCAGTTGTCTTTTGAATCTGTTATGTTTGACGCCGAAAACACGAGAGAATCGCCGTACTCCCCAGTTTTTTCTTGAAAATTCAGCATAAAATTTAGCATTCTTGCTGAATTTTATGCTGAATTAATGCTGCATTAATTGAGCGTAAATGTAAGTCCGAAAGCGAAATGCTGCATAACATGCTGAATTAATTCAGCATTTTCGTTCGTTCCAGAGCTTTCGGACACGTTCATACCCAGACAACTTCCCGTCTTTAGTCGATCCAAATCACCTCTTAGTTTGCTGTCGAAGAAACTGTGACGACCACTCGGAAGGTGGCAGACAAGTTCCCTCGTACTCGCATACTCTCAGTACTCTAAATCATTGGTTCCCCAACCTTTTCCGTACCGCGTACCCCTAGTTGAGGTTCAAAAAAGTTGCGTACCCCTTTTTGAAGAATCATTAGTTGCGTTTTTGATCCGAATTCTCCTCGCGATTCTCCTCCGAATTCTCCTATTTCGCGTTTTTGGACTATTCAGATGAAGTGAATTCTCCTTTTCTTACGTTATTGTCAGAATCGAGAACGGGGGAAGCCTCGCGATTCTGCAGAATCGAGAATTTGCTCCGATGGTGAATTGTCGATTCTCCTCTCTTCGTTCGCCTCCCTGATTGGTCAACAGAGTTCGAGTGTTCAATACGCGTATACAGGTATACCGGGTTGCGGACGATCTGCAAAATTAGTGTTTTTGTCAAAAGTGTTTTTGTCAGAGGAGCAAAAACAGTAATTTGTACGAGAATCGAAAATTCGGAAGCGAGAATTCGGAACGGAGAATTCGGATCAAAAACACAACTATTATTCTACCATTCTACAAAGATCTGTCAAGATCAAAACGCCAAAGAGACGGCATGGGATTAATGCGTAAAAAAAGATACAGATAAAATGGGATACTTGAGGTTGCATGGTTTTCAATTTCATTATCGTACGCAAACTGGCCAAGGGTCGGAAAAACACTTGCGCTGTTTCTCTGAGCCAAAACTCTAATTTTGTTGACGCAATTCAGACATACAGACATACCATACTTTCTCTGAGCCAAAACTCTAATTTTTTGACGGAATTCAGACATACCTTCGCGTACCCCTTACGAGGGTCTCGCGTACCCCTTTGGGTACGCGTACCCCCGGTTGGGAACCACTGCTCTATGTGACTAAGTCCAAAACACGCCATGATCCTCGGGAAGAACGAGAAAACGTACCACTAATGACTCAAACTCAACAACTCAATCCTGTGTTAACCAATCACGGCGATGTTTGGGAGCAGCTGTGTACCGCTTCGGCTCTTCCGCTAGGTACATGGCGATTTTGCATCGGCAAGAAGAGTTAGTCATCAAGAGTATTGGTACGACTTTCCCGATTGGGCGTTGGACATTATTCAATTTATTACGCAACTCGACAGAAAAAAAAATGAAAATCCGAGAGTTAATTTCCAACTATCAAGAATGATAAATTAAATCTGGGTTTATTTGGAAAAAAGTAGGTAAAAATAGATTAAAATTGACATCGCTGAGGCATGTAGGAGTAGCCACAAAAAGCACGCAATATGATTTTTTTAATTTTTCCTTAAATCATATAAAAGATGCTACGGGTTAAAAAAGAATAAAAAATACTGCGAATGAAACGCCTGGTTTTTTTGACGAAATCGAAAGCTTTGTTTAGACGGCAATGCTAAACAGAGGACCCAAATGTTTTCAAATAGATGCGCTAAACGAGAGTTCGCATTTATGGGAATGCTTGCAGGTTCTGTACAAGAAAAATGCGCGCCATCATGCTTACTCAGCCCGACCGCACCAGTCACCCGGTAGCTTTACACCGGTTCAGTGATGTAATATGTCGCAATGTGCAAGTCGGATGCCATGCCGTAGAAGCGGGTCTACCTCACGGTGACAGAGCACAATGAGTCAATGACTAACAATGACTTGCAAAGTTAAGATAAAACCAAATTATGGTTCAAGAAAACCACGAATTACATAGCTGTTCCTGGCCACAAAGAAGCATGATGCGGCGTGTTATTGTCGCCGCGTTTTGAGTAATGTCCATCTTTCTGTCGATTTGAAGAAGTAATTGTAGTGATTTGCACACGGAATGAAATTACCGACTTCAGTGGCTGGCAATGGGCATGGGGGTGTGTCGGCTCTACCTCTGATCTCAAAGGGCTCTGCTCTTCGACAGTTGGAAGGATCGGTGGTCTCGGAGGATTCTTATCGCTCTGGCTAATAACCATTTAAAGAGGGTAGCCAAAAGGTTTATGACGTCGTGATTTCTGAGATTTAAGACAACTGAGGTATTTTTTACTCCGCCACTGCTCCCGCGAGTTCCCGTGTGAGGTTCATATAGTTATCCTTAAAATGAAATGATTGGATCTTCGGGCGGGTCATTCCCCAAACGATCCGTTAGAAAAATAGGAAATAGCAAGCAGGACAGTAATGCAATAATAGTATATGTGCGCTAAACACGCTTTCTAGTTTTTATGGCACTTGCCCTTCGGCCAAGTGCCATATAGCGATCGCAATTTCTGTCCGTCAGTCGGTCTGTCTGTCCCGGTTTTGCTAGTTCGGGCACTTCCAGATAAGCTAGGACGATGAAACTTGGCAGCCATATCAGGGACCGGACCAAATTAAATTAGAAATAGTCACTTCCCCGATCCGACTATTTGGGGGGGAATGGGGGGAGGGGGAATGAGGAAAAACTAGGAAAAATGAGATATTTTTAACTGACGAACGGGTGATTTGATCTTACTGAAACTTGATATATGGATGACTTCGTGTCTCAGAGGTCCCAGTTTAAATCCGGACCGGATCCGGTGACATGGGGGGGGGAGCTGGAGGGGGAAACCGGAAATCTTGGAAAACATTTAGATCGGAGAGATCGGGATGAAACTTGGTGGAAAGAACAAGCACAAGTCCTAGATACGGGATTGACATAATCGGATCGGATCCGCTCACTTTGGGGTGTTTGCGGGGGGGGGGGGGGGCTAGTTTCTGCTGATTCTGCGAGTTCGGTGCTTCCTGATGTGCTAGAACGATGAAACTTGTCTGGCTTGTGAGGTACCCGAACAGACTGACTTGAGAATGTCGCTTCCCTGATCCGACCATCGTGGGGGAGTGTAGGAATGTGGAATTCGGAATATAGTGGCAAGCTCAGCTATTGAACGGGTAATCGGCTTTAAATGAAACTTGATATTTAGAAAGACTTCGTGCCTCAGATGTCCCATTCTAAATCCGGAACGGATCCGGTAACATTGGGAGGAGCTGGAGGGGGAAACCGGAAATATTTGGAAACGCTTAGAACCGAGGGATCGGGATGAAACTTGGTGGGAAGAACAAGCACAAGTTCTAGATACGGCATTGACATAATAGTACGGAATTCGGGCACAATGGGAGAGTTGGGGAGGGGGCGGATTTCTAGTGATCGCGCGAGTTCGGTACTTCCTAATGTGCTTGGACGATGAAACTTTGGTAGGCATGTCAAGGACCCGAACATATTGAATTGAGAATAGTCGTTTTCTCGATCCGACCATCATGGGACGAGTGAACAGATGGCTAATCCGGAATCTAGTGGCATGGGCAGCTATTGTACGGGTGATCGGATTTAAATGAAACTTGATATTTAGAAAGACCTCGTGCCTCAGACGTCCCATTTTAAATTCGGACCGGATCCGGTGACAATTGGAGGAGTTGGAGGGGGGAACCGGAAGTCTTTGGAAACGCTTAGAGTCGAGGGATCGGGATGAAACTTGGTGGGAAGAACAAGCACGAGTTCTAGATATGTCATGAACATAATAGGGCGGGATTCGGGCATTCTGGGATTCTGGTGGAATGGGGGGGGGGGGCGGATTTCTAGTAAGCGCCCGAGTTCGGTACTTCTTGATGTGCTAGGACGATGAAACTTGGTGGGCTTGTCAGGTACCCGATTAAATTGACATGAGAATAGTCGTTTCCTAGATCCGACCATCGTGGGAGGAGTGGAGGCACTGGGAATCCGCAATCAAGTGTCACGGGAAGTTTTTGAATGGGTGATTTGATCTGAATAAAGCTTGGCAAGTGGAAAGAGCTATCGTCTCAGATGTTTCATGTCAGGTCCGGGGAGTAGTGGAGGAAGAGGGAATCTGGAATCTTGAGGTATTTAGAACTTCCAAAGGGTGACCGGATCTTAATGAAACTTGATGTTTGTAAAGACGCCGAGTCTCAGACGACCCAGTTCAAATCCGGATCGGATCCGGTGACTTTGGCGGGAGCCGCAAGAGGGAACAGGAAAACTTGGGAAACGCTTAGAGTGGAGGGATCGGGATGAAACTTGGTGGGAAGCTAGAACAAGCGCAAGTCTGATAAATCGTTGACATAAGCGGACCAAATTCGGACACTGTGGGGGAGTCGGGGGGGGGGGGGGGGCTTAACTCGCGCGATCCCGCAAGCTTGGAACTTCCTGATTTTCTAGGACGATAAATCTTGGAAGACGTTTCAGGGACCCGAATAGACTGACTTGAGAATAGTCGTTTCCCCGATCCGACCACCAGGGGGTTGCGAGAAGTTTTTGACATGCACATAAGGGTCAAACAAGTGGAGTGATTTGAATGAAACTTGGAAGGTACAGAGATCATATGACCGAGATGACATATTGTTCGAACCGGATCCGAACTCGGAGTGGGGGTGGGGGGGGGGGAGATTTACCGGAAGTTCCCCAAAAAATGCTCGGATCGAGTGAAAGATGGGTGGTAAAAGAAACTGCTTCACGTGATACAGTTAGGAGTCCAGACCAGATTCGGCCGCGGTATATGGGAAGTTGGAAGGGGGTACCGGAAATCTTGGGCACGTCTAGGGACATAGCAAGTGGATTTCTTGGGTTGAAACTTGGAAGGTTGGCGATGGCTTGGAGTTGAGGGACTTGAGTGAAACTCGATATCCTAATTCTACACTGTAAAAAAAAAATCTTGTAGTATTTGCTACTCGGATTATTCTTATCTTTATTGAGATAAGATTACCCCTAATTCGGATTAATCTTATCTCAATAAAAGATAAGATTAATCCCAGCAGAAAATACTGCATCCTTATTCGGAGAAACTTTTTACAGTGTAGGTCCGAACTGCATTTTTGGAGGGCGGGGTTTTGTGAAGTTCTCTTTTACTTTCTTGTACCACCTACTCGTAACAAGTGCCATATGAGCTCGTAGCTCTTGCTACTTACTAGTTTTTTTCCAGACTTGATATATTTTTGCGGACCGGGATTGGCCCTTGCAGAAATTGGCTGTTCCCTGGAAAAACGGAGTTGTTTAAATCAGAATTGACTGTTTCGCAGACTGGAAGGTTTTAACTTCGGAGTGACACGAACAAATGTTTACGCTTAAAGAACCTGGTGCAAAGTGTCGATTCCTTATTGCAGGATATTGTAGCTCGTCATTCACCCAAGCGAGGAACAACTACTTGATCATCTCTGAATATGCAGCTGCGCCTGGGAATGAAAGGGCAGAGCAAGCTGAACTGGAAAGCAATCGAATTACATACTACCAAATTTCTTCTGCATAGACTAGTTTTGTAAAAATGGAGACAGCTTGAATTTACCAAAGCCAGGATCGACAAAGTCTTGGAAAAACAAACGAGGCCATTCAATATTTTACTTACCTCACCTTACCTTACCTTTATTTTGCAGAGTTTTGCGTAGACGAGCCAGAAGCCATCTTCAAAGCCTTGGACTTGAAGAGGATCAATCTTTTCAATGCCATACCGATGCTGATTTCTGCATCCAGTAGAGAGGAAGTCAGAAAGGTAAGCCACACCCGTCTTCTCTTTCGTTGGGTTAATGCAATCGATGCGACAAGTGGAGAAAAGCGAGTTCACCGGAGGGTTAACGGGGGGGGGGGGCATTAACTGTAAGGTGCACGGTGTGAGCTTAAGTTGAGCCAGGCGGCAGTAGAAAAAAAGTTATTTATTGGGAGAACCGAGGGTGGGGGCCCCGTCTTCGAGCCGATTCAAATTGCAGGGTATATTCGACATTCTTTTCTTATGTGAATGACTATATGTTCCGACAGCAATCGTCTCATAGGCTGTGGTAGACTGTTTCCAAAAAACAGTCTGTCTCAAGGGGCTCAGGCCGAAGTTTAGAATGTTCTCTAGTGCACATCATCGTCGGATCAAAGACGTACATGTTCAATTGGCACTGGTCCTCTCTATCCCCTGGGCGATACGCCCACCAACTCGATGCACAGCTTCTTTACGATGACGACAACCAACTAACCTGCGCGAGGTTTTATATAGGTTTGGTTCTTTTCAGGTAAAGGACGCCCATGTCGGTGGCAACTTAAGGGGTGATGGATACCAGCTTGGTGGAGTGCTCATAGTAAAGAAGGGAGGAAAGTTGGTGGCTTTCAGAAGACAAGAGAGCCCAGCGGAAATACCTATGCATCCTTCTGAAGTTCTAAAGGTGAAGACGAATGCTATTGATTGATTTAAGTAGAAAATGTAACGCATAGCTTTCTGAGGCTGGGCTGGTCCTGTCGTGCAGGGGCATGACGACTGCCCCCCTCCCCCCCAATGTTTTCGGCCAGTCGGTAAAAAATAACCGAGTCGGCGCGAAGCGCCGCGATTTTTGTCAAAACAGTTGATTATTTTCATGAAAACAGTCGGTTTTTCTGAAAAACAGTTGATTTTTTGTCAAAACAGTCGGTTTTTCTGAAAATCAGTCGACTTTTTTTCGAAACTGAAGTTTTTGGGATCCCAAAACGTAAGTGGCGGGAGACCTATGACATCGCAAAAGTTGTCCGTCCGTCTGTCCGTCTGTGCGCGCTATAACTCTCGAAGGGAATGAGATGTTTTGATGAAACTTGGTGTGAGGATTCTTTGGGTCAAGAGTAAGGTCAAGTTTGTATATGGGCTCTGTATCCCTACATTTAGGGGTGGGGGAGGGGGTTTAAATTAAGGAGCAAATGAAATATTTTAAACAGATAATGTGATAGTCGATTATGGGGTAAGAAGACATGCTGAACACGATGGTGAAAATCATTTTTTCGCCGAGCAGGTAGTTCGCCCGGAATTCGGCCAAAACCGGAAAGTTTGTTAAAAGTAAAAGTTTTATTTGAAGTTGACTAGATGTTCGATTTAGGGGTAAGAAGACATGCTGAACACTTATGTGAAAACTATTTACTACCAGGACAACTTGTTCGCCCGGAATCAGCCCAGAACCGGAAAATTTTTTAAAAGCAAAAGTTTTACTTGAAGTTGATACGATGTTTTTTATATTTATAAGGAGATACGCTTAATTCGTTTCTGGACTCGGAATTCGGCCGAAACCGGAAATTTGGCAGAAGTAAAGCAGGAAGTTTCGATCAGTATCGTCAAAATAGATGTGGCTTATAAAGGCATATCTGAACTTGAGTTTTATACAAAACCGGTCGGCACAAAGATCTTAACTGTCTGCATCAAATATTCAATTTTTGGGATCCCATCGGAACCTTTGGTCTTGTTTTCTTGAAATCAGTCGTGTTTTCTGCAAAAACAATCGGTAAAAATTACCAGCCAGTCGGTAAATGCCTTGCCCCCCCCCCCCCAATATTTTGGCTAGTAACGCCTCTGCTGTCGTGTAGTCCAGCCTCTGGAGATAAGCAAAGCTTTAGAGGAAGTTACGTGACGGAATAATTTCAGGACTGGCCGAGAACGAGGTAAAACGAATCCAACTTGCACCGGCCCTAGCCAAGCAGATCGTGCGGGGTGATCTGATTGCCTATTTATCAAATCTTTCCAGCTATCCCATTTTCAGTATTAAATAGCAAGCTACGAATGCGCAATTTTGCGCATTATTACCACGTAAATTGACAGCCGGATATGCATCGGTCAGTGAGGGTGGGAGGACATAACCAATCGCAGAGATACTATAGTGAGTGGGAATGAGCACGAGGGTGGCAGACGGCGGGCGGATTGTTGGCCCCAATAACTCCTCCCGTCATCAGTTAAATGAAGTAATTGTGTGCAGGCGGGAAGAATAACAAATAAAAGCTGGTAGGACTGTTCACATTGTTTGCCAAACTAAGACAACGTTGAATGAGCCAATAAGAAGGTAGTCCTAATAAAAAGAATATACGACTGAACCGATTTCAGATCATCGACGAGCACCGCTTGACGGCTTCAAGTTCTCCAGCAAAAGAAGATGGCCCTTACCGTGAGCAGCGAGTCTCACCGGACTTCATCAGACAACAATAGATGGCGTAGCGGGCTGACCAAAGAATATGAAGCGCAATGTCTAAATCTTACGGTGTTGCTGCTGATGCTGAAATGTTGGTCATCCCTATCCCTTCGATTGTTGTTCTGGTGGTTTGGAAGGATAGCGAATTTTAGATTCAGACTTCGACTGCTAATTCATCGTTTGCCAGAGCAAAGGCCCTTGATGATGTGTTTACTCATGGTGATTCACTACTAGTAATTAGTTTATTAGATTAGATTTAATTAGATTGATCAAACGTAGCTGAAACAGAGTAGGTTCTGTATAGAGAACTTATGTCTGTTAAAAACAATAGCATGGGCTACGATTGGAGTACTACCTTAACTGACGAAAAAAGTTGCCTATCAGTGCCTCAGCGAGCAGCGGGACATATTAACCCTAAATTAAGAGGGAAGAAAGTCGCTCCGGTCAGAGCTAGTTACTGGCTTGAAGAAAGGCATACGAGTGGAGTGATGTTGATACTTGAAGCCTATCCATATGATAAAAAGTGAACCCCTTAGTTGTTTTCTATGAGTTCATAAAACATAATTTCGTAACGATTGATACTTTGTACTATCTTAATTTGTCTGAGTTTTTTCAGCAGCAGCTGCGTTTATTCAAAGTTTGAAGCTACCTTCAAACTCAAAGATCTCTTTTTAATGCCGATTTTGTTCGCCGGTCACTCTTTCTTTGTCCTTCAAGCTCTGACCGTCGAACTTTACGAGCTAGCAAGGTTGTGTTCCGGGACTTAACGATCGTTAACAGTTGCCAACATTTTGCGTTCCACGTTTCTGATTTCGAAATTTAAGCTCTGCCCACCTACAATTTCCGTTCCAGAGCTTAACGATTGCTAACTATTTTGTAACGATGGTCGGCGAGCATCGTTACAAATAGTTAACAATTGTAGAACTAGGAAAAGTTAACGATCGTTAAAGCTGCAGTTCGCTCCGCCCCGAAGTAAAGTTAGCTATTGTTAACAATCGTTAAGTTGGTGGAACGCAACCCAAGTTCGAAGCTCCAGTGTTGATGAAGAGGCGACCGGGTCACCGGAGTCGCAAGAACATTAATTAAGCAAACGATGAACTTCCATGGCGTTTGAAAACGGAAATTAAGCAACCGGCTAAAAGCCAGGCTTCACCTTCCAGATTGCCAGACGTCCGCAGCTTCCGCATAGTCAAGCCAACCATTCGAGACTTCCATGATAACTGATGACATCTAAATTTGCTGTTCTTCAACATTTCGTAGATTTCCCCTTTGAGTTACAACTGTCAATCACTTTCCTTTTTCTTCCCCCATCTGTATATTTGTTGTGTTCCTCGAACAGGGTTGCCTCTATGGCACCTTACAGATATCCGGAATCTGGGTTGTCTAACACCCCGGACTTCCAGACGTTTTTGGCCTGGCTTCACCTTCCAGATCCGTCTCGACGAAAACGGCCGTCTGGAATCCGGAAGAAAAATCGGGAACGTGAAGCCTCGCTTTAAGCCAACGGCGAACTAAACTTCTGGAAGGTTTTAACTTTGGAGGGACACAACAAATTTTTACGCTTAAAGAAGCCGGTGCAGAACGGGGTAAAACCATTTACCGCTCAGGGCATAAGGGGCTTAAACACTGAGCGTGTCCGAAAGCTCTCAGGACTGTAAATGCTGCATTTAATGCTGCATTTTTATTTTTATTTTCGTCCGAAAGCTCTTACCTTATATGCAGCATTAAATGCAGCATTTACAGCACTAAAAGCTTTCGGACACGTTCTTTATTTCTTCTCTGATATTTCTGATTCCGAAATTTAGCCTTAATCGCCAGCTCCCCAGTTTCTTCTTGAAAATTCAGCGTAAAATTTAGCATCTTCGCTGAATTTTTCGATGAATGTTATGCTGAATTAATGCTGCATTAACCGAGGGGTTGCCCACTCTCGATTTTTGTGTACAGCAAGTGCCCGTGCCGCGATGCCCGGTCGGTGCCGGCACCGGCTGACATCAGCAGGCACCGGTTGCCACGTGTTAAAACATCAAAATAAGCATTTTTAAGAAGCTTTTGAAAGACAAACTGCCTAATTATTGCCGGCACCGGTGCCGCCACCTCCGATTTCGGTCGGTGCTTGCCGGTGCCGGGAAAGGGTGTACAGCAGGTGCCGGGAAGTGGGCAACCCCTCGGCATTAACTGAGCGAAAATTTAAGTCCGAAAGCGAAATGCTGCATAAAATGCTGAATTAATTCAGCTTTTTCGTTCGTTTCCGAGCTTTCGGACACGCTCAGTACCACAAATATTGACCTGTCTTGATTATCCTGTTACTTCATCTGATAGAATCTCGTCTGCTGGTATGAATAGGTAAAAACCCACCGCTCAAGGCATAATTGGGATAGACAGTACCTGTTTTTTCTAAGTGTTTTATGTTTTCGTATTGATTTGTGTTGTGATTATTCTTTCGTTTTGTTACAACAAATACTTGCCCGATTAAACTGAAACCCGTGAGTCCGAGTTTGTACTACTTTATGTGTTGATGAGCGTGTTCCACCCTTCTAACAATAGCAACTATTAGTTACTATTTTCGTTCCAGCTTCGTACAAAGTTACTACGCTGACCGCTCCAACCTTCTCGAAATAGTAACTATTTGCTTACCATGCTCGGGAGCGTAGTAAGCGTGGCAACGCGCATCTTTTTAACGTGATTGGTCGGATTCGCCCGTGGTATGATATTCTGCAGGAAAATAGAAAAATCGCTCCAGCCTGACCGGCAGAACGCCAGAATTCGTGGCGCCATGCGTAGTAATTACGGTAAGTAGGGTGGGCGCGAAGACCGGGGTTGTGCTCAAAAAGTTATTGCAAGTTATGATTAAGAGGAGGAGCCATGCGCAGCTCGTTATTGGGTTACTACTCTCACTTGAACGAAAAAACTACATCGTGTACCGTAGTGTTCCCATGAAGGGAACTCGTGATGTACAGTTAGTTATTCGAGGTTACCTTCTGATATCGATATCGGAATCTTTCTGATCTTGACATCGGAAATAAAACCGAGACAGCCAGCGAAAATTGCCTATCCGAGCCGAAGGCGAGGAAGGTCTTCGAAATTTTATTAGAGCTATGTTTCGGCCCTTCTTGGCAAGGGTCCTCTCCAGGCTCGGGCCGCTTAAGCTGGAAATGAGCTCGTGGGAAAAGTTTTTTTACAATTCCATTTCCAGCTTAAGTGAATACATCTTTTTGTTTAACGATTACAGTTTCTACCCATCTGTGGGTCTGTTTGTCCGGGTTTTGCTAGTTCGGGCTTTTCCGTATAAGCTACAGGACGATGAAATTTGGCAGGCATATCCGAAGCCGGCAAATTGACTTGGAAATAGTCACTTCCCCGATTCGACCATCTTGGGCCGAGTGGAGGGGGGGGGGGGTGGAGGGATCGGGAGGAAACTTGATGGGAAGACCAAGCATAAGTTCTAGGTGTTGACATAACCGGACCGGATTCGGGCACTGTGGGGGAGTTGGGGGGGGGGCGTCCGGAATTCTGGTGATCCCGCGAACTCACGCGAAGAGACTGACTTTTGAATGAAAGTTCACCCGATCCGACAATCGTGAGGGAGTGGAGGCGTGGAGGGATAACGAATCCGGAATCTAGAGACATGCATAACTTTGAAGATCGGATTTGAATAAAACTTGGCAAGTGGAAAGAGCTATGGCCTCAAATGTTTCGTATTAACGCTTCACAAAGTTAAAAAGAAAAAGTAACTTTACTATCGGGACTTCGGACATGTTTTTTGAAATAAAAATCGCGCGAAGGCACAAGCTGTCCTCTAGGAAAAATTCTCTCTCCGGTCGTCAGTTCTGATCCTGAACCCTAGGTTGCGCTAGACTGTCTTAAATGAGATAAATCATAAGATCTTGCGTTGTTTTAGATGACTCCTGAACAATGGGTAACTGACCGAGAAGATAAGAAATAATTGATAATAGAAAAACGATTGTGTTCTGAAAAGCCAATAGAATAGTTGGTTCTTTTATCATGGCGAACTTGTATGGTCGGGAAGGCTTTTCATTGATGAAAATTTATTTGGTTTCTGCGTTCCAGATATTAACAGGAATAGGATTGATCACTATAACGGTAAGCCAGTTTTTGGGATCCCAAAACGTAAGTGGAGGGATACCTATGACATTACAAAAGTTGTCCGTCTGTATGCACTATAACTGTCGAAGGGAATGAGATATTTTGATGAAACTTGGTGTGAGGATTGTTCGGGTCAAGAGTAAGGTCAAGTTCGTAGATGGGCTCTGTAGCCCTACATTTAGGGGTGGGGGAGGGGGTTTAATTTAAGGGGCAAATGAAATATTTTTAAACATATAATGTGATAGTCGATTATGGGGTAAGAAGACATGCTGAGCACGATAGTGAAAACCATTTTCTCGCCAGACAAGTAGTTCGTCCGGAATCCGGCGAAAACCCGAAAGTTGGTTAAAAGTAAAAGTTTTATTTGAAGTTGATTAAATAGTCGATTTAGCGGCAAGAAGACATGTTGAAGACGATGGTGAAAACCATTTTTTCGCCGAACAAGTAGTTCGTCCGGAATCCGGCCAAAACCGGAAAGTCTGTTAAAAGCAAAAGTTTTATTTGAAGTTGATTAGATGTTCGATTTAGGGACGATGGTGGAAACCATTTTCTCGACGGGCAAGTAGTTCGCCCGGAATCCGGCCAAAAGCGGAAAATTTATTAAAAGGAAAGTTCGATTAGATGACAGATTAAGGGGTAAGAAGAGAGGCTGAGTCTATATACGACAATCTTTTCTTACACGGACATATAATTAGTCCGGAATCGGGTTGTAACCGGATTTAACTTTTATTCAAAGTTGATTAGATGTTCTTGATAGGGATAAAGCTGCGCTGTATTTGTTTCTGAATTTTCTATTTTTGCTGGACTAGTAGTTCGTTCGGAATTCGGGCGAAACCGGAAATCTGGCAGAAGTAAAGCAGGAAGTCTTGGTCAGTATCGTCAAAATAGATATGGCTTATAGAGGTATATCTGAACTTGGTTTTCTGTGATGATTAGCCTGGCGAAGACTGGATCTGGCGAAGACAAGACCCGACTGCCTGAGTCAAATATTAGATTTTGGGATCCCTTCGACACCTTTGGTCTTGTTTATGAAGTTGCATGGTCGAAATAGTTTTCAGGAATATCCCTCTAGACCAAGCTGATTGCAAATCAAGTTCGGGGGCTCGATATTCAATTTGCAGGTTCGCTTTTCTATAGTTGAAGCCGGACTTGGACTCTTGCCAAGAAGGGCCGAAATATCGCTTGAATAAGTCTTAGTTGACTTGTCCGTTAAGCGCTACCGACCACTTTTTGGGATCCCAAAACGTACGTGACGGGATACCTATGATTTCGTAAAAGTTGTCCGTCTGTCGGCACGACAACTCTCGGAGGGTTTGAGATATTTTATTCAAACTTGGCATGAGGACTCTTTGGGTCAAAGTACAGGTCAAGTTCGTAGATGAGCCCGGAAGCCCCATATTTAGGGGTAGGGTTTCAAATTAAGGGACGAAAAAAAGTGTTTCAAAAAGTCAATGAAATAGTCGATCTAGGGGTATGGAAACATGCTTAATCCATATCTGAAATTTATTTTCTCACTGGACAACTGGACTTCGTCCGGAATCCGGCGAAAATCAGAAAATTTGTTAAAAGTAAACGTTTTATTTAAAGTTGATTAAATGTTCGATGTAGAGGTAAGAAGGCATGCTGAACCCGTACATGGCAATCGTTTTCTACCCGGACAAGTAGTACATCCGGCAAAAAAAGGAAAATTTGTAAAAAGTAAAAGTTTTATTTGAAGTTGATTAAATGTTTGATTTAAGGGTAAGAAGACATGCTGAATCCATATGTGACAATGATTTTCTACCCGGGCATATTGTCCGCTCCGAATCCGGCCGAAACCGGAAAACCTTAAAAAGTTTTATTTGAAGTTGATAAAGATTTTATGTCGTAGTAAGGAGGCACGCTGAATTCGTGTATGAAAATTATTTTCTCGACGGACAAATAGGAGGACAAAAAGGAACAATTTATCTGAAGTTGATTAGAGGTTCTATATAGGGGTAAGAAGGCTAAATATGCTGAATCCGTTTTGAGCTTTGGTTTTTGCTGGACAAGTAGTACATCCGTAATCCGGCCGAAACCGGATATTTGTCAGAAGTAAGACAAGAACTTTCGATCAGTTTCGTCAAAGTAAGGGGTATACACACATGCTGTGACCTGAATGTAACGAGTGGCCCGCACGTCAAGATGGGCGTTACATGGACTTGGTATTTTCAGGTGACTAGCCATTGGCATCAATCTGTTCTAAATATTTAAAGTACAAAAGTTAACAGGTAAAAGTAAAAGAATTA
The DNA here is from genome assembly GCA_030848855.1 of Branchinecta sandiegonensis. Taxonomy (NCBI): domain Eukaryota; kingdom Metazoa; phylum Arthropoda; class Branchiopoda; order Anostraca; family Branchinectidae; genus Branchinecta; species Branchinecta sandiegonensis. The sequence continues at coordinate 11,362,038 of JAUPMV010000010.1, forward strand.
AATTTCCCGGATAGTCCTATCTACAATTCAATCAATCAATAATATTCGGTCAAATATTAAGTTTTTGGGATCCGATCGAAACCTTTGATCTTGTTCTTTTCGTGATACAGAGAAAGAAAACTAATTCACTTGTTAGAGCATTTAGCCGCTACCCCACAAGGTCCAAGTTTCAGCCAAACCGAGGTCCAAGTCCGTCACATTGTCATCACAGGCTCCTTGACTCGGTTTCGTCATACCAAACAAGACCAAAGGTGTCGATGGGATCCCACTGATACAGACAGTCGAGTCTTAAAGCACACTTCGCACTATTTACTGTTTATGTTCTAATATTCAAAACTATTTAAATAGGCCTACTGTGAAACTAGGCTCTGCTTTTGACAAATTATCAATGGCTTTGACTGTTTGAAGCGTTATCCCAGGCCCACTGATATCTAGCAAAACTTAAGCAAAATTCATATAACCTGTTTCACGTATCACTAGCATGATCCGTGAACACTCGTCGGGAGCATAATGCGCACAGAAAATAGTGAATCGTGGCAAGTGTAAAGATTAGTGAGGTGTCGGTAGTGGCCTTAGACTGTAACATATCAAATTTGGGTCTCCGAGCTTGAGAAGGAAGGAATGCAATTACGGAAGTAGGTTGCACTGGAATTATAGACACGACGGGTCCTTTAAAGATGTTCGGTCTTTGCCGAAGCACATTCCAGATCTTCCTAATATACCCCTGAACCAGACTCGAAGGTTGCGTTTTTGGATTCTTAGAGCTTGATCACATTGGGCTCAAAAAGCCGCCTATTCGACAAACAACTGAACGTCCCTAGGGGACATGAGATTTGATGGACTTTGTGGCAGCTTGGGGATAATAAGCAGACTGCAATTAGGGGTCAATTAGGGTTCCTGTAACATAATTATACATGCTGTTTTGCTCTAATTGATCTCCTGAATTTAAAACGACAACATTAAGAATTAGTTGTATCTTGTTACCAGATTTTGGTATGAAAGGTTAATTGAGTGAGAGTGTTCTCATCCTTTTTTTTTTTTTTTATGAAATTTCTTATAGGTTGAGAATCAGAGGATTGCAGCCGTCCATCATCAGGCTGTTTGAGCCTTCCCAGGGCGGTTGTGTGTTTTTATAGTTTATTTTGTAATTAGTAGTAAAGAAAGCAAGTTTACTCAAGTCAAGTTGTTCTTTTTTGTACTTTTGCAACCCAAAAGGCCAGGAAATGAGCCAAGTGTGACCAAGCTCTTAAGTTGTCAACTACATTGTCTGTGATATACTTTCTCGTATATATAATTTTTGTATCCTTGTCTTGTATATTTCGAGGGGATACTATCAGACAATCAGGTTCATTCGTCAACATACGGTTTTGACCCCATTTTGACCGTATTATCTATCCGAGGCGAGAGAAATAGTATTTACAGATTCACAGTGTCTTTTCGTGAACACCAACCTTTTCTAACTAATTTCATCAGAGAATTTGTATAACATACATTGCTAAGCCCCTTCCACTCCCCGAAATGTTAAAGCACCTGTCTTATCTGTAACAATAACGCCACCTACTTCCATAATCACTCCATATATTTTTGAACCCGGAGACCCCAATTTTCGTACGGTACATTCTAACCCCTCTAACAGAACCGCGCTGATTTTCTCACTTGCCATGTTTTGCTACCTTCGAATTTCGATGTGTGTCACGCTGTCGAAGGTTGTCTGCGAGGAGTTTTTCCATCACAAAAACCGGTTATGTAAATTGTTTCCCTGTTTTCGCTATGAATCAACGGGTCTTTGAAATGGCTTAAAACAGCCAAAACCGTGGGTTATTTGTTGAAAGCACAGCCTCGTTTTAAAGAAAAATTTCAAACCATGTCCCATAACAAGTTCTTACATAACGCTTCCAAGACACTGCGGTTTGCAAGCAGGAGATGAGCAGATGATCAGTGGGAGTTAAGCAATGCGAATTTGATGTCAGAGAAAGAGTCTATAAAAAGGCTTTTCTAGTAATTTTCGAAGGAGATCTTAGCAGATTAAATCAGAGTGTGGTGATGTTTCGAAGTGACAACATAACAGTGAGTAACGAACATTCGAACAAATCTACGCCTTCGTTAAACGCTATCAGACTGAAAGACTTCGTGGACAACTAAGTGAGCTGAAAGGAAGAGCCCTTCCTTCCAGGCCACTCCGTTGGACGGCTACGGCCTAGGCAGAAGCTATAACAGTAATACACTAACACCATGACGTAAATCCCATTGTTTTACTCATGCGGCCATGGTTGGGGGGGGGGGGGTCTGGAGACTTTGTGACGTGCACAAACCAAACGAATGGGATGCAAGTTGGGCAGTACCGAGTTTATGCGGCCTAGATTTGTTATTTGGCGTCCGAATCGGATCCGACCACGGTAGGAGGAGGATGGAGCGGGAACCGGAATTCTCCGAGTCGAGTTAAACTTGGTGGACGGAAGAGAAGATGTTAGAGATGCGAAGTTTATGTGTCCGAGTCGTATTCGGCCCAAGTCCAGGAAATTTTTTGACTCGCATAGGGGTCAAACGAGTGTGAGTGATTTGAATGAAACTTGGAAAGTAGAGAGGTCGCATGACCTAGATCAGTGGTTCCCAACCGGTGGTACGCGTACCCCAAGGGGTATGCGAGACCCTTGCAAGGGGTACGCGAAGGAACCAAAATTGATTTCGTCGGCAGCTTCGAAATCTCGTCTCACTCATTTATGATTGCCGAAAGCCTAATAGTACCAGCAGAGTATCACCAGCCAGAATATATCTTAAGGGGCAAGATATTTTTACTGACCGACTGTTTTTTTTTTTTTAAATAACTGCTTTTACGAAAAATCGCCGCGCTTCGCGCAGACTCTTTTCATTTTAATCGTCTGGCCGACCTTTTTGGGGGGAGGGGTGTTGTCAACTTATGAGTGACGCCTATGCCTCTGATTACAAGCTCTAGTGAAAGTCAGTGAAATAATGCTGATCCCAAATCAGCTAGCCTACTGCCGTAAAATTTGTTCCTGTGTGAACAGTATTGTTTCAAGAAGAATCGAAGACATTCGAAGTGACATTGTCATTCAGGTTGCGAACTGAGTCAACGAAAAAGTTTGCGATGCAGCTTGATGAAAGTGTGGAGAATATCAGACCAAACACAGAAACAGGCAGACTGTAAAAAATATTGCCGTTAATGACGTCGAGCCGAGATTTGACGAAATTTTTAGCTACAACGCAGCCTCTAGTGATTGCCTCATTGATTTTGTATATATTTCTACGCATCTACGCCTTATCATTTATGATGATAAATATCGTCTTTTTCACGTTCTGAAAAAGGGGGTACGCAGCCTTTTCGAACCTTGATTAGGGGTACGCGGTATGGAAAAGGTTGGGAACCACTGACCTAGATGACATATTTCAGGGCCCGGACCGGATCTAGCTAGCACGGTGGGGAGGGGTACCGGAATATAAAAAAAATGCTCAGATTTGAGTGATAGGTGGTAAAAGGAGATGCTTTAGATGATCCATTAATGTGTCCGAACCATTCGGCCGCGGTAGGGGGAGTTGGAGGGGGGGGGGGGGGAACCGGAAACCGTGTGGCACCTGTAGGGACGAAACGAGTGGATCTTCGGTTACCGGAAATAGTATGCCCACGTCTTGGGATCAAACGAGTGGATCTGAACTCCGAAGGTAGTCATTTGCCCTAGATAATCCGGGGCGATGCCGGAAATGCTCAGGCTCGGGTGAAACTAGATATCCTATTTCTAGGTCCGGTCCTAGGGGTTGAAGAGGTATTTTGGGACGTTCTCATCCTACTTTCTCGCACCATCTACTCGTAAAAAGTGCCATGTAAGCTCGTAGCTCTTGTTCGACATTTTGTCTGTATTACTTGTAGTGTTTTTTTGTTTTCTTTCTGAAAATTGTGTCTTATATTTATTTTTTTTAGTAGTTGAAGGAAAGTGCTCGATGAACTTCTGCGGGCTTGATACGGCTTCGTATCATCCTCTCTGGGGGCTGATACGATATCGTATCAACCTCCACGAATCGTAATACAACTACATGTGGGACGTAAAAGATATACATTACATACCTGTTCGAGAAAAGTTATATGGTAATGATTTCCTCATACCTCTGAACCAACCTATGATAATACAAGATATACAACATACCCGGGGATTTTTTTTTATTGTATTCATCTGTGAATGAGCTATTTTCTAGGTCCGTTCCTAGGGGTTGAAGAGGTATTTTGGGACGTTCTCATCCTACTTTCTCGCACCATCTACTCGTAAAAAGTGCCATGTATGCTCGTAGCTCTTGTTCGACATTTTGTCTGTATTACTTGTAGTGTTTTTTGTTTTCTTTCTGAAAATTGTGTCTTATATTTTTTTTTTTTAGTAGTTGAAGGAAAGTGCTCGATGAACTTCTGCGGGCTTGATACGGCTTCGTATCATCCTCTCTGGGGGCTGATACGATATCGTATCAACCTCCACGTAAAAGATATACATTACATACCTGTTCGAGAAAAGTTATATGGTAATGATTTCCTCATACCTCTGAACCAACCTATGATAATACAAGATATACAACATACCCGGGGATTTTTTTTTATTGTATTCATCTGTGAATGAGCTATTATTAAGTTATTTTCGAGGTGTTTATGTCTTCTGGTCATCGGGCGTAGGCTACTCTCTGCTACGAAGCGATTTGAGACTTTTTGTTTCCTAATATTTGAAAATAAAGTGAGCCTGAACATCAGTAGCAAAAGTGAAAGCTAATGCCAGTCCGACTTGGAATGATACGTCAGCTTAATTTGTTCGATAAAGGTCTAAATATTTGGTAGATTAACATTTTTTTTTCCTTGAAGATTGCGGATTTGTTCGTCGGAGCCAATGGCCTCCTTGGATATATCTCCTCCGGGGGATGGTCGGGACTGATGGCTGTTGTGACTGGAGGCCTTGGAGTTGCGCTTCACGAAAACTCGAAGATGACCTTGTGAGTAAATATTCAGTTTACTTAAAGCACATCTGAACTCTCCTAGTAAGCTGCGTTGGTAGGGGGGCTTGGTAGGTTTTTCGTCACTAAGTATTCTTTCAGCCTAAACTGACTGCAAATCATATTTGACTTAAGCTAACCGTCTAGTGCAGTCACTAGAGCAGTCACGTCGCGCTTCATGTGAGCACAAGGATGTCCTTGTGCATATTCGATTGATTTTTATAGTTTAACTGAAAAACCAACTTATCTTTGTATCATTTAACTGAATAAGTTCACTGTGTTCCTTGTGTTTTTCATTGTGTTAAGGTATTTTTTTTCTTGTTCACTACCATCCTTAGTATTACCAGGGACCCATAAATTTCCTGTAATGACTCGCCATTCAGGGGGCTTGTCAATAAGAGATTTCTGATGCGCTCTTGACCGAGCGTCAGATAGTTCGAGAAACACTCACGGGGATAAAATACCCGACTTTCCAGATAGACAAAACTTTTCGCAGCTGTTGTGCTGAACTAGGAATATATTTCTCTGTAATGGAAGAGTATCCTGGATCTTTTGTCCTGGCTTAGGTACCTGGTGGTATGCTGAATAGTCCCAGCAAATTTTGTCTATTTGAGCAAGAACGCCGATTCGACCCAAGCGGAATTTTTGGAAACTAGGTGAGGCTCGGGCAACATAGCAACATAGAAGCATAGGAAATGACAAGCCCCCTGAATGGCGAGTCATTACAGGAAATTTATGGGTCCCTGGTATTACGTTCAGGATAAATACGGCCCTCCTCACAACGCAAAATTCTACTATGACGCGAAGAATTTGAATCTCAGTAGAAACGCGGCTTATCTTTCGCGTGAACACTTAGCTTTCATAAATCGTTTTCGTCAAGCGGTATAAGCACATAGAGGTCCCACAACTCCGACAGAGAAATTCCAGTATATGAAAATTGAGTGTTCATGAATAGCGTAGCAACGAAGTAACACATTTTTATCGGGTCTTCAGTTCTCTTTAAGTGAATAAGTAATGGGCAACTAGATTGTCCTATTTCGGCCCTTTTCGGTTAAACTTTAAAGCGCATCCGAAAGCTCCACAGAAGCTGCGTTGAAGAATCTGAATATGGATTCCATAAAGGTTAAACTGAAGGGTTTGGTAGGTGTTTTATCAATAAGTTTTCCTTCAGCCTAATGTGACTGCAAATCATATGTGGTTTGCAGGAAAAGTACATCCATAAGTGCGGGAAAGTGCAAGTACTGAATGGGACTGACAAATTATCAGTCCACTATTATACCAGAGGTGAAACAGGTGTCACAAAGCGATCGCAAGTTAGGCGGAAGTTTGGCTACTCTGATCGGTCAACGCCACTGGAATAAACGGTGGGTCACCTAACACTGCCTTTCCTTGGACTGAAACGATGGCGACCAGAGGCGTTACTAGCCAATATGTTTGGCGGGGAGTGGGCAAAGTATTTACCGACTGGCTGGTCAATTTACCGACTGTTTTGGTAGAAAAAAACGACTCTTTTTAAGAAAAAACGACGGTTTTGACGAAAAATCGACTGTTTTTCAGATAAAACGACTTTTTCAAAGAAAAAATCTATTAATATTACGAAAAACCTACTGCTTATAAGAAAGATCGACTGTTCCCAAGAAAAAATATACCATTTTCCCGAAAAATCGCGCCACTTCGCGCCGCTTCGCGCCAACTCGGTTATTTTATACCGACCGGCCGACAACATTGGAGGGGGGGGCTCCCCCCTCTCCCCCAACCATACGTGACGCTCCTGATCACACGATACTATATATTTAACGACTATTTTCTCAGGTTCAAAGCCTTCCGCGTAATGGAAATCATCAGCGCCATCCTGTCCTTCGGCCCCATCGTGGTCGGCCTAGCGGATGCCATTCGCAATAGCTGGGAGTACACTGGATGGGCAGCAGATGGCCCTGGGATCGATATAGGCATTATCCTATTTCTCTTCGGAGCATCTAACCTTGCATTTTCCATTTGGGCCCTTGTCGAATATAAGAGAAAGGTTACAAAGCAGATAGCCAGGGTAAGCAGAGGGTCTTTTCCGTTTCCGTGCGTGGCATTGCCAATAACGTCCTTCAGTTGCACTTGAAAGCAGTAAAAAAGTGGTATTCCTACTTGTGACCAAGTCATGCTATGAAGCTGGGTCTTCTGTGAAGGGCATCGGCAGCTGAAGCCAGAAGACCTTCCATGACGGAGACGCCTCCGATGGGCTTTATATCTTCTTTGAGAGCGTCCAAATACAGTTTACGTTGGCCTCAACGGAGTTGCTCTTCATTTTCTCCACCCCTCAAATCGATAATGAAAAATTATCATGGTTAGTTTGTCTGAAGAGAATGCAGCATTTAAATCAATATTGCCAGGCAGCATTATGCAGCCTGTTACGTGGCTTTTTTCCAACTCAGGGCTCCTAGCGGATTAAAGAACGATTAGAAACGCTACTCCAGTTGACTTGTCGCCAAAATAAGATTGAAAACTCGAGAACTGGTAAGGTTTAAGCCTAGATGATTGGTGGAAGAGCTAAAGTAAAGAAAACTTTGGCACAGCTAGTAGTAATAATGAAGAATTAACAAATAACAGCATATCAGTCAGAAACGTCAGTGCTGACAAAGAGTTTCAAGCGTCAAGCCAGAGTAGCGTTTCCAGTCTTACTTAATTTTCTGTAGAGCCCAATGGCATATTTAAGCATTTATAGCCACTATGAAGTTGTTTTGCTTTCTAAGCTAGTATTATACCCCAAATTCATTTTCCCCACGCCAGCTATTATCAGAAATTAAAAGATTTCCGCTTTCATTTAGATCAAGAGAATGGAAGATGAAACAAGCGAAGAAACAGATCAGACGTCAATCCCATCGAGTGGACACAGCAACAAAGCTTTCCTTCCATACGAGCCATAAAAACAATCGTACTGGAAACACGAAGAAGAAAATAATTCGCCTCATTCCAGTTCAGCGCTACAAGCAAACTAGTTTCTGAAAGTCACTCATTAATTGGGTTTTTGCAGATGCCATGGTATCTGATACCATGGTATCTGATACCACGGTAGCTGGATCAGCATTGCGGCATTTTTGCAGTTACCCTGGCATCTGATACTACGGTTGCTTTTTGCGCTTTTAGAAGTCATCCCAAAAGAAAAACTGATATCCACTCACATCAAAGTGCCAAACTTCTTTCCCACCAATTTGACAAAATCCTAGGCTCTTGTGTTGATGATGATGAAAGTGGGATAACTTCAGATACCACAGTCCCTGGTATCTGAATATCAGATACCACGGTAACTGGCCAGATCCCACGATAACTGAAAAAACGCCTTTTGAGCGTGGTATCGGATACCACGGTAACTGCGAAAACGACGTTAGACCCTGATATCAGATACTATGGTATCTGCAAAAGACGCAACTGTTGTCTCATTAACAACATATGTTACAGAGAGATAGTTAAATGACACCTGAAAATGAAACCATACTTGAACACACAATGGAGAATGCATTTACAGACATGGTCACGGAGAGTATTCTTCTCCTGAGCGTGACGTTTTCAAAATAAGGATGTTCGTTTCTGGAGGTTTGTACATGCAGACTCCAAGAGAAAAAGCGCAATTCATTCAAATCTTGTACAGCGCTGGCCGGATCGTATTGGAATTTCTTCTAGATATACGTTTGGGCTTAACTGATTAAAAAATATTCCAGAAGAAGGGTTGATTGGAGACATTTGTTCATTTCTAAATTTGTTCGGTGCTGAAATAAGGACAGATGCAAAATGGAGCAAAAATCATAGCTTGGAAACATTCTTTCGTATTTGGATTGGGTTTTCTGCAGGCAATGTTAACGGAAGTCATACAGATAGGGATGATACTTGTTACTCTTCATTCAGGTGTCCTTTAAATACGGATACATAAGGTCGTGAGCAGGAAATAGTGGTTGTTACTAGCTATTCTAAAGACAGTGCGATACGCTGCTTTGGAAGCAGATTACAGAATTTCTACTCATCAATTTGCGGATCCATTTTGCGATTTGCGACGACGGGGAACATTCAGAAACTAGCTAGTCTGCTATGAAGCGCTGAACTGGAATGGTGAATTGTCATTCCAGAATTGTCATTGGCGAATTGTCCTGAAGGGGCGAGGTAACGACGTAAAACCCCTGCATCACAGTGACTGGGTCTGTTGCCTCACGTTCTGCCTCCCGACACAAAAATTGAAATTTCTCAGAGGATTGACGGTGCCAGGATTCACCGTGTTGATGCAGACCCAGTGTTTTAATGCAGACCCCAGTCTCGTGTGAGTTTTTTGTTTAACTAGGAGAAAAACATCACGTGCGCTTGATAGTATTAAATTAAAGTTCCATAAGGTCATCATTGCACACAAAATAGTTGCGTTTTTGCAGATACCATGGTATCTGATACCACGGTCTAAAGTCGTTTTGCAGTTATCGTGGAATCTGATACCACGGTCAAAACGCGTTTTTGCAGTTATCGTGGTAAATGGCCAGTTATCGTGGTATCTGAAAAAGTCATCTCACTTTCATCAGTTTTTGTCAAATTGGTGAGAAAGAAGTTTGGCACTTAGTGATGTGATTGAATATTAGTTTTTCTTTTGGGATGACTTCGAAAAGCGCAAATTCGGCAATTGACGTTTTTGCAGAGCAACCGCATATCAGATACCACGGTAACTGCAAAAACGACTAATTGCAAATCCAGTTACCATGGTAACAGATGCCATGGGATCTGCAAAAGCGCAACTAATATTAAAGTTTGCGCGACCTTTACAGAAGTCTGTCGTGCTGCAATACTGAGCGTTTTGTTTATGTCGTGAGCGCTCTGATTCCGAGGTAGGCTATACACGGTATGACATAAATGGATATGAATTTCGGTGTCAAAAGGTTCAACCCTATTTGTCAATTACATTAATTTTATTCAACCGGCGACATCCATTGGACGGCATGTCGGTGGACAGTAATGAGCTCAGAAGTCCGAAACACGACGGTCATCCTAGGGAAGAACAAGAAACGTCACCCAAACAGATCCTCAAAACTGACTCGAATCCACTTTCGCGTGGTGATGTTTCTGGTTCTTCGCTAGGCACACTGCGATTCTTCGTCCGTGTGAAGAGTTAGTCGTCAAGAGTTATATTTGTCCATGTTTTCATCAAAACGCCAAGCGAGGACGAAAATTGCCGGGTCGGGTTTGAAAGGGGTCACATGTGTTAGGGATAACTATATCTGCTGCGACTTTTGCTTTAAGCTAGATTCTCACAGACTGTGGAAATCGACCGGATCGGCAACTGGCAACCGGCAGTGGCTGCCACATTTCGTATCTGACGCCGCGGTTTTGCCTTTGCGTCTGAATCCAGCTTTAACGCGAGAATGAACTCACTTAGGGACGCGGCTGAATTTTGCGCGCAGAACCACAACACTGCCCTTAGCATTACTTAGATGGATTCTCCACTGGCAATCGTAAGTTGTCGGAACCCATCGTAACGTCTCGTAAGAGGCCATTTAGGCAATTTAAGCCTTTGAGAACACGTCGGATCCGGAGGAACACGGTTACGACGGCCTTACGATTGCCAGTGGAAGACCCACTTTACTGTCTTTCTCCTACCAGTGCCCAGTATAACAAGACCAAAGGTTTCGATGGGATCCCAAAATTTAATATTTATTGGACTTCTTGATCCAGACAATCGGATCTTGTAGATTTCCGAGTTTCGCCACATCCGTTTAATATTTTGCTATTTATCCATAATCCACCGCTTGAATATGTTATCGTTTTGGAGTCAGATGAGAAAACCAAGTTCAGATATGGGTTCAGCAAGGATGTTTACTCCAGTATCCATCCCTAATCGACTTCAGAAAGGCCCTTTACTTTAACCGAATTCTTCGCATTTTAGCAGAATTCCCGTCGAACTGCTTGCAGAGCAAAAGAGCAAGTGACATTGAGAGGAGAAGCTTTTGATCCAAATTTCCGGGTTTTGCTAAATTTTGCAAGCTTATCTGTCAAGGAAGTTCAAAATTCGATTCAGCATGTCTCCTTACCCCGACACTAAATTTCGAATCGACTTCAGAAAAAACCTTGAGCTTCAACCAAATTTCCAGTTTCGGCCAGACTCCGTGTGAATCATTTGTCCGGCAAGAAAACGAAGTTCAGATATGGATTCAGCGGGCCTTCTAACCCCTTCAACGATTATCTCATTAGCTTATAAAATATACTTTTGTACCGCTATTCGAAGCCCCCTCCTCTGCCTCTAAATATAGGCTACAGGACCCATCTACGAACTTGGCCTGTACTTTGACACTGAACCCTCATACGAAGTTTGAACAACGTATCACTCCCGTGCCACTCGTGCTTTGCCCTCTGCCGGGAGTATTTGTTAATTTACCTGTGTACAATTAATGAAATAATAAACGACCCTGAACCTGAACCTGAACCTGTATCTCAACCCCTTTGACCCTCCGACACGACAGAATGCCATGACTAAACCCAAAGAATACGGACGCCAGGTGTAAATAGTCTTTGATTAAACCCAAGAAATATTGCGCATGTGTACAAGCGACCGGAGTCACTATCCCTCCGACGTCCACAGATTAAACAAGGAGTGTCGTAACCCGACGCGCTATGAGCTTTATCGCCTGTATGGATAAAGGGGTAGGGTAGGAACTTGTGTCGCCACTTGGTTTTACCGAAAATTGGTCGACAAATTTTATTAAATTGTTCACAAGACAGTTGTCGAATGAATTCTGCCTTTTTGAGCCAGTAAATGACTGTTGGGACTTTGGAGATAACTAACTGATCGTGTACACTTTTTGTTTATCTCTAGTCTGTTCGGAAGTTGCAACAGCATGTCTCCTCCCACTATGTCATTGGGTTTTAAAATTTCTTTCTAAGTTGCCGGATTCCGGGCGAACTACTTGTCCGGCAAAAAAAAAATAATTTTCATATTCGGATTCAGCATGTTCTCTTACCCGGAATCGAATATCTAATCAACTTCAGATTCAACTTTCACTTTTACAAATTTTCCAGTTTTTGCCGGATTCCGGGTGAACTAATTTCCGGCGTGAAAATAACTTTCACATTACCCCTAAATCGACTTTCTCATTAGCTTTTAAAAAATATTTATTTTCGGTCCTTGATTTGAAACCCCTCCCCACCCCTCAGTAAACAGTTTGGGGCCCTTCTATTAACTTGACCAAAAGAATCCTGACACGAAATTTCATCAAAATATCTCATTCCCTTCGATAGTTGTCGTTCTCACAGACGGACGGACAACTTTTACGAGTCATAGGTCCTCCTACGCTTTGGGATCCCCAAAACCGACCGAGAACCTTCTCATCTGCCACGAGCTTGCAGTAGGCTAATCGTTGGTATTCAACGTCTTCTCGTTTTACTACGGAACGTCCGATACACTGTCAGAAGTTTCATAAGAGATTACACGAGGATGCTCGGTTTCAACAGATAATGCGTAACAGATAACGCTTCGGATGTTATCTGTTGTGTTTCAAAATGTTATGCATAATAAGCGTTACCATCAGGAAGAACCGAAAAAACGCCAAAAAGTATCTGTTGGGTTTTCCGACATCATGACGATAAGGAATAAAGTCCGTAGATGTTTTTTTGGCTCTTCCTAACAAAGCTTGTTATTCGTAACATTTCATGCATAACATTTTCAAACACAACAGATAACATCTGAAGTGTTATCTGCTACGCATTATCTGTTGAAACTGCGCATCCTCGTGTTATCTGTTATGAAACTTCTGACAGTGTAGTGGATTGCGAAGAATTCGGCTAAAAGGCCGGGGCCAACCAATCTCCGCGAGCGGCATAGGACTTAAGGGTGATTCTGGCAGTCTGGAAAGCTCCACTCTATGTGCCGTGTATTCCGCTCAGTAGTGTTGAAAGTGAATCCACTACTTACGTGGAAAGTGGATTCGGCAAGCCAGCGAGAAGTGGTAAAGGCGCAATGACTTTACGTTAGTTGTTGCGCTCGTCGGATTCTCGCTTCGCTTTTCGGAAAGTGAATCCGTAAGAACGTCAGAATGGCCCTTTATGATGACTGGGTAAAGAGACTAAAGAGAGATCGGAAAATGTCGGCATATTCTTATTCGTCGCCAAAATTTCGGAATATTCCGATTCGTGGCTAAAGTCGCATACTTCCAAAAAATGCAATTTTATTCAGTCAACAAAATAGCAAAAAGTAATTTGCTTCACTACAGGCAGTTTGTAATTACTATGAACTGGCGCAAAAACTAGAAACCCGTATAACAAATTATATAATAAACCTATGAAACAACTAGCGCTTTCTATTTCTAAAATGCAGTTTCTCCCATCAAGCTACGTACATACAGAATGGCAACCACAGGGAACTTTGTTTTTTCGCTTCGAACCTTTGGCCCACAGCTGAATCCAAAATCCGGCCTGCCTCGGCCACAAAATTTCGCTCCAATCTCAACAGACTAGCCATTTTTTTTCGGGACCGAAAATCGGAAACGATTTGAAATCGTTTTTCCAGGCCAATGTGGGACTTATTTCCATTTGCTGGACATTATTCTTGCTTTCCGTTGAGAATTCTCAAATAGTTATGATGGGTATTAAATTAATAATAATAATAGCAAATGCTCAAGCCCTGCGGCAACATGATCCGAAGCTCGCATCTGAATTCTGGCATTCTGTGCGCTTCATTCTCGTTCGACAATATTTTGATCAAAGAAAGTACGTGCGATGCCATATCACAAATCGTCCATATCATTATATCGTTTAAATCGTTATCAAGAACCGAAAATCTTGTAGATGAACCTCGGATTAATATTACTAACCTACTTCCACAATCACTCCGTATATTTCTAAACCCGGAGACGGCAATTTCGTACGGCGCATTCTAACCCCTCTAACAAAACCATGCTGGTTTTCTAACTTGCCGTGTTTTGCTACCTTCGATGTGTATCACGCTGTCAACGGTTGTCTGCGAGAAGTTTTTCCATCGGAAAAACCGGTTCTGTAAATTGTTTCCCTGTTTTCGCTACAAGTCAACGGGTCTTGGAAAAGGCTTAAAACGGCCAAAACCGTTCGTTATTTGTTGAAACCACAGCACAGTTTTAAAGTATTCAAATATTTTAAAATACTGATAAGTTGAATAGTAAATAGTGCGAGGGGTACTTCAAGATCCATTCGGCGACAACAGGACTCCCAAATTTCCGATTCCCCAATGCAATCAGGAAGACAATTTAATTTCAAGCTGTGCTGACATTTGCAAAACACCTTCCGTTTAAAAAGTTCACTTCTCCGAGCCATCCTCGCTTCCCAAAAATCAAGCAGTGCTCATTTAGTTGGCTGCGTTAAACGTATACGTAAGCTGAGTTTTATCCCAGCGATATTTCGGCCCTTCTTGGCAAATGTCCAAACATGCTTAAAGAACCCGTCGTGTCTCTAATGCGAATGCAACCTACTTTCGTAATTGCATTCATTATTCTTAACCTCGGAGACCCAAATTTTATACGATACTAAGCCCACAAACGATATCTCACTAATCTTTGCACTTGCCACGATTCACTATTTTCCATGCGCATCGAGTGTTCGCGGGCCATATATTGATGCGTAAAACCGGTTCTTTGAAATTTGCCCAATTTTTGCTAGAGTCAATGGACCTGGGAAAGTGCTAAACACAGCCGAAGTCGTGGATAATTTGTTAGAAGCAGATCCTAGTTCTACCGTATTCAAATAGTCTTGAATAATGGAACATAAACAATAAATACTGCGAGGTGTGCTTTCAAAAGCACAGTATTGTTGACTTTTTGAAGACACCATCAGTTGGGATGTCTCGGTCTCTTTTACTGCTGGTTCGAACAGACTTCACTTCTGCACCAAAATACTGTCAAATTTGGGCGTTGAAAAATTCAAATTTGAGCGTCTTTGCGGCCGGACGGAAAGCCGCGAACACAGACTGCGGTGAACCAAGGGTAACCGGAACTCCTAAATGGCGTTTCTGGCGGTCTGGAAAACCCCGTTAATTTATGCGCCGGCTGTTACTGCGACTTCGGCTAAAGCTCGCTTCATTACCCAGTGCTATTTTGCGCTGCAAGACTTTCGGAAAGCGACTCGAACTGTTAAGGAATGCGAATGTATGACGGGAATGGCCGGAAACGCTTTCCATGAATTCCAGCGCGTGGCGGCTTTTCGTTTTGCTTTTCAGAACACGAATCCGTGAGGACGCCAGAATCGCCCTTAAACCAAAATGGTAAGTTGGATGGTCCCCCTACACTAGTAATCTATATTTGTACAATCGCCTTCCAATTTGCTGCTTTTCTTCTATTAAAAATTAGGTAGATGCTGCACTAATAGAAGGAAGGATATCCGTAGACGAGAAATTATAATTTATATATATTGCTGAGTATGTATTTGAATTCATACAGAGCCGAGCGGGAAGCGAGGCGAAGGACGCCTTCCCATTTATGAACCTTTCTATGGACAATCAAACCTTATGTAGCTCCTTAAACTGATGACGTCAAACTTGTACGCAATTCCGCCTAGACTTAGTCAACAGCAAAATCTAGTTGAAATCGCGTACAGAGCCTCGTTTTTGTTGCAGTATGCTGCCGCATCGCTGCTGCAGCACTTCTTTGCTTTCGCGCAAGATGCGGTTTTGGATTCACTGCCTCCACAATTTCTTCTTGGTAAGCAGCACCTTGCAGGGAAGCACTGACTTGGTCGGTAAGCAAGTCCGCGATTCTCGAGAAGCGCTGCCGTCTTCGTCGGAAGCACTGCAGTACAAAAACGAAAGAAGGAATAATAATCGCGGAAGCGTCCGAGAAGTGGACCTGCTGCTTGCAAAAAAAGGAGGCTCAGGTACCAGCAAATTGGAAGGCAATCTGACACATACATAGCACGCTCCCAGTTGTACGGATATTTACGATTCCGATGCGGCTTATAGCTGTCCTGCGGCAGAGTACAGGAGCTGGCTCGGGTAAGCAAGGGGTCCGGATTTTCGCCCGCCGTTTCTGGCGAAGATCGGGTCCTCCTACCGGATTTCAGACTTTTTATTGATGGCCTGGACACATACGACCCGCAACCTTCAGTTTTAGTCCACAAAAAGGTCTCGTTGTAAGACACACCAGCTGCACTCAAACAAAAATGCAAAGGAATATCAAGCAGTCAGGCCTAAATCCCTAAAAAACACCTATCACTTGAATCTAGTGCATGACTGAAAACAATTGAGCCAAACACGGAGTCTAAAAAATGTGGTTACACGATTATATACTTGGTATGTACCATAATATGCCTAGAGTCAAGAAGAAATGGTAAAAAAAAGAGCAGGCCTGTAAATTCTTCCTCATTCCAGTACTAGTTCGTAAGAAAAAAACAACAACAACAGAAAACAAAAGCAAATCTCGATCAATGGAGGAAGACAAAGGAAGAACGGTCTAGGAAGAATTTCTAGGTCTGCAGATGTCCTAATAAAAATGTGCGTGTGAAGGGGAAGCTGCAAGACGTTGGAAGACACAACAGAGAGCCGGCATACCGAAAGCCAACCGAAATCTGCGCGCACCTTCGCTTACTGCAGTCTGCATTCAGATATACTGAAAATCGCGAGACAATAAGAATGCAGCTGCGTTTGGTGCACTTCGCTTGTATTGTTGTCTATATGTAGTTGCGTGTACTGCAACATGCGTGCAGCGACTCGTCTGCAATATCAGAGCCGCTTGGTCGCAGGGTTGCCACGGATTGCACGAAACTGCTACTTCTGACACCGTTTTTCCTCTAAAGTAGCACTGTTTGTGACGTAGCAAGAAACGCAGCACTATTACAGCAAGGTTGCAACACCCAATTTTTGGCTGAAATGGCACTTTTTCAAGAAAGGACACTTTTTTCCGATCTTCAGTAACACGAAAATTTCACCAGTGTGGCAACCCTGCTTGGTTGTCTGAATCCCGCGAAAACAAAAACAGCGACAGGCAAGCACCGCAGAGGTATGCTTATTTGAACGTTCGTTATCTTTGAACAGTGCCATTTTCGTCCACTTGCTGTGAGAAAATATCAACTAACAGTCAGCCAAAGTAGCTAATAAAGACTCCCCACAACCCCTGAACGGGTGTTTGGGTCTTCATTTTACCATTTACCCCTAAAATTGCACTGTTCCAAGTTAACTAACGGTCAAAGAAGCATATCTGCTCTGTACCGCAACAACACCGTGATGATCATCAAAGCCTGTCACATTCTGTTTTTAAGGACAAGTGATTTATTTTTGTACAGCACGGCAACCCTGATCACCAGCTAGCGCCCAACCTGCACATATCTGCACGCATTGTGATCTGTGAGCAACTACGCGGACTGATATAAGAGGAGACTTGCTAATACTATTAACTGCCCGCGGAAATGTCTACTGTAATCCACGGTAAAGGTATGTTACTTAGATTTGAACAGTGCAGGTTTTTGCTAAATAAAACAATAAAGCACAGTACATGCACTCAGAAGGTCTAAGGAGCACTTAAGGAACTGCTTTGACTAAACACTATTTTACTTTTATCGCAGCTAGTGGACGAAATGGCACTGTTCAAAGTTAAGTAACTATTCAAAGAAGAATACCGCTACTCAGGGGCGTCACGTATGGGGGAGGGCGGGGGAGTCGGCCAGTCGGTAAAAAATAGCTGATTTTTGTAAAAACAGTCAAATTTTTTTCTTGGAAGTGCAGCCGATTTTTCTTTAAAACAGTCGTTTTTTTCTGGAAAGCAGTCGATAAAAACGACCAGCCAGTCGGTAAATACCTTGCCCCTCCCCCCAAACATTTTGGCTAGTGTACTGCTCTCTACTGTACTGCTTGTACAGTTAGCTGCCAGCGAGTGTACTGCCACCTATACGCAGTTGCGTGTATTAGAAGTTCCGCCAACTCTCGTGACTACAAACGTACTGTAGCCTGCACGTGCTTGCGTTTACTACACTCTTATGGGTGATAGCGTGTTTCTTTCAAGGGATTGCAGCTTCCGGCCATGACCTAACTAAGTAGCCTTCAACTAGAAATTCTAACTCGGAAGATATTTGGAAAAAAGTTTTACGGAGTTCCCGGGACGGAGATTTCTCGAAGCTCTGAAAGGTGTTTGTAGTGAGATTCAAGGACCTTGAATGCCCCACTTTCTTCTTCCTCCGCGACCTGAGGTTGAACGGCGGCGAGGAAGCCACCGACGAGGTGCAGGGAGCCGGTTACCAACACCTGGATCTGAAAGAGGAAAAGCCAGGCTTCACCTACCAGATTACCAGACGTCCGGGGCTTCCGCTTGGTCAAGCAAACCCTTCCAGATTTTCATGATAACGATGATAGCTAAATTTGAAGTTTTTCAACATTTCCTAGATGTCCCCTTTACATTTCAAATATCTCTTGCATCTGCTTTCTTCCCCCATTTGCATATTTTTCTCTCGAACGGGTTGCCTCTATGGCACCTTCCAGACATCCGGAATCTGGGGTGTCCTAACACCCCGGACTTCCAGACGTTTTTGGGCTGGCTTCACCTTCCAGATACGTCTCGGCGAAACCGGCTGTCTGGAATCGAAAAATCTGGAAGGTGAAGCCTCGCTTGATGAAGCCAAGTCAAAGCCAGGCTAAGTGCTTCCACAGTCCCGAATTTTAGGGTGTCGACTAAGTTGTATCGGAATTCGACAGTACAGAGTGGCGTCATGTGATTGAGGACCCAACACAGGATTTGATTGTCCCTAGGCCGTTTTTGTTTTGTAAATGTAAACGCGACCGGCGCCTCGCTGGCCGCTTCTTCTGGCCCATACTGATACCCTATTCGGCGCTTAGAACAGGTGAATAAAACCAATCTATCATTCAAACATAAACCTTGTCTTCATGTAATTCTGTAATTTGCACTTATATTCTGGTTTGAAACTATTTTCCTTGACGAAACGCCGGAAGCACGCAGCACCTAGTGGACCTAATACTCTTACTAATGTACGTCAAATAACCGCAAGATGGGACGCTGGACGGGTAACAAGTTAGATGCGAAAGCAGAGCAGATGCAATAGCAACGCTTCCCATCATCTTAGATGAAAACGAACCTAGCAATGGGACTATAGTAAAACTAACTAAGCAATAGGACTCTATATCATATGGCATCCCTTTACATTCAAGAACTGACAATTTTGCATTACTAATTCGGCACCACGGACCTACCAAGACTGAACATAACAAGAGCTACGAGCTCGTGTGGCACTTGTTATGAGTAGGTGTTGCAAGGAAGTAGATGAGAACGTAACAAAATACCTCCTTCAACCTCCTAGGATTGGACCTAGAAACTAGGATATTTAGTTTCACTCGAGGATGAGCATTCATGGCATCGCCTCGGATCATCTAGATTAAATGTCAGGGCACAATATTTCCGGTACTCGTCCCCCTCAAACTCCCCCTACCACGGCCAAAGACACATAAACTGATTATCTAAGGCATCTTCTCTTACCGGCTATCAAGTTTCGCTTGAGTCTGAGCATTTTTCGCGAAACTACGGTACCCCCCCCCCCCCCCGTCGTTCAGATCCGGTCCGGACCCTAAACTATGTCTTCTAGGGAACATCGTATCTCTACTCCCCAAGTTTCCTTCAAATCCCTCCACTCGTTTGATCCCTATGCGAGCCACAAAATTTCCGGGACTCCCACTCCAACTCCCCACACTATGGCCAAATACCACTAGGAAACATAGACGTCGTATCTCTGACATCTCCTTTCTCATCCTTCAAGTTTGAGTCCAATCGAAGCACATCTGCAAATTTCCGGTTTCCGGCTCCTCCTCCTCCTACCCTGGCCGGATCCTGTCTGAGCCGTAAAAAACAGACTAGGTCGCACAAAATCGGCACTGTCAAAGTTGCACCCATTCGGTACATTCGTTTGATTTTTGTGCATGTCACAAAGTTTTCAGACCCCCCCCCCCCCCCCCTCCAACCATTGCCGCATGCGGTTCGGAGACATGTCTTGCCTGTCTAGGTCATTAGTTCTTATCACCAGAAAAGTTTTACTCGAATCGGACCACCCGTTCGCAACCTACACAAATCAGTAATTTCCGGATTCCCCTCCCCTTAACTCCACCGAAAACGGTCGGATCAAGAAACGGAAGTTTTTCTAGGGCATTGTGTCAGGTCCTTAAGTCTATTTGGTTGGGTCACTAATATGCCTGCCAATTTTCATCGTCCTTACCACATCTGGAAGTATCCTTACTCGCGATGACCGGAATTCTGAGAAACCCCCTCCAGCTCCCCCCAAAGAGCCCCGATATGGTCTAGTTCTGTCAACAACGTATCTAGGGATTATGTTTGTTCTTCCCACCAAATTCCATCACGATCCCTCGACGCTAAGCGTTTCACGAAAATTTCGGTGCCCTCTTCGATTCCCCCCACAAGTATCGGATCCGTTCCGGACTTGACATGGAACATCGGAGACGACACTTCTTTCCACTTGTGAAGTCTCATTCAAACCAGATCTCCCGTCCAAAAGTTATGAATGCCACTAGATTCCGAATTACCCATCCCTCCACTCCCCCCGCGACGCTCTGATCATGCAAACGACTACTCTCAAGTCGATTTGTTCGAGTCCTTGACACGACAGCCCAGTTTCATCGTCTTAGTACATCAGGAAGTACCACACTCGCGGGACCACCAGAATTCCGGACCCCCCCCCTCCCCAACTCCCCCCACAGTGCCTGAATCCGGCCGTTTATGTCAATGATGTATCTACTGTTTGCTTGGTGTCTTCCCATCAAGTTTCATCTCGATCCCTCCACTCATAGCGTTTCCAAAGATTTCCGGTTGCCCCCTCCAGCTCCCCCCAAAAGTCACCCGATCCGGTCTGGATTTAAGTTGGTCGTCTGAGGCACGAGATCTTTCCAAATATCAAGTTTCGTGAAGATCCGATCATCCGTTCAAAAGTTATAAATACATCAAGATTCTGGATTCCCCCTCCTTCCACTCCCCCCACGATGCTCGGATCGGGGAAGTGACTATTTCCAACTTAATCATTTGGTGTCCCCGATATGCCTGCCAAGTTTCATCGTCCTAGCTAATGTGGAAGTGCCCGAACTAGCAAACCCTGGACAGACCGACGGACGGACAGAAATTGTGATCGCTATATGGCACTTGGCCGAAAGGCAAGTGCCATAAAAAGCCCTACCCAGGCTACCAGCTTTTGTACTGTCTTCTGAAAATCTGCAGAAAACAATTATCTTTTTTAAGTTTAGAAGATGTATTAACCCCCACTATAAGCCTCGATCTGTTTCTAAATTTTTAAAGCAATAACATCTAATTGTCTGGATCAAATATTAAATTTTTGGGATCCCATCGAACCTTTGGTCTTGTTTAGCATTATAGTCAAGCCGACCCTTCCATATTTGACAGCTAATGTCACCACCCTTCAGAATTTCCTCGATGTCCCCTTCGAATTATCTTTTGCTTCCTAGTCCTAATCACTCTCTCTCTTTCTCCTACTCGATTCATTTGCATATTTACAGGTTCTCTCAAGTCTCAAATGTGTTGACTCTTTGACACGTTTCACATTTCCGGAATCTAGAGTGGACATTCCGGACCTCCAGACGTTTTTGGCCTGGCTTTACCTTCCAGATCCGTCTCGACGAAGACGGATGTCTGGAATCAAAACCTGGAAGTTCGTCCTCTTTCATACGTTCCGTAACTCAGCTCAATCGTTACCCGTTACAGGAAATAGCACCGAGGCATGGCGAGATTACGCAACTGCACGTGATCACCTTTGGAAGGGTTTTCTGTTCTGGTTCTGTTGTTGTTGTTCTTTCTTTTTATTTTTTGGTTCATTATTTGGTTAATTTGTTAGCAGTTAGTTTCGTGTTGTTTTTTGTATGGTGTATTTCCGAATATTACTTTTTCCTCTTTTTTGTATTTATACTCCGTCTTTCTCTTTGTGAGTGTATGCTGTGGTCATCCATAAATTATTATTATTATTATTATGATAGTTACGAGAAATCCTGACAAATTTTAGAACAAACGTTTTCAGCGTTGGTTCATGCATCGGAGAATATGCCAGCGCAGACATTCTTCATGTAACAATCGAGCTTGGGGAGTGGACGAATGTACGAGGACGACTGTGTCCCGGCCCGAATCAACGTAGATATCTGCAATCTACATCATCGGCATAATGGTATGCCGAAGATGGCATACGATTATCGGTATGCCGAGTATCTGCTGAGCCCCCCCCCCCCCGTGGGCAAAGGATACAAAAATTAGTACAAAGTACCATCTTGCGGACCCTGTGACTGCGATTGAGGCAAGAATAAAGAAGTTTTAAAGCTCGTTAAACAGATCCCACGGTTCATACGACTCATTTACGTGCTGATGTTCGTATCCTCTTACATTGTTGTTGTGTTGTAATGTTGTATTGCGTGTTTTTTTCTCTCTTCTTTTCTGTTTTGTTTACTCAGTCTAGGTCCTCTCGGGCCAATTTTGATGGGAAATAAATTTGTTCATTCATTCATTCATTGTGTAGAGGCACCCCAGGATTGGCTCACGCGACGTACTTCCGTAATCAATTGCAGAATGCTCCTATAAACAACTGAGCGCAGGGTCAAAAAGGTGAAACGAAAGACTTGACAAGCCTTTACTCAAAGCCCAGTAGCCTGATTTTCAGTACACTTTCTAGAAACCAGAACAAATAAAAAGCAAGAGCTTCTTTTACAGCGACCACTTAGGTTGGTATCTCTTACCTGGCCAACTTTCCGGAGAGATAGGCTGAACCCTGGGATACTCTTGATGACTAATTCTCCTTGCCGATGCAAAATCCCCTGGTACCCATCACAGCTGCTCCCGAAGATCGCCGTGATTGTTTGACACAGGATTTGAGTTGTTGGTTGACGACAGCGGAAAAACGGAGTCACGCATTTTTATCGGGTTTTCAGGCTTATTTTAGTGAATACGTGATGGGTAACTAGACTGTCAGGTCATAACCCTTTTCGGTAAACTTTAAGTCCTCTAAAACCAATCATCCTCTTCTCTATCATGACTTGTTTTCTACATGGTCGGTGTAGGCTACGCGACTTACTTTCCTCACCAGTCGGGAAGCCTCCTATAGGCTAATGAGCAGATAGGCAGTGCTTAACACGGCAGCGGGAGACAAGGCCCTCGCAAACTAACGGCAGACTGTATGCCTTTAGTTGTGCTTTAACGGTTTATGAGACATACCTGCCTATAGTGGTCGTTTAGTTCCTTGTCTGCCAGCCACTGTAGAACCTCTGTTATGTAACTGAAAACGAGGGTGGAATTCTCAGGGTTGGACTCGTCTACGTGGTTCATTTCCAATTTCAGGCTAAGCCACGCCTCTTGATTCTCTTCCAGACGTTTCAATTGGCTCTGGCGAGAGACTTGGAAGTTGGCAACGTCTAGAAAGGCAATTCTTCCAGGAGAAATAAGGAAAAGATCACTGTATTACGTCTGGGGCAAAGAGAAGAAGTCCTGGAAGCTCTACAGAAATGTCCAAAACAACAACTGTCTGAGGTTAAGGAGAGACACAACGAGGGTAAACTAATACAGAGTTATTCGTTAGAAGAAATTAGAAACAAAGGAAATACTGAGGATTTTGGTAGTTAAGGGTAAATGTACCATCAGCCCTGATAGGCATTACTGGCGGTGTTGATACCCGATTCTCTGTCCTCAGCTATGAAGGATAATGGGAGGTTGGGGGCAAGTTTAATTTTATACGAGATACGGTATGTAATTTTGACCTGTCTTTTGTTTATTGGTGTAGTTTATTTATGAAATTTTAATGTTATCAGATAAGTAATATTGACCTGTCGAGTTGATTGATAGTGCTTGAAGTGTCTTTATTTGTATTGACATATCCAAAGCTATTTTTACGTATTTAAAGATATTACGGATTAAACATCATTTATTATTTATTTAAAGTCATCGTGGTGCTTTCGCACACCCTTCCTCAAATTTATCTAGGGTTTACCCAGTTGAAGCTGGGTCGACTTGGCTTGTCTTACAGGATCACCCAAACCAAACGAGGCACCACCTGGACTCGAACCTGCGCCCCAAGGGGAACAGGAAAACTTCGATTCCAGCGCGCCAACCACTCGGTCAGGACGGATTTTGGGGCGGGAATAGAGAAGGATAGATGGAAGTGTTAAACAAGTACATTGACGTTAAACTAACCAGACTTTAAAGATCATGGTTTGAACCATTCGATGTTTTTCTTCTTCCGGTAAAAAAAAACTTGAACCATTCGACAAAGTGCAGTTTAGATAAAGTTTATCATAGTGCCCGTAATCACTAGCGCACGGAACTCCCAAGCGAAGGGTCGCTCGCTCGAGTCTCGGTGGGGCCAACCATTTGGTTTAGGGCGGGCGTTAGTGGCGTTTCCCCATAAGACAAGCCAAAAGTCCACCCAGCTTCAAATGGGTACCTAGAGAAATCAAGAAAAAACACGGGAAGCTTTGGATGATTTTCCCCAAACATGCATCCCAGTCCCAGCCGAGGGCTATCAGAAGGTGCGCTACGCACGCGTGTATCACCTGCGCTACGTGAACCTTAACCGGTTTTCATGCGAAAATTTGCTTGATTTTTATTTCCAAATATAAGGTTTGAAGCCAAGCTGACCATTCGTTTCAAATAAAAATAGAAAAACGAGATTTTCGGGGTTTTTCTTGATCAGCTAGTCACCCCTCCAAGATGATGTGCGAGGGATAAATACAATTTCGGATATTTCGGTTGCACTTCCGGCAAAACCGTCCTCAGCGAAAGAAACAGAATATCCGAAAATATCCGAAATTGTATTTATCCCTCGCACATCATCTTGGAGGGGTAACTAGCTGATCAAGGAAAAAAAAACCCGAAAATCTCATTTTTCTGTTTTTATTTTTATATCCCTGGACTACATCCCTGATCAGAGTTCCACGAACGACTTACACAAATTTAAATGGTATCAGTACCTCGTCGGAACCTAAACGATAGAATTTCATCGATTTTAGGATATTACTAGAGGAACATACACCAGGTTAAGTGATGTGCCGTGAGTTCACTTTACGTTAAACTGTACCTTCTTATTAATACTATTGACGACTAAAGCGGAATTCACACAGAGGGCGTCACACAAAAATCGCCAGACAAAAATACGCCTCGCGATGTCTAGGCGAAATCGCAGGGTGTGTCAGATGGAGAGCGAATCGGAGTGAATACGCCCGAGATTTATTTCTAGAAATGTGAACAGAAAAAAATGGAGAGGTGTATGGAGCCTAGAGGAGAAGCTTGCTTTGCAAGTTTAATTTTATACGAGATACGGTATGTAATTTTGACCTGTCTTTTGTTTATTGGTGTAGTTTATTTATGAAATTTTAATGTTATCAGATAAGTAATATTGACCTGTCGAGTTGATTGATAGTGCTTGAAGTGTCTTTATTTGTATTGACATATCCAAAGCTATTTTTACGTATTTAAAGATATTACGGATTAAACATCATTTATTATTTATTTAAAGTCATCGTGGTGCTTTCGCACACCCTTCCTCAAATTTATCTAGGGTTTACCCAGTTGAAGCTGGGTCGACTTGGCTTGTCTTACAGGATCACCCAAACCAAACGAGGCACCACCTGGACTCGAACCTGCGCCCCAAGGGGAACAGGAAAACTTCGATTCCAGCGCGCCAACCACTCGGTCAGGACGGATTTTGGGGCGGGAATAGAGAAGGACAGATGGAAGTGTTAAACAAGTACATTGACGTTAAACTAACCAGACTTTAAAGATCATGGTTTGAACCATTCGATGTTTTTCTTCTTCCGGTAAAAAAAAACTTGAACCATTCGACAAAGTGCAGTTTAGATAAAGTTTATCATAGTGCCCGTAATCACTAGCGCACGGAACTCCCAAGCGAAGGGTCGCTCGCTCGAGTCTCGGTGGGGCCAACCATTTGGTTTAGGGCGGGCGTTAGTGGCGTTTCCCCATAAGACAAGCCAAAAGTCCACCCAGCTTCAAATGGGTACCTAGAGAAATCAAGAAAAAACACGGGAAGCTTTGGATGATTTTCCCCAAACATGCATCCCAGTCCCAGCCGAGGGCTATCAGAAGGTGCGCTACGCACGCGTGTATCACCTGCGCTACGTGAACCTTAACCGGTTTTCATGCGAAAATTTGCTTGATTTTTATTTCCAAATATAAGGTTTGAAGCCAAGCTGACCATTCGTTTCAAATAAAAATAGAAAAACGAGATTTTCGGGGTTTTTCTTGATCAGCTAGTCACCCCTCCAAGATGATGTGCGAGGGATAAATACAATTTCGGATATTTCGGTTGCACTTCCGGCAAAACCGTCCTCAGCGAAAGAAACAGAATATCCGAAAATATCCGAAATTGTATTTATCCCTCGCACATCATCTTGGAGGGGTAACTAGCTGATCAAGGAAAAAAAAACCCGAAAATCTCATTTTTCTGTTTTTATTTTTATATCCCTAGACTACATCCCTGATCAGAGTTCCACGAACGACTTACACAAATTTAAATGGTATCAGTACCTCGTCGGAACCTAAACGATAGAATTTCATCGATTTTAGGATATTACTAGAGGAACATACACCAGGTTAAGTGATGTGCCGTGAGTTCACTTTACGTTAAACTGTACCTTCTTATTAATACTATTGACGACTAAAGCGGAATTCACACAGAGGGCGTCACACAAAAATCGCCAGACAAAAATACGCCTCGCGATGTCTAGGCGAAATCGCAGGGTGTGTCAGATGGAGAGCGAATCGGAGTGAATACGCCCGAGATTTATTTCTAGAAATGTGAACAGAAAAAAATGGAGAGGTGTATGGAGCCTAGAGGAGAAGCTTGCTTTGCTATAGCACAGCCCAAATCAAGACAGCCTGTGTACAGCTGGCATCTGGGCACAACCTAAAAATGAAGGACAAGAGCTTCCTGCTGACTACACTACTGTGCTTTCCTACATGTCTCTACTGTACCTTCTTCTCCAATTCCTTGGCTAATTTCTTTCCAGGCATTTTCCCTAATTCCGTTGTCTTTGTACTCCTTAATACCAGTATCATAGTAGATTACTGGACAACCCTGAACTAGGCAAAGAAGCTGGTCCACATCCATCTCAGATTATTTGCCAGGCGTTGCAATTTTTTTCGGCTCGGAGCCGAAGCTCGAAAAAGCGTTTTTTTTTTTGCCTGACGATGCGTTTTTTTAACGCCTGGCGTGACGAATATCGCTAGGCGTGGCGAAATTCGCTCTCTGTGTGAATGGGGCTTAACTCTTCGTGCCATTGAAGAATCGTCGCGTGCCTAGCGAAGAGCCAGAGACGTCACCACAACCTGACCACAACAAAAGTTGTTGATTGGTTTGCACAGGGTTTGAATAAATTTTGAAGAATCGTCTGGGGGAGGTTTCTCGTTCTTTCCGAGGTTCACTGGCGTGTTTTTGACTTAGCCATATAGAGTATTACCGCGTCACTTCGCCGTAAACTATCTCGCACACCCACGCGTCGGGCGCGAACGAAGTGAAAGGAGTGTGTTAGATTTAAGCCGCGTTCGATTTATCCTCGTCTCGGTCCTGTCTCAGTCCTGTGAGACAAACGCCGTTTTATTTAACTGCCTTGTCCGCTTACTGCCGTGTTATTTCTCCTGTCAGCGGACAATTGTCAGTGCCTTGTCAGACAGGACGCCGTGAATGTTTACATGATCCTCGGAGCAAGTTTCGGTCTTGTCACGGGTAGATTTCTCGACTGCGTCTTATTTGTGATGCTTATCCAGTGAGTCATTCACAACGGCTTTAAACCGTGACAAGGCTTGACAAGAGGACAAGACCGAGAAAAGAAGAAAAAAAAATCCTAAACACCCAATCCTCCGTAAAATGCTCCCCATCGATTTTGAAACCGAACGGCCAAGACCTCCAAGACTAGTTGCGAACCCAATTCCAAAACTGCAACTTGTCCAATGCACCCACGTAAGATGCACTAACAGCTTTGTTGGCATTTATTAAACTGTTTAACGCTTCACCAACCATTAAAGAGCCCACATGATTTTATATTGTTTTTTAAGCAGCAGGTTTTTAAGTCTGACCGATTAGTATAGTGTAATCATTTATTTTTTTTCTGTTGTTTTGATGCAAACTGAAATAGCAGTCGACTCGGCAGTCACGCTTGCTTTTTTTGTTTCTATATATTGATGTGTATTTGTATGATGGCGTTGGAATCAGTTAGTCGGCACACGCCGCGAGTAAGATTCTTAATGATTAAACGATTTGATTGAATTTAAGGACTCAAATCGAACGCAGCTTTAGTAGCAAGTAGATTGAGCCCGGAAAACATGTTTTTGTTGACTAACCGGTTTTGGTAAAACGAACAGTGATTAAACGGTTTTTATGCAATGAGCAGAGAAACACTCGGCAATTTAGAACGTTCACGACATGATACCACTGAAATGGCTTGCACCCGGGAACTCTTTGCTTGCCAACAATAGTACGAGGGACTACATGAAATGTGAAATAACTTACCAGAAGAGTTCGATTGTTCGGAGTCCAAGACATTCGTGGTAAAAACAGTATAATCCCACTTGTGTTCAATTAAATGGCCTAAAAGTTGACGCGGACATCTGTCACCAGTTGCGTTGAAGACTAGAACTTTCAGTACTTCATCCCTGGAAAACAAAATATATCTGAATTAGCCTATGACGTCTCACTAGTTCCGTCAAGTTTTTCAAGAGATTGCTAGCTCTGAGGTCATGATCTCACTAGATTGGAATACTCCCTCTGGACTGTTTCGCAATGGTTGCAATGTCATCCAGTCCACCCCCCCCTCCCATACCAACGTTCCGATCCGAAGTTTCTTCTCCAATTATTTCTCTTCTGTCTATGAAGCTGCAGAAATATCCGATTTTTTACTTTTTCACTTTGCACCATCTTTCCTTCCTTGTTGTCGGATTCCGACAACAAGACCCCTCCGACAACAATATCCCATCCCATCATCCGTGCGAGGGTCAGACAGGAAAACTAGCAATCGTTTTTTGCCGTATATGCGTATTCGTACTCGACGAATTCGTATTTATATATTATAAACAAAATTATTATATAAAATTCTAATATAAATAAATAGTATAAATAAAATTAGTATATAAATATATTCATAGTCGTATATTTAGAAGTATTCGTCAACTCAGTTTCTAGAAGGTTTTATACCAGCATTTGTTTCAGATCGTTTATAGCCAGGCTTCACCTTTCAGATTCCAGACAGCCGTTTTCGTCGAAATGGATCTGAAAGGTGCAGCCAGGCCAAAAACGTCTGGAAGTCCGGGGTGCTGGACACCGCAGATTCCGGATGTCTGGAAGGTGCCATAGAGGCAACCAGTTCTAGAGACACAACAAATATGCAAATGAAGGAAGAAAAGGGAAAGTGATTGGCAGTATGACTGGGATGCAAGAGATATTGGAAATGCAAAGGGGTCATCTAGGAAATGTTGAAGAACAGCACATTTTGCTTTCATCATTATCATGAAAAACTGGAAGGGTTGGCTTGACTATGCGGAAGCCACGGACGTCTGGGAATCTGGAAGGTCAAGCCTGGCTTTTATCGTAAAGTGTAAAACTTAATTTTTTTGTCTGTTGTTTTGTTGTTTGTCTTTTGCAAATATTTACATGAGTGAAATATTCTCGCAGTAATACTCTTTTTGGTTTAACTGAAAAGTCTCAGTTTTGTTCCTCTAATCCACCAAAACAGTAGAAAAAACGAATACCCGATTCACTCTTCTGTCATACGTGACTCGTACTTGACCAACTCCTGACACCATGGGTGACGGGGAGTTCAAAACACATCCATTAAGCACACAACCCAACTCGACCGAACAACAGACTCAAAGCTACCAGTGTAAACTGTGCGAGACTTATTCCATGCAGTGATATACCTAATTAAGTAATAAAGTAGACTGTATATATATATATTAATCGTAAATTGTGGATCTCTTGAAGTTAGTGGCAAAATGTTTTATATATTTTTTAGTTGTTTAAGATAGCGAGTATTTTATATGACCTATTCAGGAAATAAAAGGTTATTTATTTATTTATATTTTCCCTACTCCAAGGCTTCATCAAGTTGTCTACTTGCTTACTCCCGCTCTAGCCATTCCACCCAAAAGTTTTGTCTAGATCATTTGCTTATGCTTGTCCTGATCCACAACAGCGAACTTGCTCGACCAATATGTTTTGAGTTTTCTCTTTTACCATTCACAGTTCGCACACAAGTTTTCCTTCAGCCCTTTAGACCAATTCTTCCATTCTCTATTCAGCATTCTTCTTTCTTGCTCACACTCTAACCATCACATCCAAAGTTTTTTTTTTTTTTTAACCCATCCCCCGACGTTGCTTTCTCCTAACAGTCGGAATGTGATACTTTCATTTAGCTTGTGTCATATCCCTCCTTTCGCCCAACCGTAACCTCCACTAAGTCTCTCCCTTAGCCTAACCACCCTCCATAAGCTCCTTCTAAACGCCATCTGCTCCAGCTGGAACGAGCTGCTGCATTGAACTTCCACAAGCGATGGATTTCCGGCTACCTACTAACCACCCGTACATAAATTTTCCTTCTGCTGTTTTCCCTATCCTGCAGTATTTCCTTCACTGAGCCAGTCCTCTCACGTCCTCTCTAGAAAAGGAGTCCCTAGAGGAATTTAAACAGGAAAAATGCTGTAATGGGCCTTGACGTTCCCTAGGTAACAGACTAAATAAGAGAGATCTTCACTCTTTCAATGTGATGAGTATCCGTGCCGTTGAGAACTGGAATATTTTGTACTAAGCTTGGTCCATTAAGTTACTGTTGGTAGGTAAGAGGGAAAAACGACTGTTTTGAATAAATGAGAGAAATTTACTGACCCACTGCACTACATGAGAACTAGTGAAGTAACATAAAGGAAACTGGAGACCATTCCGGCTGTTGAACAGACAGCAACGCTGCAAGTCACAGAAAAGGCTTACCTGCAAATCACATTATTCCAAATCATGTTGTTTTTGTTTCATTTGTTGAGTATTTGTGTTACTGTTTTTTAACTTGTCTGAATTTGTTAAATGTTTCACGAGATTTCCGGTGCCCCCCCTGCAGCCCCCCCCCCCCCCCCGCCATTTCTCGGATCCGGCCTAAACTTGAAACTGAACACCTGAGACACTTGTCAAGTTTCATGCACGTCCGATCACCCGTTCCAAAGTTATGAATGTCACGAGATTCCGGATCCCCCATCCCTCTACTCCCCCCACGAGGAGCGGATCGGGGAAAGACTATTTTCAAGTCAATATGATAGAGTCCCGGACATGTCTGCCAAGTTTCATGGTCCTATCACATCTGGAAGTACCCTAGCTCGAGATCACCGGAATTCCGGGAAACCCTCTCCAGTTCCCCCACTGTGACACGATCCGGTCCAATTTTATCAAAAATATATCTAGGGTTTACGCATGATCTTCCAACCAAGTCCCATTCCGTTCCATCGACTCTTAAGCGGTCCATGAGATTTCCGGTGCCCCCTTCCAGCCCCCCCCCCCCCAGTTATCGGATCCGGTCCAGTTTTGAAATTGATCATCTGAGACACTTGTTCTTGACACTTGTCAAGTCTCGTGCACGTCCGATCACCTCTTCCAAAATTATGCATGTCACTAAATTCAAGATTCCCCATCCCTCCACTCCGCCCAAGATCATCAAATCGGGGAAAGGACTATTTTCAAGTCAATCTGGTAGGGTACTAATATGCCTGCCAAGTTTCGTGGTCCTAGCACATCTGGAAGTATCCTAACTAATGATCACCATTATTCCGGGAAACCCCCTCTAACTCCCCCTACTATGAAATGATCCGGTCCTATTTTGTCAATAATGTTTCTAGGATTTATGCTTGTTCGTCCCTCCAAGTTCAATCCGGGTTCCTAGACTCTAAACGTTTTACGAGATTTCCGGTGCCCCCTTCCAGCTTCACCCAGTTATCGGATCCAGCCCGGATTTGAAACTGAAACATTTGAGATACTTCTTCTTGACACTTGTCAAGTTTCATGCATGTCCGATTACCCGTTTCAAAGTTATGCATGTTACTAGATTCCGGATTCCCCATCCCTCCACTCCCCCCACGATGGCCAGATCGGGGAAGTGATTATTTTCAAGTTAATCTGGTCGGGTCCTTGATATGCCTGCCGATTTTCATCGTCCTAGCTTGTGTGGCAGCGTTTCACGAGATTTCCGGTTCCCCCTCCAGCCCCCCCCTAGTTATCAGATCCGGTCCAGATTTGAAACTAAAGATCTGAGACACTTATTCTTGACACTTGTCAAGTTTCATGCATGTCCTAGTTTCCGGATTCCCCATCTCTCCGCTCCCCCCACGATGACCGGATCGTGGAAGTGATTATTTCTAAGTTAATTTGGTCGGGTCCCTGATGTGCCTGCCAAGTTTCATCATCCTAGCTTTTGTGCCCAAACTAGCAAAACCGGGTCAGACCGACAGAAATTACGATCGCTATATGGCACTTGAGTAGGCTCAAGTGGCATAAAAACAAGGCTGGTTCAGTGGTTGAAATATGGAATTTGCCTTTTCGTGGGTTTGTTCTGATCATTTGTAAGCAAAACCCTTGAGAAAAGAATGATCACGGACCCTTGGAAATCACGAGAATGTATCGTTTGGTAAAAAGTTGTTAATTTTTAACCTGGCTGTAATGATGCGCACTTTAACGGTGCCAGAAATTCATCTGAAAGCAAAACCGCTGAGGCAAAAACGATTATGGACCCTTTGGCGCCCCAATAATCATTCCCGCCCGCCACTGTGGGGGGGGGGGGGACAGGAGGGACGGGGACCCCGGTTACATGCATAACTTTGGAACGGGTAATCGGGCACGAAACTTGACAAGTGTCAAGAAGATGTGTCTCAAATGTTCAGTTTCAAGTGGATCCGATAACTGGGGGGAGCTAGAAGGGGGCACCGGAAATCTCGTAAAACGCTTGTATTAGAGTCTAGGGATCCGGATGGAACTTGGAGTGACGAACAAACATAAATCCTAGATACACTATTAACAAAACAGGACCAGATATTGTCATAGTGGGTGGAGTTGGACGGGGATTCCCGGAATACCGGTGATCATTAGTTAGGGTACTTCCAGATGTGCTAGGACCATGAAACTTGTAGGCATATTAGGTACCCTACCAGATTGACTTGAAATCTCGTCATCTGTTCCGCAATGGATGCAAGTTGGAGACTCTGTTTTCCTATGTCTGAATAATGTTTTCCTAGGTTTCCAATCCAATCAATCAATCAATCAATCAATCAAGTTTAATTCAAATAGCTAATAGCTAGAACAGGATTACAAATTTACGAAGTACACAAACACGAAATAAATTAACTAATACACTTACAAGATATGACCAGAAATAAATGAGGGGATGAAACTACGTAAAAATTGGGCAGAAGAATTAGCAGGATATGGAGAAAACTGATTGCCAGTATTCCTATCGGACCGACGCACGGAAGACGGGAGGGGAGGGGGGAATAGATGGGCCATCTGGGGACAACACATTATCTTAGCTCCAAATTTGTTTGAAAGAGTATTTCTACGTTCAGTAAATTTAGGAACGTCAAGTTTAATGAGAGCCTCTTCATATGAAATATTATGATCACCCAGAATGATTCTCACTGCTCTCTTTTGGACATTTTCCAGGCGATCAGAGAGGTCTGCAGAAAGAGAAGAATGCCAAACCGGTGAAGCATATTCTAAATGAGGACGGATATAAGTTTTAAAATAACAGAGGAGGCATTTAGTATCCAAACCGAAAGATTTAAGGGTGGAGAGGGATTTAAGGGATTAGAGGGATTTTTCTAATCGAAGCTCCCTTGGTTTTACGGATAATATTGTCAACATGAGAATTCCATTTCAGATCGTCATCGATTATTAACCCAAGTAATTTAACGGACTTACACTGCCTGAATGACGATGGATATTCAGCAGTTTCTCTTCTCAGCCTGCTAAACCGCACAACCGAAGACTTACCATCATTAATTTGCATTTTCTTGCTTGAAAGTTTAGTTTTAAGGGAAGTGATGGAGTCTTGTACTTTGCTTGTACTTGTACTTGGATCAGGACACAAGCTATGTAGCTCTCCCTGGCGACAGGATCTGGCAGACTGTTGAGTTCCACAGGTTGCGGTCTTAATGGGGCGACGATTTCGAGCCATGAAGGGTCCCACCTGCGGTCATGTCTCCGGAAACCGCCGATCGGCTCGAGGTCAGATTTAACGGTGTTGAGCCAGGTCTTGACTTGTCCTCCACGACGTTTCCTCCAATCAGGCGCTGGTTTGCAGCGTAGGGTTTGGTTTGTAAAAGACTCGGTCGGTCTTCGACAAACATGGCCGAACCAAGACAAGCGGCGGCGGCGAATGAGAGTTGCAATGTCGTACTTCTGGTCACATCGTTGGTAGACGACCGTGTTTGGGACTCGGTCTCTGAGACGTATACCCAGTATGCTCCTCAGGCATCTGTGTTCGAAAGTATTGAGGGCGTGTGCCTCGGCGGCTTTTAAGGGCCATGTCTCGCAGCCGTACAGTAAGACAGATCGGACTAGGGCATCGTAAATACAGATTTTTGTTCTCCGGTGGATTTCCTTCCTCTTCCAAAGCGGCTTTCGCAGCTGTGCGAAGACAGCGGAAGCTGATGCAATGCGACATTGGATTTCTTCGCTACATCCGCCGTTAATGTCGATGTACGATCCGAGATACTTGAATTTATTGACAACTTCAATCTGCCTTTGGTTCAGGGTGATAGGGGTGGAGTTTAAGTCCGGGGCATTAGACATAGCTTTAGTTTTGTCAATATTAATCTTGAGTCCCATTGGGGCAGCAACTTCGGAGACTTTCAGAAGCATGTCCTGGAGTCTTGCACCGGATTTGAACTATTCGGAAGTGTGAAGGAAAGCTTGGAAATAACGAGAAGGGAGAGATCATCTGCAAATTTGTACCAATTCCGGCTAATCTAGCGGTCAGGCTTACCTTTGGACATCAGCAGAGTTGACAAGAACTTCCGAAGTCCGGGCGTACCAATCAGAACACTCGGCGAGACTCTCAGAGGTATGCGCACCGTCTAATAGGTAAAATACTTTTCCTAGGCGAATTGTTTGACACCTACCGGGCCACTTGGCAACTCGAAGGCCAAGAGCAGACTGCCACGGGATTCTAAACGGCTCACACCCTGACGTCAGGGGTCCTGTAAAACAACAGCAAATTTTAAAGGACCCATCTTACGCTGTCAGAAGTTCCATAACAGATAAAACAAGGATGCGCGGATTCAACATGTTAGCTGTTACATTTTTCAAACATTATGCATTAAAACGTTATGCATACAAGGAGAGTCAAAACACCGCTGAAAGAAACATCTGCTGATTTTTTTTGTCTTCAGATAATGGCAGATAGTCTACTGTTTCGGCATTTTTCGGCTCTTCCTGGCAATGCTTGTTATTTTGCATTTAAGGTTGCATAACCTTAATGCATAACGTTTGCAAAATTATAACGGATAACATCCCAAGTGTTATCTCTTATGAAACTTCTGACGGTATAATGATGCCTTCTACTTCCCTGATTGTTCCATTCATACTCATTTCCGACATTTCGAATTTCCTTTCTATCCACCCTAAAGACGCTGTGCTAATTTTGGCATTGTCCGTGCTTGGCTTTTTTCGAGGCAGGTCAGCCTCCCGCTTGTCACTCCCTAGAAGACCAGTGGTCTGAAATAACGACTAGGCAAATTCGTGTTCTCACCAAAGCCAAAGGGCTGAGTAAGGCTGAAAATAGTAGGGAAGGGTTTGTAATCTTTTAAGACAGCTAAGAAACAAGTGTTTGACCTATTTTTTCGAATAAAGAATCAAGTCAAATTTGTCTGCGTGATTTCTATTTTTTTCTTCTTCTTCTGTTGGGATAACTGGGAAAGACATGAAAGCAAATGAGCCGTGCAATAAAATGTGAATGGTGGAAAAACGAGAAAACAATATAGCTCTGGACAAGCACGGCTGTTACTATAGAGTAGATGTCTGTTTACAGCAGCTTTTGCTTAGGAAACCACATGAGATTTGTTGTAAGAAGCTCTTTAAGCTGAATTATCCTTCAACTTTCCAAATTAAACAACTGACGGAATAAATTTTTGAAATATTTTTTGGGAAAAATGGAGGCTTGTCCTCATGCAGACGTGCCGTTTATTTTTTCAGGTTCAGGTTCACTTAATTTCAAAAACAAGTACTTTTACACAGCTTCATGGCAGAGAGCAGGCTCGATGGCCAGGAGATAAAATTAAACTAAACCTACGTTGCCTGTGCAACGTGAAGTGTTGCGGCAACCTTTGTCCGGCTTCGCCGACTAAAGTGTTGCGAGAGCGACACTTTGGTTTTTTTTTCTTCGCTGTCGGCTAAATGCTGAAGTTGTCAACTTATCAAAGCTTTTAAAACGGTATGTTCTAGAAAGAATAATCACATGATCGAAAGCTATTCTTCAGCGTTGTAAAAACAACAACAAAAGAATATCGGAAGAAGCGACAGAATAGATATTGCAGTCAGTTGAACTTTATCCTTTTCAATCGTAGACATCGTGACGGATGAAGACTTGGAAAAATATCTTATATAATCTAGTTGGTATCATGAAGCTATCCGTAACTTTTCAAAATTAAAATACCATAGATGACACTATTAATTATTATGAAACTACCTCACTGTTTTACTTGATCGTTTGTACCCGTTGCGTAAACAGTAAATCCTAGTTTACAGCGATAGACCATCGATACAAACTTTCTTACCGTCAGATTTATAGAAATCGAGTACAATGAGCACCAAGCCCCTCGTGAACCAATTCCTACTTACAAGTCCCTTTCCCGTGATAGACATCAAGTTCACCGGAAACAAATAATGGGTACACCAGCTAGCAGAAGTTGCAAACCCCTCATCGCTGAAGATGATTGTAACATAACAGCCGATCATTACTTACAAGTCCCTCGCATATCTTACCATTGGGAACCAAATTTTTCTTACCATCGAATACCCCGGTGTTATGGAGACATCCCATAGCACTTTGCTCTGCAATAGTCCTCCTAGTTATTCCCTCCCTCTATCGCCCACTTTTCTATATATCTCTTCGGTTTTCATCACCATCATTAATTTCCCGACATCGTGACAATAGGTCACTCGGTCTTTATCCGCTAGCTCCAGTTAGCTGCTGGCTAATCCGAGGTCAGGCTTTGACCCATTTCATTCTAAGTATTCTGGTTACGGAATGAGTCCGCAGCCAGAACAGTTCTCTTTGATTCTTGGTCCAAGCAGGACCTCTCTGTATTATAATTTATGGTAAGAACCAGTTTATATATTTAGTTAGGGACCCATTAGTGCTGTATTATTTATGTCTACTCTTGTACATGATTTGCCGTACGAGTAAACTGATATCCGTTATGGTCCATCTCGGCTAGTAGGCCTCGGGCTTGACTGGATATGTGAATTCCAGCTTCGCTAGGATGTGTGAACCAGCTTGATTAGGGATTTCTGGATTGACTGCGGCTGAGCTATACAATTCCCTGAGACTTTCCCTTGTCTCTTTTGTCCGGTTTCCTGACTGGTCCTGGGGCTAGTGGGCACCTACGGTGTCAGAATGTCTTCAGCCCACACCCCAGGAACCATTAACTTCACTAAACCTCGCTTCCACTCGTCCATCCTCACAACAATGGTATCTAACCATCTTCACAACAATGGTATCATAAGTGGGATATTGGAGTCCCCACTCCATCCATCACCACAACACCGGAAATAAATGACAGGTACACCAACTAGCAAAAGCTGCAAACCCCTCATTGCCGAAGATGATTATGAGCTAACAGTCGACTGTTACTTACAAGTCCCCTACATGTCTCACAACTGGTATCACCTATTTTTGGTTTCAGTGTGTACCTTAGTACTGAAGTTGTCAACCCCTTGAAACTTTCAAACTGGTGTATCTCATGAAGGAATTTTTGTACCAGAAAACGGATGACATATACTTTGATCAGCTCATCAACGGCTATCGATTGCCGTCGAAAAAAAAAATTCTACCTGTCCTAGTTCAAAGTTGACTTTTTTGCTGTAGGCCGACTTTCTAACGTCACCACTTTGAAAGGATCAAAGGACAAGATCTAGTTTCATTAGCAATGAAAGAACTTTTAAAGTTTAAGAGGAACATCTGATACCATTTCTCTACCGAAAACCCAAGTGCAAAGAAAACGAATGATAAAACCCAGCTGAAATCGCGAACAGACATGGATGAAATCGCGAACAGACATGGATAGAATTCTACAATAGATGGCAGCACTTTCGGACCCGTGGGAAAAAGCCACTTTTTTGTTTTTGTAGATTTTTCTATTTATCACTCAAAGAAGATATGTTGGCTGTACGGCCGGGTGACTGCCGCACATATTTATCACTAGCAAAAGCTGCAAACCCCTCATTGCCGAAGATGATTATGAGCTAACAGTCGACTGTTACTTACAAGTCCCCTACATGTCTCACAACTGGTATCACCTATTTTTGGTTTCAGTGTGTACCTTAGTACTGAAGTTGTCAACCCCTTGAAACTTTCAAACTGGTGTATCTCATGAAGGAATTTTTGTACCAGAAAACGGATGACATATACTTTGATCAGCTCATCAACGGCTATCGATTGCCGTCGAAAAAAAAAAATTCTACCTGTCCTAGTTCAAAGTTGACTTTTTGCTGTAGGCCAACTTTCTAACGTCACCACTTTGAAAGGATCAAAGGACAAGATCTAGTTTCATTAGCAATGAGAGAACTTTTAAAGTTTAAGAGGAACATCTGATACCATTTCTCTACCGAAAACCCAAGTGCAAAAAAACGAATGATAAAAACCCAGCTGAAATCGCGAACAGACACGGACAGAAACAATAGATGGCAGCACTTTCGGACCCATGGGAAAAAGCCACTTTTTTGTTTCTGTAGATTTTTCTATTTATCACTCAAAGAAGATATGTTGGCTGTGGGGCCGGGTGACTGCCGCACATATTTATCACTAGCAAAAGCTGCAAACCCCTCATTGCCGAAGATGATTATGAGCTAACAGTCGACTGTTACTTACAAGTCCCCTACATGTCACACAACTGGTATCGCCTATTTTTGGTTTCAGTGTGTACCTTAGTACTGAAGTTGTCAACCCCTTGAAACTTTCAAACTGTGAAGGAATTTTTGTACCACAAAATGGATGACATATACTTTGATCACCTCATCAGCGGCTATCGATTGCTGTCGAAAAAAAAATTCCACCTGTCCTAGTTCAAAAGTTGACTTTTTTGCCGTAGGCCAACTTTCTAACGTCACCACTCTGAAAGGAGCAAAGAACAAGATCTAGTTTCATTAGCAATGCGAGAACTTTTAAGTTTAAGAGGAACATCTGACACCATTTCTCTACCGAAAACCCAAGTGCAAAAAAAACGAATGATAAAACCCAGCTGAAATCGCGAACAGACATGGATAGAAACAATAGACGGCAGCACTTTCGGACCCGTGGGAAAAAGCCACTTTTTTGTTTCTGTAGATTTTTCTATT
Organism: Branchinecta sandiegonensis; assembly: GCA_030848855.1. Lineage (NCBI taxonomy): Eukaryota > Metazoa > Arthropoda > Branchiopoda > Anostraca > Branchinectidae > Branchinecta > Branchinecta sandiegonensis. The sequence goes on from JAUPMV010000010.1 coordinate 11,401,572, forward strand.
TATCACTCAAAGAAGATATGTTGGCTGTGGGGCCGGGTGACTGCCGCATATATTTAACGCTTATAGATTTTAGTCCATCTTCAGTTTGAAACTGGTGCCTGCCTGCTTGCGTGCTAGAACGGAGCTTTCCACTCGACAGCAGAAACATGGTTTGATGAAACGAAAGGTTGGCTGCACAACTTCAGATAGTCCTCTATGACATGGGCTATATAACTCCACTTCACTTGGCACATCGTAGGCTCTGGCTCGAGGACAAGCAAAAACCATCCTTTTTGGCCCCAGGCAAGAGTTTTACGGAGCTTTCCAAAATGTCATGTCATATTCATCCATCCGGCCTAAGGTCCACACTTTCCGTAAACACCGCACAGGTTAGACCCTTACCAGTTGCCAGTACTAAAATTAAATCGGCGGCACAGAAAAACAAACAAACAAACAAACAAACAAAAAACGAGGACAAAACCAAAGTGTTGCTCTCGCAACACAATAATACAACTTAATCACGGTCATACACAACTGGTCCCCACCTTCCGGTCCCAAGAGAGGGGACACCAACAAGTAACGTCCGCTTGCTTCCCTCCCGTCGTCCGTGCGTCGGTCTGACAGGACCGCTGGCAGTCACTTATTTCCATATCTTACGCATTCATCTAGACAAATTTAGACAATATTTTTTACCAGCATTTATTCCGGGACGTTTTTGGTTTTTATAATACCCGCGTACTGCCCACATAGCATCTTTTCTAGAAGTTTTTCTATTTAATTTCCTTAAACTCGTTAACGTCACTTACAATTTCCAAGACAAAATAATCATGCAAACCATTTTTCGTAAATTGTTGCTCCCTATTGCATGGCTCTGGCTGTCTTCTCTAGCAGTAGACTAATTAGCAAAATACTGGTTTAATGACAAATTACTAGAAACGATCTTATCACGGATGTATTGGCTCAGAAATGTCTGTTTTCGAAAATACTACTACTTGTCACATGAAATTAGCGATTTTCTTGTTAGAGATTGTCGACTTTATCCAGTCCTCTTCCTATCGGACGCAAAATATTTGAAAACTGAACGCGCCGTGGTTTAAAAGTGGGAAACCAAGTTAAAACAAAGAATTTAGTTCGGAAGATAGAAATGATCATCTACCATGTCTTCCAAATGAACAAGAGCAAAGGTTTTGATGGGTTAAACATTTATTATTTGATCCCAAGTCCTTAAACAATTTTACTATTAAATTTTAGAAATAGATTAAGGCCAATGGTAGCCATCTGAGAAGACCAAGTTCAGTCACGAATACAGCATGTGTGTTTACCCCTACAGCCTACGTCCTATCTACTTTGACAAAACTGGTCAAAACTTCCTGCCTTACTTCTGCCAAATTCACGGTTTCGGCCGGATTCCGGGCTAACTACTGATCTGGCAAAAAACTAAAGCTCAAACACGAATTCAGCATGTCTCCATACCCCTACGACAAACCCTTAATGAACTTCAGGTAACACTTTAGCTTTTAACAAATATTCCGATTTCAGCCAGATTCCGGGCGGACTATACGTCCGGAGAGAAAAAGATCGTAATATACGGATTCAGCATGTCTTCTTACCCTAAATCGAACATCTAGTCAAATTCGAACAAAACTTTTCCTTTTTATAAATTTTCCGTTTTTGGCCGGATTCCGGGCGAACTACTTGCAAAGAGAGAAAACAATTTTAATATTCGGATTCAGCATGTCTCCTTACCTCTAATCGAACCTTTAATCAGCTTTACATTATACTTCTACTTTTCAAAAATTTTCCGTTTTCTGCCAGATTTCGGGTGAACTACTATCTCATTAGCTTTAAAAAAAAATGACTCTTAGTTTGAAACCCTAAAATATACAGCTATGGGGCCCATTTACGAACTCGACCTGTACTCTGACCCAAAGGATCCTCACACCAAGTTTAAATAAGAGCTACGAGCTCATATGGCACTTGTTACGAGTAGGTGGTGTGAGAAGCAAGAAAGTGAATCTGAGCATTTATCCGGGAATTCCAATACCCCTCCCCACCGTGCTCGCATCTGGCCCAGACCGTAAAATATGTCATCTAAGGCAGACAATCTATCTAATTTCCAAGTTTCATCCAAATCACTTCACTCGGTTAACCCCTATGCGAGCCACAACATTTCCGGGACTCCCCCCTACTGTGGCCGAATACGACTCGGACACATACTAACATCTCTTCTCCCGTCCCTCAAGCTTAACTCGAATCGGAGCATATCTCCAAAATTCCGGTTCCTACTTCATCCTCCTCCTACCTTGGTCGGATCCGGTTAGGACGCCAAATTACAAATCTAGGCCGCATAGACTTGGTCCTGTCCAAGTTGCATTCCATTCTGCCCATCCGTTTATTTTTTGTGCATGTCACAAAGTTTCCGGCCCCCCCCCCCTCCCTCCAACCAACCATGGCCGCATGGGTTCGTACACATGCTTTGCATACCTAGGTCATCAGTTTATATCACCCGTAAAGTTTCACTTGAATCGGACCGTTTTTTTGCAACCTACGGAAGTCAGTAATTTCCTGATTCCCCCTCCCTATCCCCGAAAAATGGTCGGATCCACGAACGGAAGTCTTCCTGGGGCATTGTGTCGGGTCCTTAAGTCTATTTGGTCGGGTCACTAATATGCCAGCCTAATTTTATCGTTCTTAGCACATCTGGAAGAATCCTACCTCGCGATCACCGGAATTCCCGGAAATCCACTCAGACTCCCCCCAAAGAGCCCCGAGATTATCTGGTTCCGTCAAGAACGTATCTAATGCTTATGCTTGTTCTTCCCACCAGATTCCATCCCGATCCCTCGACACTAAGCGCTTTACAAAAATTCCGGTGCCCCCTTCCAACTCCCCCCCCCCCCCAAGTATCAGATCCGGTCTGGACTTGACATGGAACATCTGAGACAACAGCTTTTTCCACTTTCCAAGTTTCATTCAAATCCGATCGCCCGTTCAAACGTTATAAATGCCACTAGATTCCGGATTCCCCATCCCTCCACCCCCCACGATGTTCGAATCGTTCAAACGACTATTCTCATGTCGGTCTATTCGGATCCATCATATTCCTGCCGAGTTTCATCATCTTATAACATCAGGACGTAACGAACTCGCTGGATCACCAGAATTCCCCCCCCCCCCCCCCAACTCCTCCACAGTGCCTGAATCAGGTCTGATTATGTCAATGACGTGTCTCGGACTCGTGCTTGTTCTTCTTCACCAAGTTTCATCCCGATCCCTCCGCTCTAAGCGTTTCCCAAGATTTCCGGCACCCCACAAAGTCACCGGATCCGGTTCGGATTTGAAGTGGGTTGTCTGAGACACGATGTCTTTCCAAAATATCAAGTTTCATTAAGATCCGATCACCCGTTTAAAGGTTATAAAGACCTCAAGATTCTGGATTCCCCCTCCCTCCACTCCCCCCCCCCACGATGCTCGGACCGGGGAAGTGACTAGTTCCAACTTAATCTTTCGTCCTGGCTTATGTAGAAGTGCCCAATCTAGAAAAACCCGGACCGACCGACAGACCGCCGACAGACGGACAGAAATTGCGGTCGCTATATGGCACTTGGCCGAAGGGCAAGTGCCGTAATAAATATCCCAATGACATCGAGAGTTAACGTGCTAACAGACAGACCAAGACAGCCAGACGGACGGACAGACAACTTTAAAAAGTCATAGATGTCCCGTCACTTACGTTTTTGGATCCCCAAAACAATAGTTCGAAGCTTCTATGTCCTCATATGTGAAAATATTGTCGGTGGACACTGAAGCTTCCGATGAAGTGTGCGTTCATGACTGTAAAACTCGGCTAGGCCGAACAAGACAAAGGCTTTCGAAAGGATCCCCATAATTTAATATTATCGGACTTCTTAATCCAGACATTGGAATCTTGTAGATTTCCAAGTCTTCGCCTGACAACTTCAGCATTTTGCTATTTATCCATAATCAATCGCTAATCAAATGAGAGCAAGCATGTTTACTCCAATATCTCATCTATCATAGACTTCAGAAAGGTCTTTTAGATTTAAAAAAAAAACGCATTCCTCGTATTTTACCAGCATTCCCAGCGACCTGCACGACAGGCTGCCAAGACTAAACCCAACGAATATCTTCGCTAGAGTCTTTGATTAAACCCAAGAAACATCGCGCACACGTGTACACGCGACCGGAGTCACTATCCCTCCGGCGTCCAGATATTAAACAAAGAGAGTCGTCACCGACGCGCAGAGCTCTCACCTGTATGATATGGGGTAGAGTAGGGACTCGTATAGCCACCTGTTTTTTCCGAAATTGTTCGTCAAATTTTATTAAATTGTTCACCAGACAGTTGTCGGATACATTCTGCCTTTTGTACCCAGTAAATGCCGGTTGGTACTTTGGATATAACTAAACTAATCGCCTATGCTTTTTGTTTATCTTCTGTATGTTCAAAAGCTGCAACAGCTTGCGTCCTCACCCTATATCGGCTATATCACTGGGTTTTAAAACTTCATGCTACTTTTCCAGATTCCGGGCGAACTACATGTCCAGCGAGAAAATAATTTTCATTTTCGGATTCAACATGTCTCCTTACCCCTGATTCGAACCTCTAATCAACTTCAGATCCAACATTTACTTTATACAAATTTGCCGGTTTTTCCTGGTGAACTACTTGTCCGGCGAGAAAATAATTTTCATATTCGGATTCAGATAAATCCAAAAAATGTCGCCACTTAATTTGAAACCCGACTCCCACCCCTGAATATACAGCTGTGGGCCCCATCTAAGAACTTGACCTGTATTTTTTCTCGCATTTTCGCACCAAGTTTGAAAAAAATATCTCAATCCCTTCGAAAGCGTGCTAACAGACAGACGGACAACTTTACGAAGTTATAGGTAATATAGGTATCCCGTCACTTACGTTTTGGGATCCCAAAAAGCGGTAAAAAGTCGTAGTTACAAAAGGAAACAATGACGAAAAGCGGGGATTTCAGAACTCTAAGGATAATACAAATGGCAGAATAAGCAAGAGAGGTCCTTCCTTCAGCCCAAGCTGACTGCGAACCACATTTGAAGTTTGACTACACGGATAAATTCAGTTGTTGTGAACGAACTGAACCTTCTTCAGGCTCAAGGTAGAAACCATTATTTTTACGAACAAGGCTAGTTACGATTGGCTGATGGTTATGAGTTGGCTCCTCCTTAGGGAGGAGTAATGCGGCAGACAAGTGACAAGTGGCCCCGCCTGGGGGGAGGGGCCGGTTAGTCAGACAGCGCTCAAGGTAGAAAATCAAAGCAACATAACACTAGGGAATAGCGCCAAGACTTGAAAAAAGGGACACACTCGAAAAGCAGCAACACTATAGCACCACTACCAATAGTGAGCGTCCCTACTGAAACTCAATCGGTCGTGCACCAGCGCTGGCTCCAAAAACTTCATGTTTTGAACACAGCAAAAAAAAGATACGGCCTCCTCAGTTTCCTCGATGATGCAGACCGCATATCGCAGCTTTACTAGAAATTTCTAAACTCGCAAGTTTGTCTCGCTAGATATGCCGCAAGCGTAGTGGGCGGCGCTAATGAGTATGGCCCGGTTGCGAAGCATGGAAAGCAAATATTTTGACGCTACTCCCTAGTGTTATTTTGCTCTGTAGAAAAAATTTCTAGACGATAAATCAGCTGATATTTTGGACACGAACATAACAGGTCAATTTTTCTGGCTTGAGCCTGAAGACAGCCCTTCCCAAGAAGGGCCGAATTATCGGTAGATCAAATATCAACTGACTTGTCTGTTTAGAGCAGTTAAACATGACTTAAAAAAATGTGCTGAGTTTACAATGCTTACCATTGAGTTTCCTGCTAAGCCAATGCTGAGTCAGTTGCAAAGCTAACGACGCGTTGATCTTCTGGATTTCACCATGTAGTCCCAAATGCGGTGGGTAAGCCCCCCAGCGGTAAGCTTCCAAAGGGGGTACAAAATAAATCTCGGTCTGCAAAAAATAAAAAAAATAACCTTCGAGAAAAACGATAGCAAGATGCAAGATGAGGTAAGAAAGCAATGGCACATACCGACTGCGTTTTTACAGTTGGTGATAAGCGACTCTTCTTGAAATATTAGTAGTGCCCTATCCGCACTTGTATCAAGAACAAATAAAGAGATATAACTGCTGTCTCCCTATTTCGGTCATACAAACATGCTGAGTCGAGTAAAATACGGCCGACTCCCGACAAAAACGAGAGGAGGTTACTAGCTTCGCGCAACATCACGTTTTGTTACCTCTACAAATAGCTATATCGCTGTTAAGTCGCTGAAGAGGAAATTTAGCAGTCAAAGCTGATCGTTTCTATGGACGCGCTCCAGAGCGGGTCGACGCGCGGAGTACGCCTTCTAATAGCCTCTTTCAATATTTCTTGTGCGATAAGCAACGGTGAAGACGGAAGAGGAGTAAACGGGTATCAACATCAGCTCAAAGCTAGAGTAAATACCTCTAGGTCCGCTCAATTTTGTCGGGGTTTTCATAGTCGCTGCATGCGACTAGAGACATAAGTTCTATCTGATTATTTGTTCTTGCTTGTATCCTGCTTTCCTGCAATGGTAAGCGAAATCGGAGCACCTGCTTCGGAAATACAGACTTTTCTCCAAGGTGACAAGTGTACTGACGTAGACTTTTGTAATTCTTAAACCTCTGAACAAACGCGCACCTGCCGACTTACCAACTCTCAGAACAGCGAGCTGGCGGACATCACAGCAGTATGACTGCGACCTGGGCAGCTGAGCGTGTTCGCGGACTTACCGACTTCAAGAATAGCAAGTCGACCCTTTTATCGATGATGGTTGCAAAATTGGAAAGTGCGCACGTGGGCTAGTGCCTTATTGGGTAGAGCGGTAAATTACATATATAAGCAGGGACCCATAAATTTCCTGTAATGACTCGCCATTCAGGGGGCTTGTCAATAAGAGATTTCTGATGCACTCTTGACCGAGCGTCAGATAGTTCGAGAAATACCCACGGGGATAAAATACCTGACTATCCAGATAGACAAAATTTCTCGCAGCTATTGTGCTGAACTAGGAATATTTCTGAGTATCCTGGATCTTTTGTCCTAGCTTAGGTACCTGGTGGCATGCTGAATAGTCCCAACAAATTTTGTCAAGAACGCCGATTCGACCCAAGCGGAATTTTTGGAAACTAGATGAGGCTCGGGCAACATGGCAACATAGAAGCATAGGAAATGACAAGCCCCCTGAATGGCGAGTCATTACAGGAAATTTATGGGTCCCTGATATAAGTAAGTGTCCGCGTTTAAGAAGATGAATCTAAGACCAGCAGTGTTGCTGTACAGTTGGTAGCAATTTCCATATTGTTAAAGTGAGGATTATCTATGGTAACGTCAACGTGGAATCAATTTATTATGATGGCGGTACCTGTCTTTGATATTATTCCAACGTCCGTGTTTTGTTTTTGGTTTTTATTTGTATACTATAATAGGTCTGTGATGACGAATTGACGATTAATTGTATATGTTCTAAAATGTGCATTATACTTGACGTAATACCCAAATTTGGCATTGCCATGATAGTGGATTTTTGAAATAAATTCGTTACTTAAACTTACTTACTTACTTACAAGTGAGTTATAAAGTATAGGAGTTTGCTGAAAGGCGGCATCAACTGACAATATCGTTCAGGAGGGGATCACATGCGCATCATGCCATTCTACCTGACTCTGAGACCATAGCAAATAGCAGGCCCAATAGGCGACAAAGACAGAGGGACACTGCTTCCCAGAGACTAGAAAGGCCACCCATAAACTCGACTGATCGTTACTGAAATCCTTTGTACCTTCTTTTACCCAATATTTTAATCCTAGTTAAGTCCAATTATATTTTTAAGTTATAGATAGTCCCTCAGCCCAAGCTGACTGCGAATCATATTTGATGGTGCAAAACGGATAAGTCAGCTACATTTTATTAGAGCTATATTTCGGCCCTTCTTGGCAAGGGTCCTCTTGGCAAGGGTCCTCTTAATTTTCCAGCTTGAGCGGCTTGAGCCTGAAGAGGACCCTTGCCAAGAAGGGCCGAAATATAGCTCTAATATAATGTAGCTGACTTATCCGTTTTGCACCATCAAATTTTTAAGTTATACGTGTAGATGAAATATCTACTTATGTAGCTGTCATATGTTATTTGCGTGAATGACGATGCAGTGCTGGCGTGTGTAATACAGGCTATTAAGGAAATAAAGTACAGTATTATTACAAAAAAATAATAAAGTACATTGTAAACCTAGTTTGTTTAACTCTACATGCCCTAAGGAGAGAGACCCCACGAGCCTCCCCCACGCTACAGGAACTGAGCATACACTTTCTCTTCTACCGTATTACACAGGCGCCAATTCGTGGGCTCGTCGCTGAATATTGACGTTTTTTTGTTAAATTCTTCAAGAGGATGTGAAAAATGTCAGCTTGAGCTGCGACGTGAACTTGTCAATAAAACAACACAACAATCATATCGCTCAAGGATACGTCAGGCAACAAGTTCACTTCCCAGTTTGATGGTGCAAAACGGATAAGTCAGCTACATTTTATTAGAGCTATATTTCGGTCCTTCTTGGCAAGGGTCCTCTTCAGGCTCAAGCCCCTAAAGCTGGAAAACGAACTTGTGAAAAACAATTAAAGATTCTTCTTTAAGTATCCGAGTTTGTGAACTTCTTCTTTGAAAAATGGTTGGAGTTAAAGCTGGTCCTGTGATTTCATTCTGGACATGGCTGCTGTTTTTGCTGTTTCATTCGGTCGTCGATAAGATAGAGATTCTTCTGCATTTGGTTTAGGAGTCACCTGTCTCTTCTTCTTCTTTCCAGCTAAGATGGGCACTTCTCGGCGGCATGTATGGGCGATTTGTAGTTGAAATCTGACGAGATCCTTGCCAAGAAAGGCCGAAATGTAGTTCTAATAAACTTTAGATGACGTATCCGTTTTTCACTATCAACTATGATTCTCAGTCAGGTTTGGCTGAAAGAATATCTACGTTGTTTGGCACTGTCACTGTTGATACGCGATACAAATTTTTATATAAAACAAGCTGCCAACATCCTTCCTTCGGGCAACCAAACGTCAGCTGCGACCTGATACATCGATATTTGGTTCGTTTCTTCTATTTTCAGCCTGAAGAGGCCCCTTGCGAAAAGGGGTCGAAATATAGCCGAATCAAGTCCAACCTGAATTTTCCATTTTTCAGCATCAATCAATCCGAATCATCAATCAGAAGGGCTGAAATATCGCTGATGAAGCATCGAAGCTGACGTATCCGTTGTATACATTATTTAAATATACCAATCCCACTACGTTTTACGCCATCCTTTGTCCTTTAAGTGTTGCTTTCTTGACGTTAAACCCCACACAGTGTATTAAGCTTTTTCACGGCTACTAGACGAGAAAGCTATTTTCTCCAACGTCTTCGCAATATGGCTGGTTTTCATTCCGAAATTACTAGAGGGAAAATGATTAAAGTGGGCTAATAAAACCTGGAAAAGCGACTACGTCGCAGACAATATGGTTCATAACATCTGATGCAGCAAAAATACTACAAAGATATGTCAGGGGTGGGCCATTTGGTAAGCCATACTACTAGCCTAAATGAAAAAAAAAAATGAAAAAATAAAGCAGCACGGTACCAAAGGACAAATAACAGTTGCGGTACTCTTCAAGCATTTCTCCAAATTTCGGACTACCTTCGGTTTATTTTTCACCACTAAACATTATAAATTAAGAACTTAAGAGCCAAGTGCTTCAACTATCTTTTGAAACAAAGAATGACATCAGAATTAGTTTTGTCTGCTGTTTATTTTTGAATATTCTTTTTCTTCTGTTGGGGTACTTTGGTCGCCTTAATTTTGCCGTCAGAGGATGTCAAAACGACAAAGCAAAAAAGAGCAAAAGACCGAAAAAAGATGAAAAACTTCAAAATTATTCGGCGTTCCTGCGATTGACGGGACGACTGGACAGCTTTCAAATTTGGAAGAACGCGGTAACAAGTATTATAATGAGTGGCATTATACTAATAAAAACATTCTTCCGCACCGCTCTAAATTAAAGGACCCTTGGCACTATTTACTCTTCAACTTACAGTATTTTAAAATATTTGAATACTTAAAACTATGCTGTGCTCTCAACAAATAACCCACGGTTTTGGCTGTTTTAAGCCTTTTCCGAGACCCGTTGCCTTGTAGCGAAAACAGGGATACAATTTATATAACCGGTTTTCTGATGGAAAATCTCCTCACAGACAACCGTCGACAGCGTGATACACATCGAAGGTAGCAAAACACGGCAAGTGAGAAAGTCAGCGTGGTTTTGTTAGAGGGGTTAGAATGTACCGTACGAAATTGGGGTCTCCGGGTTTAGAAATATATGGAGTGATTACGGAAGTAGGTTGCATTAGTATCATAGGTAAGACAGGTCTTTTAAGCAACGTCCAAAGTAATATACCTCTACTGTATTGGAAGGCAGCTTGCCGAGAAGTCAATTAAGAACAACTTATTATGGGCCCTCGGTCATGACAAAAAAAATGCATCATTATATTCTGTTTCTTTCCCATATTTGAAATTGTTTTCCTAATTTAGCCTATAGTCAATTTGTAAATCTGCCTTTCCCAGGGTATCCACGTGCCACATGAGACCAGTGCCCCCAAGAGAATCGAGCGTGGCTAATGTAGACCAAATATCGTGAAATTCAAAGCTTCGAAGAAAGAGTGGACCGACGAACTATTCATTCTTTTCTCCGACTTCGAGTTTACGGACAACAACTGACTATTTTTTCCTCTATCAAGATCGGACCTTATCAAGGACCTCCTGTATGGAAATTTTTTTCGAGTTTACGGACAACGTTTGATTATGTTTTCCTCTATCAAGATCGGACCTTATCAAGGACCTCCCGTGTGGAGATTTTCCACCTGAAATCGACCCTGAAAAATGAAACAGATTACGACCGGATTTAAGGTCAGTTTCTTCCTCGGTTTGACATTTCACTATTTTTTTCTCTATCAGGATCGGACCTTATCAAGGACCTCCCGTACGGAAATTTTCCACCTGAAATCCACCTAGAAAAAGTGAAACAGACTACGACCGGATTTCAGGTCAGTTTCTTCCTCGGATTGACATTTCACTATTTTTTCCTCTATCAGGATCGGACCTTATCAAGGACCTCCCGTACGGAAATTTTCCACCTGAAATCCACCTAGAAAAAGTGAAACAGACTACGACCGGATTTCAGGTCAGCTTCTTCCTCGGATTGACATTTGACTATTTTTCCTCTATCAAGATCGGACCTTATTAAGGACCTCCCGTATGGAAATTTTCCACTTGAAATCGGCCCAGAAAAAGTGAAAAGAAACACAGATTGCGACCAGATTTCAGGTCAATTTCTTCCTCGGATTGACCGGAATTTCGAGTTTCTTCCTCGGATCAACCGGAATCGGCGGCTCTTTCCGTAAGGATTAATCTCCCGCGTCACACATGTCTTCAGAGTCCCTGGAGTCAGAGTCGTTTCGCATTGAAATGAACCAAATGAATATACGAAAATACGAGTTTCAAAACTTTGGCTAGAAAATTGCCACTGAGACCTTAGCTTACGGCTCGTGTCCCAAAGTTGGAAATACCGGTGTAAAAGAGGAAGGAAATGTTGCTGAGGTTAAAGAAAGACGAACGGCCCATAACACAAGCCATTCCCGATGAAAAATATATCTCAAAATAGTATTATGAAGTTGTACTAAAAAGTAGCATGCAGTACCAACTGATGCTACTACATGCTTCTATGTCAAGGATACCGTGTTACTGCATTTAGCTATTAGCAAGACCGGATGCCACTACAGACTGGCCCAGTCTGAGGCACATTAAATGATAGTATTTTTTACTATTACATATCAATACATGCAACTTTTTCGTACACCTATCATACAACTAAGCAGGCTACAAATTTTTCATCGGGTTCTTACAAGAGTATCTGGCAACTCCTGATATTAATTAAACAGTTAATTAATTCAGGTTCAGGTTCAGGTTCTTTTTAATAACAAACTAAATAACAAAATTTCCAGAGCCCGGCTGAGAAGACAAATTCGTAATCCAGGAGATGGAAAGACTTCTTTAAATAAATACAACATTTATTAAAGATCACACTAATTAAACAGTAAGGGTTTAAAGTTTAACTGAAAAGCCAACTTATTTTTGTGTCTTTTAATGGAATACACTGAATTATTTGGATTCCGCAAAGGGATTTTTTATTTTCCCCTACCTGCTCTAGTTATGACGTTCAGAATATCTGCGGCCGTCCCCACAGCGTAAATTCTACTATGAGGCGGGAAATTTTAATCTCAACACAAACTTCGCTTTTCAGTGGACAGTGGTGTGGTTGGTTAATATTGCTTAGTGTCTGCACAAAAAAAATTGCAGATCTTTCTTGTTAGGCATACAACAAAAATACAAGCGCATAGAGGTACCACAAATCACACGGAAATTCCACTATTTGAAAATCGGTTGTTCGCGAATGGCGGAACAACGAGGTAACGCATTTTCAGCGAGTCTTCAAGCCAATTTAAGTGAATCTGGTGATGGGTATATAACTAGACCTCGAACTAGACTGTCCTATCCCAGCCCTTTTCGGTTAAACTTTAAACTTCATTAGTTTGGACATTCCAAATCCCCAATGTCAAACTAGGTGGGATATGGATTTTTACCAAAAATAGCCAAAATTTCAAACTAATATAAATAGATAAAAGAGAGTAGAAATGCTTAATAAGTCGCGGGGCGTAAGGTTGCAGATACAACCGAGACGATTTTGCTGGCAAAACAACAAGTTTCAGTTCCGGAGCATCATTAGCCCGACTTGGCTAGTTGACTAAAACATTATTCTATCCATGCTACTAAGGTAGCAACAAACTAACTACACTGTCAGAAGTTTCATAACAGACAACATAAGGATGCGCGGTTTCAATAGACAGTGCGTAACAGACAACGCTTCGGATGCTGTCTGTTGTGTTTGAAAATGTTATGCGGAAATGTTGAAAATGTTATGCAGAAATGTTGAAAATGTTATGCGGAAAATGTAATGCGGAAATATTTGAAAATGTTGCCGCCAGGAAGAGCCGAAAAATCGCCAAAAAGCATCTGCTGAATTTCTCAACATCATGACGATAAACGAAAAAGTCAGTAGATGCTTTTTTGGCTCTTCCTGGCAATGCTTATTCTGCATACCGTAGCAGTCAATACCGTCAAACCATAGGCACCAACTTTCTACCAAGTTTGGTGACCAACTACTGGAAGACCCCAACCATCGGCACATCCTTCCCCCTCCCCACATTCCCGACCGCATAAGGCAACAGAGAATGGCAGCACAACCAGTTCCTAAGATACAACCCATTCGGGCAATTCATGCGCGGTACGAAAGAAGTTTTGTCCCCTGCTTTGTGAGTTTTTTCAACGCGAAATTTTAGATTCTTTTCCTATTTTTTATGTTAATTATTGAGGTTTAGCGCTTTAATTTGTTGCAATTCTTGTTTTTGTGTAATTATTGAACATTTGACTATGTAAAAGCGCAATTGTATATTGTTATGTTTGACGAGAGAGCAAATATTCGGTTTTTTGTTAATACCGTAAGGAATGTTTCTCGAATAATAAAGATTGATTGATTGATTGATTGACATAACATTTCACGTATAACGTTTTCCGACACAACAGATAACATCCCAAGTGTTGACTGTTACGCACTGTCTGTTGAAACCGCGCATCCTTCTATTATCTGTTATGTGATTGAAATCTATAAACTTGCCTCTTTTTCACTGGCTCGGTCACGAATTACTTCCATGGCTTCCTCAGGTTGGGGGGAGCTAAAAGCCGGGATTCCTGGTTTGATAATCCCCGACTTGTGCCACGCGATTCGGTCAACTGTATCTCCTAGAATGCTCGTGTGGTCCAGGCCAAGCGATGTTATTCCACAGACCACAGGATGCCTAAAAAAAAACTCTTAAATTTATGATGTTTTCAGCGAAACAGCCATACAACGTATTTAAAAAACATACACTAGTCAGACTTAAAGGACCCCTCGCACTATTTACTCTTCAACTTACAGTATTTTAAAATATTTGAATACTTTAAAATTAGGCTGTGCTTTCAACAAATAACCCACGGTTTTGGCTGTTTTAGGCCTTTTCCGAGACCCGTTGACTTGTAGCGAAAACAGGGAAACAATTTACATAACCAGTTTTCTGATGGAAAAATTTCTCGCAGACAACCGTCGACAGCGTGATACACATCGAAGGTACCAAAACACGGCAAGTTAGAAAATCAGCGTGGTTTTGTTAGAGGGGTTAGAATGTACCGTACGAATTTGGGGTCTCCGTGTTTAGAAATATATGGAGCGATTATGGAAGTAGTTTGCATTAGTATCATAGATAAAACAGGTCCTTTAACTAATGGACATCGGATTTACTACATAAGTACTGCTTCAGCCCAAGCTGACTGGGAATCATATTTGACGACAGTAAACGTGTCGGTTAAGATTTTTTTCTGGTGATGTTTCGTCGGCCTTTCTTGGAAAGGGTTCTGATCAGGTCGCAGGTAGAAAAACGAACATGCATTCATTGTAAAAATCTTTTCGTTTAGCGTTTTAGTTCCAACAAACAGGACTTCCTATATACTGAAATTATTTATTCGTTCTGTCTGTAGCTTTTCTGTTTCTTCCTTTTTTCTTGCTCGGCAGTTTTCTAAAATTTCTTGGCTAATCTGAAAAAGAAAATAGTTCTCTATCCGATCCACCTATCCTAATTCCCTTTCTGCTAGCTCTAAAGCTTGTCTCATCATAAAAAAGGGGATTATTTTCCTTAACGGCATTCACGCACAAATCGGTTTGGCAAACGATGGGATGTTACAAATTATTCCGAAAGTTCGGTAGTCCTTCCAGTCTTGAGAGATCGTTCTGAATTTCGTAACAAAGTATTTTTTTTTCAGATATGAGTCGTATTTTTCCTAAAGTGTAAACATGAAAAAAGGGAAAATAAGACGAAAGGTTTCATAGGATCTCAAACTGTGGTCCCCCACTTAGGTTTGAAATTCCCCTGTCTCATATGCTGTATCCAACACTTCCGACTCTCCTGGAAGGTCAGGAGGAATACTCTTGATGACTAACTCTTCTTGCCGATGCAAAATCGCCTTGTACCTAGCGGAAGAGCCGGAAGCAGTATCACAGCTGCTCCCAAACATCGCCGTGATTGGTTAACACAGGATTGAGTTGTTGAGTTTGCGTCGTTAGTGCTACGTTTTCTCGTTCTTCCCGAGGATCAGTGGCGTGTTTTGGACTTCAACATATGTATTTCAGGAAAGACGAACAACTCTATATGTTTTCACCCACCTCTGTCCTTTCATGGCAAACGAAAAAGACAGGTCGCGTATGTATATGTAGCCTACTGTGCAAATCTAGACACTGGAAACTTGTGAAAAACCACTGCGTAAACTTCTTGGTTACTTTCGAGGTCTTCAGTACTATCAGTCCTTACAATCGCATAAAATGTTTCGGATGATCGATTTCTCATGCTTTTCTGCAGATAATCTATGTTTTATCAAATGTGGTACATTTAAAGCCTTCCACTCTAACAAAAATCTCAAAGAACCTGTCTTGCCTATAACACTAATGCAATCTACTTCCATAATCACACCATATATTTCTAAACCCGGAGACCCCAAGTTCGTACGGTACATTCTAACCCCTCTAACAAAACCACGCTGATTTTCTCACTTGCTGTGTTTTGGTACCTTCGATGTGTATCACACTGTCGACGGTTGTCTGTGAGGAGTTTTTCCATCAGAAAAACCGGTTATGTAAATTGTTTCCCTGTTTTCGCTACAAGTCACTGGGTCCGGGAAAAGGCTTAAAACAGCCAAAACCGTGGGTTATTTGTTGAAAGCACAGCACAGTTTTAAAGTATAAAAATATTTTAAAATACTGCAAGTTGAAGAGTAAATAGTGCGAGGGGTCCTTTAAAACAGAGTTGAAAACTTGCGCTGTTTTCTCGTTCTATTTCTCAGTAACCACCGCCATCTCCAGCTCGCATCGTAGCCTCGACCTATTCTCCACAATCGTATGTATCGATGTATTGTAGTATTTGAATTGTATGTAACGATGTATTGTAATCAAAGCCCACTAGTCAGAATACACAAACTATATTTGGAAAAATACTTACAAAATAATTGCGCTGGAAAAATACATTGGATAAAGGCCTGATAAAGGCTAACATCAAAACCTTGACACAAATTTCGTTTGAAAAAATACTTAATAGCACAAAAAATCAACGAAGAAACCAACGAAAATGGGGTTCGTAAACTACACAAATGTCTTAAATTTATCTACTGAAAGAAAGGTGCCTTGACGAATATTCAGATTTCTTTAATTGCCCAGGCGGGTGCTTCCGGGTCGCGCCACTAGATGATGCAACGGTAGGCCTACTTACGATGCGATAAGAACTTATTAGGTCAAATAACATATTAGTTAAATAAGACCCTATCAATAATTTATAAAACATACTGTCCCTTACTCATTATAATGCTTTACAAAATATTGACGAAAAGAAGATCTATATCGGTTAGAAGCTGATGGTTTGCACAGCTCTATTTTATTTTACTTAGTATGTACTTAGTCTCGCGTTTGAGCTGGCATCTTGAATGATAGTTCTGTTATGTTTTTAAATGTTTTCCTTCGTGCCTTTTATTATTTTTTTCATCATACTCCAGTATAGGCTACCCAAGAAGCGGGTCATAGATAAATATATAAATGAAAGATGGTGTTCTACACTGTCAGAAATTTCATAACAGATAACACAAGGATGCGCAATTGTAGACATCATAAATTTTGCCATACTCCGTCTCTACCTAGACGGGTTATAAATGAAATTCAATTCAATTAAAAATGCTAGAATGCTTCCGATGTAACTCTTTCACGAAGAACGTAAACTCGGAACTTCTCTTTCTCGTGTTTTTCTCCAGTGCTCCTTCAAGAAGAATTCTAACTCTGAACGGAACTTCTCTTTCTCATGTTTTTCTCCAGTATCGAACTCCGTAGCGGTACTCCCCTCACTCCCACTTCCTCCTATGAGAGAACCGGAAACACTCCTTGCTCAGATCCTGGGTCAAATTCATCCAGGAATTAATGACAAGAATGCCGAGCTGGATGGATCAATACGGGAAAACCGACCTCAGTTGTAAGCACGAGGCTTTACAAACTGATCCCCCTTAGACAGTTATGGACCATAGATTGACGAGGTCGGTACACGAAGCCTTGACGTTCGTGACTGAGGCATGACATACGCTGATGGATTTTAAAGAGCATTCGTACAAAAAATCGAAAGGAATGTTAAGAACCTTGGGCATTATGGTGCTCAACGAATTTGAAAAAGCCTCAGAAAAAGCTGCGTGACTTCGGGACAGCTTTTCTATGATGTTTACATCTGCTAATTAGCAGGGGCGTCGCGCCTGGGGGGGGGGGGGGGGGGGGACTTGTCGGCCAGTCGGTAAAAAATAACCGAGTCAGCGCGAACAGTCGGTAAAAATTACCAGCTAGTTGGTAAATGCCTTGTCCCCCCGCCAAAAACATTTTGGCTAGTAACGCCTCTGCTAACCTAATGCTAACCTCTGCTAACCTAAATTCTAGTAAAAAAAAAAAAAAAAAAAAAAAAAAATATAAGATGGAATACAAAAAATAACCTTGGGGACTAAAGAAAACAAAATATTGTGCCCACTGTCATAAATTAACATCTATCTCAACTTTTCTGACTTCGATAAGACGCATGGAAACCCATTCTACTGTCATATAGTTTGTGCCGTAGTCTAAGTTCGGCATCATACAAAGTAGATCGGTAGTGAGAAAAGGTTTAGCTTAAATCACAGCCCTTGCTAGAAATGATCTTATCGCGATAAACTGGTTCAGACATATTACTTTTCTTAAAGTCTTTGATTCATGTGGGCCGAGAAGGTGGGAGACACTATCATTTTTCGATGGGTCTGATTTTACGAACACACTGTTACCTTTGTTTTCCCCAGAATCCTCACGGTAGCCAGCGTTACCCGTTACCCAGTCAATCCGCCATTGCTACTTAACTTTTCATTGATCTCCTGACGCTTGTCAAAGATTACTAGACGCTTCGAGAAGGCATGTAAGAGGATTACAAGAACTAAGTACATCACCATGTGGACGTTTAGATGTCGAAAGAAGAAATCATCGGCCAGTTTGACATTTTTAGGTCTCGGAAGCTGAATATTATTTAGCTCAGTTTCAGAATCTTCAAGAAATCACTATAACGAATTTAGTATAATTTACGGCGTTTGTTTACTGTCATCTAGTTTACATCCTTAATTCTTTGGACTTACGGGAATTAACAAGAAAAAACAGAAAACAAAATACTTAAAGAAATCGATCATACAAATAATTAGTCTACTTTTTCTACACATTTTCCATATGCCTGCTACAATAAAAACCTTTTGTTAGATCCAAAGTCAAACTATGATTCCATACTCCCCATGTGGGGCGCTTCTGACCAGCGTCGCTAGATGACCCAGCGGTCGGATCGAGCCCTGGCTTCATCTTGGGTCTTGGGTGGGGGGGTTCTAGACGTTGCAAGTGCTAGAATGCTTATGATGTAACTCCTTTAAATACATACAGGCTTACTTGCTCTGTGCAATCAGCGATTTCTGATTTTCTAGACAAACGTCCCGAGCTTTGGTTTTGTTGCACGCTACGCGTCCACTTCTCGGCCGCTTCTGCTAAGTGGCGTTTTTGCACTGCAGTGCTTCCGAGGAAGACGGCAACGCTTCTCAAGAATCGCGGACTTGCTCACCGACCAAGTCCGTGCTTCCCTGCAAGGTGCTGCTTCAATCGAGAAGAAACCTTGAAGGCAGCGAATCCAATAACGCATCTTGTGCAGAAGCAAAGAAGTGCTGCAGCAGCGATGCTGCAGCACTATTGCAACAAAAACGAGGCCGATCTCAGACACGGAAGTTTGACGCAAAATACTTGAAAACTGTGCGTGCCGTGGTTAAAAGTGCGGAAACCGAGCCAAAGGAAAAGGATTAAAGCAAGGTACACCTGTCGGCCTACGCTACATACAAGTCGTCTAGAAATATTTTGAAGCTTCTCCCGCATTTATTTTTGGAAGATCTGTTGGCGGAACTTGAAGATTTCGGCCAAGTCTGGGCTCCCTGACTGGCAATCTCTGCTCAGAAGAATCAGCGCTTAAAAGCCGTAGGTGCAAAACCAAACAATGGCGAAGCGCGGGGATTTCTGAAGCTTATAATTCCGTAGGGGAGGTAATGATAAAATAGAAAGAAGAATAAGTAAGAGGGGCCATTTAACGCCTTGTCCTATACGTAAATGAACAAAGCAATTGTTATATTATGTGTCTTCGTTATTTTTTCTGAGTTAACTTGTGAGTTAACTTCCAAATATCTTACAGTCGTGTAGCGTGTACCCGAGCGGTTGGTACGTATGCTGACTATAATGGTAGCCCGAGCGGTATCCTCGAAGGGTTGGTTCGTAGCTGTGGAGGGGGGAACTTAGACGGTTGGCCCTAGGTCCTTACATTCAACAAACCATAGTCAACAAACCCACAATAATAAAAAATTCTATGCAGGAAAAGTGCTTACGTTGCCTCACAACATTTGTGCAGTCGAACTGCCCTCCTATTCCTACTTCCGGAACAGCGACATCTACTTGCTCTTGCAGGAAAACATTAAAGGCTAGAACAGTCAAAAATTCGAAATAGGATGGCATGCAAAATTCTGTGCAGGAGAAGTGCTTACGTTACCTCACAACATTTGTGCAGTCGAACTGCCCTCCTATTCCTACTTCCAGGACAGCGACATCTACTTGCTCTTGCAGGAAAACATTAAAGGCGAGAACAGTCAAAAATTTGAAATAGGATGGCATGTCGTCCTCGTGACTCTGCAAAAAGAAACGATGCTAAAACGAACGCGAAAAAATAAACAAAATAGCAAAAGCGTCAGGAAAAGTATACGCCTTTCCTAAAGCAAAAGGTGTGATTTTTTGTTAACCAGCGTGACACCTTTTCTGATTTATTTCGTAAATCCGGCAAAATTTCAGAAACTTCAGAAACCCTTAAGCCGCTTTCACATTGACGCGTCGTTGCGTGTGCGTTTATCTTGCGCTGTGTACAGGTTGCGTAACGTACCTTTCACACCTGCGCTAGATCTTTTCACGCTGGATGCGTATGTACATTTTCTTTTCTCGGTTTCATCAGGTGAATTTCGGTCTTTCACCATTATTAAGTTTTCTTCATCATTAGTACGTTTTTCTCCACTTTTTGTGATCCCAAAACGTAAGTGGAGGGATACCTATGGCATCGCAAAAGTTGTCCGTTTGTCCGTCCGTCCGTCCGTCTGTTAGCACGATAACTCTCTAAGGGAATGAGATATTTTGATAAAACTTGGTGTGAGGATTCTTTGGGTCGAGGGTAAGGTCAAGTTCGTAGATAAGCTCTGTAGCTCTACATTTAGGGGTGGGGGAGGGGGGTCAAATTAAGGGACAAACAAAATATTTTTAAACAGCTAATGTGATAGTCGATTATGGGGTAAGGAGACATGCTGAGCACGACAATGAAAACAATTTTCTCACCGGACAAGCAGTTCGTCCGGAATCCAGCAAAAACCGGAAAGCTGGTAAAAATATAAGTTTCATTGGAACTAGAATAAATGCTCGATTTAAGGGTAAGAAGACATGTTGAACACGATGGTGACAACCATTTTCTCGCCGGACAAGTATAAAATATTCCGGATTCCCCCTCTCTCCACTCCCACACGACGGTCGGATCGGAGAAGTCACAGTTCCCACGTCAATCTGATTAGGTCCCCGAAATGCCTGCCAGGTTTCATCGTCCTAGCACATCTGGAAGTACCCTGATTCGCCAGACGCACAGACAGACAGATAAGCGATCGGTATATGTCGAAGCAGAAAGTGCCATAAAACAGCTTAAAGGGCCCCTCTTGCTTATTCTGCCATTCTATTTTCCCTAGCTCCCTTAATTCTGGAGTTATAAGCTTCTGAAATTCCCGCCTTCCGCCATTGTTTCGTTTGGTATCTATGGGATCCGGCAAAAACCGGAGGAATCCGGCAAAAACCGGAAAGTTGGTTAAAAGTAAATAAGTTTCATTTGAAGTTGACTAAATGTTTGATTGAAGGGGAAGAAGACATGCTGAACACGATGGTGAAAACCATTTTCTCGCCGGACAGCTAGTTCGCCCGGAATCCGGTCAAAACAGGAAAATTTGATAAAAGCAAAAACTTTATCTGAACTTGATTAGATGACAGATTTAGGGGTAAGAAGAGACGCCATGACAATCATTTGTTACCCGGAAATATAATTAGTCCGGAATCCGGTTGTAGCCGGATTTTTTTTTAAGTCAAATTTTATTTAAAGTTGGGGATAAGGAGATACACTGGCTTCGTTTTTGAATTTTCTTTTTTTGTTGGACTAGTAGTTCGCTCGGAATTTGGGCGAAACCGGAAAATTGGCAGAAGTAAAGCAGGAAGTTTCGGTCAGTATCGTCAAATTAGATATGGCTTATAGAGGTATATCTGAACTTGGTTTTCTCTGATGATTAGCCTGGCGAAGACTGGATCTCGCGAAGATAAGACAGAATTGTCTGGATCAAATATTAGATGTTTGGGATCCCATCGACACCTTTGGTCTTGTTCTTCAAGACCTTACCTTTTTCACTGAAAAATCTGATGCGTACGCGTCAGTCATAAATTGTCATCACCCCAAATTTAACTACACAACACAAGTTATCATGCTTACAGACAGATGGACAGACAAAACACGGTGTCAGACTCAATCACAGGTATCCCATTCCTGACGTTTGGGATCCGGTCCGAAATTGAAATAGCACACTTGAGACATTTGTGCTCTTGCCACTAGCCAAGTTTCATTCACATCCGATCCCCCGTTCGAAAGTTAGGCATGAGAAAATATTCCGGATTCCCCCTCTCTCCACTCCCACACGACGGTCGGATCGGAGAAGTCACTGTTCCCACGTCAATCTGATTAGGTCCCCGAAATGCCTGCCACGTTTCATCGTCCTAGCACATCTGGAAGTACCCTGATTCGCCAGACGCACAGACAGACAGATAAGCGATCGGTATATGTCGAAGCAGAAAGTGCCATAAAACAGCTTAAAACAGCTCTTCCTTATTCTGCCATTCTATTATCCCTAGCTCTCTTAATTCTGGAGTTATAAGCTTCTGAAATCCCCGTCTTCCGCCATTGTTTCGTTTGGTATCTATGATTTTTTAGCGCTTTTTCGGCCAAGCCGAGTTTTGCCAGTCACGCAATTCAAACTTTGCAGCAAGCTTCAAGGTCCGCCGTCAACTCTTTAACATCTAAAGACATGAGAAGCTTCAAAGTATCGTTCTTCACTTTGCAAGATATGGTAGACCATCACGTCTATTTTCTGTATTGGACTTCTTTTGCTTTGCTTGGTTTTTCCCATTTTATAACCACGGCTCGTTCAGTTTTAAAATATTTTGCGCCCAGCCGCCGCGTCCGAGAGAGCGAAGGCTGGATAGAGTCGACAAGCGCTAGCAAGAAAACCACCAATTTCATATGGAAATATATGGTAGGGTGTTATCGAACAAGAGCTGTAAGCTCATATGGCACTTGCATGGGTCAAGATGATTTGATTGATCAAAAGTAAGTTTCGACTTTGCGGTTGAGATGCGCGCTCTAAGGGAGCTGGAACTTCATTTGTAAGCAAAAGACTTGAGGCAAAACTGCTAATGGGCTGACGGGCATCACGAAAATGCATATATTGCTTAAAAGTATTTTTTTTACTTTGCAGTCAAGATTGGTACTTTAAGGAATAATCGGATTTGGAACGTAGCAATTTCTAAGCAAATGTTGTTGAGTCTCCAATATTCCAGCGAAGTTTCATCGTCCTAGCACATCTGGAAGTACCTTAACGCGCGATCACCGGAATCCCAGACCCCCCCCCCTCCTCCAACTCCACCCACAATAACCGGAGCCAATCCGGTTCTGTAAATGATTAATCCAGAGCATCTGTTTGTCATTCCCACGAAGTTCGATCCAGATCACACCAGTCTAAGCGGGTCAAGTATTTTCCGCCCTCCCCCCAATTATTGCCGGATTCGGTCCGGAAATGAAAAAGGTCACAAGAGAAAAATGTCCTCTGTTTAATTATTAAATTTCACTCGAATCCGATCACCCGTTCCAAAGTTACGCAAGACTCAATATTCCGGATTCCTCTCCCTCAACTCCCCCCCACCAAGATTATCATATCGAGGATTTTTTTTTTATTCCAAGTCAGTTTGACCGGGTCCCTGATATGCCTTCCAAGTTTCGTCGTGAAAATCCCCCAAAAAAAGGAATTCCGGGAAACCCCCTCCTCCCCCCCCCCCCCCTCAAGTTTCCGGATCCAGTCAAATTATGTAAAAGATTTACATGGACCAGATGTTTGATCTTCCCAGCAAGTTTCACTCCGATACCATCATTCTAACCGTTTCCCGAGATTTCCGGTCCAACCCCCCCCCCCCTCAGCTCCCCCGCGGTGTACATAGCCAATCCGATTCAGCAAATGACTTACCTAGAGCATCTGTTTGTTCTTCCCACAAAGTTCCATCCCGGTCCCTCCATTCTAAACGGGTCAAGTATTCCCCCCCCCCCCCAATAGTTACCGGATCCGGTCCGGATATGAAAAAAAACATCGGAGAAATGTCCTCTGTTCAATTCTTAAATTTCACTCGAATCCGATCACCCATTCCAAAATTACGCATGACTGAAAATATTTCGGATTCCCCTCCCTCCACTCCCCCCACCATTATCTGATCAACAAAATTTTGATTTTGAAGTCAGTTTGATTGGGTCCCTGATATGCCTGCCAAGTTTCATCGTGAAAATCCCCAAAACCACCATCACCGGAATTCCGGGACCCCCCCCCCCCCCCATAAGTGTCCGGATCCAGTACAATGGTCTAAAGGACTTATCTAGAGCAGATGCTTGTTCTTCCCAGCAAGTTTCACTCCGATCCCTCCATTCTAACCGTTTCTTGAAACTTCCGGTCCCCCCCCCCCAACTCCCCCCTGGCTGCCGAATCCGGTCAAGACTTTAAACGGGACATTACAAATATATATTCTATTCAGTTATGAAGTTTCATTACAATCCGATCATCCGTTCGAAAGTTACACACTTCTCAATTTCCCGGATTCCCCTGCCTCCACTCCCCCCACCATTATCTGATCGACAAAATTTTTATTTTGAAGTCAGTTTGATTGGGTCCCTGATACGCCTGCCGAGTTTCATCGTGAAAATCCCCAAAACCACCATCACCGGAATTCCGGGACCCCCCCCCCCCCCCATAAGTGTCCGGATCCAGTACAATGGTCTAAAGGACTTATCTAGAGCAGATGCTTGTTCTTCCCAGCAAGTTTCACTCCGATCCCTCCATTCTAACCGTTTCTTGAAATTTCCGGTCTCCCCCCCCCCCCAACTCCCCCCTGGCTACCGAATCCGGTCAAGACTTTAAACGGGACATTATAAATATATATTCTATTCAGTTATGAAGTTTCATTACAATCCGATCATCCGTTCGAAAGTTACACACTTCTCAATTTCCCGGATTCCCCTCCCTCCACTCCCCCCACCATTATCTGATCGACAAAATTTTTCTTTGGAAGTCAGTTTGATTGGGTCCCTGATATGCCTGCCAAGTTTCATCGTGAAAATCCCCAAAACCACCATCACCGGAATTCCGGGACCCCCCCCCCCCCCCCATAAGTGTTCGAATCCAGTATAATGGTCTAAAGGACTTACCTAGAGCAGATGCTTGTTCTTCCTAGCAAGTTTCACTCCGATCCCTCCATTCTAACCGTTTCTTGAAGTTTCCGGTCTCCCCCCACCCCAACTCCCCCCTGGCTACCGAATCCGGTCAAGACTTTAAACGGGACATTACAGACATATATTCTATTCAGTTATGAAGTTTCATTACAATCCGATCATCCGTTCGAAAGTTACACACTTCTCAATTTCCCGGATTCCCCTGCCCTCCACCCCCCCTCCAAATGGTCGGATCAGAAAACTGATTATTTATAAGTTTGTTTGGTCGGGTCTCTGATAGGCCTGCCAAGTTTGATGGTCCTAGCACAACTGGAAGTACCCTAACTCGAAAAAGTGTGACAAAATGCCCTAAATTTTCAAGTTTCCAGCGCCCCCACTTCCCCGCATATGGTCGGATCGGGAAACTGATTATTTCCAGGTTAGTTTGGTCGGGTCCCTGATATTCCTGCCAAGTTTCATTGTCCTACCTCATCTGGAAGTACCCTCACTCGAAAAATGTGACAAAATGCCCTAAATTTTCAAGTTTCCGGAGCCCCAACTCCCCCGCATATGGTCGGATCGGGAAACTTATTATTTCCAGGTTACTTTGGTCAGGTCCCTGATATTCCTGCCAAGTTTCATTGTCCTAGCTCATCTGGAAGTACCCTAACTCGAAAAAGTGTGACAAAATGCCCTAAATTTTCAAGTTTCGGATCGGGAAACTGATTATTTCCAGGTTCGTTTGGTCGGGTCCCTGATATTCCTGCCAAGTTTCATTGTCCTAGCTCATCTAGAAGTATCGGGAAACTGATTATTTCCAGGTTCGTTTGGTCGGGTCCCTGATATTCCTGCCAAGTTTCATTGTCCTAGCTCATCTAGAAGTACCCTAACTCGGAAAAAAGTGACAAAATGCCCTAAATTTTCAAGTTTCCAGCGCCCCGCACTCCCCCGCATATGGTCGGATCGGGAAACTGATTATTTCCAGGTTAGTTTGGTCGGGTCCCTGATATGCCTGCCAAGTTTCATTGTCCTAGCACATCTGGAAGTACCCTAACTCGGATATGTGGGACAAAAAACTCGGACCGACCGACAGACCGACAGACGGAATTGTGATCGGTTTATGGCACTTGAGCCAGAGGCTACAAGTGCCATAAAAACGGTATTGAGATAGATGATAGATAAATCTTTTTATTCACCAAAAACTTGTCATGGCTTATGCCAAATTTGTTTGGCATAGTCCCGGAGACATTTAGTAGTCACATGTTATCTCGCAATTATATTTTTTCTGTCTGATTTAACTGATTCATTTTCGTTTGTGTTCGGAGGAAGATCTGACCCATGTTGCAAACCTTTTTTATTTTTCATTTTTTCTTTAGTCATATGTCTGTTGTCGTAAATTCTCGTGTTGTCCTTAAATTTTAGTGTTGATGTGTGATAGTTGTTTGTTTGTTTTTTCTTTACAATGCCTTAGGCTAGAATTGTATTAATAATTTTTACAAACCCATCAGAATTAGTGAAGCGTCGTTTTTTATGCCACTGGCATGTCTGATGCTTTTGAGAAACTCCAGGTTTATTCATATTTGCTATTAAAATTGTACCTTACCTTACCTTACCTTACATTTCATCGTGAAAAGATCATTTCTAGTAAAAGAAGTGCTTTAAGCGATTACCTTTGCATTTTCTAGTTTCCGGTAGACTTCCCAGAAGTAGTGGGAGAATTTCTCTCGGGAGAGTGGCTGTCCATTTATCCTTATCCGCTCACGAACGGAAATCAAATGTGGGGAGCTGTAGAAACCAGTCTTGAGATTGTGACATCGGAGTATAGCCTCTGAGAACGCACAAGTCGAACCTTTGCCCTAAAAAGAAACTTTTATACTGAGGATCAGGGTCAGGTGCTCCTGGACCGGAATTCGTATCAGAATTTTCACGACCATCATCAATTTTGTGGTGATTTTCGAACTTTATGTCGAAAGTGCAGAAAATCGGTCGAAACTAAGTTGTATCGTAATTCTATACAAGCGCGTGGCGTCGCACCCATTTGATCTATTACCTCAGAAAACGAAAAACTGTAGTTTATTCCTATCGGTGAGCATAATAATAATAGTGATAATAATTGTATTTGAAAAAAGTCGAGGGCCATATACAAGTAAAGGTTATGAATACACATAAGCGTAAATAACCGTACAACTAATCTAAGGAGAGCTTTCTATATTCCAGCGCTCTAGACACAAACCTACAAATCTTGCTAATCGGCTGGGTGGATGTAGACTTCAGGATACCAGGAAGGGTCGGAATATCCCCACCGAAAATCTCCCTACGGAGATCCGAAAGCTCTTGGCACCGGCTTAGAAAATGACCGATATCCTCATCTTCTCCACCGCAAAGAGGACACGCATATTTCCCATCCGGATTCTTCTTATTTCTATCAAACACTTTCTTTCTACCGTGCAGTGGTAGGCAATTAGCCCTCAGTTGGATCTAGTACCTCAAATATATCGCGGCTAGATTATAAAGCTTATAATAAAATTCTGGCTCATGAACTGTTTTCACCATACTATAATGATGAAGAAATAATTCCAGACCATTTCTGCGTTTCCTGGTCTTCAGTAACTCTCAGTACTTCATGTATGAAACCCGGAGATTGATCAGGAGGGCCCAGTCCAGCATTCCAAATATACGAAAGCCCAACCTCATCAAGTATGGATTTAACTTGGAATGGCCATGACTTTATTTTCCCTGCGTTTAACATTTCCAAGTAAGCTGCCTTCGCAAGCCTATCATCAGGCAAAACAATTATTTTCTGCCAAAATCTAAGAATTTGAGCTACCCTATGCCGTCTTAAAGAAACAAGACAAAAGGTTTCGATGGGATCCCAAAAATCTAATAATTGTTCCAGACCATTGGGTCTTGTCTTCGCCAGACTAATCATCAGAGAAAACCGTGTTCAGATATACCTCTATAAGCCATATCTATTTTGACGATACTGACCGAAACTTCCCCTTTACTTCTGCCAAATTTCCGGTTTCGCCCGAATTCCGAGCGAACTACTAGTCCAGCAAAAAAAAAAGAAGAAAATTCAGAAACGAATCCAGCGGATCTCTTTATCCCTATAAAGAACATCTAATCAACTTTAAATAAAACTTTGACTTATTAAATCTGTCATCTAATCAACTTCAGATAAAACTTTCGCTTTAAACAAACTTTCCGTTTTTGGCCGGATTCCTGGCGAACTAGTTGTCGGGTGAGAAAAATGGTTTTCATCATCGTGTTCGGCATGTCTTTTTACCCTTAAATCGAACATTTAATCAACTTCAAATGAAACTCTTACTTTTAACAAACTTCCGTTTTTTGCCGGATTCCGGACGAACTACTTGTCCGACAAGAAAATGGTTTTCACCATCGTGTTCAGCATGTCTTCTTACCCCATAATCGACTATCACATTAGCTGTTTAAAAATATTTTGTTTGTCCCTTAATTTGAACCCCCTCCCCCACCCTCAAATATAGGGCTACACAGCCCATCTTCGAACTTGACCTGTACTTTGACCCAAAGAATCCTCCCACCAAGTTTCATCAAAATATCTCAATCCCTTCGAGACTTATCGTGCGGACAGACGGACAACTTTTGCGATGTCATAGGCATCCCTCCACTTCCGTTTTGGGATCCCAAAAATACCTAGATCTCCCTTCAGCGCCTGTGTGTGGGTTGTAGAATGCAACCCAAATAATCTTTTATATACTGCAGCTGAATAGACTCAAGCTGCGTTGCTGGTTCGTATCCCCAAATTTCTGCCCCGCAATGAATAATTGGCAATACCTTAGACGCCACGAGTGTATGGAATTCCGATACAATTTAGTCGACACCCAGAAAATCCGGCTGTTTAAATCCAGATCCTGTATGCACAGCACTAGAATATGTTAGAATAGTAATTTAATCGCTCAAAATTTCACGGTAGCAAAAACGAAATAGGTAAGTGACCTACTGCCAAGCTCAAATTTGTCAATATTACAGTTATTTTCAAAAGAACGAACAAACGGTCAAAGGCTATTTAAACCTAAACAATCTTTGGTATATAACTATTTTGGTAACGGCTGTAATTGGCCGCTACAAATTGGACTTTAGCGACCAAACTTGTTGTAGATAGGGTGCGAAATAATTTTTTTTTTTTTTTTTTTTTTTACCGATCTCGAGGCATAGTTCAGTCTCCGTTTCTCCAAGGTATCGATTTTGTACCTTCATGGATAATATAATAATAATAATATAGCGCTTTCTTGAATTCTTTCAACTCGTGAGTTTTGATCTGAAGCTACAATATCGTAATGCAACTCGTGTAAGTACTCGTTGTAACGTGACCCGTATTTCTCATGGTTTTCCTCTAGGACATACGATGTGAGAGTGGTAAATGCACTTAGCCTTCTGCAAATTTCCAGAGAAAAGCCTTAAGGCGTATTCTCGCCGTTCCCCGAGGACTCCATTTGAGGAGTCCCCGCGTTTTTGTTTGTCCCGGGGACGCACTTCCCGTATTCTCGCGAGTCCCAACGGACGGGGAATACTCCGATTATCATCACCATAAAAGAAGGACTCCCTTTCAGATTCAGAGGGGAATCAATTTTTGCCGGTGTTGTTGCAATGTAAAATTAATTAAAAACAATCAGAATAAACGAAACCAAAAATAAAATGGATCCATACTAATTACGTCAACTGCACATTTTTGTAGAACAAAATCCATTTTGGAAGCATTCCTCGTGTTCTCGTTGTTTCAAGTTCAAGTTCTTTTATTATTTAAATATACATATTTAAAAATATTTACATAACGTCCCCAGCAGGGAGACTGGCTCGAAAGCCTGGCGACAAACGAGATAAACAAACAAACCCAGAAGAAACGGATGCCATCACACTTCTCACTCTATCTCACACCAATTATTATTATTATTTATCCGATAGCTGAAAGGCCGGGAAGCTACTCACAAACTAATATTCATCAATAAGTTCAGCTTTAATTTTAGCTTTTATTGTTGTGAGCGACAGACTCTGATTAAAACAAGATTCATATTTGTTCCAGTATTTAGTAATAATATTTTTAGGGGAAAATCTGGATCGCTCGGAAACAATTAAAGGCATAGGAAGCTTACTAGAAGGACGACGAGTATTGTAGGGTCGGACTGAAGGAGGGCCTGGAAAAAATGATTTGAAGCAAACTGGCAGCAGATCCTTTAGATAACGGACATGAAAAAGTATACAATGAACAAGAGCTGTAAGCTCATATGGCACTTGCATGTGTCAAGATGATTTGATTGATCAAGAGGAAGTTTCGACTTTGCGGTTGAGATGCGCGCTATAAGGGAGCTGGAACTTCATTTGTAAGCAAAACCCTTGAGGCAAAACTGCTAATGGGCTGATGGGCATCACGAAAATGCATATATTGCTTAAAAGTATTTTTTTTACTTTGCGGTCAAGATTGGTACTTTAAGGAATAATCGGATTTGGGAAGTAGCAATTTCTAAGCAAATGTTGTTGAGTCTCCAATATTCCAGCGAAGTTTCATCGTCCTAGCACATCTGGAAGTACCTTAACGCGCGATCACCGGAATCCCAGACCCCCCTCCCCCTCCTCCAACTCCACCCACAATAACCGGAGCCAATCCTGTTCTGTAAATGATTAATCCAGAGCATCTGTTTGTCATTCCCACGAAGTTCGATCCAGATCACACCAGTCTAAGCGGGTCAAGTATTTTCCGCCCTCCCCCCGATAATTGCCGGATTCGGTCCGGAAATGAAAAAGGTCACAAGAGAAAAATGTCCTCTGTTTAATTATTAAATTTCACTCGAATCCGATCACCCGTTCCAAAGTTACGCATGACTCAATATTCCGGATTCCCCTCCCTCAACTCCCCCCCCCCCAAGATTATCATATCGAGGATTTTTTTTTTATTCCAAGTCAGTTTGACCGGGTCCCTGATATGCCTTCCAAGTTTCGTCGTGAAAATCCCCCAAAAACGGAATTCCGGGATACCCCTCCCCCCCCCCCCCCCTGAAGTGTCCGGATCCAGTCAAATTATGTAAAAGATTTATATGGACCAGATGTTTGTTCTTCCAGCAAGTTTCACTCCGATACCATCATTCTAACCGTTTCTCGAGATTTCCGGTCCACCCCCCCCCCCCCCCACCCCACCCAGCTCCCCCGCCGTGCACGTAGCCAATCCGATTCAGCAAATGACTTACCTAGAGCATCTGTTTGTTCTTCCCACAAAGTTCCATCCCGATCCCTCCATTCTAAACGGGGCACGTATTCCCCCCCCCCCCCCAATAGTTGCCGGATCCGGTCCGGATATGAAAAAAATCATCGGAGAAATGTCCTCTGTTGAATTCTTAAATTTCACTCGAATCCGATCAACCATTCTAAAATTACGCATGACTGAAAATTTCGGATTCCCCTCCCTCCACTCCCCCCACCATTATCTGATCGACAAAATTTTTATTTTGAAGTCAGTTTGATTGGGTCCCTGATATGCCTGCCAAGTTTCATCGTGAAAGTCCCCAAAACCACCATCACCGGAATTCCGGGACCCCCCCCCCCCCCCCCATAAGTGTCCGGATCAAGTACAATGGCCTAAAGGACTTATCTAGAGCAGATGCTTGTTCTTCCCAGCAAGTTTCACTCCGATCCCTCCATTCTAACCGTTTCTTGAAATTGTGTTCAGTTATGAAGTTTCATTACAATCCGATCATCCGTTCGAAAGTTACACACTTCTCAATTTCCCGGATTCCCCTGCGGATTCCCCTCCCTCCACTCCCCCACCATTATCTGATCAACAATATTTTTATTTTGAAGTCAGTTTGATTGGGTCCCTGATATGCCTGCCAAGTTTCATCGTGAAAATCCAAAAAACCACCATCACCGGAATTCCGGCCCCCCCCCCCATAAGTGTCCGGATCCAGTACAATGGTCTAAAGGACTTATCTAGAGCAGATGCTTGTTCTTCCCAGCAAGTTTCACTCCGATCCCTCCATTCTAACCGTTTCTTGAAATTTCCGGTCTCCCCCCCCCCCCCCAACTCCCCCCTGGCTACCGAATCCGGTCAAGACTTTAAACGGGACATTACAGATATATATTCTCTTCAGTTATGAAGTTTCATTACAATCCGATCATCCGTTCGAAAGTTACATACTTCTCAGTTTCCCGGATTCCCCTGCCCTCCACCCCCCCCCCCAAAATGGTCGGATCAGAAAACTGATTATTCCTAATTTTGTTTGGTCGGGTCTCTGATATGCCTGCCAAGTTTCATGGTCCTAGCACAACTGGAAGTACCCTAACTCGAAAAAGTGTGACAAAATGCCCTAAATTTTCAAGTTTCCAGCGCCCCGCACTCCCCCCCCCATATGGTCGGATCGGGAAACTGATTATTTCCAGATTAGTTTGGTCGGGTCCGTGATATTCCTGCCAAGTTTCATTGTCCTAGCTCATCTGGAAGTACCCTCACTCGAAAAAGTGTGACAAAATGCCCTAAATTTTCAAGTTTCCAGCGCCCCAACTCCCCCGCATATGGTCGGATCGGGAAACTTATTATTTCCAGGTTACTTTGGTCAGGTCCCTGATATTCCTGCCAAGTTTCATTGTCCTAGCTCATCTGGAAGTACCCTAACTCGAAAAAGTGTGACAAAATGCCCTAAATTTTCAAGTTTCGAGCGCCCCCACTCCCCCGCATATGGTCGGATCGGGAAACTGATTATTTCCAGGTTCGTTTGGTCGGGTCCCTGATATTCCTGCCAAGTTTCATTGTCCTAGCTCATCTAGAAGTACCCTAACTCGGAAAAAAGTGACAAAATGCCCTAAATTTTCAAGTTTCCAGCGCCCCGCACTCCCCCGCATATGGTCGGATCGGGAAACTGATTATTTCCAGGTTAGTTTGGTCGGGTCCCTGATATGCCTGCCAAGTTTCATTGTCCTAGCACATCTGGAAGTACCCTAACTCGGATATGTGGGACAAAAAAACTCGGACCGACCGACAGACCGACAGACGGAATTGTGATCGGTATATGGCACTTGAGCCAGAGGCTGCAAGTGCCATAAAAACTGGTCGATGGCTTTTCCATAATGGGCTGGCCCCTTCCAGCTGAAGTCGTATTGAATTATTCCATCTCTGCTTTGAAAGATTTCTAAGACAATCTCTACGCCGAAAGAATTTATTACAAAAGTGTTTCAGATTAACTTTGTTTCGACACTGTTTAGCTACTATTCATTATTAAAATAAGGTTTATTGCTAAAACTGTCTAATTTGAAAATGTATTATTCTTCGCTGTGGATATGATATTTATAACTTTAAAAGCCTATTGGCCATGTCAATACAAACAAAATGACAAACTTATTTATAAATACCAATAAAACTACAACAAGAGCTACAAGCTTATATGGAACTTGCTACGAGTTTGTAGTGCAAGAAAGCAGAGAGGTACCAACCCCCCCCCCCCTCCGACACACACCGTGCTCGGACCTGGTCGGGACATAAAACTTGTCATCTAGGGCATATGATCTCTCTACTTTCCAAGTTTCATTCAAATCGCTCTACTCGTTTGACCCCTATGCGAGCCACAAACTTCCCTCAACTCCCCCACCAACTTTCCCCACTGTGGACAGATATGACTCGAACATCAGAGACTTGGCATCTCTGACACCTC
The DNA here is from genome assembly GCA_030848855.1 of Branchinecta sandiegonensis. NCBI lineage: Eukaryota > Metazoa > Arthropoda > Branchiopoda > Anostraca > Branchinectidae > Branchinecta > Branchinecta sandiegonensis. The sequence goes on from JAUPMV010000010.1 coordinate 11,435,123, forward strand.
CTCTACACGTCCGTCAAGTTTGACTCGAATCGAAGCAAATTGCCGGTTTCCTCTCCATCCTCCTTCTACCGTGACCGGATCCGGTCAGGACGCCAAATAACAAATCTAGGCCGCATAAACTCGGTACTGTCCAACTTGCATTCCATTCGGCCCATTCGTTTGTTTTTTGTGCATGTCACAAAGTTTCCGAAACCCCCCTCCGACTCCCCAAACCATGGCCGCATGTGGTTCGGACACATGTTTTACAGATCTAGATCATCGGTCCTTATCACCCACAAAGCTTCACTCGAACCGGACCCCCGTTCGCAACCTATGGAAGTCAGCAATTTACCGATTCCCCTTCCCTTCCCTTAACTCCTCGAAAAATGGTCAGATCCAGGAATGGAAGTCTTCCTAGGGCATTGTGTCAGGTCCTCAAGTCTATTTGGTCGGGTCTCCCAATCCCTCGACACTAAGCGTTTCACGAAAATTCCGGTGCCCTCCTCGAGCTCCCCCCCCCCCCCACAAGTACTGGATCCGGTCTGGACTTGACATGGAAGATCTGAGACGATAGAAATTTCCACTTGAAAAGTTTTATTCGAACCCGGTCGCTCGTTAAAAAGTTTATGAACAGATTCGGGATTCCCCATTCGTTCACTCCCCCCACGATGGTCAGATCATGCAAACGACTATTCTCAAGTCGTTTTGTCCGGGTCCCTGATATGCCTGCCGAGTTTCATCGCGTAGTACTTCAGAAAGTACCCCAATTCGCGTGACCACCAGAATTCCGCCCCCCCCCCCCCCAACTCACCCCACAGTGCCCGATTCCGATCCGGTTATGTCAAAAATGTATCTAGGACTTGTGCTTGCCCTTCGAACCAAGTTTCATCTCGATCCCTCCACTCTAGGCGTTTCCCAAGGTTTCCGGTTCCCTACTCTACCTCCCCCCCCCCGCAAAAAAAAGTCACCGTATCTGGCCGGGACTTCAAATGAGTCGTCTGAGACACGAGGTCTTTCCAAATATCAAGTTTCATAAAGAAGATTCCGGTTTCCCCCTCCCTCCCTATGATGCTTGGATCGGGGAAGAGATCATTTCCAAGTTTATCTTTCGTGTCCCTAATATGCCTGCCAAGTCTGGTCTTAGCTTATGTGGAAGTGCCCGAACTAGCAAAGCCCGGACCGACCGACGGGCAGAAATTGCGATTGCTATAAAGCACTTGGCGGGGGGGCAAGTGCCATAAAAACTGTCTATATGATATGATATGATATGATATGATATATATTTACACAAAAAGCCCGAGGGCCATGGCAATACAAAACAAAATAAAAATAAATTTTCACTAAATTACTAATAAACCTAAATGAATCTTTCACGATGCTTCATCGAAAGCTTAAGGAATCTTCCCAACTGGCGAACTCCCGAAAAACATTCATCCTTCATTACTTTAACCAACCATTCCTCATCGTACACTCTTTTTCCAAACACTTCATCCCTCAACCCATCCAATTCACTACATTCACACATCAGGTGCAACACATTCTCATTCATCTCCCCACACATAGGGCAGTAGTAAGGACCAATCCGACTTAAACCCCTTCCCACATACCTCCTCCTATCCCCTAGCGGTAAACAATCACCCCTCATACTTATCACCCACGCTAACTCCTCCCTATTCAACCCTGCTTTAAAATAAATACTTTCCCCCCATGTCTCTTTAGCATCTCTGTAAAACCTCAACGAGCTAGACTTACCGACATCACACTGCCACAGCTGTATTTCCTGATCCATCAACACCTTTTTAACCACACCTGCAACATCTCCTACTTCATGACCTTGCCCCTCCCCGTTATTCCAAAGCGAGCTAACCCCACACTGGTCCAAAATTTGTTTTATTTGGGACGCCCAAGAATCACTCGACTCATCCCGTAATGATTCCATATATGCTGCTTTAAGCACCCGTACTCGCGGCATATTAATAATTCTTTCCCAAAAACTCACCATATTAACCAACCTTCTATTTCTTAACGAAACTAGACCTAGATCTCCTCTCACCACTAATCCATTAATCCTATTGCTTAACCCTAGTAACCTCTTAAAATAACCTAGTTGTACTTGTTCTATTTTTTCTGCCTTACTAAATCCCCAAATCTCTGAAGCATAATGCATTACTGGCACCACTTTCGTTGAAAATATTTCTTTATGCAGCTTCAGATTCGTTACCTCCTTTAGACTACTTCTTAAAATCAAATTACCACAATTTTTTCCCTTTCTCACATTCTGTTCCACCTGCTTACCAAACATTCCCCCAACCGCTTTAAATTTACATCCCAAATAAACACATTCCTCCTTCACCTCCAATACAGCTCCACCGTACTTAAAAATCTCTCCTTCTTTCCGCTTTCCACCCTTTCTAAATACCACTACCACCGTTTTCTTGACATTCAAATCTAGCTCTTTCTTTTCAAGGTATAACTTCAAAATATCCAATAGTTTCTGCAATTTTGTATGGGATTCTGCCACCAGGGTTAGATCATCTGCAAAAAGCAACAAACAAAGAGACACTACGTCAAGCGTTAACAAAGGAGCATTATTGTCTACCATAAACTTTTCAACATCATTAATAAAAACAGAAAACAACTTAGGGGAAAGCGTGCAACCCTGCTTAACACCTAGAACAGACTTAATCTCTCTTGACAGTTTACCAAGTACTCTCACCACCACCCTCGTATTAACATACATCTCCACAATCAACAATACAAACAATTTTGGAAGACCAATTTCTAGTAATGTCTGCATTAACAACTTTCTATTTATATTATCAAAAGCCCCCCTCAAATCCACAAAAGCTACAAAAAGTTTCTTTCCTCTACCTCGAGTATATTTTCTAATTAACACATGCAACGCGAAAATCTGGTCTAACGTACTGTATCCTTCCTTAAAACCTGCCTGAATATAACTTAATATTTCATTTTTATTCAACCATTTTTTCAGCCTAACATCTATTACTTTACATAAAGTTTTACTCAATACATTACCTAGGCTAATCCCCCTGTAATTCTCATGCTTATTCCTATCTCCTTTTTTGAAAACTGGAACCATCATTGAAATATTCCACTGCTCAGGCCATCTTGCTTTCTCGACAATACATGTAAACAAAAGTGCCAACAATGGAAGCAAATGGACTCTTCCCCATTTCCAAATTACTGCTGGGATACCATCCATACCAGGTGCCGAACCACCTTTCATCTGCTTCAATGAATGCCAAATTTCCTCCTCACAAACTGCATCTGTAAGCATGTAATCAGATTCTTTCATCGGGAATGGAACTTCTGACCTTAGCGAAGTGGCAAATTCATCCGTAAGAATCTTTCCCGGGTCGTTTTCCGACTCCAGATGTTCAGGCCATGTGTGTGCAGGCGGGACTGCGTTTCCTTGATCTCCTTCTATCTGGTGTTTAACTAATTTCCAAAGTATTGACAGCTTGAGAAATCTACCCACTTTCTTTATTGAAATATAACTTTTCTCAAGCAACCTCGACGACCGTTTAAGAATATCAACCTCGCCTTCGGCTCGGATACGTTATCTCTCAATGACCGTCTCGGTGTTATTTACCGAAATCTACCTCGATGTCTGAAGACAACCTTTATAACACTCAGTAATCAACATCCGTCCCATCCATTCCTGATCACACTTATTTACTCATTTAATTCCCTACAAATTTTTTTTATCCGATATCCGGATTTACCCCGAATTAAGAGTTTCTGACAACAGAATAACAACAATGTAATGTTCAATAAAGTTCGTCTGATACACTGTTCTTTAAACATTCTTTCGACACAGATTTTGTCCAAGGAATTCTTCAAAACATGAAACATTGCGTTTTAAGTCTCAGGATCCTCAACTCGTGTTTGTCACCCGATTTTTGCGATGGGCCTCATAACACGGTTTCTCATGTTCTGTGGCTTCAAGCGTGTTTAGCTCGCAACCGCGTTTCTTTCGAGTTCAACACCGAATCCGGACACGGAAGGATTCGAGAAGTCGCAAATCCTGTTCCGTGTTCTCTAATGAAATAAAAAAACAGGATTTTCGGGGTTTTTTCTTGGCCACCTAGTTATCCCTCTAAAACGATATGCGTGGGATAAAATATCTATCCCTCGCATATCATATTAGAGGGAACTAGCTAGTTCATATTAGCATATCAATATGAATGATGCTAATATGAATGATGCTAATATGATATTAGCATATCATATTAGAGGGATCCTATGCTTGCGGTCCAAACTGCATTTTTCAAAAAAAATTTATAATTTCCGAAATATTTGCATTTAGTCGCGGGGGGGGGGGGGGGCTCTGTGAACTACCTAGGGCCACGGATAGTGTCGAGAAGATGGGCACCTTAAGGCTATATGTTAATACTCTTGACGACTAACTCTCTTCCCGATCCAAAATCGCCGTGTACCCATAACGGAAGAGCCGGAAGCGGCACCACAGCTGTCATCAAGGATCGCCATGATTGGTTTACAGAGGATTTGAGTTGTTGAGTTTGACGTTAGGGCGACGTTTCCTCGTTCTTCCTGAGGTATCAGTGACGTGTTTTGGACTTAGTCATATCTGTTTTACCGAAATGGGCGTTAACCTCTTCGTGATATCTGGTAATTAGCCGACCCTCGGCTTCAGATCATCCCTTCCCTCGCCATGATTGACGGTAATTATCTAATCAGGATTGATGAACTTTAAAATACGGTTTTCATGGATACCTAGAAACGCCAATCTCTAATCCTGAAATGCCGTTTTGTCTGAAATAAATAATGTTAAGGCCGAACTGAAACCCGACACTATTCCGTGATGTTGCTTCGCAATAATAAGCGCTATCACCAGTCCCCCTGTTTTCGTTTTACCAAGAACAAATAGGCCTACTCTAACAGAACCTCCATCTTTGGTCCCATGCACCGACTGTGGATACACCGATAAAAATGAGCGGGGCTAGAGGGACATGCTGTGAGGTTTTGAGTTGATAACCGTCTACTTTCCCCTTCGCCGCTGCGAATACAAAATGAAGGATGCCTGCAGGGGTTGAGAACCCGGTCTGCAGGGAGTTAGACGTGACGTCACAATGGTAGAGAACCAATCAGCTGTAAAGGACGACTCAGACGGCGTTCGTATTCTTCTGCAGAGTTGTACTGCGATATAGCTGTTTGTAGAGGTATGATGTTCTGCGTAGCTCCTCCTCCACTCGTTTGCATCGGGTAGGGTATCAGAATGTATTCGACTCCGCATCGTCGTCATTACAGAGATAGAGAGTTGGAGGTTCTTGTAGATTATTTGTTCTTGGTTTTACAGTTGCTTTCGTGATTTTCTGTCAAACCAAAACTAATGTCCCAATGGAGAATATATTCACAGTTGAGCCCACCTCTCGCGGTGTTTGCGATTGGTTCAGTCTGAGGTACCTTCTGTATAAATCAATCAAGGAGTGTGTGTGTTAGTGCATGGCCGTGCGGAATCGAAAGTGCGCTTTAACGGCGAAGCGACGTTGTGAGAGCTAAGTTTTTCCAAGAAAGTGCTACATACGAGAGCACACAGCGACAAATCTATGGAGCAATGATCGACGCCCTGACAGAAACAGACGTTCAAATCTGAAAAGGAGAAGTGGAAACTCCGCACCCGAAAGGCCAAAAGAGACCGCGGACAACGCAGACCCGACGGTTCGCATAGGACTTGGACGGCTACTACAAGGTACTAGCTTTTTTTTCTTCCGAATGTAAACTGAATTGCAGTAGCCTAGATGTATGCCTGTGGCGGGAAACACAGGGAATGAAAAAAAAAACTAAACGAAGGCGGACCTGAGCCTGAGCCTGAGCGGACCTCCCCAACAAGATAGCTTCAGGGGGTCTTGTTTCTTGCCCCAATGAATGAATGAATGAGCTTCCGGATAACTTTCAACGAAGCAGATCAAAGCTTGCTGTAACACTTGCCATTTCCCAGACAGCGCTTACCTAGTTTATCTTATTTTAGGCGTATTCTCGCCGTTCCCCGAGGACTCGACTTGAGGAGTCCCCGCGCTTTTGTTTGTCCTGGGGACTCACTCCCCGTAATCTCGCGAGTCCCCACGGGCGGGGAATGCTCCGATTATCATCACCATCATCAAAAAGGACTCCCTTTCAGATTCGGAGGGGAATCAATTTTTGATGGTGTTGGTGCAATTTAAAATTAATAAAAAATAATCAGAATAAACGAAACCAAACATATAGTGGATCTGGACTAATTTCGTCAACTGTATATTTTATGTTCGAAGGAAATCCATTTAAGAAGCATTCCCCGTGATGTTCGTTGTTTTCCGTAGGCGGAGCCAGCGTGGAGTGACTCCCTCTATTCTCGCCGTTCCCTTCGGTTCCCCGAAGAGTCCTCGGGGAACGGCGAGAATACGCCTTTTGAGTCCAGGTTGCCAAAAAGCATCCTAAACTGGCAACCAGAAGGAAGAAGTCGAACGGGGAAGACCGAGAAACACGATCGTCGCACCAACCGGAGGGACCTTGCAAACTTCCAGGCGAGTCTGCACCTTGAGTGGGAAGATGTCGTGGCAGCAGCGACAAGAGGGATGACTGGCGCCTATTCGTGGATGCCCTGTGTGCCTCTGGTTGCACAGCAGGATCAAAGGTCTAAGGTATTTCAAATGAACTTCTGGCTTCTTTCTGTACATTTCTCCATTCTGGAATTTGCTAAAAATTTCCAAGGAAAGGCAGATTCGGACAAAATATTACAAACTGGCAAAATACCTTTCCGGACTCCCCCTATGGGAGTCTAATTCAGCCCTGTCGAAGAAGTACCAAATTATCGATGCTTCCGTTAAGTGCGAAACCATAGAGTGTCGTGCTAGATCCCGGGCTTTCAAAAACACATACGAATCGCCGTTGACTCGCCTAACCTATCTATAAGTCTTATAAAGTTTATATGGTGTTTCGTTTTCTTTGTGTGTAATTCATTTTGCTTTCTTTCTATTACTCCGCTCTTTCATTTGTTGTATAGCGGGCTTCAATAAATTATTGTTTACTAATAAAAGCACATTCGGCTACCCATAGACTGTTGAAAACAGTCGAAGGCAGAAACTTATTTTGGTAGCCTATTCTGGCTCTAGTATTTTCGGAATGAACACACATCGCACACATGCGGCTGCCTCTGTCTGTGCGACGGGCTTGGAGGGGGGAGGGGATCTGTACTGTGGGTTCATCACATTCCGACTGAAGCCTTCTGTCTTTACTGGATTATCATGCCATTTGTCTCGGGGTACCTTGAATCCTTAGTCCGGCGCTGGCGAACACAGACAGACCAAACAAATGAAAGATGGAAGCAAATCTAAAATCGAACCAGAAGTTCAAGGCTTGTAGGTGTGCTAGTTAGGTGAGTGACGAACACAAAAAAAGTGGTATGCTACGGTTTTTCAGTAGACAACGAAACTTAACAAACCAGGCTTAGAGCCTCAAATGGAATTTCAATGGTACGTAAAAAAAAAAAGAAACTTACTTTGGTTCCAGCAACATGGATGACATTTAGCTTGTCCAAATCTGAAGGAAGGATCCCCAATTTTGCCAAACACTCTTCTGTCTCAGGAACATTGCGAGCTGCAAATTTGTCCTTGTCCTTTTTAGCTCTTTCCAGGACGCTTGCATTGGTTTGCAAAGTGTTGAGCTTTGCAACAGCTTGCTAGAAAATGAGAGGAACATCAAATCCGAGACATGACTCAAAACACGAATTTCACATCAGAATCCTAATACGCTTGGCCAATAATGATTACAGGTTGAACAGGTGGATCTATCTGCTAGCTATTTGGAAATGCTTTAGGACCCAAGAAGACGAAAGAGCAGTCAAAATATTAATTCTATATAAATTGCTGCCTCTGGACAAAGAGGCGGCATTCCCTAAGAATTAACAGGAATCAATCAACCTCAAATTTGTATAAAAATAAATAAACATAGTTAAATTATTTTTAACTATCTTATCGAGAAATAATATTTTAAGAAGTGAGAGGCAATTGGACAAGGTTGCTTTCTACAGTAGGTCTTTGCCAAAGATATTTGAAAGACAGACATATAGGCTAGACCTACAACATCTTCTCCTGGCTTCGAATATTCCTACCAAGAGAGCCCCAGTTCATCCTCAAGGAGTTTCTCCGCGATACACTTGTATAACACACACTTGTAAGTTTTTGACGCAGAAAGACAAGTGTGCCACAGAAACGACCCAAAAGTTGAAACTCGCGGAAACGCCACTTTTCAAATTGCGCTGTTTCAAATGTCTGAGAATAAAAATACAATACAGACAAAATCTCAATAAACAGAGCTTTAGGCTTATGTCCTTACCGTTCTGTACTGGAAGGATCTTCAGTTTAATGTATATCTGCTTGGTAAAGCAGCTAATTTTAATATTCGGACTGAAATTGCAGCTAAATCTGGATTTACAACCAAATTCGAGACATAAAATCATATATCCCCTTGACAGTTGTTTTCAGCCACAAAAACTTTGTTGGTCGCGGGAACACACTTGTGGGCAACACAAACGATTGAAAAAACAATCACTTTTCCAGCATCAAACGTAGGATCGCGGAAAAACGCCTTTTAAAATAGTGATTTATAACATTTCCCAATTTTCTGGTTTTATACCAAATCGTTGAATACAACACTTCAGTCTGGTTTCCTTTAAATGTGACCGAAAAAAAACAGAATAGAAAAAGTTCAGAGAGGGGCGACGGGCGACGAGGACCCTTGCCAAGACGGGCTGAAATATCGCTGCTAAAGCATCGTAGCTGACGTACCAGTTTTATGCATTATTTGAATATATGTTTCAAAGTCAGCTTGGGCTGAAAGGACATTTATCATTGAATGTGCCTCCGACTGGGCCAATCTTAATCAGTAGTATCCAGTAGCATCCTGTCCTGCTATAGTAGCATCCAGTCTCACTAACAGTAGCATGCAGTGGCAACAGTTACTAATATGTGCTATTAATACTTACAACTCTGTATAACTAATTTTTCATCGTGTAAGAACCTCCCCCCCTCCCTCTTAGTCAGGACGCTGCATTCTGTTCCAAAAACTCTTATCCAGTCTAACTCAAATGCTTTGTTTTTTGGACAGGTTTTGCCAAACCTTCTTGAAACGGTACATCAACTAAATGCTATTAATCAGGATTAATTAAAACTTAAATTAAAAAACATTAAAAACTTTTCCCACAAATGTAATCAGGTTCAGACCCTTCAGGCTGAGGGTGTTTATGCAATAGAATACTCTGGACTTATTTTTTTTACTTAAAACTCTTTCCATTTTCAACATATCCTTCAGTGGCGTTCAACAACAGGCAATTTCCAAAAGTTACAATACCTTTCCTCTACTGAAAGAAGCACAGACATAGCCTAGTCTATCCCAAAATGTAAATTCTTAATATTACCAATATTTGATATATCAAGAACAAATGAGGCATCTGTGACAGACTGCTCTTGTTCAAATTTGCCTGGTTTTATCCATTGGACCTTCATCGCTCTAAAGTGTGAATTATGGTAATTAATGTTAGGCTACTGATTTTTCTTAACTGAACATTTGGTTGATCAGAATTCCATTGAGCTTTATACTAGTCTTCTAGAAACACTTCCCAGGAAAACTAATAGATTCACACAGTGACCACATGCACGAATCTTACAGAGGGCTTATGAAGATACTACAGCAGAGCAAAATAAACAAAAAATTGTTCCACTTATTCCATCTCACAAACCCTCCTCAAGAATATGGTGGTGATACATCGGTTTATTATCAATTTATAGTTGTAACCTACAATCTGTTATTGTTTCTGTTCCACCACCCAGCATGATACAAACATTAGCTCTTCCCTCTTATCGTTTTGTTCCATAAGAGTTACTTTTAATGACTGGGAGCATTGTCAATCCAGCTCACATACCCTAGGCTAATCAAGAATATGGTAGTGTTCCACCACCTAATTATCCGTTAAGTCTTAAGATTTTACAAGTATGTTTTTATTTCCATTCCACCACCCACCATGACACAAATATTAGCTCTTCCCTCTTATCATTTTCATTCCACAAGAGTGACATTTTATTTAATAGTCGGGAGCATCATAGAAGTGACAAGAATTATCTGTTCATATGGAATTCCTACCAGAATGGTGATGTATGTCCATGCTATCATTATTTTTGCTCCAGAGAAGGCAGTAAATGCAACAATAAGCAGCTGGCTCCTACTCTTATTAATTGTAATTATTCTTTGGAATGCAACCTGTCCTAAAGAGAGATTGACCCTACCCCATGAAAATGGATATTACTACACCATCATCCTGGGAGTATAACAAAAAAAATTTAACATTGGGAGAAAAAGATTTTCCATGCAAGTAAGAGCTTGAAGGCTTCAAAGTTTGAACACAAAAACAGAGTCTCAAATACTACTGGAGTATTGGTCGTTTACGACGCGTCATTTCAAAACCAACCAACAGGAAGCAGGATTCGTTTTGTAGTGAAAGTTTGAAGCCCTTCAAACTCTCCTTTCTGATCGAACTTCAGTTTAGGCCTATACAATTAAAAAAACAGGGAATCGTTTCCGGCTATTTACACTGTATATTACAGGCTTATTATAATAGTAACAGTCAACCACAAACCCTGGATTTTTGGATACCCTATGCCAAACGTTGGATATGTCTAGCGTTTGGCATACACTATGCCGGGTGCTGGATGCTGTAACCCAGTAAAGTACTGATGATTTGAGTGAAGCTAAAAAATCAACCAATCAGATCTCCTTTATATTAGGGTAGGTCAGGGTTAAGTTACCAACAGGTATCCAGCGTTTGGCATAGGGTATCCAGCGTTTGGCATAGGGTATCCAGCCTTTGGCACAGGGTATCCAGCATTAGGCATAGGCTATGCCAAATGCTAGATATACCCAGCGTTTGGCATACAGGATCACACTCTATTTCCGTCTGTTTTTATTTCCGGACATGTGCCGTCCGTATTTTGAAACCACATGGTGCTGATGATGATGCTGAAAATGTTGCTGTTGAGGTATAAAAAAAGATGAAAACCAGCCAATCAGGTTCAAGACTTTTAAGTAGCCAATGGGGTCAGAGTATTTTGAACAAGAAATCAGAATTTTCAGTAAGAAGATCTGCCATGACGGAAATAGGTCTCAGCTCAAGTATTGGAGTTGTTTTTGTATTTTTACTAATCCGGGAATACTATCAAGATAGGTCAGAAGGAAAAATATTGGTAAAAAAGAAGAAAAGTAGATCTTTCTTTGAAGACATTTCTATCATTTTTGGATAACTGTGAAGTATCACAGGGACATTCAAAGTTTGAGATTGTTATTACTAGATTGAAAAGATGACGGAAATACCAAGTGATCCTGTAGTGTATCCAAAAATCAGGGGTTTGTGGTTCACTGAATAGTAATAAAATGGGTAATTTCGTTTCAAAGTCAAAAGTCTTATACTTCACAATGTTAAATTGCTCTTTTTCTACTTCTATCCATTTTCGTCAGGTAGGCTGCAATCTTTCTATGCCGCAGATCCTATGTCAGAGCTATTTTGCCAGATTTGAAAATCCAGGGGACTGGATGGCCTTACATATTAGAAATATATAACTACCTCGTACGATGTCTTCCCGTCCGAAACAGTCATGACTGTGGTCTGAGAGGCAGGAGAAGCTAAATTCCTGCAAACCATGCGCAGCGCAGTTTGAACTTGCCGCATTTTAGTCGGCCAATCCACAGGCTTTTTCCAGGAGATGCTTTGCGATGACGCTTGGGAGCTGCCAGGAGCTTGCGCGATGAGTTCAAACAGAAACTCTATTTTTCATGGTTCAAGATGGCAAATTTAAAATTAACTGAAGCAAAAATATTACATCTACCTATTCCAGTATAGTAACATGCCTTCAGGACATCGGATGTTTTAACAAACACTTCTGTAAAATTTTGAAACGTTGTAGGGATTTTACAACAAAAGACCGGGCTAACGCGCAAATTTCAAAACATAAGTACAACAAGGGATAACTGATTTAGTGGGATCCAGAGTGGAACCCAAGTGCCAGTCATTTGAAGTAAGGAAGGACAGTAGCAGTCTGAAGCTGAATCACTCAGATAAGGTAAAACTGGACCTGATATCAGCATAGTATTTTTTTCATTCAAGAGCAATTTCTGACTGAGGCATTTCTAAAGCCTACCCACTTAATATCTTAATTACTTAGGCTACTAATAATTTTCTAAATTTTTCTTTTCCTTTGTGCTAAATGAGTGCTCTTTTCTCTTACTTTTTCCTGCAAGATCAAAAACATAAAATACATAATAGGCTTGAATAGGCTAGCCTACCAAGTTTACCAACAATGAACAACAGTTCACAACCCTAACCCTGCCTGCCCTAACTCACCCGTAGGCAAAATATTTATCTGGGATTGGCAACAGTGTTCTGACTCCTGTTCTAATATGGGACTGACCATTGTCCCAAAATTTCATCCCAAGTTGGAATGAAATTTAAGGGTCATATGTGAACAGATTCCCGACCAGACAATTTTTATTTTTATTTGTATATGTGTATATTTATTTGTGTATGTATACAGGAGGGGTACCTGTCCCCATTTTTACACGACCTCAAGTTTTGCTGCAAAAATGTTAAAATGAAAATTCCATGCTGTCATGGGAGTCAAGAGGAAAAATCTGATTTTCCAAATTCCCCAAGTATTCAAATTAAATGCCTTTTCGTTGTTTTGAAGCTGCTTTAAAAAGGGATTTTCTGGTTATTAACTTTGGTAACTCTACCCTTTTCAATAAAAAATATGTTTAACTAAAAATACTGAAGTAAATTTATTTCTCCAGTATGTCAACCTTTCTATTAGCTTCTGTCTAGTCATATTTTTTTGTTCCTTTTTAAGCCAGATAGATTTTTCTGAAGAAAAGACTTCTCTGGAAATGTTTGAGGTTGGGTACCTCTCCTGTATTTGGACTTCTAATCTCATTTTAGTTTTAAGTTAGAGAAGAAGTTGGCTGCCTTTTGTGATTGTCTGATACTTTACTCCAAGATAGGTTCAGTTCTCAGTGTTACTAGCCTTTTGCAGGGTTCCTACAATTAAAATAAGGTATGGTAAAAATAAAAAAAATAAAAAAAGCTTAAGAATAAAATAAGAATAGTATTTTTTTTTATGATGGGGTGGCTTCCCCTGGGGTAAGGTCAGGAAGGTAATTTGTTAGTTTTTTTTTTGTTTTTTGAGAGGTAAGGTTGTGTCTGAGAGTAGGATCAGTGACCACTCTGCCTATTATGTTTAAAATGTAAAGATTGTGGTTCTCCGCCTCCAGAAATGGACTAAGTGTTTTGTTTATGTGTGATTTATTTTCTTATTTGTTAATACACCCATTGAACTTGACTTGTTCCATTTTAATAGTATTATTTTTTGTAGAAATACTGTGGAGTTTAATCGGACACATTCTGAGGGGTTGAAACATACATCTTTTAGAGGTCCGGTTCAACTGTGCTCTGTCTGGATCAAGATTCTTGAAAACACTTACCAGTTTTGGAGTTTTAAAAGCACGATAATCGTGTTATAGCCAAGCTTAAAATAAACTAGTTCTGGTGGAATAAGTCGCGTTCAACCAGCTTTTTCTTTTGAGTACAACTTTGCAAACTTTCCATTCAGTGATCTGATTTGAATAGTCCTACTCTTTTCCAATAAATTACAAACTTATTAGCTTTGTGGTTTTGCTTGTTCAGTCATATTCAGAGGCTTTTTAGCACGTCCAGTTCAAACACTACCCATACAAACTAACCCCACTGATGGGGTTGAACCGGATAGTTTTCAAGAAAAAAGAGAACATTATAGATCCAAAATATGGTGATATTAAATTTTCACAAAATTCCAGGACATACATGGTCTTATTATGGTAGCCTACCTTTCTTTTCCACTGTTCAGAATTTGTCCAGCTTTTACGGAAATGGAATTATCCACAGATCAAGAAATATGAACGGCTTAACTCGGCTTCCCCTACCATTACCATTAACTACCCAAATAATTAAACCAAGTATTTCAAAATCAATCAATAAATTTTATTACTCAGCACGAAGCCATACAATACATAACACACTAAATAAAAAAAGAAAGAAACACCTTAAAACACCGGTAAACTACGTTGGCAGGCAATGAAGCAGTGGGTTAGCTGCAATAGCTACAAGGCTGTTTTCTGACTTTATAGCACGTACAACAAATCGAGATTTTACCCCCCTCTCTATTTCAGCAAATGTGCAGCAATGATTACGCAGTAGCGCCTGGCTTATACTTTCTCTGAACTCCACTCGTCCTAGCCGTCGAAATATACGATTGTAACAAGCTTCTAGATTAGGCATAGCACCAGCCGTGTGGTTCGTAACAAGGGACACTGCAAAAAATTGGGTACAATAAGTCTTAAAAAGACGCCCTTTAATATTCAAATCAACGTGACTGAACTTCCAAATCAGAACATTTCCATGCTTGCAAAGACTATCCGCAAGCAATTGCAAATGTTCGTCATCTCGTAGACGTTCAGTCACAGTAAATCCCAGGTAACGAAACTTACGGACATACTCAAGTATTCTACCAGACAGTTTCACATGCAACTTGGGGAGATGGCACCCAACTGGGAAAAAAGCCATTGCAAGCGACTTCTTAGTATTAAACAGAATATCAAACTCTGTCGCATACTGGTCGCAAACAGCAAGAAGCCTGTTCAGTGCAAAAACAGTAGGTGCTAGCACCACAATATCATCTGTGAACATGATGTGGTTTACACAAGTACAGCTTAAATAACATCCTACACCAGTAGCTACTACTCTAGCACTTAATCTAGATATACCACATATAACAAGGGGGACAGCACACCACCCTGCCTAAGGCCGTTGACAAGCCGAAAATTATCACTAACTGCATTTCCCCACCTCACTCTGAACTCCTTCGTTCTAAACCAGAAACACAGGAGCTTTACAAGCTGAGGTGGGACTCCTTTTCGAAGTAAAATTTTCAAAATTTTACCATGGTTCACCCTGTCAAAGGCCTTAGCAGAGTCAATGAAACATGCAAAAACAGGTGAAGAATAGAACCAAAAATACTCCACAACCACCTTTAGCACAAAAATGGCCAGTCAACACCATGCGAAGGCCTAAATCCGAACTGATAATCCGAAGTGTGAAGCCAACCACCAATTTTATGGATCAGACATTTTTCCAACAACTTACTCAATAATGTCGCCAAAGCAATAGGTCTGAAATTATCCGAACTTGTATAATCGCATCCCTTTCCTTTCGGTACAGTAACCAGCTCAAAGTCCATGAGGGAACGAGCAGTGTTGTAACAAGTACTTCAAATTTGTACTTAAGTATTAAGTACTTCCAGATATTGTACTTAAGTATCAAGTATTAAGTACCACACCACAATTGTACTTAAGTAGTACTTGAGTTTTAAGTACAGAACTTGTACTTAAGTAGTACTTCAAGTACAGCTCTACTAGCACTATTTCTAGCTCCGTCATATTCAGTCGTATAATGGAAAATAACAGAAAGTCACATAAATAAAGGCATTTGGCAGTTTAGACAAAGAATTAAAAACCATGAAAGACATTAGAGCTACACTTCTTTGAACGTTAGTTAGTTATGAACGGGCCACTTGTATGCACTTGACGAAAGTCATCTACCAGTCTGCCAAAGTAACTAATTACGGGCTTATAGGAATTCCTCAACGGATGTTTTCATCTTTTTCCATTAGTCCGAACTGCACTGTTCTAGGTCAAGAAATATTCAAAGAAGTGTGCCTTGCTAATGATTTGTCTTGTGATGGAGATGCTGGCACTGAGAATCTCGTCAGTCCTGAAATCGAACTACTTTTGAGTCTTGAAATTCCTTTTCCTGAAAAATCCTTTTCTGTTAAAAAATAAAGATTCGATCGAAGCGGAATGTACTTGGGAGAGTACTTGAAAGTACTTAAGAATGTATCGGTACTTGAGAGCTTCAAGTACCTATTTGTTTTACTTAAGTATTAAGTACTCCAGGAAAAAAGCACTTAAGTAAATTCCAAGTACCTTGATTTTGTACTTAAGTAGTACTTGAAGTACAATTACTTGAAGTACTCCTCAACACTGGGAACGAGGGAGGAAACTATGTCTCAAAAAAACATTAAAAAGTAATGACAGGACTACACACTTCTCGTAAGATTTCAAATGACGAGCAGATATCCCATCTCTACCTCCAGCTTTATTTAACTCTAGAAGGTTAATCAAAAGATCAACTTCCGACGGAAGGATTGGAGGAAACTGCTTAGTGACGTCTGTACTAGCCAGCCAACTGTAATCACTCGGTACAGAACTAAAAAGAACGCCAAACTTACGACTCCACATGTCAGCAATATCCTTTTCACCAGTCACACCATCAACTGAAGAAGGCAGAGAGGGTTTTTGACAAAAAGTTTGCTTTACTTTCTGACAAAAATTTGTCGTGACTAGAAACGAACGGGCAATACTTTCAGCCCGTAGAATTAGCACATTCTTCTTACACCACTTAAACCGGGACTTAAAAAGTGACCGCGCGTGCTTCATGCCTGTAAGTAGTGGACCTGAAAAAGGTCGACCAGCCTGTATCCAATTCTGAAAACATGACTTTGACTGGATGTACAGCTCTTTTAAATGAGTAGACCAACCAGGTATACGCTTGAAGCCCTTATGTTTCTGGGGCCGATTCTGCTTCGTAGGCAAGGCGTATCTCGCAGCAAGTAGCAAGCAATTTAGAAACTCAATGTAAATATCGTTTAAAGCAGTTTTTAAAGAAGTATATCTTTACTTTATTAAATCGTGTGTAAATCAGGTTCTCACACTCGCAGAATTTTCAAGTTTAGGCTATTAATCCAGTGAACAGTAAATTCCTTGATCAGAAAAATAAAGTGATATGTCGCAGGATAATTTGTTGGCTGATTAGTCAAGGATGTTCATGAAATTGCCAGTGTGTCTAACCAACGAATCAGTCAATAGTTTATTACAATAAACATAGCTGGGTGTAGCTGATTGTTGATTTCTCGTCTTTCTAAAAATAAACATAAAAACATATAGATATGTACAATTGTTGATTAGCCTAATTGTGTCGTAACAGTCTTAATGTACAAACTAGCTTGCAATAACGTAAAAACTAAGGAATTTAAACTACCAGGTTTCTTATCTAACTATTGGACTGGCACTAAACTAAAACTAACAAAACATTACATTTTACATGGCATTACTAGAATAAGAACTTTAATAGAAACTTAGTTTTACAGATCTATTCATGTGGGACCATCAACACATCACTCTCTGTTCAACTAATCACTTGTCTCTTCACCCTATAAATAGATTGCACCCCACCCTCTGATAAATTGATATTTCTGTGATAAACTGGAACAAGAGCAAAAACAAACAGTATAACAGTTTTGAAATATAATTTTTTTTAATTTGAGTGTGAATTACCTGCTTTTGATAACCATTCTGAATCTGCAAGGTATTGGAAATGGTTTTCGGGGCCTTTCTTCATTTTTTAATCGTGGTATTTGAAAAGATTTCAGTCGGAAATGAGATCGTGAAGGTTTCAAACTGTTAGAACATAATAAGTGTTGCATCCTATTTGTCAGTTTACACCTTCAGTTCAGAGTCTGGCTTCCTAATCGATCAGTAGTGCCAAGTGGACAGCTATCTGTTTCTGTTGGGCAGGATGCAATCACTCTATCTTTAGCTAGGCCTTCAACCAAAATGTCCGTTTTACTGTGTTGATGTTTATTTGCATTGTGGTTTTAGAAGAGGCTTTACAGCTCTGGTGGCCTAGCCGAATAGCTGGCAACATCTTGAATCTTTAGTTGCGTTTTTGCTGATACCATGGTATCTGTTACCACGGTCTAAAGTCGTTTTTGTAGTTATCTTGGTATCTGATACCACGGTCAAAAGGCGTTTTTGCAGTTATCGTGGTATCTGGCCAGTTATCGTGGTATCAGATATTCAGATACTACGGTCCGATCGTGGTAACTGGTCGTGGTATCTGAAAAGTCACCTCACTTTCATCAAATTTGTCAGATTCGTGAGAAAGAAGTTTAGCACTTAGTGATGTAACTGGATATCTGTTTCTCTTTTGGGATGACTTCGAAAAGTGCAATTTCGGCAATAGTCGTTTTTGCAGAGCACCGTGTATCAGATACCACGATAACTGCAAAAACGACTAATTGCAGATCCAGTTACCGTGGTAACAGATACCATGGTATCAGCGAAAACGCAACTTTTGTAATAGACTACCAGCAGCTATTGATTGAAATATCAAACAATCCCCTATTAGGTATCTAAATCAATCTGACCTGAATAGCCACCTTTAGCTCATGAGATCTCTACTCTAGAAGGACTTCTGCCAGGTGGTAGTATGGAAGCAGAGTAGGAGTCTTCCAAATAAAATAGAAAAACAAGATTTTCGGGGTTTTTTTTTGATCAGCTAGTTACCCCTCCAAGATGATGTGCGAGGGATGAATACAATTTCGAATATTTCGGTTGGACTTCCGGCAAACCGTCAAAAAAAAGAGTCTTCCAGTCTGGGAGGTCACTAATCTAGCTACTCACCTAAATAGAAAATCGGGGAGAAACTTAACTTGACACATTACTAGAAGGTTACCATGATTGTTTACATCCGACCTAAGCCATGCTTAGATCCTTTGTGAGTTCATCTGCCCAAAAAGGTGTTGTAGCCCTACTGACCCCACTACTATACTACTATGCGGGAGTCACTAGGGGCATGCATGACAATGTTGGGCAGGGGGTAGGGTGGATATTTAGGTACCTAGGTGGGCTGTGAAATTACTAGGGACAATGGTTGCTATTCGGCGGAAAGCTTTAAAAGGGTCCCAGGCATGGCAGCTTCTTATATTCAGCAAAACCCTATGCATTTCAAAAATTACCTTTTTTGCAAGGATATACTTCATTCACTCAACCCACTGACTTCACCTCTCTAAACGAACAAGAGCTAGAAGCTCATATGGTCCTTACAATGCTGGGTCGAAGGATGAAAGCTGGAAATCACGAGAATGGGTATTTTATTTTTTGCACTTGACTTTGATGATGCGCACTTTAAGGGCACTAGAAATTCATCTGTAAGCACAACCCTTGAGACACAAATGATGATAGGCTCATCGGGATCATGAAAACATAAATTTTGCTGAATAGTATTTTTTTTATTTATTTAAGGAATTCACTTGTAAGAAAACACCTTGAGGCAAAAATGATCATGGGCCCTTGGGGATCACGAATACATATTGTTTGGTCAAAAGTATTTTTTCACTTTTGGGTTCAGATGCGCACTTTAGGGGTACTAGAATTTATTTTAAGCGGAGTCCTTGTGGCACAAACATCATGGGCCCTCTGGGATCATGAAATGTAGGCTATTGTTTGGTCAAATTTTTTTTTTTACTGTGCGGTTATGATGCGTACTTCAAGGGAGCGAGAAATTCATTTCTAAGCAAAACCCTTTAGGCAAAAATTATAACCGGCTCATGGCTATCACGAAAATGTAAATTGTGCTTATTCAGTGTGCTTAAAAGTTTTTTTTTTTATACTTTGCAGTGAACGCCAGTACTTTAATAGATGGTTGGATCTGGGAAGTGACAGTTTCTAAGCCAATCTTGTTAATGTTTCGGCCAAGTTTCATCGTCCTAGCACATCTGGAAGTACCTTAACTCCCCTAACCGGAATTTTGGACCCCCCCCCCCCCCCCCAACTTCCCCCAATGCCCGAATCCGGTCCGGTTCTGTCACTGATGTAGCTAGGGCTTGTACTTGTTCTTTGTTCTTCCCACCAATTTTCATCCCGACTGTTTCACTCTGAGCATGTCACACTATTCCCGGTTCTCCCCTCCACCCCCCCCCCCCCCCATATTCATCGAATCCGGTCCTGACTTGAATTGGAACATCTGAGACCTGAGGTCTTTCCAAATATCAAGTCTCATTAAGATCCGATCACCGGCTCGAAAGTTATATATACTTCAAGATTCAAAATCCCCCCTCCCTCCACTCCCCCTACGATGGTCGGGTCGTGGAACTGACTATTTCCAAGTCAGTCTGGTTGGATTCATGATATGCCTGCCAAGTTTCGTCGTCCCAGCCCACCTGGAAGTACCCTCTCCAACTCCCCCCACAGTGCCCAAATCCGGTGCAGTTTTGTTCATGATCTACCTAGGCCTTGTGCTTGCTCCTCCAACCAAGTTTCATCCCGATCGCTCCACTATAGAAAGCGCGTCACATGGTTTCCTGTTCCCCTCTCCGACTCCCCCCACATTCACCGGATCCGGTCCGGACTTGAAATGGGACATCTGAGACATGAGGTCTTTCCAAATATCAAGTTTCATTAAGATCCGATCACCCGTTCGAAAGTTATGCATGCCACTAAATTCCGGATTCCGGCTCCCCTCCCTTCCCCCATGATGGTCGGATCGGGCAAGTGACTATTTCCAAGTTAGTTTGGTCGAGTCCACAATATGCCAACCCAGTTTCATCGTCCTGGCATATCTGGAAGTACCCTAACTCGCGACTGACCGACCGACCGAAGACCGACGGAAAAGTGATCGGTATATGGAACTTATAAAAAAGTTGAGTTGAAATTTTGAGCCAATGAGATGCCTCCTTTTGGTTAGAAGTAGCTTCTGAAACAGTGGGATCCTACTGGATTTATGAGGTGTGACCCATTTACATGTCTCATATTAAGTTCCTCCTACAATACATTGGAATCAGTCAGAGCCTCGTTTTTGTTGCAATAGTAGCTGCTGCTACGTTTTTGGATTCACTGCCTGTAGGATTTCTTCTTGCTGTAGCAGCACTTTGCAGAGAAGCACAGACTTGGTCGGTAAGCAAGTCCGCGATCCTCGAGAAGCGCTGCCGTCTTCCTCGGAATCACTGCAGTGCAAAAACGAATGTAGTTAGAATCAGCCCGGAAGCGGCCGAGAAGTGGACGTGCAGCCTGCAACAAAAACGAGGCTCAGGATCCTTCTTAAGAGCAAAAGCTAGCATCCAAGAGGAGATGCTTAGCACTTGACACTATCTGTCTACGATTTAGCAAACTGCAAGGCAGTTCTCCTGATAGTGTTAGCTGGAGAGAAAGAGAGTAGAACATCTCACAGAAAAGCTGTGTTCTTATCAATTTATTCTCTTTCAGGTAAGATGATGAAGTCGCAGTGTTATACCTTTGTCATAATTGGTGGGGGAATTGCTGGAGTCTCATGTCTTGAGCAGATAAGTGCTGATATGGATGAGGGTGAATCAGCTCTTTTAATAACTGCATCACCTCTGGTA
Organism: Branchinecta sandiegonensis; assembly: GCA_030848855.1. Taxonomy (NCBI): domain Eukaryota; kingdom Metazoa; phylum Arthropoda; class Branchiopoda; order Anostraca; family Branchinectidae; genus Branchinecta; species Branchinecta sandiegonensis. Next base: position 11,456,434 of record JAUPMV010000010.1, read on the forward strand.
AAGGCCACAACAAACGTTAACAAAATCACTCAACTGTTGGTTGACTTTGACATAGAAGAGAAAGAACCAGAGTTTTTGCTAAAAAACTCTAAAATGTCAGTCCTTGTCGATAGGGTTGTTGAGATCAACCCGGAAAACCATGAAATAACAACTAAAGACAAAGGAATTGTAAAATATCAAAAGCTCTGTGTGTGCACTGGCGGCACCCCAAGGCTTATTGCTGAGGGTAACCCTCTAGTCGTTGGAATTAGAGACACAGACTCAGTCCGGGATTTCCAGGATAAAATGAAAGGAGCCAAAAGAGTGGTTGTTGTCGGAAATGGTGGGATCGCAACAGAGCTTGTCTACGAGCTCCAGAACGTTGAAGTCATTTGGGCTATAAAAAACAAATCAGTGGCCGCTACCTTTGTTGACCCAGGAGCTGCAGAATTCTTTCTCCTCTCAGTCAGGGATAAGGATAAGAAACCAGAAAAGGTTTCAAAACGGCTAATATACACTGTCTCGTCTGTTGTAAAAAGTGAAGGCACTGGAAGTGCCCTTGGCCCAGATTGGCATTCTGGCCTTAGTCTTCAAGGTCAGCTGGAAGAGAAAACAAAAATGGTAGTTGAGTACGAGTGTCGACCGGTCTCTGTTCTGAGCCCAAGTGAAATAAATGAAGAAAAGAGATCAAGGCTAGTTGGTGAAAGCGAAGAATGGCCAATTTATGTTGAGCTTTCAAATGGAAAGGTATATGGCTGTGATTTCATAGTGTCAGCAACTGGAGTGAAACCTTTTGCGCCACGATTTACAGAAGGTACGTTAGCATTTTTCTGTTTATTTCTAGTTGTACCTTTAGCCTAGAGGCGTATTCTTGCCGTTCCCTGAGGAATCCTCGGGGAATCGAAAGGAATGGCGAGAATAGAGGGAGTCACTCCACGCGGACTCCGCGTACAGAAACAGCGAGAACACGGGGAATGCTTCCAAAATGGATTTTGTTCGAAAAAAAATTGTGCAGTTGACGAAATTAGTCTGGATCCACTTTATTTTTGGTTTTGTTAATTCTGATTGTTTTTAGTTAATTTTACCTTGCACCAACACCAGCAAAAATTGAATCTGAAATGGAGTCCTTTTTGTTGATGGTGATGATAATTGGAGCGCATTCCACGTCCGTGGGGACTCGCGAGAATACGGGGAGTAATGTAATGTAGTGTTTATTTTTTTTTAACCCATCGTATAGGAAGGAGAAAATGATGGAGTATAAAAAAGAAATAAAGTAGAAAAAGTACAGAAAAAAGATCAGACAGAAAAACAGAAAAACAAACGACAAGTCACAGAGGGAAAAAATCACACTTATAAATCAGAAAATGTCAGAAAACAATCCCTTGCCACTCATGGCCGCTCTTACTGCATTTTACTCGTTGACATAGCTCATCGAGCTTTCGAATCGGGTCAACGATACCGTATTTCTTAGTGAGTCCCCGGGACAAACAAAAACGCGGGGACTCCTCAAGTGGAGTCTTCAGAGAACGGCGAGAAAACGCCTTAGCCAGATGTTCTTTATTTTGTTTTCTGGAACAAAAATAGACTAGGTCGTAGAATTATGAACTATTTCGTCCAGAACTGCTTCCTAAAATCAGCGTAGCCTAAAATGCCTAACCCTTTATTGCGAGACTTGTATAGGCTATGTTATCTGTAATGAGCAGTTTTCAGCTTACAGGGAAATGAATATAACAATGGTTGGCCTACTTTTCATAAGGCAAACTGCTAAGGGCTCAGTGTCACTTCTGGAAGAAGTAGCGCTATATGTTAGGATCATATGTGATTTCGCTTATTGCGAATCTTTTTGCAGTCGATGCCTACTCTATTTCTATTTGCACGTCTGAATTTGTAGCTTAAAGGAGTTGATTCAAAAAATTTACGTTCGCGCGGTTTTGACATTTAGAAACTGTCCCGTCTTGTTCCAGCTGGAAACCTGTGTCTTCAGATTTAAACAAAACATTTGAATAGTATTAACAAAGGGAATCTTACGAAAGTAGAACTAGCTTACTTACTAATTTCTGTCAACAAATCTTTTATCTCGTTTCCGATAGGCTATACTTTATATCACTTTTCGTACAATCAGTCTTAACTAGCCGATCTGGTGGTTGATTCGCTTTGTAAATCTGCGGTCTCGAGGCTGCAGTTTTCGACCTACCCGACTCCCTCTGGCGAATGTGCTAATGAAACTCAGTAGACTTTAACATGCACTATTATGGCTATAAAATAGTTTTGTGCTTTTTTGATAGACGATTTTGATGTTTTTTTAAGAAACAGATGTAACTTGTGAATATCTGGTTGTAAAATCGTCGTTACAAATCCTTTCAGATCTTTCAGAAACATGTGACAGAGGTAACATGTAAATCTTTAGTATTAAAATTCGTCAGCGCCCTTTGGTCTTGCTTCAAGTCCTTAAAAATCTCCCTCTGAAAATGCGACACACTCGTCTTTTCTCTGCTAGCGGAAGCATTTTTAAAAGCTGGACGAAGTTTTAACAGAGCTTGAAGTTCTCAGCAAAGCTAATACAATTTTTAGCAACTTAAACGAATTTGGCTAGCTGGTTTCTTCAGGGTAATTGTTTGGTATTTCAGACCAGCGACCAGAAGTGGCTACAGATGGTGGCCTACTCGTGAACGAGTTTATGCTGACGTCACAGCCCGACGTGTATGCCGCTGGCGATTCCTGCACCACCAACTGGGAATCATCTCCTCACTGGTTCCAAATGCGCCTCTGGACGCAAGGGCGCCAACTTGGAGCCTACGCTGGTCAGTGCATGGCCCAGCACCACCGCGGTGAAACACCAATGCTAGACTTTACCTTTGAACTCTTTGCGCATGTTACGCGCTTTTTCGGCTTCAAAGTAGTGTTGCTGGGATTGTTCAATGGACAGAAGTTAGATGGCTATGAAATAATGGTGCGGATCACACCTGGCGTCGAATATGTGAAACTTGTGATTAAGGATGGGAAGGTGCAGGGTGCAATTTTTATCGGTGACACGGATCTGGAAGAAACGTTTGAAAATCTCATTCTGAATCAACTGGATATTTCTTTGTACGGGGAAGATCTGTTGAACCCGGATATCGATATTGAGGATTACTTTGACTGATTCAGCTTTTTTATTAAATATTAGTTAGCAGTGTTCCTTCATTCGTGCTTTTCTGAATAAATTTAAATTCCCTCCCTGTGTTTCGTGCAATTACAGTCATCACTCCGGGTAGGGTGGGGGGCAGGTCTGGCTGTCCGGTAAGCTACGCTAGTTATAGACCGGCTGTGTTAAGACTTCGGCTAAAGCTCGCTTCGCTTTCCAGAGCTGTTGTTGTGCTCGGCTAAGTTTGGAGAGACTTGAAAAGCGAGCCCACTACGTGACTAGAAAGTGGTCTCAGCAAGTCAGAAAGAAGTTGTAGATGTGCAACGACTTTTCATTAGTTCTTTCGCTCGGCGTATTCTCGCATTGCTTTTTGGAAAGCGAATGGAGAACGCCATATCTCTCTTCTTAATCCTGGTTACTGGGCTCATCGCAGGACTAATTTTTGGATGGGATTGGCTTGCCTGCAAGTTTAACCGAAAAGCTTATTCAAATAATGTATACAACGGCTACGCCAGCTACGATGCTTCATCAGCGATATTTCGGCCCTTCTTGGCAAGGGTCTTCGTCAGGCTGTCAATCTTCAGGTCCAACGTCGGGGAAGGAAACAAATCTTTAACCATTATTGTTTCAAATGTTTCAGTGTTTGAAAGTCAGCTTGGTCTCAAGGAATATTTATTAACCGAAAAGGTCTGAAATATGACAATCTAGTCACAGATCCACTTAAATAGGTTTGAAGACCAGATGAAAATGCGTTACTTCGTTGCTCCGCTATTTACGGATAATCGATTTTCAAATTGTGGGCTTTCCCTGTCGGATTTGCGGTACCTCCATGCGCTTGTACCTGTGCTGTATGCTTGCCGAAACTGATTTCAGTGTTTACGCAGTGAGCTCGTCTTCACCAAGCTCACCTTCGGCCACTGAAAAGCCTCGTTTGTGTTGAGATTCAAATTTTCCACTTCATAATAGAACTTTGCGCTGTGAGGATGGCCGTAGATGTTGTGAACGTCAAACTAGAGCATACAGTGAAAGAAAAAAAAATCCTAACACAATCCAAATAATTCAGGGAACTCAGTTAAATGACGCAAAAATAAGTTGGCTTTTGAGTTAAACTTCAAGGGCTCCTGAACTCGGGTTGTGTTTTGACTCTTTCACCCAGAAATCGGTCAGTTCCAACAGCAGTCCATCACTAACTATCAACTCTTTCACACAGCCGCATCGTTTTCCTGTTGGTATTGTTGTGGATTTTAAGATTTAGTCTGTTTTTCGCCGAGGATAGTTTGCAAGAAGTGCAACCGAAATATCCGGAATTCTATTTATCCCTCGCACATCATCTTAGATGGATAACTAGCTGATCAAGAAAAAAAAACGAAAATCACGTTTTCCTATTTCTTTATTCTTTGTTTTCCAGCTTGATCGACGTAATGCGGAATTTGGAGCTATTTGACTGTAGGAGGTTCACTCTCGAAGCTTGTAGAGAAGGATCATTCGACTCCGTCTATGATTCTGAAGAAGGCCGATTGTACTTCGTTCAAAATGGAAACCTAAAGGTGTTCGATCAAAATCAGGTAAGACACTTCCTCAAAGTTTGACCGAAAAGGACTGAGATACTTATTCACTTAAATAGGCTTGAAGACCTGATAAAAATGCGATATTTTGCCATTCATGAATAGTCGATTTCCCCAGGGGACGTTTTCGCGTGGATGGCTCTGATCCCGTCGAGCTCGACAGACATTTTCGCGTGGATGCCGTCGATCTTGTCATTTCCGCGTGTACGGATGAACAGATGAACGGGCCTTCCAGCTCGATGGACGCCTCCCGTTCGACACCGCTCCGAGGGCAGCGTTGAGCTGAACGGGGTTGTGTGTGTGGTGTTATGAGTGTCCCACTCATATGCTCCCATCCAGCTGAATGGGCATTTTCGCGTGGACTGAACCCATCTTCGTCCGGCGTCCAACTCCCGATAGATTTTCTCATTTACACGTGGACGGGATCAGCCGTTCAGCTCTACAGCCATCCGCGCGAAAACGTCCCCTATTGTGCGTTTCTCTTTTGGATTTATGGTTCCTCAGTGTGCTTATACCTCTATCCTTGAATATTTAGCAACTATAACGGCATTCTGATATGTTCAGCGGCTAATATCGTCTGATACTTGATTCCTTATCTATGAAACTCGACCTAAATCAAAGGAGAGGCCAGAAAAATTACGTTTGTTCTATGTTCAGTTCTGGAGCCGGTGTTCTCGAGAGGCCGTCCATTTTCTCACTGCCCCAGTCAACCACAAACGCCTGATTTTTGGATACCCCATGCTAAACGCTGGGTATATCTAGAGTTTGGCATAGCCTATGCCTAGCGCTGGATACCCTATGCCAAACGTTGGTACCCTAACCCTGACCTACCTCACTACAGATGAGTTCTGATTGGTTGATTTCTGAGCTTCACTCAAATCATCAGTATTTTGTTGGGTCCCAGTATCCAGCATTTGGCATAGTGTATCCAGCGTTAGGCATAGGGTATACCAAACGCTAGATATACTCAGTGTTCGGAATAGGCTTTCCCAAAATCAGGGGTTTGTGGTATACTGCATCGTCCTTACTATAGCCTATTGTGGACAAATTGAAAATCCCACAAGAGAGTCAGGTAATTCAGCAAAAAGAATATACAAAAATAAGCTGGCTTTTCAGTTGAACTTTAATACTCTGATACTAAAATGCGCATGCATAGTGTAGTACGTTTTCCCTTTCTAGATGGTAGCTGAGTTTTACGTCGCTATTTCTTGGTTAGTTTTGCTTTTTGTTTACAAATCCGGCGTTTGCGAGGTGTGAAAGTCTCTACTGTGTCGTAGCCTGCCATCTGGCGGACTTTCTTTTGGTGATAGATGTTCCTTCAGCCCAACCTGACTCCGAATCATGTTTGACGGTGCAAAACCTATGAGTCAGCTACATTTTATTAGAGCTACGTTTTGCACCATCAAATTTCTTTGATTTTGGGATAGGAGTTAGAGGTAGGCTAATAAAAGCCCGAAGAATGGTGGGTTCAAACCTGTTACCAGAAGTTGCTAGAGGCTACCATTGCTGTTCTGCGTATATGAAAGGATCCGCAGGTTGGTACGCGATGTTGGTAGCTATTGGTAGCAAAAGTAATTGTTGACAAAAGGTTAGGACACACCCATATATACACTATATTCAAAACTCCTTGTTACCTATACGATCAAAGTTTTGTGGGGTGGGGGTCAAGGATGTCGGGGTTTAGCTTTATGGTCTTGGGTTGAACCTTTTTTACTTCGTAAGCTGAAAGTATATACCCTGTTTACCGGAAATTGGACGATAGTTTGGGGCAACTAACTTCGGGGAAGTGGAAGATATGCAGTTTGTCGTGTCGTTTGTGCTGTAGAAGTAATATGCTATAAGGTTTCCATAATATTCCAGGTTACGACATTATGCCCCGTCGGAGACTCCGGTCTATCTGATGTCAGTATATCCTACCTCGATGACATCCGTACTGTCTGCATAGCTTTTAATCAAGGAACGGAGGGCAACGTTGTATTGTACAATGTAGAAACAGAACAGGTAAGCTATAGGCTACTACAGTTTGTGGATTCACTAGTCCTGTACACAAGAGCGGAAAGATTTCCGCAGGCATGGGACAGTCCATGACTTGATAATTTCCGGGTCATCCAGGTTCCAGAACTTTTTATTTTTTCTCGCACCAATCGCATCCTGGTGTTTTTGCTTGTGCTTTTTGAGACAAAAGAATATTCCGCCCATATTAATAGTTTGCTATGGGATACACCAGGTCAATTTGTACATTGGGTTTAAGTTGGAACCCGGTTCATCTCTTTAAATGGCTCGTAACTATGGTGAAGGATGCTTGCTTGGAGCGTGTTCCACCCTTCTAACAATAGTAACTATTAGTTACTATTTTTGTTCCACACTCGTGAAAAGCTACTAGGCTGACCGCTCCAGTCCAACCTTCTCGAAATAGTAACTAATAGTAACTACTTGCTTACCATGCTCGGGAGCGTAGTAAGCGTGGTAACGACGCATCTCTGTAATGTGATTTGTCGGATTCGCCCGTAGCATGATATTCTGCTGGAAAATAGAAAAATCTTCCAGCCTTGACGGCAAAAAGCCAGAATTCGTGACTTCATGCGTAGTAACTACGGTAAGTAGGGTGGAACACGCTCTTGGATTCCTAAGCAATGTTTCGTATTTTGCTGAAGTTGTGACAAAATGCTCAATCTTTCTACTAACGTTGATTTCTGTGTCCGGCGTGTTTGTATCTGAATGGACTCTTACCTCCGTTTGATATATCTAGGAAAGTCGGTAGCCTACACTGTTGGAGAAACAAAATTCAGTTCAGTTTGGTTTATACGTCACGACTCGGACAAGACTGAAAACAACGCCAGTTAAATAAACAGGACCAGAAACAAAGAAAACGCGGCTTCATTTCTTCACTGTGCATCCGTTCTTCGTGTTGCTGCTGCGGTACATTAAGACAAAAGAAGATTTGGCCGTGTTAAATAGTCTACCGTGATACACACCAAGTCTGTGTTTATCACGTTGCTTGGGTTTTTAGTTCTTCTCTATCGGTCCATTATTTTTCTGCCAGTCAGAAAATGACCCCGAGTACCATCTGAAATTAAATCCATTGTCAGAAAGATCGATACAGATGCAAGATACCAGAGACACTGTTAGAACTACCAGATTTCCTGTTTTCGCCGGATTCTGAATCCGGCCGAACTGTCAACTGAATAGAAAATGTAGTTCGAAGTTTTAAGTTTAGTTTAGTCAGTCATCAAAGAAAATGAACAAGGATGTCGGCTAACAGTGGTGTGGCTTTTTGCATGTCTTCTTACCCCTATATATAAGTATTCCTTCAGCCCAAGCTGACTGCGAATCATATTTGATAGTGCAAAACGGATACGTCAGCTGAATTTTATTAGAGCTATATTTCGGCCCTTCTTGGCAAGGTCTTCAGGCTCAAAGCCGCTCAAGTTGGAAATACGAACTTGTGGGAGAACTCAGCTGAAGTATCGGTTTTGTACTATCAAACCTATATTTAAATGTGTGTAGCTCAAAAACTCTAGCCGAAACTCAGGCCACCAATGGTCCAGTGGCTCGATCACAAAAAAAAAAATTGATGGTAAGCCACCACACTACATGAAATCGATGAAAACATCACTCAGTATAAGACTAGTCATTGTTCTTCCGAATTGAGAGGCTGCCCAGTCTTCCCATCATTCGCAGGACATTGTGCAGTTCCTTCGAGATCCTTCTTACCAATTATCCGACACAGACCTAACATCAGGGGACCTGTCTTTTTGTGGGGGGACTGGGGGACTTACCGACTGGCTGGTCATTTTTACCGACTGTTTTTGCAGATAAAAAACGACTATTATTGAGAAAAAACTAGTGTGCTGACAGAAAATCGGCTGATTTTAAGAAAAATAACTATTTTTAAGAAAAATCGACTATTTTTACAAGAAACCGTCTGGTTAAAAAAATCAACTGTTTCCAAGAATAAAATCGACTGTTTTTACGAAAAATCGTGGGCTAGGAGTGGTGTGCTTACTTAAATTGGTTGTATCCGAGTTCCTGGAGCTGATCTAGCGCAGTCGCGGCTCTTCTACCCGCCAGGCAGTGAACTACGACTTTCGAGTCATCTTTTGCTGGCTTTTCGGCCCCATACTTCTGTTTGAACTCGGCTTCTTCTAGGCTGAAGGCTTCTTTGACTTCTGGCACTGTAATTCGGAATTGATTAATTATTTTTATTGGTTGCGAGATGTTTACGCTGATCAAATTTGGGTTCTTTGCAATTTTGTCATTCTCGGTAATTAAAGGGCACCTGAACAATGAAACCATACTTGAACACACCATGGAAAATGCATTTACAGACATGGCCACGGAGAGCATTCTTCTCCTGAGCGTGACGTTTTCAAAATAGGGATGGTCGTTTCTGGAGGTTTGCACATGCAGACTCCAAGACAAAAAGCGCAAGTCATTCAAAACTTGTACAGCGCTGGCCGGATCGTATTGGAATTTCTTCTAGATATACGTTTGGGCTTAACTTAAAATATATTCCAGAAAAAGGGTTGACTGGAGACATTTGTTCATTTCTCGATACTGAAATAAGGACATATGCAAAATGGAGCAAAAATCATAGCTTGGAAACACTATTTCGTATTTGGATTGGGTTTTCTGCAGGCAATGTTAACGGAAGTCATACAGATAGGGATGATACTTGGTACTCTTCATTCAGGTGTCCTTTAAAGTGTAAAATCCTTTTGAAAGCAGTAGATATACATGTTTCCAGTAATCCGACGTACGCAACTCCTTTGAAACTCCTGTGAGTTTTTCAGAGATTACTTACGCTCGACATACTTCAGATATCTGAGCTTTCTTCTCTACCTACCACGCCGCAGGCGGAACCGCTACCTGATCCGCCGCTTGTTAATTTCCGACCCGTTGTTGACGCTTGAAGCCCTCTCCTCTAATTTGTGTTCTCCGATTGTAAACTTACCTGTCCACGATCCCATCAATGTGATTCGACATTTGTGAACTTGTACGGAAAATATTTTTTGAGTGTTTTGTGATTATTTTTGTTTTTCCTTTTCTACTGCACTTACGCCCTTGGGCAGTGCGTCATAAATCCTTCATTCATTTATTCAAACGCGTCTCGGCTGTTTTCAGCCTCGCGCAGCTCCTTTGGATTTTATGAGAAACGTGGAGGAACTCCCATAACCGGTATTTCTAACCAATAAGCTTCTAACCTATAAGCTCCGGATCAGGTTACGTGTCGAAAAGTGCCAAACATGGAAAATGAAAGAACCAGTCAAGCCCCGTTAGGTCGGATTGTTATTACACAGGAAGTTTGGAATCTCGGGAAAGGAATGGACGGAGCGATTAGGGACATAGGGCTATATAATCAGTAGCCTAATACGGATGCGACGGATTATTCCCGAAATACAGCGAGGAACGGACGCGGATGACAGTAATCCGATCCGGACCTTGTGCGCATTACCTTAAATTACCAAGAGCGTGTTCCACCCTTCTAACAAAATTAACTATTAGTTACTATTTCCGTTCCAACCTCATGAAAAGTTACTACGCTGATCGTTCCAGCCTTCTCGAAATGTAACCAATAGTCACAATTTGCTTACCACGCTCGGGAGCGTAGCAAGCGTGGTAATTACAATCGCTGCTGCATGATTGGCCCGACTAGTCCTTAGCACAATATCGAAAATAGAAAAATTCGTTCCAGCCCTGACGCCAAGAAGCCAAAATCCGTGACGTCATGCGCAAATAACTATGGTCAGTAGGGTGGAACACGCTCTAAATTACCTTAGATCGCACTTCCAGCGAGATAAGGTGGGGTGATCTTCCTATTGAGTGTATTGCTGGTTAGTAGCTTGATTGGTAGATTGCTGTTGTTACATCGGCTCACTGGCACTCCAGAGTAGCCCGACATTCCTTGGTTGGCAGATATTGTTGTTACATCGGCTCACAAGCAGGGGCGTCACTAGCGTTTTACCTTTGGGCGGGGACGTCCGGTTTGTGCCGACGGACTCAAAAATGTGCCGACAAATCACGCCGTTGCCGCTTCGCGGCTACGGCGTACATTTCCGCCAGCACAGAATAGAACCGGGTAAAACTAACTGTAATGCATCAGTTGCGATTATTCCTCTGATGTAATTTCGTATATAAAAGTTCACATATTTGGCTTTTCATTTTAACTTTCGCTAAAAATCTAAGCTTCCAACGGCTGTACCAAGAACAAGTTAAACTAGGCGCCGCCTGCAAAATTTTTTAAATCTGCCTTTTTTCCCGAAAAATTTAGCTATACCTACCATACAAGTTCTAGCTTTTAACGTGTTTCAGGCCCCCACGAATTTCAATCCTAAAACGCCAACTAAATGAAACGCCGTTGTTCCAAATAAAGAATAAAAAAAAATAGGCGAAATTTTGTGTGAACTAACTGTAAGGCATCAGTTGAGATTATTCCTTTGGTATAATTTCGTATATTAAAGTTCACATATTCGGCTTTTCATTTTAGCTTTCGCTAAAAAGCGAAGCTTCCAACGACTGTACGAAGTTAAAGCAAGCGCCGCAAGCGAAATTTTTTGAATCTGCCTTTTTTCCGGAAGAATCTCCAATTAGAGAATACTACAAAATGCGACGCAGGCGAAATTTTTTGTAAAACTAACTGTAATGCATCAGTTCAGATTGTTTCTTTGATGTAAATTCATATATTTAAATTCACATATTCGGCTTTTTGTTTCAGCGTTCGCTAAAAAGCGAAGCTTCAAACGACTGTACCCAGAACAAGTTGAACTAAGCAAATTTGCGCCCGAAAAATATTTGCAGAATTTGATTTCTTACGTATAAAAAGACCTGATGTGCCGACAAGAATACCGACGCCCGACAAAAGCATTCAGAATTCGATTTCTTCTGTGTTTTGCCAGACAATACTGTAAAGAACTTTTTTACGTGTAAACAGAAGCCGATGTACCGACGAGACTTGAACTTTCGGCATGCGCCCGATAAAAAATTAGAGAATTTGATATTTTACGTGTAAAAAGAACTCGATGTGCCGACGAGAATACCGACGCACGACAAAACCATCGCGCATTTGATTTTTTCTGTGTTCTGCTAGACTAGACTGTACAGAACTTGATTTCTTACGTGTAAAAATAACTCCTTGTGCCGATGAGACTTGGACTTCCCGGCTGCGCCCGACAAAGTTTACGGAATTTGATTTCTTACGTATAAGTAGAACCCAATGTGCCGACGAGTCGACCGACGCCCGACAAATGCATAACAATTTTTCATCTGTTATGTTTAAAAAGTACCCGATGTGCCGACGAGAATACCGAGGCACGGCAAAAGCATGCAGAATTCGATTTCTTCCGTTTTTTGCCCGACAGATGTTTGCAGGATTTCATTTCTTGCGTATAAAAAGAACCCGATGTGCCAACGAGTCGACCGACGCCCGACAAAAACATAATAAATTTATTTCTTCTGGATTCCTTGTGTATAAAAAGAACCCGATGTGCCGACGAGAGTACCGAGGCACGAGAAAAGCATGCAGAATTCGATTTCTTCAGTGTTTTGCCCGACAAATGTTTGCAGGATTTCATTTCTTGCGTATGAAAAGAACCCGATGTGCCGACGAGTCGAACGACGCCTGACAAAAGCATACAAAATTTTATTTCTTCTGTGTTTGCCGGCGCTTCGCGCCGACAAATAAGTGAACTTTCGTCGGGCTTCGTCCGACGAAAGTACTTTCTCAAGACCTTTGGGGGGGGGGAGTCCCCCCCTCCCCCACACCCCATAGTGACGTCCCTGCTCACAAGTGTAGCCGACATTCAGAATTTTTCCAGTCTTCGTCCACGCCTTCTTTGAAGCCATCCACGGTAGCAGCGTTGATCGTTTTTTTTCGAAAGGCTGTTCCAGAGCGGTATAGAGAAACAAGAGCTGTAAGCTCATATGGCACTTGCATGTGTCAAGATGATTTGATTGATCAAGAGTAAGTTTCGACTTTGCGGTTGAGATGTGCGCTATAAGGGAGCTGGAACTTCATTTGTAAGCAAAACCCTTGAGGCAAAACTGCTAATGGGCTGATGGGCATCACGAAAATGCATATATTGCTTAAAAGTATTTTTTTTACTTTGCGGTCAAGATTGGTACTTTAAGGAATAATCGGATTTGGGAAGTAGCAATTTCAAAGCAAATGTTGTTGAGTCTCCAATATTCCAGCGAAGTTTCATCGTCCTAGCACATCTGGAAGTACCTTAACGCGCGATCACCGGAATCCCAGACCCCCCTCCCCCTCCTCCAACTCCACCCACAATAACCGGAGCCAATCCTGTTCTGTAAATGATTAATCCAGAGCATCTGTTTGTCATTCCCACGAAGTTCGATCCAGATCACACCAGTCTAAGCGGGTCAAGTATTTTCCGCCCTCCCCCCGATAATTGCCGGATTCGGTCCGGAAATGAAAAAGGTCACAAGAGAAAAATGTCCTCTGTTTAATTATTAAATTTCACTCGAATCCGATCACCCGTTCCAAAGTTACGCATGACTCAATATTCCGGATTCCCCTCCCTCAACTCCCCCCCCCCCCCAAGATTTTCATATCGAGGATTTTTTTTTATTCCAAGTCAGTTTGACCGGGTCCCTGATATGCCTTCCAAGTTTCGTCGTGAAAATCCCCCAAAAACGGAATTCCGGGATACCCCTCCCCCCCCCCCCCTAAAGTGTCCGGATCCAGTCAAATTATGTAAAAGATTTATTTGGACCAGATGTTTGTTCTTCCCAGCAAGTTTCACTCCGATACCATCATTCTAACCGTTTCTCCAGATTTCCGGTCCACCCCCCCCCCCCACCCCACCCAGCTCCCCCACGGTGCACGTAGCCAATCCGATTCAGCAAATGACTTACCTAGAGCATCTGTTTGTTCTTCCCACAAAGTTCCATCCCGATCCCTCCATTCTAAACGGGGCACGTATTTCCCCCCCCCCCCCCCCAATAGTTGCCGGATCCGGTCCGGATATGAAAAATATCATCGGAGAAATGTCCTCTGTTGAATTCTTAAATTTCACTCGAATCCGATCACCCATTCCAAAATTACGCATGACTGAAAATTTCGGATTCCCCTCCCTCCACTCCCCCCACCATCATCTGATCGACAAAATTTGTATTTTGAAGTCAGTTTGATTGGGTCCCTGATATGCCTGCCAAGTTTCATCGTGAAAATCCCCAAAACCACCATCACCGGAATTCCGGGACCCCCCCCCCCCCATAAGTGTCCGGATCAAGTACAATGGCCTAAAGGACTTATCTAGAGCAGATGCTTGTTCTTCCCAGCAAGTTTCACTCCGATCCCTCCATTCTAACCGTTTCTTGAAATTTCCGGTCTCCCCCCCCCAACTCCCCCCTGGCTACCGAATCCGGTCAAGACTTTAAACGGGACATTACAGATATATATTCTGTTCAGTTATGAAGTTTCATTACAATCCGATCATCCGTTCGAAAGTTACACACTTCTCAATTTCCCGGATTCCCCTGCGGATTCCCCTCCCTCCACTCCCCCACCATTATCTGATCGACAATATTTTTATTTTGAAGTCAGTTTGATTGGGTCCCTGATATGCCTGCCAAGTTTCATCGTGAAAATCCAAAAAACCACCATCACCGGAATTCCGGCCCCCCCCCCCCCCATAAGTGTCCGGATCCAGTACAATGGTCTAAAGGACTTATCTAGAGCAGATGCTTGTTCTTCCCAGCAAGTTTCACTCCGATCCCTCCATTCTAACCGTTTCTTGAAATTTCCGGTCTCCCCCCCCCCCCAACTCCCCCATGGCTACCGAATCCGGTCAAGACTTTAAACGGGACATTACAGATATATATTCTCTTCAGTTATGAAGTTTCATTACAATCCGATCATCCGTTCGAAAGTTACACACTTCTCAGTTTCCCGGATTCCCCTGCCCTCCCCCCCCCCCAAAATGGTCGGATCAGAAAACTTATTATTCCTAATTTTGTTTGGTCGGGTCTCTGATATGCCTGCCAAGTTTCATGGTCCTAGCACAACTGGAAGTACCCTAACTCGAAAAGTGTGACAAAATGCCCTAAATTTTCAAGTTTCCAGCGCCCCGCACTCCCCCCCATATGGTCGGATCGGGAAACTGACTATTTCCAGGTTAGTTTGGTCGGGTCCGTGATATTCCTGCCAAGTTTCATTGTCCTAGCTCATCTGGAAGTACCCTCACTCGAAAAAGTGTGACAAAATGCCCTAAATTTTCAAGTTTCCAGCGCCCCAACTCCCCCGCATATGGTCGGATCGGGAAACTTATTATTTCCAGGTTACTTTGGTCGGGTCCCTGATATTCCTGCCAAGTTTCATTGTCCTAGCTCATCTGGAAGTACCCTAACTCGAAAAAGTGTGACAAAATGCCCTAAATTTTCAAGTTTCGAGCGCCCCCACTCCCCCGCATATGGTCGGATCGGGAAACTGATTATTTCCAGGTTCGTTTGGTCGGGTCCCTGATATTCCTGCCAAGTTTCATTGTCCTAGCTCATCTAGAAGTACCCTAACTCAGAAAAAAGTGACAAAATGCCCTAAATTTGCAAGTTTCCAGCGCCCCGCACTCCCCCCCACATGGTCGGATCGGGAAACTTATTATTTCCAGGTTAGTTTGGTCGGGTCCCTGATATGCCTGCCAAGTTTCATTGTCCTAGCACATCTGGAAGTACCCTAACTCGGATATGTGGGACAAAAAAACTCGGACCGACCGACAGACCGACAGACGGAATTGTGATCGGTATATGGCACTTGAGTCAGAGGCTGCAGGGGAATCCGGGAAATTGAGAAGTGTGTAACTTTCGAACGGATGATCGGATTGTAATGAAACTTCATAACTGAACAGAATATATATCTGTAATGTCCCGTTTAAAGTCTTGACCGGATTCGGTAGCCAGGGGGGAGTTGGGGGGGGGGGAGACCGGAAATTTCAAGAAACGGTTAGAATGGAGGGATCGGAGTGAAACTTGCTGGGAAGAACAAGCATCTGCTCTAGATAAGTCCTTTAGGCCATTGTACTTGATCCGGACACTTATGGGGGGGGGGGGGGGGTCCCGAAATTCCGGTGATGGTGGTTTTGGGGACTTTCACGATGAAACTTGGCAGGCATATCAGGGACCCAATCAAACTGACTTCAAAATAAAAATTTTGTCGATCAGATAATGGTGGGGGGAGTGGAGGGAGGGGAATCCGAAATTTTTAGTCATGCGTAATTTTAGAATGGTTGATCGGATTCGAGTGAAATTTAAGAATTCAACAGAGGACATTTCTCCGATGATTTTTTTCATATCCGGACCGGATCCGGCAACTATTGGGGGGGGGGGGAAATACGTGCCCCGTTTAGAATGGAGGGATCGGGATGGAACTTTGTGGGAAGAACAAACAGATGCTCTAGGTAAGTCATTTGCTGAATCGGATTGGCTACGTGCACCGCGGGGGAGCTGGGTGGGGGGGGTGGACCGGAAATCTCGAGAAACGGTTAGAATGATGATATCGGAGTGAAACTTGCTGGGAAGAACAAACATCTGGTCCATGTAAATCTTTTACATAATTTGACTGGATCCGGACACTTGAGGGGGGGGGGAGGAGGGGGTTTCCCGGAATTCCGTTTTTTGGGGGATTTTCACGACGAAACTTGGAAGGCATATCAGGGACCCGGTCAAACGGACTTGGAACAAAAAAAAAATCCTCGATATGATAATCTTGGGGGGGGGGAGTTGAGGGAGGGGAATCCGGAATATTGAGTCATGCGTAACTTTGGAACGGGTGATCGGATTCGAGTGAAATTTAATAATTAAACAGAGGACATTTTTCTCTTGTGACCTTTTTCATTTCCGGACCGAATCCGGCAATTATTGGGGGGAGGGCGGAAAATACTTGACCCGCTTGGACTGGTGTGATCTGGATCGAACTTCGTGGGAATGACAAACAGATGCTCTGGATTAATCATTTACAAAACCGGATTGGCTCCGGTTATTGTGGGTGGAGTTGGAGGAGGGGGGTCTGGGATTCCGGTGATCGCGCGTTAAGGTACTTCCAGATGTGCTAGGACGATGAAACTTCCCTGGAATATTGGAGACTCAACAACATTTGCTTAGAAATTGCTACTTCCCAAATCCGATTATTCCTTAAAGTACCAATCTTGACCACAAAGTAAAAAAAATATTTTTAAGCAATATATGCATTTTCGTGATGCCCATCAGCCCATTAGCAGTTTTGTCTCAAGGGTTTTGCTTACAAATGAAGTTCCAGCTCCCTTATAGCGCGCATCTCAACCGCAAAGTCGAAACTTACTTTTGATCAATCAAATCATCTTGACACATGCAAGTGCCATATGAGCTTACAGCTCTTGTTGTGTATGTTTATGTGTTTTATTTATTTTCTACATTTACTCCGCTTTCTGAAAATGGCGGGTCAGAAATAAATTCCTTACTTACTTGCTTATTTATATAAAATAGAAATAGTGGAGTACATAGAGAAAACAAAAAAAACACCATTTAAATTAGGATACAAATTTACACTTCGAACAGATTACACTTCAGACAGACGGACAAGACCGTGATGCGGAGAAAGCGCGGCGACCGACAGATTCCTATGCAACTCGTCAAGTTTAACAGTTATATTAGTTACTGAAAATTTATTTATCATTTTTCGATTTTTATACCAAATTGGAAAGTAGAGGAGGAATTTACAGTAGTGGAAGTATGCTATTCGAATAGCTGCTACATCCTTTTTCTTCAGCAGATCAGACACGATATGCCTGGCGCAATATTTTCCTGAACAAATGCGGATAGTGAAGTGGCATCTTCCCGGTTGCAGACCATGATTGTTAAGTTGTCTCCCTAGGTTGTCTTTTCTGGGTAATGTCGAGCCGTACTTAAAGAAGAAGAAGAATCAACTTACGTGGGACGTTGGTTGCTCCCGGGATTTTTCCAGTGTTTGCGATTTCGTCCCTGTTTCGCACGTCGAGAACTTTGAATTCCTTTGCCTCCACTTCCTTCAACAGCTGACCAAAAGTAATCGCTTCTGAAAATTAAAATAGAGAAGTGAAAAAAATCAGGCATTCCGAATATAACTATGTTTTTTTAGGCTTCAGAATTTCGTTTCTGACCAGACGGTGTAATGATAGTCGCCAAGGTCTGAACCGTCGCGTGATTTGCGACCTGGGTAGGGTGTATCGCGGTCGTACCTGAGCGTGATCCTTTTCGTTGATCTGAGTCGCCTTACTCCAGTAGTAAATATTGTCCAGATATGAGCTTTCGATAATTTTGTTCCTTTCGTCTGTGATGTTCAAGTGCTACGGGAGTCTGTCATCTAGCGGGCTTACTTCTCACTCCTAGTTTGACGATAGATGACTCTGCTGGACGTGAGTTCCTATTTGTTATTGTCTTCCACGATAGTTGAATTAACTACAATTCAGCATTTTTTCCTAGATTAATAACGTGGAAAATTACTTACCATATGATGCCATTCTTTCTATGATTCCAAACTTCGAATTATCACAAGAGTCTTTGCTTCCACGCTGACACAAGAGTCAAGAGCACCGGCGTTGTCACCAACACAGGGTTGCCACCTCACTAAAATAAAATTCACTACCGAAGTAGCAAAAAAGTACTACCAGAAGAGTAGTACGTAAAGTACTACCGAAAAAGAAAAATATTTTTTTATTTTTCGCCAACTGACGCTACTGTGAACAACTCACACTGGATATCCTAAGAATATGGCCCAAGTCGAACCTCCGTCAGAAATTCGGTTTCTCTTACTTGAACAAATTCCCGTTGGGTTAATGTATGTATAGGCCGATATATAATATTCAGACAAACTGTAGCCCGATGAAAAATTTGTAGCCTGCGTAGTAGTATGGTAGTAGTACGAAAACGTTGCATGTAATACTATGTAATAGCAAAGAATACTATCATTTAATGTGCCTTAGACTGGTCCAATCTTATGTAGCAGTATCCAGTAGCATCCTGTCTTGCCATAGTAGCATCCAGTCTTGCTAATAGTGGCATATAGTAGTATGCATGCAGTAACACCGTAGCTTTGAAGTAGAAGCATGTAGTAGCATCGTTAGTACTGCATGCAACTTTTTCGTACTACTTCATAGTACTATTTTGAGATAAATTTTCCATCGGGAGTAGTTCCGGTTTTGATTGACACAATAGAAAACGCTGTGGACAGTAGAGCAAGAGGATGTGTATGGTAGCTTAGCAGCGATTATAGTTTTTATTCTTATTAAATTTTTTTTTTTGGGGGGGGGGTACTCAGGCTTGTCATTTCATGAAGACCCGCGGGAGGTATGGGCTTTTTTGGCACCTTGAAGAGATCTAAATTTTTTATAACAGACTTTATGTCATAAATTTGCTTTACCCTCATGTGTTACTGCTTGTATTGACTTTTGGAACAATTGAATAATAGTTTGCTTTTGTTATAGGCTAATTGGCTTCATTTGAGTAGCTCATAAAAATTGAAATTAAAATAATTGGATCACGTATTTCAAATACAGTTAGCAAACTACTACTAGATGATCTAGGAAAGAAAGGGTCAGTTTTTCGAAAAGTACTACTTTTTTCAAATATACTGCAAAAGTACTACTTTTTCGAATGTACTACCAACTCGCTACTTTGAAAAAAGATTACTAAAAAGAGCAACATGCTGGCGACCCTGTACCGACGTCACCTAGCGCTCTGAAATGTAAACTTAACTGGGTTTATCTTGATTGCAGAATATTACTAAATTGCGCAATCACAAGGATGCGGGTTTGCATGTAAATGATAAAAAACACGTTTTATGGTGAAAGCCAAGGACCTTTTTGGCTTTAGCGAAATTTCTATCCCGGTCGACTACGTGACGGCTCCCATTATGCTTATGTCAATGTGATCGGGGACGGGGCGGTTCGTGGGGGGGGGGGGGGGGGTGAATCTTACTCTCAGTCGTGTGCTCTGAGCTTGCCTGTCCCGTATGGAAATAATTCAAGTCATTGTATCATGGGACATTTTTCAAATCGTGAACAATTCGAAACAATTGAAAACGATCGTAAACAATTGTTTTTTTACGATTGGAAACAGTTGTTTACGACTGGAACGTATGACACTCGTGTTTCTAGTCGTATGGCTACGAAGAGATTTTTGAAGTCGTACGTTTTGAGCTTGTCAGATTCACAGGTGTGTGTTATGAATTATACCTCCTGGTGCACTGGCTCCATTGGAGTTCATTTGAGATAGACGTGGCAGCCTCTCGGCGGACGGTTTGTCAGAATGACAGTCGTATGTTCTGCGCTTGCCAGAATGACGACAAATTTTAATTTTAATTTCAAATAAATGCGGCACAACATTTCGTGCTCGAGCAAATTATTCGGCACTTGTCATCAACCTACAACTAAAACATATATACAATTTAGTCGTGTGAATTTTGCCTGCGAATGACCTATTTCTTGCCGTATTTTGCAAACAGATTTTCTAGTCGTATATTACGAGACAGTCGTAAGTTTTGAGCTTGTCAGAATGACAGATTATGTTTGGAGCTTGCCTATCGTGAATTATACCTGAAACCTGTTTCTATAGTCGTATGGTTACGTAGAGATTTTCTATAAGTCATATCTTACGAGCTTTTTAGAATGCATTTTGCCGAATCGTGATTTTCGCCACGTGGCGCACAGTTTGAACGCAAACGGTTTTGTACCGAAACCTCTGTATTTTAGTAGAAACAGGCTGACTTATTGAAACTTCGCGCCGCATCTGGTTTTGCACAAATCTCCCTATTTTAGCATAAAACAGGTTGATTTTTTATTAGTTGGATAAGCTTATCTTTCGGCAAGTTCCCAGCGTTCAAGTCCCGAAAACTGTGCCGTCCGGTAAAAGAAGTCCTTGAGGGTCATCCAGGACGAACGGAGAGACTCCGTCAGCTCCCGGTCCCTTTAGGCCACTTCTTTCGACTCCCTAGGAGAGCCCCACCGTTGCATAGCTGCTTGACAAGGATGATGCCGCTCGATTGTCGGTCTATGATGATTTTCAGCAAACTTGAAGACGTTTGGGCGGACGCATTGATCCTCCGCATTCAGTGGCCGATTAAATGCTTCCAGGGCGCCTAGTTATTCGCTCGATGACCTGGGTGTCTGTGTTGGTTCTAGTTCGACGGTTCCATGGTTAGTTAAAATCAATATAAATTCATCTCCGACATTGTGAACTGAGTAGACCTAACAAACAGCCTGTACCACCTTCCTCCGAATTTGATCGCATTGGTACCTAAAATCTTAAAGTCGCCCGTAGGGACTTGCCGTTCACTAACTTGCCCTGTGCGGGACTGTTCGTCTGGGAATTCCCAAAATAGACTTGCCGAATAAAACTTGCCGACTGAGATGCCCCCATTTCATCTCATATCTGTTGAAATTGCGCATCCTTGATGTGTGATTCAACGAATAGCTTTAATTTGTTTTCTTGCTGTACATATGTGAAATGGATAGTTCAGTTAATTCACCGAAGAAGGCGTAGTCCGACGTGGGGATCTGCATTGGTCGGCTAGAAGGCAGTAAGCACAGTCTTGTATTTCTCATCAAAAGCGGTTATTGATTGCATTTGCAAACGGATGAAAATACTCGTGGCTTCAACAGGCGACATCAGACTTTTTCAAGTGGGCCGTTGTTTTGGACCCAGTCGAGGAAGCTTCCATTATATAATCTGAAATACAATATTACACGTAAGACGCGATTGTTGGTATATAGAAGACCTCGCCGACGATTTGTTGCTTATTTCAAGATCTAAACTCACTATTTCTCGTATGGTATCGTATATAGTCTCGTGTGGTCCCTTTCTTTTAATAGACGCTCGGGAGTGTAGTAAGCGTGGTAAGTACGAATTTCTGTGGTATTAGCCCGTGGCACTATATTTTGGTGAAAATAGAAAAATGCTTTTCAGCCTTGACGCGAAAAAGCCAGAATTCGTGACGTCATCAGTGTTGTAACAAGTACTTCAAATTTGTACTGAGTATTAAGTACTTCCAAATTTTGTACTTAAGTATCAAGTATTAAGTACCAGACAACAATTGTACTTAAGTAGTGCTTGAGTTTTAAGTACAGAACTTGTACTTAAGTAGTGCTTCAAGTACTACTTAAGTACAGCTCAACTAGCACTATTTCTATCTCAGTCATATTCAGTCGTATAATGGAAAATAAAAGAAAGTCATGAAAAAGGCATTTGGCAGTTTAGACAAAGAATTAAATACCACGAAAGACATTAGAGCTACGCTTCTTTGAACGTTAGTTAGTTTTGAACAGGCCACTTGTATGCACGTGACGAAAGTCATCTACCAGTCTGCCAAAGTAACTAATTACGGGCTTACAAGAATTCCTCAACGGGTGTTTTCTTCTTTTCCATTAGTCCGAACTGCACTGTTCTAGGTCAAGAAATATTCAAAGAAGTGTGCCTTGCTTAAGACTAATGATTTGTCTTCTGGTGGAGATGCTGGCGCTGAGAATCTGCTTTTAGCATTTTTTGTCAGTCCTGAAATCTAACTACTTTTTGTCTTGAAATTCCTTTTCCTGAAAAATCCTTTTCTGTTAAAAAAAAAATCATTCGATCGAAGCGGAATGTACTTGGGAGAGTACTTAACAATGTATCGGTACTTGAGAGCTTCAAGTATCTATTTATTTTACTTAAGTATTAAGTACTAAGTACTCCAGGAAAAAAGTACTTAAGTAAAATCCAAGTACCTTGATTTTGTACTTAAGTAGTACTTGAAGTACAAGTACTTGAAGTACAAGTACTTGAAGTACTTCCCAACACTGGACGTCATGCGTAGTAACTACGGTAAGTAGGGTGGAACACGCTCACAGTGTTTGATCTCAGTTAAGGTGGAAGTTCGACCTACTTGAAGCTGTTGTATCCGAGCTGGCTGAGCTGTTCAAGTGCAGTACCGGCTCTTCTGCCGCTGCGACAGGTGATAACAACATTATCGGCTGCTTTCGGCTTCCGGAATCCGTATTTGACGGGGAATTCTTCGTCGCTGAGCTCGAAGGCGGATTTGAATTCGGGAACTGAAAAGAAAAAATTAACCATGAGAACAGTTAGGCTAAGAAGGGCACAAGCGAAATGCAGACTGAATGGGGATTTTAATACTAGTATGTCTTAAACGTGTTCAGATTCTTCAAAATAAAGCGATGCGTCTTATTGGTGGATATGTTGAAGGTATACACAACACTGCAGCTTGCCTCAAAAAGTTGCAAGTGCTGAATGTAGGACAGTTACGGGAGTACCAAGTTGGAATTTTTGCTTATCAATGTTGGAATGATGTAAGTCCAGAGGTTTTTCGTGATTATTTTAGTGACAATAGATCTTTGCATCATTATGAAAAGCGTCATGCTAGTTACTTCGTCGTCCCGCATAGAAGTGGAACCAGGGCCGGCTTCCCTACTAGATTTTCAGGGCCTAATGTGTGGAACTCTGTTCCGGAGAGCATTCGGGCGGCTGAGCACCTGGGGCTATTTAAAATAAATTGAAAAAGTATTTGTTAGGCCAAGGTTCATATTTTTTTTCTATTTTTCTTATTTTTCTTATTATTTTCTTTTTTCTCGTTATTATTATTAAATGAGTTGATGAGAGATTGGTTAATATTTCTTATTTAGTGCTCTTTTCTGTTATGTTTTGTTTTTAGTTAATTATTAGTTAGGAAATGAGTTTTATGTACCGCCCAATTGCAAGTGCTTTTTTGTACCTTTCTTGGGGCGGGTACTGGCATCAAATTTAAATGTATTTTGGTCGTAAGAAATAAATTGAACTGAACTGAACTGAAAGTTTGTACGTTACTAAAGATACGCCTTCATTGACGCACTAGAAATAAAATATACATAAAAAGACCTCCATGAACCCGAAATAGTAACATCTTCACTACTTACAACATCACTGACCCACTTACAGCAGTTGGACAACTTATACAGAAGTACAACAATAAGATTAACCATCAATGGGAGAGCATTCTTCTACAATAGGATAGTTTTGTAGGTAGGATAATGTTGTCGTAGTCTCTATGTTTGTCTGGTCCCCTCTCGTTACAGTGTTTCTTTCTTTATCCCTACTCCGTCTATGCCATGTGCTTTTTGATGGGTGAAAAATAAAATTATTATTATTTTTATTATCATGCGTTCTTGCAACTATCCGTGGGTCATCCATCTGTACGGCCAGGAATGATCAACATCCGATTAATTACCGTTTAAGTTTATGCATAATTATCTTTTTTTTTAGAATGAATAAGAGTTTATTAAAAAAAAATTAGAATCTTCAATGCCCAGAGGCGAACCTGTGAGGGACTAAATACCCTCAAAACAAAACATCAACAACAACAAAAACTTCGACAAATATAAAGAAAAAAAAGGAAAGAAAGAAAGAAAGGAGCTTGACTTACCCGGTCTGGGACGCTCAACCCAAAAAAACAAAAAAAAACATTTTCAACCAGAATCACTACTATCAAAAAAAAAACTAACGGAAAACACAACTTAACTTCATGTACTTTATGCTTTTCTTTATACTTGTTCAGTGTCTTTTATCATACTCCACTAGTTCTCATGTAGTGCAGCGGGTCAGTATTATCAAGGACAAATAATCAGATAGAACCTCCGTCTCCCAGTCTCTGTACTATGACTATGCGGAGTCAAGTATTATCTTTTGCGAACGAGCGGAGGTTAGTAGCTTCGCGCCACATCACGTTTCGTTACCTGTGTAATTGGCTATATCGCTGTGAAATTACCTTGATGAAAAGTAGAAGACAAAGCTGATTGGTTCTTTGGACGCGCTCAACCCGATGAAAAATTTGTAGCCTGCGTAGTTGTACAAAAAAGTTGCATGTAATACTATGTAGTAGCAAAGAATACTATCATTAAACGTGCCTCAGACTAGTCCAATCTTATGTAGTAGTATCCAGTAGCATCCTGTCTTGCAATAGTAGCATCCAGTCTTGCTAATAGTAGCATGCAGTAGTATGCAGTAACATGGTAGCCTTGAAGTAGAAGCATGTAGTAGCATCAGTTAGTACTGCATGCTACTTTTTCGTACAACTTCGCACTACTATTTTGAGATAAATTTTTCATCGGGAAGAGCGGGTCAGCGCGGGGAGTACGCCTCGTGCATTTTCTTTCTCTGCGAGGAGCAACGGCGAAGACGGAAGTACAGTAGACGGGTGAAAAGCTACAGTAAATACCCCTAGGTCCGCTCAGTTTTGTCGAGGTATTCATAGTCGCTGCACGGTACCAAAGACAGAGTATTTGGTCTATGGCAGTCCACAGTACTAACATTCATTCAGCTCTTTAACCCTCTCGGTGCTTTCTTGCCGTGCCGGCCTCGGGTGTTGCGGGAGCTGAAACCGTGTGATACCAAGCCGCCAGGGTTGAACTTTGATCTTTAGACAATACTCTATATATGACTAAGTCCAAAACAAGCCAGATGAACCTCGGGAAGAACGAGAAACGTCACCCGAACGATGACTCAAACCCTATGTCAACCAATCAACAGGGGTGGTTGGGGACAGCTGTGGTGACGCTTCTGGCTCTTCGGTAGAGCACATGGCGATTCTTCATTGGCACTAAGAGTTAGTCATCAAGAGTATTCTTTGTTACCGAAAAGAACATTCCGTTCAACGTTCCTTTGGGGTTGCAGAAGATTATTCGGACGAAACCAACAGATGTTTAAAACCATGGAATTTCGGCAGATTGCATTGAATAGTATAGATTTCGTCTCTCCGTCTTCTTTTTGCTCTTTCTCAGGAACTGCGACTTTGCAGGTACAGATTAGTTTTTTTTTTTTTTATACATACTGAACAAAAAAATCTGCAAAGCCCGGCCGAGAGAAGACCAATTCGTACTGCACAGGATGGAAAATATTTTTAAGTAATTGTAACATTTATAACAGTAGACCATATGGGGGAAGACCCTTCCGCAGGTATATGAGAAAATTCGGAGACGATTAGCAGTACTTACGAGGAATGTTTTCCGATCCTGGGATTTTCCCGTCGTTAACAAGTTCGTCTCGGTTCCTTACATCTATGAGCGTTATGGTTTTCGCTTCCAGACCATCCTGAACTTGGGCAAACGACACTTCTTCTGAAAATTAAGTGAAGCTTTGAAAGATTAAATTTTAACCTGTTAGGCACCTCTCGACTTGCGCCATACGGATTTACACCTTTTACGTAAACGGTTCGTATCCTACGGTCAAATTACTGCACCATTTAAAATGGTTCTGTCAAGGGCTCGTTAACCATCTTCAAGCTGAGTCTTCTTTTTTCGTCGTAAGGTTCTATGACTAGCTAGCAACTAGGGCCCCGGAATGTCTGTACCAGACCAAAATAAAACTAGAGAGTAGCGCCAAGACCTTTGCTTTCCACGCCTTGCAAACGGGCCATACTCGTAGCACTACCCACTAAGCTTGCGGTATTTAAAGCGAGACAAACTTGCGGGTTTATAAATTTCTAGTAAAGCAAAGGTGCGGACTGCACACAGCATGGGAACAATGGCGGCTGTATCATTTTTTTGCTTTGTTCAGGGTATGAAGTTATCGGAGCCTCTGGTGAACGACTGAATGAATTTCAGTAGGGACGTTCTCTATCGCTAGTGGTGCTAGTATCGCTGGTATTAGAGTGTGTCAATTTTGTCAAGCGTTGGCATTACTCCCTAGTGTTATTTTGCTCTGGTCTGTACAACCCTCAACATTTCTAAATTCTGTTAAATACGGGGGTGCACTCTCGATTTTAGTGTACTGTAAGTGCCGCGGTGCCCGATCGGCGCCGGCACCGGCCGACACAAGCCGGCATCAGTTGCCACGTGCTAGAACGTGAAAACCCGCATGTTTAGAAGCTTTAAAAGATGAATCGCCTAATTTATTGTACAGGAGGTACCGGGGAGTGGGCAACCCCTCGGTTACATATTAAGTCAGACTTATTCGTCACAGTCAAGAAGCCCCTTGTATAATTTTCCTCTTCATGTGAAAACCACTCGGAAAAACGTACTGCAAATGAAAAGAAATGTTCTTACCGATTGGCATGATACTCTCTGGTCCATCTTCAGATGGTCTTGCTCTTGCGTGCGACTCGGCGAAATGACTCAGCAAACATATGGCGAAGGTCGCCAAAACTTGTTTCCGTAGTCTCGTCTCCATTACGTGCCCTTTGTTCCGTTTCTAACCTCAGCCAATGCTTCGATGTCGACGGATATTATATGTATCTTCTTTTATATTATAATATGAAATAAAAGAAACAAAATCGTTAAACAGTTTTCA
Source organism: Branchinecta sandiegonensis (assembly GCA_030848855.1). Taxonomy (NCBI): domain Eukaryota; kingdom Metazoa; phylum Arthropoda; class Branchiopoda; order Anostraca; family Branchinectidae; genus Branchinecta; species Branchinecta sandiegonensis. The sequence goes on from JAUPMV010000010.1 coordinate 11,483,374, forward strand.
TGAAGACGTTGAAGTTATATGGCCCGTGACTTGTTGATCTAATTTCTAAAAGGCATAGTGTGAGATTTCCTAAATATTCGAGCCAAATCAGAAAAGCGCTACAGGTAGGCTACAAAAAGTGGCGAAACAGATGTAAAGCTTTTCCATTGTAGTTGCTGTCGAAGTAAGGGACGATTGATTTGAAGCATTTTCTGGAGGAACCGCGAGGTTCATCAGTCATCGAGTGTTTAAGTAGTGTAATATTTTGTTTTTGTTTTTTGTTTTTCCACAAGTTCATTTTCCAGCTCAAGCCTGAAGAGGACTTTGGCTAAGGGGCTGAAATATAGCTCTAATAAAATCTAGCTGACGTCAAATATAGTGTAATATTTCATTCTGAATTGTTATTTGCCAGCTTACCGTTTCTAAGAATTTGGGTTTAACTATCTGGCCACAAAATTGGGTAGGATATTCCATGCTATTTTGTAAATGGTTGGTTGTTGCAGCCGATTCGGTTGGAATGGTAAAAATGGAAAATATGTTTCACTTACCCAAGTGCCGGCGTTATGTATGTCGCTTTTCAGCTTATCTTGTGAAACTGGGTTCTCACCACTGCTCCAGCCTGTAACTGAAAGTGGGCGAAATTCCCTGTCTCTTTTCTCGACTGTTTAGGATTTGTCCTCCATTGACCAAAAAAGTCAGTTTTCTGACGTGTTCTTTTTGGATCGCTCTGACAGGATGATTCGTCATTCATGGGGCATGAACGGCTTGTGCTTTATGGTGTGTATGGACAACCGGATTTTTTGCAGTTTGGTCATGAATTGCTCAACTTTTCCGTATGGAATTGATGATGGTTGCGAAGTCCGCGAACGCCCGACCCTGAATCGTTAGGGATCTGTTGAGGGGTTTTCTGACCGAGCTGTTAAGCTAAAGCCGTGTTTTATTTGAAACACGTAGAGTCTTGTCAAGGTCCTCTCTCGTAAATCAATTTATCGGTTCATCAGTTTAATTAAATAAATTAAAACAAATCAGTTAAATCAAAAACCAGTTTCTTTACTTGTCTTGTCTCGCAAAGCCATTTCAGTTTCCTGTGTTTCTCTCGCAAATGCCGTTTTATTTGTCACAACCCTCAAACAAGAAGGTCTTGTTTCGCGACTAGCTTTTTGGGATCCCAAAACGTAAGTGGAGGGATACCTATGATACCGCAGAAGTTGTCCGTCTGTCCGTCCGTCCTTCTGTAAGCACGATAACTCTCGAAGGGAATGAGATATTTTGATCAAACTTGGGGAAGACGAATATGAAAACCATTTTTTCGCCGGACAAGTAGTTGGCCCGGAATCCGGGCCAAATCGGAAAGTTTGTTAAAAATAAAAGTTTTATTTGAGGTTGATTAGAGGTAAGGGGTAAGGGGGTACTTAGGGGTAAGAAGGCATGCTTAACACTTATCTGGAAGTTATTTTGTACTCGGACAAGTAGTTAGCTCGGAATCCGGCCCAAACCCGACAATTTTAAGTTCCAAACCTGTTTCATCCCCCACTACTGCCCCACTATAAACTTTGGCCTGTTTCCCAATAATAAAAGTAAAAATATTAATTTGTCTGGATCAGATATTAAATTGGATCCCATTGAAACCTGTGGTCTTGTTGTTCTTGTCAGCTGTCTGGTCACAGATAACTGCAAAGAACTCTAAACTGCGTTTTATTTGCGACGATTGTCAGAAGAGTCATCCACCTGACAAGGCCTAAATAAAATGGCATTTGGCCGTCAGATGAAGTGAAACAAGACGAAACAAGTGAGAGTCAAATAAAGCGAGGCTTTAGTTTTCACTGGGAGCGAAGTATATGTAGTTTCCGGCTTTGCGACGCTAATTTCACAGGGCGAAAGAGAATTTGTGTCTAGTGTGGATAGGCGATCATGTTTTTTCTCCGGCGGGATTTTTGCACTTTTATCAGTTGTGAATAAATAAATGTTTTTTTTACAACAACAAAATTAAAAAAAAATACACTTTTTTGTCTGGAATTGATGATAGTTCTGAAAATCCTGGCAGGAATTCAAGTCCGCGATCGCAAAATCATGTGACTGTTCGTCCGCACAGTCAATAGAAACTGGTTCAGTTCGGTTTATTTTAAGTTTAATACATTTATTCTCTTCTGAATCAAATTTTTAATTTTTTTAGATTCAGAGAAGAATAAGGGGACATGCTAATCCGAATCTGAAAATCATTTTCTCGCCGGAGTAGTTCACCCGGAATCCGGCAAGAATCGGAAAATTTGTGAAAAGTAAACGTTATTCTAAAGTTGATTAGAGGTTCGATAAGGAGACATGCTGAACTCGAATATGAAATTTATTTTCTTGCCGTACAATTGGTTCACCCGGAATCTGGCAAAACCGGGAAATTTGTGAACAGTTAAAGTTTAATCTGAAATTGATTAGAGGTTTGATTTCGGGGTAAGGAGACATGCTGAACCCGAATATGAAAATTACTTTCTTGCCTAACAAGTAGTTAGCCCGGAATCCGGCCACAGTTGGAAATTTAGCATGAAAATTGAAAACCCAATGATGTTGTCGATATAGGGTGGAGAATGCTGTTGCAGCTTTCGAACATACTAAAGATCGATTAGAGATTCGGTATCGCGGTAAGCAGACATGTTGAACCAATTTTGAACTTCCTTGACGAATAAGCTGGCAAAATTTGCCAAAACTCGGAAATTTGGATCGAAAGGTTCGCCTCTCAGTGTCACTAGCCTTTAAAGCACACCTCTTACTAGAATTGCGTTGTGTGACGGGCATAACTCGGCACAGCCGTAGAAGCGCTAAGAATTCGTAGGTACAAAACAAAAATGGAGAAAGGTGGGGATTTTAGAAGCTAACAATTCAACACGGGATCTAGCTATATTGTAAAAAGCAGAATAAGCAGGAGGGGTCCTTTAAGCTCTGCATGCAGTTCGCCGAGAGTAGCCTACTGCTAAAAGGAGGAATTTGGTCAAGTGCTCAAGTTGGTCCAAAGTCGATTGGATTGAGATGTTGGAGTAAACATGCATGCTGATTCCATATCTCAACTTGTTATAGGTTATAGCAAATGTTAAAGCGCAACTCTTACTAGAAATGATATTTTCCCTATGAAATGAATCAGGAAAAATGTTTCTGGAAATACCATTACTTTCCATCTAAAACTAGCGATTCTCTTGTTACCGCTTGTCGACTATGCCCAGCCTTCCTGCTCTCCGACGTGGCGGCTGAGCGCAAAACATTTGAAAACTAAAGGTGCCTTGGTTAAAAAGTGGGAAAACTAAGCAAATAAAAGAAGTAATAAACAGAAGTTTATCACATCCTTATGTGTGAAAGAGTTGTCATCGGACGTTGAAGACTCCAGCAAAATTTTCGTTGGGTGAAGGGAAAACTCGGCAAGGCTGAAAAACTGCTAAAAATTCGTAGTTACGAAACGGAACAATGGAGAAAGGTGGGGATTTTAGAAGCTTATATTTCTACATGGGAGCTAAATAAGTTATAAAAGGCAGAATAAGCAATTTGGCGAAGACCGGACATCTACAAGATTTGCTTTTCTGGATCAGTAGTCCAATAAATATTCAATATTTGGGTCCGATCGAAATGGTCTTGTTCTTTGTTTGCAACCTTCCTTTAATGGCTTGTAGTGCGGAATTCCGTATCTTTGTCGACTTTCGCGTTTTAAGTTGTACGATTAAATGGTTCTTTATTTTTAAAATTCAGCTGACGTATCCGTTTCGCACTATCAAATTAATTGGTTCTTTATTTTTAGTCAGAGTGCGTCGGAACGGTTGATGGCGGTATTCTTTGCTCCAGATGGAGTCCAGACCAAGAATTTTTCCTTCTCATCGCGAAGGAAACTGGGAAAGTCCTGCTGATGAACAGAGAGTTTGATCTGCTTAAAGAGACGGAGATATACAGCGACTCTTTCGGAGGAGGTAGGGATATTTACAAGCTTAGGTTAAATGTTCACTGGAGGGGCTTGCCGACGCGCTTTTCTGTCATTGGCTTACCGTAGCAAACTTTCGGATCGGAATCTGTGGAAGAAATTATCCTCTGGTCCGTTCCCTGTGTTTAGTAACCTTTGAGCCATTGCGAGAAAACGTCAAGTATGCAGCCTACTTTGTTTGGGGAGGGATCGGGATGGAACTTGGTGGGAAGAAAAAGCATAAGCCTTAGATACGTTATTGACAGAACCAGATCGCATCTGCGGCCTCTGTGGGGGGAGTTGGAGGGGGTTTCCCGAATTCCTGTGATCGCGAATGAGGATTCTTCCATATGTGCTAGGACGATGAAACTTGGCTGGCGTATAAATGACCCGACCAACTTGACTTAAGGACCCGATACAATGCACCAGGAAAACTTCCGTTCCTGGATCCGACCATCTTTGGGGAGTTGAGTTAAGGGGAAACGGACATTACTGACTTCCGTAGGTTGCGAACGGTGGTCCATTTCGAGTGAAACCAAATGGATGGACTGAATGAGATGCAAGATGTGTAGTCCCGAGTTCATGTGGCCTAGGTTTGTTATTTGGCGGTCGGACCGGATGCGGCCATGGCAAGGGGGAATGATGCGGGAACCGGAAATGTGCAGATATGCTCCGATTCGAGTCAAATTTGATAGATGGGAAGAGGAGATTTTTATGTCCGAGTCGTATTCGGCCACAGTGGGGGGAGTTGGAAGGGGAGTCCCGGGAATTGTGGGGCTCGCATAATGGTCAAACGAGTGGAGCGATCTGAATAAAACTTCGAATTTTGAGAGATCATATGCCCTAGATGACTTTCTCGTGTGTCCGAATCGGGTTCGGCACGGTAGGGGGATTCGGAGGGGGCATTCCGGATATTTTTGGGCACGCCTAGGCATTAAACGAGTGGAACGATTAGGCTGAAACTTTGAGGATGCAAAGTTCATATGCCCTAGACAACCAATTTTGCGGCTCCGATCGGATTAGGCCTCGTTAGGGAGTTAGAGGGGGTACCGGAAATTCGCGGAAATGCTCTGATCGGAGTGAAACTTGATGTTTGTAACAGAAGGTATACTAGAGGCCTTTTTCCGGGACACAATTGTGTGCCACACACTTCCGAGTGTTTGTCGCGGAAACTCGATTGTGTGCCACACAGTCGAGCCACTAGTTGAAACTCGCGGAAACGCCGTTTTGTCTATTTTTTTGGCGGTAATTTCAAATATCTGAAAACAAAAATAAAATTCATGTAAAATCTCAGTAAATAGAACTCCAGACTTATTTCCTTACCATTCTGTACCAAATGTATCCTCAGTTGTGAGCCTATATGCTTGAAAAAGTAGTTGGCTTTATTGTTTAGACACTATTTTGTGCATAATTTGAATTTCCCGCCAGAATCCAGCCACGAAATCGACAATCACCTCGCCAGCTGTTTGTCAAATTTGAACCACAAAGCGAGCCACAAAAATCTTATTGGTCGCGGAAACACTCTTGTGGGCCGCACAAAAGGCCGTGGAAACACACTTTTCGAGCCACAATCGACCCACAAACTGTTTGTGGGAACACGGAAAAACGCCTTAGATGTCTGAACCGGGTTCGGTCACTGTTGTAACGTTCTCATCTGTTTTCTTGTACCATCTACTCGTAACAAGTGCCATATGAGCTAGTAGCTCTTGTGTTCGGAAGTAAACCGTCTCCTTTTTTAGGGGCTCCGGTAAACGTTGGCTGGGGCAAAAAAGAGACCCAATTTCATGGTTCAGAGGGTAAGCAGGCACGAGAGGTCAACATTGAGGTGAAGAACTCATTGGCAGACTGGGACGATAGGCTACCCAGAGTCACATGGCGAGGAGATGGGAAGTACTTCGCAGTCTCTACAGTTGAACCAGAAAAAGGTAAGAAATGTCTCTTTCTTCATCTAGTATTCTCCACTATTGCCGAGAAGTCTTTCTCCTTGTCTTTTTTCAGTTCAAGAAATAAATTGACGAAATGTTTATTACCCAAATGTATGACCCTACATGTTTTAAAACAATTTTGTAGAGGCTTTGTGGCCTTGTTGTTTTGCAATATACTATTATTATTATCCACACGTCACGCCCAGGGGCGTCACGACCGGGGGGAGGGGGGACCCCCCCTCCCCCCCCAATGGCGATTTTTCGCCAAAACAGTTAATTTTTTTCGTTAGAACATTCGATTTTTTTTGAAAATCAGTCGATTTTTCGTTAAAACAGTCGTTTTTTTCTGAAAATCAGTCAATTTTCTTGAAAACAGTCGTTTTTTTCTGCAAAACAGTCGGTAAAAATTACCAGCCAGTCGTTAAATTCCTTGGCCCTCCCCCCCCCCCCCCCAAACATTTTGGCTAGTAACACCTCTGGTCACGCCCCAGTGCTATGTGATTGTCTGCTTGATTTACCACATAACATATCCTTCATGCATAAACAGATACATCGTGAACCTTGCCCGCTCCGAAGCGCAAATTAAGGTAGTTAAGGTAATGACTGCAGTCATACAAAAATCCTCAACTTTTTCGGCATGGTGCCCCAACGCCTGGGCATGGTGCTCTTACGTTAGGGCACCATGCCCTTCAGCAAGGGCGTGGTACCCTCTTAAAATCTTTTTGAAAAGCAAATTTCCAGTTCAGATTCTCGATTCAGTATTTGACAACAGATTTGTGTAGGGGTACTATTCCCTTGCTGCAGGGCATGGTGCCCTAACGTATGAGCAGCATGCCCGTACCTTGGGGCATGCCCAGACGTTTCGGCACCATGCCCAAAATTTTGAGGATTTGTGTATGACTTGATAATGAAGAGTCTGAACAAGCGGTTTTAGGTGTTTGCGGGTTTCTGGAATCCGAGGATGTTTTTAAACAGCTTAGATACCTTTAATAAGAATTAAAAGGGGTGGGTGCTCGCGATGGCGCTTGCCTATTCCACAAACAACTGAAAATCCCTAAGGGACGTGAGATTTGATGGGCTTTGTGGCAGCTTGGGGATAATGAGCCGACTGCAGTTAGGGATCAGTTAGGGTTCCCGTAACATATTTATACACACTGTTTTGCTCTAATTGGTCTTCTTAATTTAAAACGACAACATTCAGAACTAGTTGTATCTTGTTCTTTTTCTTTTTTCTAATTTTGCAACCCAAAAAGCCAGGAAATGAGCTTTTAGCGCAAGCTCTTAGCCACAGTCGGAAGACACTCCTCTTTTCTTTGCTGTAGCACAACCGCAGAGTCTGCGGATGTAAATCTAATTTTAAATCTAAATCTAATAATTTATTTCTCATTTTAACTCTTGATACTTTATTTTATTATTTCCCATTTTAATTCTCGTTGTGTGATTATACTATTACACAATGTAGGCCTATTCATTATTATCATATACTGTATATTGATTATATTGTACGTCACTGCTTTGACATGTGTTACGTCATGACGATCCTCTGCTAGCCATATTATGTTATTCTATTATGGAAATAAAGAATTTATGTATTTATTTATTGAAACAGATGGCGCTGGAGGACCAGAGTATCTTTGAGTCGGATTCTTGAAAGCGAGCTAATCAACGGGGTTGTGTAAATTTGGAATACGTTTATTCAAACATCGGCTTAAAACTTGGCAACGGCAAGGTTGCCAAGAAGGGCTGAAATATCTTTGACAAAGCATCGTAGCTGACTTACCCGTTTTAGCCACTGTTTGATTATATATTTCCCAGTCAGCTTGGGCTCAAAGAGGTTGTGGGAGGTAGAAGTGTGTCGGTTGGTGTGTGTGGAATGATTGGGGTCAGCCAGGGCAGAATATTGTTGTTGTATTTGGGAAAGTTAATTGCCACCGTGTTAGAGGTGCCCTAGAGGGGGAAGGGCACCTCTTGAGCGGGTAGAGCAGGGGTTTCGTTGGGATTGTTGAAAGTTGTGGTTAAGTTTGTGCCCTGGGGTTATGATATGAGTGGAAGCGAGTGAGAGGGAAATGAGGGTTGAGGGCGTTTGTGGTTTTGGAAGAGTTGAAGATAAGTATTGTGATGAACGATGGGTATGTGTGAATGATGAAAAAGTAAGTGGTAAATTTTTTTTTTTTTTAATGTTTTTTAGTAGGAATTTGAATGATAGAGATTTGAGAAGAAGATGATTGAGGTTGGAATGATAAATTTATAATAAGTTTATATTTTATATATAGTTATTAGGGGGAAGGACAGTAAATGTAATATGGGCTTTACTAAGAGTTAGGTGACGTAAATAGTTTAAAAGTGGGTAAAAATAGGTTAAAATTAACGTCACTGAGGGATGGAGGAGTAGCCACAAAAAGTACGTAACAGAATTTTTGTTGTTTTATTTAAATAACATAAAAATAAGTTAAATTAGAAAAGATGCTACGGGAAAAAAAAAGAAAGAAGAGTATTTATTGGAAATAATTGGAATACGTTGTTCGCCCTAGCTTGCGTAGCTAACTAGTAAAAATAAGAAGTTCAACGGATAATATTTTTTTTTCAGAGATTCGTCGACTTAGGATTTTCAGCCGCGACGGCGAACTGCTGTACACAAGCGAGTCAATACCTTTCCTGGAGCCGGGGATAGCATGGAAGCCGTCGGGATCCCTCATCGCTTCCTCCCAGAGGACCTCGACGGGATACCAAGTAGTTTTCTTTGAAACCAATGGGCTCAGACATGGCGAGTTCAAGATCAATCCGGCGTTGAAGGTATGTAACTGTATGAAAAAAACATAAAACTACCCAAATAAAATTGAGGTTGAAAGAATTGGTAGCAGGTGAACAAATAACTACGCTGTCAGAAGTCTGATAACGGATAGCACATGTTTGTGTTGAACTTTATGAGAATGTATCTGTTATGACCTTTTTAAATGTTATCTTTTCGCCAAACATGAAGGGTCGTAAGAGACATTTTGTCTTGAAACATAACACTTAAAAGGGTCATAACAAAGATATCCCAGCTTGCTTGGCTTGAGCCTGAAGAGGACCCTTGCCAAGAAGGGCCAAAATATAGCTCTAATAAAGTTCAGCTGACGTATCTGTTTTGCACAGTTCATGCCGCCGACTTCAACTTTGTATGAAGTTCGGTACATCTATAGTCCAAAACCCATTACACCGTGATATTCTCCCCCCTGATTTTCTCAAAGAATATTTATATTTTTTAATTTTCTCAGAGAATATTTATGATTCAAAGAATATTTATCTCCCGAATTCTTCTTCCTCGTCAAGCTGCCGACCCTATGCCTCGATTGGAGCCGGTGGTAGCTTTGCGAATAAGGTTATGCTCAGAGTTTCGTCCCCTCGTTTGTTCGTTTATATAACGCGGAGCGCTTTTGAACCTTAATTTTTATGTTATTTGCGTTTTATTAATCGAAGTCTAGTATGTTATTGACCATACTTATTATAAGACGTCGTTATAAATGTCGCAAAATTGTATATACTTGTAGATTGTTCTGTTATGACGTTATGTTTTGACGTAAAAACAACCCACCGGCTTGTCCGTTATCTGTTTTTTAGAATATATTGAATTGAATTGAATTGAATTGTAACAGAGATATCCTAAGGCATCCAACATAAAATATAACACAAGGATGAGCAAGTATGTGTTATAATATTATCAAACTTCTGACAAATTAGTTAAGACTAAATAGCGTATCAGGTTAAGATGGAAAGTTAGGTCCAGGTAAGGGCGTAGGTTCGAATCTCACCTGAGGATCAGTTTTGTCTTTCAATCCATGCACTGTCTAATAGCACATGTTTTAATGGCACTTGCAGCCTCTGGCTCAAGTGCCATATACCGATCACAATTCCGTCTGTCGGTCTGTCGGTCGGTCCGAGTTTTTTGTCCCACTTATCCGAGTTAGGGTACTTCCAGGTGTGCTAGGACAATGAAACTTGGCAGGCATATAAGGGACCCGGCCAAACTAACCTGGAAATAATCAGTTTCCCGATCCGACCATATGCGGGGGAGTGGGGGCGCTCAAAACTTGAAAATTTAGGGCATTTTGTCACACTTTTTCGAGTTAGGGTACTTCCAGATGAGCTAGGACAATGAAACTTGGCAGGAATATCAGGGACCTGACCAAAGTAACCTGGAAATAATAAGTTTCCCGATCCGACCATATGCGGGGGAGTTGGGGCGCTGGAAACTTGAAAATTTAGGGCATTTTGTCAAACTTTTTCGAGTGAGGGTACTTCCAGATGAGCTAGGACAATGAAACTTGGCAGGAATATCAGGAACCCGACCAAACTAACCTGGAAATAATCAATTTCCCGATCCGACCATATGCGGGGAAGTGGGGGCGCTGGAAACTTGAAAATTTAGGGCATTTTGTCACACTTTTTCGAGTTAGGGTACTTCCAGTTGTGCTAGGACCATGAAACTAGGCAGGCAAATCAGAGACCCGACCAAACAAACTTAGAAATAATCAGTTTCCGACCATTTTTTTTTGGGGGGGGGGGTGGAGGGCAGGGGAATCCGGGAAATTGAGAAGTGTGTAACTTTCGAACGGATGATCGGATTGTAATGAAACTTCATAACTGAATAGAATATATATCTGTAATGTCCCCTTTAAAGTCTTGACCGGATTTGGTAGCCAGGGGGGAGTTGGGGGGGGGGGGGGGAGACCGGAAATTTCAAGAAACGGTTAGAATGGAGGGATCGGAGTGAAACTTGCTGGGAAGAAGAAGCATCTGCTCTAGATAAGTCCTTTAGACCATTGTACTGGATCCGGACACTTATGGGGGGGGGGGGGGTCCCGAAATTCCGGTGATAGGGGGTTTTGGGGATTTTCACGATGAAACTTGGCAGGCATATCAGGGACCCAATCAAACTGACTTCAAAATAAAAATTTTGTCGATCAGATAATGGTGTGGGGAGTCGAGGGAGGGGAATCCGGAATTTTCAGTCATGCGTAATTTTGGAATGGGTGATCGGATTCGAGTGAAATTTAAGAATTGAACAGAGGACATTTCTCCGATGATTTTTTTCATATCTGGACCGGATCCGGCAACTATTGGGGGGGGGGGGGTGCGGAAAATACGTGACCCGTTTAGAATGGAGGAATCGGGATGGAACTTTGTGGGAAGAACAAACAGATGCTCTGGGTAAGTCATTTGCTGAATCGGATTGGCTGCGTGCACCGCGGGGGAGCTGGGGGGGGGGGGGGGACCGGAAATCTCGAGAAACGGTTAGAATGATGGTATCGGAGTGAAACTTGCTGGGAAGAACAAACATCTGGCCCATGTAAATCTTTTACATAATTTGACTGGATCCGGACACTTGAGGGGGGGGGAGGAGGGGGTTTCCCGGAATTCCGTTTTTTGGGGGATTTTCACGACGAAACTTGGAAGGCATATCAGGGACCCGGTCGAACTGACTTGGAATAAAAAAAAATCCTCGATATGATACTCTTGGGGGGGGGGGGTTGAGGGAGGGGAATCCGGAATATTGAGTCATGCGTAACTTTGGAACGGGTGATCGGATTCGAGTGAAATTTAATAATTAAACAGACGACATTTTTCTCTGGTGACCTTTTTCATTTCCGGACCGAATCCGGCAATTATTGGGGGGAGGACGGAAAATACTTGACCCGCTTAGACTGGTGTGATCTTGATCGAACTTCGTGGGAATGACAAATAGATGCTCTGGATTAATCATTTACAGAACCGGATTGGCTCCGGTTATTGTGGGTGGAGTTGGAGGAGGAGGGGGGGGGGTCTGGGATTCCGGTGATCGCGCGTTAAGGTACTTCCAGATGTGCTAGGACGATGCAACTTCGCTGGAATATTGGAGACTCAACAACATTTGCTTAGAAATTGCTACGTCCCAAATCCGATTATTCCTTAAAGTACCAATCTTGACCGCAAAGTAAAAAAAAATACTTTTAAGCAATATATGCATTTTCGTGATGCCCATCAGCCCATTAGCAGTTTTGCCTCAAGGTTTTGCTTACAAAATGAAGTTCCAGCTCCCTTAGAGTGCGCATCTCAACCGCAAAGTCGTCACTTACTTTTGATCAATCAAATCATCTTGACCCCTGCAAGTGCCATATGAGCTTACAGCTCTTGTTTTTTTTATTGAAACAAGTAGCAGGGTTAAATTATCTTGGAGCTGCTTTCATGAAAAGCTCAGTCTTCTAGGTCTCATTCTGCCTGGCGGAGTAATTGAAAGAAGAGAAATAAAACACAAAAGACAAATTGCAACTTGCCTTCTGTCACTTTGGGAAAGCGGTGGGAAAGTTGCCCCCTCCCCAGGAAAGACACTCTTCCGCCAAGGCAATTTTGCCTATCTTTCTCTGCCAGAAAAATCTAATTCAGCTACCGGGGTTTATTCGACGGTGGTGTAGCCTGTCTATAGTCATGATAAGCCGCCTTTGTGAAAGAACATCGCAGGCAGATTACCAGATGGTTGTAAAATAACCAGAACAAGGGCCTTCTAATAGTGCGAGATTTCCTGGCTGGATCTTCTGCATTTTCATCATCAACTTGAAAAATTTTTGCCTGTCTTTCTGTCAGAAAAAAAATCTAATTCAGCCTGTGGGGTTTATTCGACGATAGTGTAGCTTGTCTGCAGTTATGATAAGCCGCCTTAGTGAATGAACATCGCAGGCAGATTACTAGATGGTCGTAAAATAACCACAGCAAGGGCCTTTGCGAATAAACGATCAGGATTTCCTGGCTGGATCTTCTACATTTTCATCGTCAACTTGAAAAAATTTTGCCTGTCTTTCTGTCAGAAAAAAATCTAATTCAGTCTGTGAGGTTTATTCGACGATAGTGTAGCTTGTCTGCAGTTATGATAAGCCGCCTTAGTGAATGAAAATCGCAGGCAGATTACCAGATGGTAGTAAAATAACCAAAGCAAGGGCCTTTGCGGATAAACGACAGGATTTCCTGGCTGGATCTCCTTCATTTTCATCATCAACTTGAAAAAGTTTGCCTGTCTTTCTGTCAGAAAAAAATCTTATTCAGTCTGTGAGGTTTATTCGACGGTAGTGTAGCTTGTCTGCAGTTATGATAAGCCGCCTTAGTGAATGAAAATCGCAGGCAGATTACCAGATGGTAGTAAAATAACCAAAGCAAGGGCCTTTGCGGATAAACGACAGGATTTCCTGGCTGGATCTCCTTCATTTTCATCATCAACTTGAAAAAGTTTGCCTGTCTTTCTGTCAGAAAAAAATCTAATTCAGTCTGTGAGGTTTATTCGACGATAGTGTAGCTTGTCTGCAGTTATGATAAGCCGCCTTAGTGAACGAACATCGCAGGCAGATTACCAGATGGTCGTAAAATAACCACAGCAAGAGTCTTTGTGAATAAACGATCAGGATTTCCTGGCTGGATCTCCTACATTTTCATCATCAACTTGAAAAAGTTTGCCTGTCTTTCTGTCAGAAAAAAAAATCTGATTCAGCTTGTGGGGTTTATTCGACGATAATTTAGCTTGTCCGAGGCTATGATAAACTGCCTTCCCGATGAAAAATTTGTAGCCTGCGTAGTAGTATGGTAGTGGTACTTAAACGTTGCATGTAATACTATGTAATAGCAAAGAATACTATCATTTAATCTGGCTCAGACTGGTCCAATCTTATGTAGTAGTATCCAGTAGCATCCTGTCTTGCCATAGTAACATCCAGTCTTGCTAATAGTACCATATAGTAGTATGCAGTAACACAGTAGCCTTGAAGTAGAAGCATGTAGTATCATCGTTAGTACTGATGCAACTTTTTCGTACTACTTCGTAGTACTCTTTTGAGATAAATTTTTCATCGGGTTAGTTAACGAACATCGCTAGGCAGATTGGTAGATGGTCGTAAAATAACCAGAGCAAGGGCCTTCTTCATTTTCATCATCAACTTGAAACAAATTTGCCTATCTTTCTCTGTCAGAAAAATTCCAGTTCATTCGACGATAATGTAGCTTGTCTACGGTTATGATAAGCCGCCTTGGTTAACGACATCGCAGGCAGATTGCCAGATGGTCATAAAATAACCAGAGCTAGGGCCTTCTGCATTTTCATCATCAACTTGAAATTTTTTTTGCCTATCTTTCTCTGTCAGAAAAAAGTCCAGTTCAGCTTGTGTGGTTTATTCGACGATAATGTAGCTTGTCTACGGTTATGATAAGCCGCCTCGGCGAACAACATCGCAGGCAGATTGCCAGATGGTCATAAAACATCCACAGCTAGTGCCTTCTGATAGTGGAATACACGATCAAGATTTCCTGGCTGGATCTTCTGTATTTTCATCATCATCAACTTCAAAAGTTTTGCCTACCTTTCTTTGTCAGAAAAAAAAATCTAATTCAATCTGTGGGGTTTAACTTTTCAACTTTTCCGTAATGAAGTGATGATGGTACGGAAAATCCTGGCAGGTATTTCGGTCCCCGATCGCCCGACCCTGATCATCTGTTCAAGGCACAAACAAAGAGACCTTGTCGACCCAGCTTTCAGTAAAACATTCTTTTATAGGTTCTTTCCTTTGCTTGGAATAGCGAATCCACCGTTCTCGCCGTCCGCTGTGAAAGAAAAGAAGATGATAAATTATACTCAGTAGTTCAGCTGTGGACAACTGGAAATTATCACTGGTACATGAAGCAAGAGCTTACCTTCGAAGCTGGCAGTCTAGTGAACTACTTCTGGGACCCTGTGAAAGCTCTCAGGTTCGAGCCTTTTAATAATAATAGTATATTCGCAAATTGGATGGCAGGCCGTTAAGCCTCTACAAAATTCTTAGTTTACACTTCTTCTAAATTTGCACAAGGAGAAAACGTCACTTCAGTAATATTCATCAACTTCTTTCTTGAATGTCAGTACGTTTGTGGAGCAGATTTCTCTCTCTGGTAAGTTGTTCCAGTGCTGGACTACTCGGTTGCCTCGGTTCCTTATAAAAGCGTTCCGTCCTCATTTTGTACTGGTGTCCTCGAAGATGATTGTTATTGAACTGCAGTTCTGTTTCTTATTGTTCGTCTGCTGTTCCAGTGTTTCTTCATTTCAGATATGGATTCCCGCCGATTGTTAGACAATTTATTTGTTGCCTATTTATTTTTTTACTCATGATACGCTTGTGAATTATAACGAAGTAGTAAAAAAAAGGCACGCGTGAAAAGACTAAAGAAATCAAATGTTTAATTTCTTTAGATACCCTATACACTATAAAAACATACTAACATGTACACTAATGCAACGTTTGCAAGTAGAGGAAAACTTGAACAAAATCCGGTCTTGGTGACAAGATTATGTTTACACACAGTGGGAAAAAATATTTCTTCGAGCCAGAAAATCTGACAAAAATAAATTCACTAGCCAACAAAAGAAATGTTTGATAGCATTCATGACATCAGTAATGGCGGCTGCTCTCGAAAGCTAGCTAGACTTTCTTAATGCTTTTCACCAGCGACGCCGGCGAGACTCCTTTCAAGTAGATCGGAATTCGTTTCATCTTGAAAGGAAGCCTCTTCCCGCTAGACTTTTTGGGATCCCAAAACGTAAGTGGAGGGATACCTATGACATAGCAAAAATGTCCGTTTGTCCGTCTGTCTGTAAGCACAATAACTTTCGAAGGGAATGAGATATTTTGATGAAACTTGGTGTGAGTATTCATTGGGTCAAGGGTAAGGTCAAGGTTCGTAGATTGGCTCTATAGCCCTACATTTAGGGGTGGGGGTTCAAATTAAGGGACAAACAAAATGTTTTTAAACAGCTAATGTGATAGTCGATTATACGGTAAGAAGGCATTCTGAGCACGATAGTTTTAACCATTTTCTCGCGGGACAAATAGTTCGCCCGGAATCCGGCAAAAACCGGAAAGTTGGTTAAAAGTAAAAGTTTCATTCGAAGTTGATTAAATGTTCGATTTAGGGGCAAAAAGACATGCTGAGCACGATGGTGAAAACCATTTTCTCGCCGAACGACTAGTTTGCCCGGAATCCGGCCAAACCCGGAAAAATCGTTAGAAGCAAAAGTTTGATTAGATGCCAGATTAAGGGGTAAGAAGAGAGGTTGAGCAGAAGCAAAAGTTTGATTAGATGACAGATTAAGGGGTAAGAAGAGAGGTTGAGTCTGTATATATATATATATAAATATCTGTATTTGAAAGCTATTAAGCCATATACAGAAAAACAAAACAAACAACAATCTCAAGTGACAAACAACCTCACATTCTTAACTTAATATCCTACCGACTTTCTGCTAAACTAATAACCTTTTCTATCATGTTTCCAAAACACACTATACTAGCATTTGTAGACTTAAGGATACCTAGAAGTAGCTCATCCTCCCCATTCTGAAAAAGAGTACCCCTTATATTAGAAAGCTCCTCACACCTCAAGAGAACATGGCCCAGCCCCTCATCACTCGAATCACAAAAAGGACAAGGATACTGCGCTTCCGGACCACCACTTTTCCTTTTCCAAAAACTTTTACCAAGTACTGGTAGACAGTTTGCTCTTGCCTGGATCCATAAACGAATAAATGTTACTGGGATTTTCAACTTTAAATAAAACTCAGTACCAAAATACTCTTTAATTTCCTGATACAGTTTTAGACTAGATGACTTGTGAAGATCTCCCCACCACAACTGAATCTGTTGATCTTCAATTCTTGATTTTAATGTACCTAGAAATTCACTGGTATTTACATTGCGGCCTTTCCCTTCATTCCATATATAGGAGAACCCGGTTTCGTCTAGGATCCGTTTTATTCTATGCGGCCAGGATGACTTCCTCTTGGATGCTAGCATATCCGCGTAAGCTTCTTTCTCCAGGCGCTCGGGTGGCAGATCCAGTATCTTAAGCCAGTATCGAATCATCTGTATTTTTCTGTTCCGATCCAGAGAAAACAGTCCTAGGTCACCTTTTAGGACTAGCGTGGGGGTTGTAAGGTGCAAACCATATATCCTTTTGAAATATTGCAACTGAATCGTTTCTAAGCATTTCACGGCGTCTGCCCCCCATATTTCGCATCCATAATGTGTGACAGACATAACTTTTGAGTTGAAGATCTGTTTATGTAGGGCAAGGTCTGTCAGACCCATTAGGCTACTATTTCTGAAAATGGAGAAGATTGCAGCCTTTCCTCGGGATGCTAATTTAGAAATATGGTTTTTCCAGCTCCCGTTTGCTGAAACAATGAAACCAAGATATTTAGTTTCTTTAACCGTTCTAAGTTTTGTTCCCTTGTAGAAAAATACACTCTCCTGTTTCTTGCGACTATTTTTTCTCAGCACAAGTACCTCCGTTTTTTCTGTGTTGACTTCTAGCTTTTTCCTCTCCATGTATTCCTCTGCTAGGTTTAGTAGGGTCTGCAGCTCTTCTGCCGATTTTGATATGAGGGCTAAGTCATCAGCGAATAGAAGCAGTGAAAGAGCTCTCTCGCCAAGTTTCACCACAGGCGCCCACTTCTTTTCATAAAAATCAACGATATCATTAATAAATATGGAAAATAACTTAGGCGACAGTGTGCTACCCTGCTTTACTCCCATCAAACTCAAAAACGGCTTAGATAACCCTTTACCAAACACTTTTACAATATTTTTTGTATAAGAATACATCGAAGCCAACAATTTTATAAAAGGCACTGGTAGTCCAAGCTCCATCAGGCACCTGAACAAAATTACTCGATCAACATAATCAAATGCTTTACGAAGGTCTAAAAACGCAACAAACAGCTCACCATCACCCTTACAATATTTTTCTATTAATGCGTTTAATCTGAACACTCTATCTACTGTAGAATAACCTTTGCGAAATCCCCCCTGCTCTTCTCTAATAATTTTCCTCCCTTCCAACCACACACCCAATCTACTATCCAGAATTCTCTCTAAAAATTTTCCAGCACTGTACTAAGCTAATCGGTCTATAACTATCACATCGACCAGTGTCACCTTTCTTAAATAACGGGAAAATAAGCGAAAGCCTCCATGGTTCCGGCCATATTTTTCGGTTTAGAACCATGTTAAAAAGTCCAAGTATAAGTGGCAGCAGCGATAAACGTAGAACCTTAAAAGCTCTTGTGGGTATCCCATCCGGCCCCGGGGCTGAGCCTCCTTTTGAGCCAGCAATCGCTTTCTCGATTTCTTCACTCACTACAGGCTTACACAGGACATAGTCGTCTTCCTTCAAGGGAAAGTAAGCTCCATCTTCCTCTTCTGTCCCAATAGTATCGGGTAGAGCTGTAAATAAGTCTGGCTCATGGAAATGTTTGCTCTGTTGGTTTGAATAGTACTCTTCCCAAGTCTGTGGATCAGGCATTGTCAGAGATCTTATACTAGCCCTCTGTGACTCCGCATCTCGAATGCTTCTCCAGAACTCACTGGGTTTTCTATTTGTGAATGCTTTCAGAGTGTTTGAGCGAGCTTTGCTAGCCCATGCTGCTTTTTTGTTCTTAATCAGAGCTTTGTGGATTTTCCTCTGTTCTCTGTACTGTACAAGGCAATCCTTATGCAAATCTATTGCGTCATTTTCTTTTACTTTTCGTAAGATATCTACTAGTTTGGACTTGCTTTCAAGGCATTCCGCATCAAAAAAAGATTGGGCTCTTGCTTTCGTGTGTCCTACAACTTGCTTTAACTGATCTCTAACGATATCTGATAACTCTTTTGCTATAGCATCTAGGGTAGAGTCAGGTTTCTCTAGTTGCTCCTTTAACCTTTCCAGCTTTTCCCTCGGTGAGCGTTCTCGAAATTCCTCTTGTGCTCTTTCGGTTTCTTCCTTAGTCCACTCCGTTTTCAATCTTAATGGGAGGGTAGTATCTCCAGATCGTACCTGGTAGTATGGGCGTGGAAAATCCTTCTGCTTCGTTTGTACCCCTTTGACTTTCAAAGAAATATCTAGACTCACCGGGAAGTGGTCAGACCCTGGAATATGCTCTACTGTTACATTCAGATCTTCAGGCCCAAAGCAAACGTCTACCAGTACATAATCAATAACACTCGGGTTTGGTCCAGAAATGCAAGTAAACTTACCCCTTCCCCCATCATCACCAAACCTTCCGTTACCAATAGCCAGGCCATGGTCTCCACAAAGTGACAAAAGCTTCCTACCCCAAGTGTTAACGTTCCTTTTTTAATCTTGGCTACTTCTAGGAATCCGGTAAACCAAAGGCACTGGAATGGCTTTACCTAGAAAACAATCACAATTTATCTCTTGCGTTTCAGCAGTATATGCGTTCAGGTCACCCAATACCACCAATAAATCCTTAGGAAATCTGATTTTTAGGGCACTTACTTCTTGGTCCAGTATATTCCAAGTATCTTCTCCCGTGTATCAGCTGAGTTGTGGAGGTACATAAACTGAACACAAAATTAAACTTCTACCATCTAAACACTTTAAATGAACCCATATAATATTCTCCGACTTGCTTTCTAAACGGGTAATTTCTAAGAACGAACTAAGTCTAATACATACAAGAACTCCACCATAATGACGTTTATTCCGAGAAGCGTTTCTTTCTCTCCTATATACAACACACTCCGGAACTTCAATGTCGAAATCTGGGCTTAACCAAGTTTCTACTAGGCACGTAACATCTCTAAAAGGAAAAACATTCGATTGTAGATCATGAATTTTGTTCATTAGACCATGGACGTTCCAAGACGTTATCGTAAGCTTCTGTATATGGCTTTTTTCCTACGTAATTTGAAATGGTGGGCGCGCCATACGCTTTCCACCGTAAGACTTATCTGGTCTCGGCACTATGTTCGTGTCCCGGTACGGGGGACTTCCGTTTCCTATGTGAAGGCGGCTAGAAACAATACTGTTAGAACGAACACTTCTTTGACCCTGCCTGTGAGCGTCATTGGGGCTTACTATCTCATCAAACCCTCGCTTTTCTGGTAATACTGATTCTGTAGCTTCTGCACTTTTTCCACTATTTCCTGGCGGATTTGTTACCCGAACATTCACGAGCTTTGTATTCGAGGTTACACTTTTCTCGTCATCGTTTCTCATGATGGCATCATCGAAGTCATCTTCTCCAGACGAATCGCTAGCTGGCTCATTAATGTAGGCGCGTCTACTTGAGCCACCATCCCCTGGGAGTTGGTTCGCATTTCGATTACCGACATCCTTTATCTCAATTACTTTCCCGCTTGGAAAATCATAAGTAAAAACTTGGCGGTCAATCAAGAGGCGCGTGCCCCTTAGTTTGACGTCACGGTGTTCGTCTATCGCTCTTTGCATAAGTGGCTTGAGGGCATTTCTTGCTGCTCTCTCCGCAGTCGTGTAATCCGCGGAAAAGCTAATACCGTGTCGTTTGAAATGAACCGAGTTTCTTAGTATTATTTCACGGAGAAGTTTGCTGTTGAATTTCACCAAAACAGGCCTGGGTTTCTGGGGATCACGAGATTTAAGCCGGAAAGCGTCTTTTATATCCCATCTCTCGATTGAAACGTTGGGCAAGCAATCTCTGACGAGAGAACGGATATCATCCACTAAGTAGGAGCCACGGTGAGTGGAATGTACCTCGGCCATATTATAAATAATAATGTTGGCCAATTTCAATTCTTTCTCAAGCAAATGAGTCTGCTTACACGTCTCATCCCATTTCTCCTGTAACTTTTTTACGTCAGACTCAACTTTGGCTTGTGCCTCTGCGGTTCCAGCAATTTGCTTGTTTATGCTGGTTAGAGTTGATTCGATCGAGGAAATGCTGGATGAAAGTCGAGGAATATCTTGTACTTGAGCTTGAATTTCCGTCAATTTCGAAAGAATCTGTTGCTCCGCCATCATCTTAAAAGGCCGCCAAAAAATAATGAAGTACGGGCTTACCGGGAGAGCGTCTCTTGTTTACCCACGTAGGCGCACACGTGCAGTTCGCAAGGCAGCCGTTGGGGCACGGCAAACACCAAAATCGCCGATCTTCTGTACGAATACTCGGGCAGTAGACAAGCCGTCGTCAGCCAGGTGAAAACAGGTATCCAATTGAGAACTGGTTTTTCACTCGACAAATCGATAGATGTTCACTGGGTGAATGCGAGATTCCAACTGCGAATCGAAACTGCAATCGTTTTTTACCCGGACATATAATTAGTCCGGAATCCGGTTGTAACCGGAATTTTGTTTAAGTCAGAGTTTTATTTAAAGTTATTCGATGTTCTTTATAGGGATAAGGAGATACGCTGGCTTCGTTTCTGAATTTTCTTTTTTGCCGGACTACTAGTTCGCTCGGAATTCGGGCGAAACCGGAAACTTGGTAGAATTAAAGCAGGAAGTCTTGGTCAGTATCGTCAAAATAGACATGGCTTATAGAGGCATATCTGAACTTGGTTTTCTCTGATGATTAGCCTGGCGAAGACAAGACCCAATTGTCTGAATCAAATATTAGATTTGGGATCCCATCGACACCTTCGGTCTTGTTTCTAGTCGTCTTCGCGAACGGAATCCTTTCTTAACCAGAATTCCTTTCTAGTCGACGGGATTTCGTGTCCGTGTAAATGCTGCATAAGCGGGTTCAGGATTTTGGTGAGGGTGAGCAGATTTGAATATGCGCGAAGAAGTGTATTGCTGCTGGCCTGAAGCTGACCTATCCGTTTTTGTTTGAGTATAAAAGAGATCGTAAAAATGGACTTATTATGGACCAATGGTGAGACAGACCGTAAGAAGAGACGGGTTGGAGCCGAAATATTTCGTTGGTAATAAAAGTGTCAGTTTAAACTTGTTTATATTTTTGGGGATCCCAAAACGTAAGTGGCGGGATACCTATGACATCGCAAAAGTTGTCCGTCTGTGTGCGCTATAACTCTCGAAGGGAATGAGATATTTTGATGAAACTTGGTGTGAGGATTCTTTGGCTCAAGAGTAAGGTCAGGTTCGTAGATGGGCTCTGTAGCCCTATATTTAGGGGTGGGGGAGGGGGTTTTAATTAAGGGGCAAATGAAATATTTTTAAACAGATAATGTGATAGTCGATTATGGGGTAAGAAAACATGCTGAACACGATGATGAAAACCATTTTGTCATCGGACAAGTAGTTCGCCCGGAATCCGGCCAAAACCGAAAAGTTTGTTAAAAGTAAAAGTTTTATTTGAAGGTGATTAGATGTTCGATGGTGTAGTAAAAAAACATGCTGAACACGATGGTGAAAACCATTTTGTCATCGGACAAGTAGTTGCCCGGAATCCGGCCAAAACCGGAAAGTTGGTTAAAAGTAAAAGTTTTATTTGAAGTTGATTAGATGTTCGATTTGGGGTAAGAAGACATGTTGAACACGATGGTGAAAACCATTTTTTCGCCGGACTAGTAGTTAGCCCGGAATCCGACCAAAACCGAACAGTCTGTTAAAAGTAAATGTTTTATTTGAAGTTGATTAAATGTTCGATGTAGGGGTAGGAAGACATGCTGAACACGATGGTGAAAACCATTGTTTCGCCGGGCAAGTAGTTTGCCCGGAATTCGGCCAAAACCGGATAAAAAAATTTAAAGTAAAAGTTTTATTTGAAGTTGATTAGATGTTCGATTCAGGGGTAAGAAGACATGCTGAACACTTATGTGAAAAGTATTTTCTACCAGGACAACTTGTTCGCCCAGAATCAGGACAAAACCGGAAAATTTGTTAAAAGCAAAAGTTTTATTTGAAGTTGATTAGATGACAGATTTAGGGGCATAAAAGACGCTGAATCTGTATATGACAATCTTTTTTTGCCGGGTCATATAGTTCTTTCAGAATCCGGTAGAAACCGGATTTTTTTTTATAAGTTAAAGTTTTGCTTGAAGTTGATTAGATGTTTTTTTATATGGGCAAGGAGATTTGCTGAATTCGTTTCTGGACTTTCTTTTTTTTTCTGGACAAGTATGGCAGTTCGTTCGAAATTCGGCCGGAACCGGAAATTTGGCAGAAGTAAAGCAGGAAGTTTCGATCAGTATCGTCAAAAGGGATATGGCTAATAGAGGTATATCTGAACTTGTGTTTTATACAAAACCGGTCGGCACAAAGATCGTAACTGTCTGCATCAAATATTCAATTTTTGGGATCCCATCGCAACCTTTGGTCTTGTTCATTTCAGGTTGCACACGCTGACATCTGACGGGGAGTACAGACAATATTCATTCCGATTTTCTACTACGAAGTGTTTCGGGGACAGCGAGGAAGATGTCGCCAATGTTTACGTCATCGATGGAGGTATTAAGGAAGAGCCATATGCGCACGTTGTGTTTTATATGGTATTTCATATGATGATATTGATCTCGAAAAGCCCAAGATAGAACGTAGTAGCACGTTACATCATCCAGATTCCAGATTTTTCGCTGTTAACCGGACAAGCACCGCCAAATTTCGCGTTACTGTAGAACACTTATCTTCCGTCAGATTCCTCCATCCCCCCAACTCGCAACATTCGCACATAAAACGTAAAAGATATATTTCATATGATGATATTGATCTCGAAAAGCCCAAGATATAACTTAGTAGCACATCACATCATCCGGAATCCAGATGCTTCGCTGTTAACCGGCCAATCACCGCCAAATTTTGCTTTACTGTAAAACACTTATCTTCCATCAGATTCCTCCCCTAATCCCCCCAGTTCGCAACATTCGCACAAAAAATGTAAAAGATATATTTCGTATGATAATTTTGATCTTGAAAAGCCCAAGATATAACTGAGTAGCACATTACATCATCCAGATTTGAGATGCTTCGCTGTTAACCGGCCAAGCACCGCCAAATTTCGGGTTACTGTAAAACACTTTTCTTCCATCAGATTCCTCCCTTAATCTTCCCAGTTCGCAACATTCGCACATACAATTTAAAAGATTCTCATCAGTAACATCACACATAGCGCAGAAGTAATGCTACCCTAATTTCCCTAGATATTTCCTTTTCTACCCGAGCCAAAATGCGTCCCCCCTTAAACATCGATCCAACCCGGCCCCCTAAAATATGGTCCCACCCCCCGTATTCTTTTTAGATGGAGAACAAACCGCTTCAGCATGTAATTTTAGTATGAGATGGCAGACATGGTGTTGCGAGAAATTATTGTTTTATTTAGGATTACTTTGAGCCCATACAATACGGAGTTACAAAACAAAACGAAAGGTCTCGAAGGGATCCCAAAAATTGAATATTTATTAGACTTTTAGATCTAGACACTCGGATCTTGTAGATTTCGGTTCTTCGCCAGACCACTTTAACATGTTACTGTTTATCCATAATCGACCGCTTGAAAATTTACAAAAAAATGTACCGTATCGGTCGTAAAATTAAACTGAACTGAACTGGTGTTCTTTTGACAAATGTTTCGGGATCCAAAAGAAGAAAAATAAACAACAAATATAAGTGAAAACTGTGAAATAACGTGCAGCTTGTTCCCCAGAGATTACGATAAAACAGGATTGGTGTGGCAAATTCGGTCTGACTATCCGCACCTTGTGATGATGCGAGGTCTGGTACAAATTCCTCGAAAACTGCCGGTGACGGTCAGATGGTATATACTGCTTACACTGTAAAAAGTTTCTCCGAGTAAGGATTAAAGTTAACTGCAGTATTTGCTACAGGGAGTAATCTTATCTCTACTGAGATAAGATTAATCCGAATAAGAGATAGGATTATCTTTTTAGAGACAAGATTAATCCCAGTAGCAAATACTGCAAGATTTTTTTTTTACAGTGTAGGATTAGAAGACCTTTGACATTGCAATTCGCCTTATTTCATTTTAGCGCTCCAAGTGGACTAGTTTCTGTTAACCCCACATTGTCTCATATTTAACACTTGTGTAGACATAGTAAAAAGCCGGACCCATAAGGTCGTGGGTAACTTTCTCTTTCTACTGCTGAAACATATGCAAAACCTCCTGCGCTGGATTGTTACCAAAAACTATTGGATTATTTCAGTTTGTTAAATCAAATTCCAACAAAAATATTGACACTTCTCTCTGCGCGCATCCCCAGCATACTGACTACAAAATCGTATTCATTTCACTCAGAGTCATTGCACACCCGTGGGCACACGATGTGATATAGAGCGTGTTCCATCCTACTTACCGTAGTTACCACGCATGACGTCACAAATTCTGCCTTTTTGTCGTCAAGGCTGGAACGATTTTTCTATTTTCCAGCGGAATATCATGCCACGGGTGAATCCGACCAATCACGTGACAGAGATTCGTGGTTACTACGCTTACCACGCTCCCGAGCTTGGTAAGCAAATAGTTACTATTAGTTACTATTTCGAGAAGGCTGGAACGGTCAGCGTAGTAACTTTTCGTGAGGTTGGAACGGATTTAGTAACTAATAGCTACTATTGGTACGAGGGTGGAACACGCTCATAGCATCCGCTACACCTCCATTATCTGGAAAGCAGATAGCAGATTTTCGGCTCAACAACCTGTAGATGTGTTTTACTCATGTCCTTGACAAGTGATGATGGTGAGACATAGGGGAATTAACAGAAACTATTCTGCTTGGAAGTGCTGAACTAGAATATGGCCAATTGTGCTGGTTGTAGAATGGGTTGTAGAGATTTTGAGGGGGTGCATAAGGTACAAAGGTTCATTTCCCATAAATGTATTCCTCAAGGTCTACAGTAAGTTTGTTCGTCTTTCAGGGAAGATCAAGGTCACACCATTCCGAAAACTCGTCGTTCCTCCGCCCATGTCTGCGTATGAAGTCCATCTATCGGCCACACCCGCTTTGCTTTTACCGGTTAGAGGAGCGCATGGCGGCGCTTCTAACGCCTTCTGTTGCATATCACAAGATGGCACCGCCCTGGAATTTCATCTCACCGAAGAAGGTAATATACGCCTTTCATAAAATCCAATTACGAATTCCCGCCAGGCGCGCTAGAGAAGCAATAACAGTCACACGTTTGATCTTGGTAATAGTTATTTGAGTCGGGAATAAGTGATTAGGCTTTCGATTCATACCGAGTCGCGCATTAGCTGCGTGAGAAAGTTAGCACTGACGTCGGAAGCCAGAATTGACAAACTTGGTAAAGTTTGACAGAGCAGAATTGTGTAGAGCACACATACAAGCAGAGGCATTTCAAACAGTTTTAATCATGGTCAGGCCGAAGAGGTATTGAAATAGCCAAACAAGCCTGGTTAAGCGTACATTAAGAAGTGGGCTAACGTGTCGGCGTTAACGTGTTGCATATCACAAGATGGCACCGCCCTGGAATTTCATCTCACCGAAGAAGGTAATATACGCCTTTCATAAAATCCAATTACGAATTCCCGCCAGGCGCGCTAGAGAAGCAATAACAGTCACACGTTTGATCTTGGTAATAGTTATTTGAGTCGGGAATAAGTGATTAGGCTTTCGATTCATACCGAGTCGCGCATTAGCTGCGTGGGAAAGTTAGCACTGACGTCGGAAGCCAGAATTGACAAACTTGGTAAAGTTTGACAGAGCAGAATTGTGTAGAGCACACATACAAGCAGAGGCATTTCAAACAGTTTTAATCATGGTCAGGCCGAAGAGGTATTGAAATAGCCAAACAAGCCTGGTTAAGCGTACATTAAGAAGTGGGCTAACGTGTCGTTGTTTACTTTATACATCGCGCATCTGGCAAAAACAATTACTAATCGGGAAGATTATATTTAACGGTGCAAAACGGATAAGTCAGCTACATTTTATTAAAGCTATATTTCGGCCGTTCTTGACAAGGGTCCTCTTCAGGCCCAAGCCGCTCAAGCTGGAAAATGAACAAGTTGTCAAAAATGAACAAGTTCATTTTCCGGCTCTAGCGGCTTGAGCCTGAAGAGGACCCTTGCCAAGAAGGGCCGAAAAAATAAAATGTAGCTGACTTATCCGTTTTGCACTGTCAAATATGATTCGCAGTCAGCTTGGGCCGACGGAATGTCAATCGGGAAGGAATGTCATGAAGGGCGTAGGCTATGCATTGCAGGTTATGCAATCAATAATTAATGCTTGCCCTGTTTGGGGGCCTCAACTCAATAACACAGGATACTTAAGTGACCAACTTGAGTCAATACAGAAAAGAGCCGCTAAAGTAATATTGTGTCAAGCATTTACTGATTATGAATCAGCATTATCAACCTTACAACTACCGTCCCTTTACGACCGTCGGTTCAGTTTGATATGCAAATTTGGCCAATTCCTTCTACGAAGTGACAAACATAGGGCCATACTACCACCGGCAATGTCGAATCGAGTTGACACTAGGTCTAAAAACAAAGAAAAACTGGCACCGCCTACCACACGAGTAAATCGGTTTTCAAACACGTTCGTTCCGTATTACACGTCAGTGTTTAATAAGTGCTGAAGTTTCTGTTTTTATTTGTGTCCTCTTTTAATTTGTAAGCCCAAGCGCCATTTAGTTGAGTTCTCTTCTTGACTATGATAGCTTGTAAATAAATGATTCTGATTCTGATTAAAGTAGCTGAACATAAGTTTAGCATAAAGTATACTACTTTAACATAATTGTCCACCATATTCAGTGTCCATATCAGTGATGACCGTTTTCTGTCTCAGTCTCGCAGCCTATGTCATTTGCAGGTTATTAGTCTAAATCAGGATTAATCAACCTAAATTTTCCCTCTGTGAAAAATGGGTGGAAACGTATTGTGCGAACTCTCTGTTTAGACAATGTTTAAATATCCATTGAATGGATATTTAAAGCAGAACGTTAAGCGTTAACGTCATCTTCCCATTTATTCAAACAATGTTTACAACGGATACGTCAGCTGATAGCCTGACGAGGACCCTTGCCAAGAAGAGCCGAAATATCGCTGCTGAAGAATCGTAGCTGACGTATCCGTTGTAAACATTATTTGAATAAATGTTTCAAAGTCAGCTTGGGCTCAAAGAATATTCATCTTCCCATGCTTTGTGGAGTGTGTATGTGAGTATGTCGTAAGATCATGAAGTTAAGATCTGTGACTTCGTTTTAGCACCGTCGACCACAGAAGGTGTAAAAGTCACTGGCGCCGCAGGAAACGGTTTCACCGTACGGTGCCGTGTTCACTCGCTGAAAGCCAAATACCAACTAGACTTGGATGGCGTCTTGAACGGAGGATTATTTATTTCACCAGATGTCCTGGTTTTATTTCATGTCACGCTAGATGGCCAGATGGTAACGAAGTATAGGCTTTCAGAAGGACAGGGGTAAGATCTGTTTTTACCTCGTATTTCTGTTTTGGTTGGTTTGTTATTGTTGTGTTTTTTTTTTGGGGGGGTGGGGGGAGGTGACCGTATACCAGTTATGGGAACATTTGCAGCTTGAAAGCGACTCGTGATGAGTAGACTGTAAGGTAAGGTAAGGTACAATTTTAATGGCAAATATAAATAAACCTGGTGTTTCTCAAAAGCATCAGACATGACAGTGGCAGAAAAAAACGACGCTTCACTAATTGTAATGGGTTTGTAAAAATTATTAATAGCCTAAGGCAGTGTAAAGAAAAAACAAACGAACAACTATCACACATCAACACTAAAATTTAAGGACACCGCGAGAATTTACGACAACAGACATATGACTAAAGAAAAAATGAAAAATAAAAAGGTTTGCGACATGTGTCTGATCTTCCTCCGAGCACAAACAAAAATGAATCAGTTAAATCAGACAGAAGAAATATAATTGCTATAGATAACATAAATCTTTTTAGAGCTCTTTTAAAAACTTTCCTATCTTCGGACACGCTAACAGTTTCAGGCAATGAATTTCCTACTTTTACACCTGTATGACGAATATAAAAGCTAGTAGAATGTTTCTCCGAGTAAGGATTAAAGTTAACTGCAGTATTTGCTACTGGGATTAATCTTATCTCTACTATGATGAGATTAATCCCAATTAGAGATAAGATTATCTTTTTAGAGACAAGATTAATCCCAGCAGCAAATACTGCAAGTTTTTTTTTTCACAGTGTAACCCATTTGTGACTGATCTGTAAAAAAGGGCTTTGCCTGTTTTTAGCCACTTTCCGGTACTCTTATCCCCGCTCAGAAACTCGAATGAAGTGACATTCTGATCAATAACCTCGTCCGGTCCGTATCGTAAAGAGCTAAATCAGCAATCGAAAAAGTTAAAGGCCTGCAGTTTAGGCCTGCACTCCCTTAAAGTAGGGCGGCTTTGGATTCTGAGCTGTCGCACTTACTCACGCGTAAAGCCGCTTTCACACTGACGCGTTGAAGCTTTCACACTGAGCTACATAACCTCTGCGTCGCGCTTTCGGTGACGCAACGCAGAGCTTACGCAGACAAATAGAACGCAACCCAAGATAGAACCAAGTTCTATTCATTCATTGCGTCAACGCATACGCATCAGATTTTTCGGTGAAAAATGGAAGTTTCTGAAGACAAACTGGAGAAAACCTACTAACGACGAAGAAAAACTTAGTAATGATGAAAGAAACGAGAATTCAGCATAAGAAACCGAGAAAAGAAAACGTAAATACCCATCCAGCGTGAAAGCTTGTCGCGCAGGGGTGAAAGATACGCTACGCAACCTGTACGCAGCGCAAGATAAACGCATACGCAGTGCATCGCAAGGACGCGTCAGTGTGAGAGTGGCTTAACGCTAATTTGAATCATTCCCGACTAGGAAGCTTGAAGCGTCAAAAGTACTACAAGAGCATGTGGAATCCTTCGATTTCCTGGATGGCGATGTCGTTATCCTAACAGCGTCAAAAAACATGATCAAATTGTCCATGAATTTGGACGTGGTGGAACTAGACCTTATATCCGGACTCAGTGGACCTGGCAAGGTGTCATCTAAGGTAAGGTGCTGTGAAGTGACGCGCTTAATCTGCGTGTACGTGTTCGGCGCCTTTCGTTGTATTCTTTATTTTGTGGAAGGGCGCGTCATTTAGCTAGGGTTTTAAACCAGTTTTATGCTTCGGATTTGAGAGACACTGAAAGATAGAATCTTCTCGGAAATAGTTAGATCTGGCAGAAAAAAGTGAACTTAAAAAAAACTCGCCTGTGGCGCTCATTTTATGAGGTCATGGATAGTATTGGGTAGCCTACAGTAGCTACAAGCTGCTGCCGGGACGTCGCTCTAACCGGTTTTTGGTGTTTCTGGAAATTCTTGGGATCTTGCGGTGTTTAATCCACGGTGAGAAATAGAATTTATATGGGAAGTGGTTAAATCTTGCAGGAAAAAAACAAACAAATTGAATATAAGAAAATTAACCTGCGGTGCTCGATTTAATTTGTCTTTGGCATAGTAAATAAAAGCTGCTACTAGAATCGTGCCCGACAATATACTGTCCAAGTGCATCGACGCCTAGTAGCTGTTCAATCATCTTTCATGCTCCCCTTTAGTGTTACTCTTTGGACCCAGTTTTTTCTATTTAATAATCTGAAGCTCAGTTTTTAGGATTCGGTAGAATTTTTTAAAGATTCGGTAAAGTTTTTGTCTCTGCAACCCCTACGAAAATGCACTTGCGACGCCCCTATGGTGGTATCAGATACCACGATAACTACGAAAAAAACTTTAGACCGTGGTATCAGATACCATGGTATCTGCAAAACGCAACTAATGACGAAAAACTGCAATGAGAAACACTCCTGCTCCGTGGTAATATTAATTTAATATGTGTATTGTTGTAGATGGCAGCACTACAGCTTGATTCAGAGACTTTCGTCTTCGTCTTAGCTGCCACGGGTCACCTCTACATGAACGGATATCAGCTGAGTAGCGGTGTCACGGGATTTGAACTAAGCTCTGGATTCCTTCTTATGACAACGTATGAGCACACTTTACGATGCATTCCATTGGTCAAGTCTTCTCTTGGTAAGTAGATAAGCTACAGTAGAGGTATATTACTTTGAAGGTCGTCAAAGATTACGATTAACTTGAAACATAGTAAATATTGGTGCACAGCCGTGAGCGCAAGCAGTAATTCTTATATATAAATTTGACAGTGCAAAACGGATACGTCAGCGAATTTATTAGAGCTATATTTCGGCCCTTCTTGGCAAGTATGTTTAATTAATGCACAAAACGGATACGTCAGCTACGATGTTTTGGTAATTTTTGTATGCATTAATTGAATATATGTTTCAAAGTCAGCTTCAACTCAAGGAATATTTATTCATGGGAAGGGTCCTCTTCAGGCTCAAAGCCGCTCCAAGTTGGAAAACGAACTTGTGGAAAAACCTCTAAGCTTTAATAAAAGTCTGCTGACGTATCCGTTTTGCACTCAGCACTGTCAAACCGACAAACATGATTCGCAGTCAGCTTAGGCTGAAGAAATATTTATGTATAAATAATTATTATAAGTATTATATAGCAATAATTTTAGTGATTTAAAGCCAGATGAAAGTCACAGACTCTCCAATAATCTCCTGCGAATGGCCATTTTCCTGTTAACCACCCCATCAGCTTAGATCTCATTTGTTAAGTAAACTATGTTGGAAATTGTGTGTTTTCGTTAGTGTTTTTTTTATATATTTTTCCTCTTTTACTGCACTTATGCCCTCGGACAGTGCGTAATAAATAAGTCATTCTATTTCTTTTTCTTTTGCTTTTTGTGCTCAGTTGCTTTTGTATCCTTAAACCGCAAAATTACGGCTTCGGAAGTATTGCAAAAGTTTCCAATTACTTACATTGCCGTTCAAAATATCCCAACAGAAGAAACAGAACACTCACCAGACGAAATTAAACGAATCTGATTTCATTCTTTGTGTCAAAAGAAAGCTGAAACAAACGGCTCTTATTTTATCATACCAATTTGAGTGCTTTAGAGGCAAAAAGCAAAACCAAGGTAGTCCAGAATTTAGAGAAGTTTTCAAAGAAACATATCTCTATTGTAGATCGTTAGATGATTTATTTTGCTAAACAGCCTAAGGGCCAAAGCAAAAACTAAACCTAAATATCCAGAACACGCGAAAAAATATCAGAAACCTACTCAAAACGTTTTGCTTTGTCGGTAACCTGGAGAAAGAAGTAGAAGGTTTGTTTTGCTAAACAGTCTGAGGGCCATAATAAGAATAATAATCTGTATTCAAAGCCAGAGGCCGTATACATGAACAGGTTATACACTGATTAAGCAACAGAATTAAACAAAATATAAAAAAAATTCAACTTCTATTGTCACGAAACTTCACTCCTTCATCAATAAATCTACACACTTTGCATATATCTGTGCCGATGTACAATCCAAGATGTCTGGAAGCCGCAAATTCCCCCCAAGCACAGACACCCTTAAATCAGAAAGAAAATAATATAAAATTAAATCTTCAAAACACGCGAAAAAATATCGGAAGTCAACTCAAAAAGTCTTATTATGTCGGTAACCTGGGGAAACGCAGTAGTCAGACCCTACTTAATTACCTATTTCGTATACTTAGACCGTGTTCCACCCTCCTAACAATAGTAACTATTAGTTACTATTTTCGTTCCAACCTCGTGAATAGTTACTACGCTGACCGTTCCAACCTACTCAAAATAGGAACTAGTTGCTTATCACGCTCGGGAGCGTAGTTAGCGTGGTAACTACAGTCTGTGTGACGTGATTGGCGCGATCAGCCCGTGGCACGATATTTTGACTAGATTAGAAAAATGCGGTCCAAACTTGACGCCAAGCTGCATTCGTGACGTCATTTTTTTAGAGAGAGAAATTTTTGAATAAACAAATAAAATATTTCCGTTTGACAACCACCCCAAGAAGTAACCTTGTCCTATAGGGGGTGGAAAAAAAGAAACTGCATTAATACAGAACAACTACTGAACAAATCAACTTCAATTGACCCAATCGAGACCACAAAACCAAACCACAAAAAATGGTTAGAGATAATAATCATCCTCAAAACACCCACAACAAATTATAAATAACATCCTCAACATAATAAAAATTAGTAACTACGTAACTACTAACTACGGTAAGTAAGGTGGAACACACTCTTAGCAAGAACTCTATTATCCCCTATTTTCAGAGAACCTTCGCGACGGAAAATTGATCGCCACGGACGAGTCCGAGCGTCGGTTAGAACGCGGCTCGCGATTGGTCACGCATGTGCCGCTCGAGACGAAAGTCGTCCTTCAGATGCCACGTGGCAACTTGGAGGTGATTCACCCCAGAGTCCTGGTGGTACAGGCTGTCGCGAAGGACTTGGAAAGGTAAGTACAGATTTATGGCTACAAAAAGCAGCCAATGCGTAAATTAGATGTTTTGGTTTAAATACCCGTGGTTTACCCGTGGAGTAAAATTCTCAGAGTTTAAGTGTTTATGTATGTACTGGTGTTCAGTTTTTACTCAGTCAGAGAGTCTCAGTTTGTAATTGTCGATTTCTTGTGTGTTTCGTATGAAAGTGTTACGTTTTGCTTTTGTTTTGTTTTGTTTTGTTTTTTTCGTTTTTGTACTCCGTCCATTTTCTGTTTGAAATGACGGGTGATAAATAAATAAATAAATATAAGTTGAATTACGAAGATGCTACGGGGTTAGAAACAAAAATGAAAAATTGCCTAGCTTGCTCAAAAATAAAATTCGAGCTTCATTTGGGTCCACACGGTACGGCTTAACAACCACCGTTCGCCCCTAAGAACGGGGATACCTCATAGCGAGAAAACATCGCGAACAAAAATTTTAAAAGACGGGACCTTGTCCCGTCAATATCAACAAACCGTCAATACTCGAAGGATACCCCCCCCCCCCCCCTTCGATCCGCCCCTGGCTTTAGTGGTTCCATCTTGCTTATTCTGCCTTTTATATTATCCCTAGCTCTCTTATTCGATTATAAGCTTCTGAAAACCCAGCCCTTCGCCGTTGTTTTTGTTTTGTACCTACGACTTTTTTAGCGCGTTTTGCCTAGCCGAGTTTTGGCAGTCAAGCAACGCAAAGTTCGCTGATAGCTGCAGTTTCCCGGCAAATCTTATACACATAGGGACACGAAAAGCTTCAGATATTGTTTACATTTTGGAAGAACAGGTCTACCTTCTCTTTTCGACTTCGTTGGTTTTGCTTGGTTTTTCCACTTTTTAACCAGTGCACCTTCAGTTTTCAAATATTTTGCGTCCAGCCGCCGCGTTGGGGAGAAGGAAGGCTGGATGGAGTCAACAAACGCTAACAAGAAAATCGCTAATTTCACGTTGCAAGTATTGAAAAGATCACTTCTGGTAAGAGTTGTGCTTTTAGGTATGTTTGAAAATGATTTTTAATTTACCCCAAGAAGAGTCATTAAATTTTGAGTTTTTAACAAACCTGGGATTGGGTCTCACAATTGCCTGATCTTTGCCCTGCTCTAATAAAATATAGCTGACTTATCCGTTTTGCACCGTCAAATATGATCTTTGACCCCCCCCCCCCCCCCACCCACTCACCCCCATGGTTTACTGAAATGGCACCACTGTTCCTCCACTGTCCTTGCAATGACGTAATTTTATGTCCCAGGTCAAAATACCGCTCTGCCTTCGCCACCATGCGACGTCATCGTATAAACTTGAATTTCATTGTTGACCATCACCCCGAGAAGTTCGTTGAAGAGCTGGAGAAGTTCGTTGATGACATTAAGGATCAAGCTTGGATTTGTCAATTCATCACCGATCTACTGTAAGCACTTTCTTCCTTACTAGAGGCCTTTTTCCGCGACACAATTGTGGGCCATATACTTCTGAGTGTTTGTCGCGGAAACGCGATTGTGTGCCACACCGTCGAGCCACTAGTTGAAACTCGCGGAAACGCCGATTTTGTCTATTTTTTTGGCGGTAATTTCAAATATAGGAGAATAAAATAAAATTCATGTAGAACCTCAATAAATAGAACTCCAGGCTTATTTCCTTACTATTCTGTCCATAAAGTATCCTCAGTTTTAAGTCTATATACTTGAAATAGTAGTTAGCTTTATTGTTTAGACACTATTTTGCTGCTTAATTTGAATTTCCCGCCAGAATCGAGCCACAAAATCGACAATCACCTCACCAGTTGTTTGTCGAATTTGAGCCACAAAGCGAGCCACGCAAATCTTGTTGGTCGCGGAAACACACTTGTGGGCCGCACGAAAGACCGCGGAAACACTCTTTTCGAGCCAGAGTCAAACTGTTTGTGGGAGCACGGAAAAACGCCTTAGATAAGCCTTTCCCCAACAATGTAACCAATGCTTAACTTTTCCGTAGGCTACTTTACCCTCGACTTTACCCTTTGTCGCTTAAAGTGCAACCACTTAGGACTGAGATAAGACAGTCTAGTTACCCATCAGCTATTCGTTAAGTAGGCTTGAAGATCTGAGGATAATGGGTTACGCCCAGAGCAAAATAAAACTAGGGCAGAGCAAAGTAACACTGGGAAGTAGCGCCAATACCAATGCTTTCCATGCTTTGCAAGCGGGCCATATTCGTAGCGCCACCCAATGTGCTTGCGGCATTTAAAGTGAGACAAACTTGCGGGTTTCGAAATTTCTGGTAAAGCAAAGGTGCGCCCTGCACACTTCAAGGAAATAATGGAGGCTGTATCATTTTTTTGCAATGTTCAGAATATAAAGTTTTTGGAGCCTGCGCTGGTAAACGACTGGATGAGTTTCAGTAGGGATGTTCTCTATCGCTAGTGGTGATAGTATCGCTGCTATTCAAGTGTGTGTCAATTTTGTCAAGTCTTGGCGCTACTCCCTAGTGTTATTTTGCTCTGGTTACGGCGTTGCCCCGCTATTGACATGGTCGATTTTCATCGAATGAGGCATTTCTTTTGGATCTGTGGTACCTCTGTGATTAAAATATTCATAAACCACAAGGGTAAGCGATTCCCGAAAAATAAATCTGTTTTGGGTCGCACGCAATAGTGGACTTGGGAAGTAACCTTACAATCTGGCATTGAACATTTCTTGAACTTCGCTTCATTAGCCGTCGAATTGCACGCTTTTGTCGAAATTCAAAGTCTCCGCGCCGTTTTGAACCATGTCTTGTGATATACGACGCGTATGTGTTACGGAGTATTTATTTTGCAAGCACGCTTCTAGATTCTAGTCTTTCAATCAGTGCTTCCACTTCTGCTTATTTTGTCAGTAGAATACTTATTTTTGGCCTTTTCTACTTACCAAATTTTGGATCTACTTACCTACTTATTTCCTACTTATTTTCCGGTCTCCTACTTATTGTCTCATGATTTAATCTGTGAACAAAATCTCTGCATTTTAGCAAAGTAGAGGCCTTCTTCGAAATTTTCGCCTGCGGCGCATAGTTTCAAAATTATTTGGTTGCTTTCTGGTTTTAGGCTTGGGATCTGAGAAACATTTGTTTGAGAACCTATATTGCAGGAAAATGCTAGAGGTTGCTGCTGGGGTTTCACCCCCTCCGCTGTTAATGTTTCTGAAAATCCTGCAGAAAAGAAAGTGCGAATTTAAAAATTTAGCCTGTGGCGGTCAGGGTCAGTTGAATTTTGTCTTGGATTCGGTAGGTAGACGCTGCAGCGGAATTGGCCGCAGCAATACTCCTGTACTGTCCAAGTGGCCTTCGCAATAGCGGCGCCCAGTTGCTATCTAGCCGTGCTGCTCATTTTAGCATTGCTATTATAGGCTACTTAAAAATTCACTTTTTCAATTTCAGCGTTTTAAAATAACTTAAAACTGGTCCGAAAATTTTGAATAATCTAGCCTAAAGCTTAAATTGTCTCTAAATTTCTGACATGTTCGGTAAAAATTTTGAATCTGCATCTTCTCCATCGAAAATGCCCTTGTGCATTCCTGAACGAATCTACTTATTTTTCTACCTCATTTCATACTAGCTTCTACTTACTAAGTACTTATTTTTAAGAGGAGCCTACTTATTTTGGGAGCACCCCGAGTGGAAGCACTGCTTTCAATATTCGCGTCTTGGTTCTCGGTTCTCAGCGACTCCAGCGTGCGATATTTCGCTGCAGTATTCAAGTACTGGTCTTGCATTTGTTTTGTATATTGTGCAGAGTTAAAGTTAAACTTTAGTTAACTTTAAAGTACTTGATCTATCTGGAACTCTCTCATTCTGTTTCCTCGAATCCCAGTTGAAAGACATTCGTGGAGGAGGCATTTTATGAAGTTCTCCCTGTCTGGATTCGATATAAACAGTATATTCTGATTTTTTTGTGTTTTTTATTTAATGTCAATAAATGTCGAAACTTCTTTCCCAGAGTTTTAATAAACCGAATAAGTTTATCTATGGTGGTAAAAGGAATTTCTTCGATGGACATCGTGGCGCAAGTTTTTTATGGCACTTGAGCACACTCAAGTGCCATATAGCGATTGTAATTTCTGTCGGTCTGTCCCGGTTTTGCTAGTTTGGGCACTTCTGCATAAGCTAGGAGCAGACTCAAGTGCCATATAGCGATTGTAATTTCTGTCGGTCTGTCGGTCTGTCCCGGTTTTGCTAGTTTGGGCACTTCTGCATAAGCTAGGACTATGAAACTTGGCAGGCGTATCAGGGACCCGATCAGATTAACTTACAAATAATCACTTCCCCGATCCGACTTTCCCCGGATCCAGGAGTCCGGAAACTAGGAACAATGGTAGCAAAAGGAGAGCAAAAGGAAAAATGTCTAGATGCGGAATCGAACTTTTCTTATGAAAGCCCGAGACGCTAACGATCTGCGCTATTCAAGCTTGTCTTCAGAGCCGAAGCAGGGACCAATACAGCTCAAGGATTTTGGTCAAAAGAAATGCTAAACTAAGCTTTTATCTGATTGTGTTCTGCTTTCCCCAAGAAAGTAAGCTACTTCTGTCCTAATTGTATTTTGATACTGTTCCAGATTGGGAGTCTAAAACCAAATTAACTTGGAAATAATCACTTCCCAGATCCGGCCATAGTGGGGGGAGTGGAGGGATGGAAAATCCGTAAAGTACTAACAAGTATAACTTCGAAAGGGTAATCAGACATGCATGAAACTTGACATACAAGAACAAGTGTCTCGGATATTCAGTTTCAAATCCGGACCAGATTGGATACCTCGGGGGGAGGGGGGGCATCGGAAATCCAGTGAAACACTTCCACTTAAGCTAGGACAATACAACTTG
This sequence comes from Branchinecta sandiegonensis, assembly GCA_030848855.1. Classification (NCBI taxonomy): domain Eukaryota; kingdom Metazoa; phylum Arthropoda; class Branchiopoda; order Anostraca; family Branchinectidae; genus Branchinecta; species Branchinecta sandiegonensis. Next base: position 11,521,158 of record JAUPMV010000010.1, read on the forward strand.
GAAGGCATATGAGGGACCGACCAGATTAACTTGGAAATAATTGCTTTTCCGATCCAGCCATCGCAGGGGGAATTGAGGGATGGGAAATCACGAAGCTCGAAATATGCATAACTTTGGAACGGGTAATCGGACATGCATGAAACTTGACAAGTGTGAAGAACAAGTGTCTCAGATTTTTAATTTCAAATCTGGCCCGAATCCGGAAACTGGGAGTGGGGGGTAGAGGTGGGACCGGAAATCTTTTGAAACGCTTAGGGTCGATTGATCGGGATGGAACTTGAAGGAAAGAACGAGCATTAACCCTAGATTTATTGACAAAACAGGACTGGATCGTGTTGCAGTGGAGGGTGTCGGAGGGGGTTTCCTGGATTTCCGGTGATCACGAGTTAAGGTACTTCCAGATTTGCCAGGACCATGAAACTTGGCAGACATATAAGGTGCTCTCCCAGGTCGAATTGAAAAAGTTCCTTCCCCGATACGATGATCTTGGGGGAGTGGAGAGAAGGGGAATCCAGGATCTAGTCTCGGATCTAGTGACATGTATAACTTTAGACTGGGTGATCGGACGTGAATGAAACTTGACAAGTGTCAAGAACAAGTGTCTCAGATGATCAGTTTCAAGTCTGGAACGAATCCGATAACTGGGGGGGGGGGGGGAGCTGGAGGGGGTGTCGGAAATCTCGTGACACGCTTAGAGTCGAGAGATCAGGATGGGATTTGGGAGGAAAGAACAAGCATAAGCCGTAGAGAAAATATTGACAAAACAGGACCGGATCATGTCACAGTTGGGGGAGTTGAAGAGGGTGTTCCACAATTCCGGTGATCACGACGTGGGTGTACTTCTGAATTTGCTATGACCATGAAACTTGGCGGGCATGTCAGGGACTCTATCAGATTGACTTAAAAATAGTCCCTCACCCGATCCGATCATCGTTGTGGGAGGAACGGTTGTCAGTGAGTGGAATAACCATTTCAGATTTACTACATCAAGCCCATTTTCTGTTGAAATGAGTATCGGGAAAGAGATTCAGCCTTGACAACTACAAACCGTATCTGACAAACATGCTAACTGTTCTTACAAGCGCCACAAGAGCTTTCAGCTCTTGTTTTATCTACGTGACATTGCCCTCAAATCTATTGGTGTAGAAAGTGTGTTTATAAGTCCTCGGTAGTATAGTGGTCAGTATCCCCGCCTGTCACGCGGGAGACCGGGCTTCGATTCCCCGCCGGGGAGGACTTTTTTGCCAAGTTTATTTGTAAAAAGTATTATAAATATTATGGTATTATATAAGTATTATATGGAAATACATACCACCATAATAAGCAAGAAACTAACTTCTGACCCATTAAAATAATAACGAACCAAAAAAGTAAATGAACAATCTCATCAATAAGAAACAACAGAACTAACACTAGAACGGAAACCCTTCCAAGGGCTATATTTCTGTTATATTTCGATTTAGATGTTCTGTCTCTTCCTCTTTTTCTTTCAGGGTAGTGTGCTTATGTTGGAATCTGATACGACTATCTCATAAAATCAGTATAATTTGTCCGATATCTCTGTTACTAATGATAGGCCATGCTGTCGGCTTTTAAGGCGCTGGTTGGTCCCCAGTCAATGGTAGACTCCTTTCTTGCAGGCATCGAGTAAAGCGTAAAACACACTGACTCTTATCTGACTGAATATTGTTCGTAGCAGTCCTTCTTATAAAATTCAGAAAGCAGAAGCGGGCTAACAGAGGAAAAGTGGCTCATTGTTATTGAACTTGCTGATCTGATGTGTTAATGCTGATGAACTGTGACATAGGATAAACTAGGAAAAAGTTGCGCCCAACGTGGGGCTCGAACCCACGACCCTGAGATTAAGAGTCTCATGCTCTACCGACTGAGCTAGCCGGGCTTGTGAACATGAAAGCTTTCCTTGTTTTGGAAATTTTGCATCACCAGCTGTGGTGCAAAGTGTCCCTGCTGTTGGTATGAACTCTAGTCTAGACAGACTTGAAGATTACAAGTAATTTAGAATAAGTATTAGTAAATGAAAATAATCATTAAGTAAGATTATATAAATTACGATATTTTTTTTTTAAATTGAGAAGGGGAGGGAAGCCCGTTGAGCAGCATCTTACCTCATCCGAATGAAACCCTCAGCACAATTCGCCCTATTCCAGTTCAACGCTTCCAAGCGGACTATTGTCTGTTAATCACCCTATGCCTCACCATAGTCACCATCAGCACTTGTCACAGACATAATAAAACAGATCCAAGTTGATCAGTAGAAAATCTTTAATCTGCTTCCCAGGTAATGGAGGTTTTGCATAGCCTATGTCATAGTAGTAGAAAGTGAAAGTTACCAACTACGTTCTGGTGGTTCTGGGTCCGACTTTTAGTGTGTCCATACAAGTCTTGAATATGAGATCTTTGCTTTGAATATGAGCTTGATATGAGACAATGCGAGGGGTTGCTCACTCCCAAAATGGTTGTACAGTGGTGCCTAGCCGGTTCCCAGCGGTACCCCAGCGGTGCCCAGCCGGTGCCCAGCGAGGGTGTACAGTGGTGCCCAGCGAGTGAGCAACCCCTCGAGACAATGGGAACTAACAGAAACTAGTCCACTTGGAAAGCTGAACTGGAATAAGGCCAATTCCGTTCTTGTAACCATTCAGCAGCGGAAATTTTAGAATTTGTTTATGTTTGTAAATAAAATAAACTTGAACCCCTCTCGTCGCATTATCTTATACTGTTATTCTGCTAGTTAGCCTACTGAGAACGTATTCACACTACTCGTGTAACCCTCTCCTTCGTACGTTTACTTCCGAAATTGCAGATTCTAATTAAAATTTCAGTACTTTCTAGTGCTTCCATCCTCTTTTCGAAAAAAAGGTAATGCTAATTCAGAGTAACGTAGATTGGAGGTGGATAACGTAGATTGAGGTGGTTTGTTCTGAGTTAACAGTAAAAAAATGTGTTCACATATTAAGACATGTTTGATACGGTAGTACGTCAATCATCAGGTCCGTCATTTCATATTCTTACTGCTTATAAGCCGAATTATCTTCAATTTCTGTACTGCAAGAAGAAAAAAAACAATGTCTTTTTGGGCAAACACAGATTGATGCACAAACAATTTGTTGAACTTGTCGCCATTGTAGAATGAAGTATTCTGTTTTTGAAAATATACTATAGTGGAAGCACTGCTACTTTCCGTCTTCTGAAATTAGAATAAAAGTAGAAATTACCCGGCTGTGAAAGAAAAAGATTGGCCCGTGAGGGGATCGAACCCGCGACCTCCGCGTTATTAGCACGGCGCTCTAACCAACTGAGCTAACAGGCCATGTTTCAATTGCTAAAGATTCTTGTTTGCAGAGAGAAAGATGATTCCTTCGTCGATCTCATCCCACCGAAGTCGAAGGCGAACTGGAAGTTGAACAAAATAGATGTCCTGTGCAATCAGCTAAAAGAGGTAGGCTAAGGGTATAGACATTATCTCTCATAATTGTATTGTGGTATTCTTTGTAACATATGCTAATACTAATTTGGGATCCAGTAAATGTAAAATGTAAGAAAAAAAAATCCGACGGGGTTGCTGGACGAAACAATTTTTCTCGCGGCTAAGGATATGTGTTTGTTTATTACAAAATGTAGAAGACGGGGATGCAATATAAAAACAAAACAAAAAAGCCTCCAAGAATGGCAACAATAGAGGCACGCAAGCCTCAGTCAGGATGGGTCGAACCCACAACCTAGCTCGGTAGCCTATGTGCCATATTGTTTTGTGGTATTCTTTATCGAATAACCTAATGATGTATTATGACATCATGGGATCTTAAATGATATGATCCCCTTTTAACCCTAAAAGTAGCCTAATAATCGTTGACTAGCAGAGGCGTTACTAGCCAAAATGTTTGGGGGGGGGGGGGGCAAGGCCTTTACCGACTGGCTGGTAATTTTTACCGACTGTTTTCAAGAAAAAAACGACAGTTTTGAAAAAAAGTGGACTGATTTTCAGAAAAACCGGCTGTTTTGACAGAAAATCAACTGATTTTCAGAAAAACCGTCTGTTTTCATGAAAAAATCAACTGTTTTGACGAAAAATCGGGGCGCTTCGCGCCGACTCGGTTATTTTTTACCGACTGGCCGACAACATGGGGGGGGGGAGGTATCCCCCCCCCCCCCCAGTCGTGACGCCCCTGTTGACTAGTAAGTAAGTATTTATTTTTCACCCGCCATTTTGGAAAGCGGAGTGTAAATAAAATGAAAGAAAGAAATACAAAACATATAAGATAAGCAAATTACCTTCCATCAGGAAGACAGGAAAAAAGGTCATGCGCTGGTTGGGTCCAGTTGTCGATGACTTTCGCTAGAGACGAGGAGATTTTGGAAAGGTAGTAATTGCATCCTGAACTTGAGACTTATCCCTCGACTTATCCGTTAGGGTGTGGTTGTGGCGTGATTTTGAAAGACGGAGCAGGTGCTTCATCTGAATAGTATATTTATAACTTTATTCATAGAGGCGAAAGCGTGCTTACTGCATGTGTCTGCATGTATGTATAATCAGGGACCCATAAATTTCCTGTAATGACTCGCCATTCAGGGGGCTTGTCAATAAGAGATTTCTGATGCGCTCTTGACCGAGCTTCAGATAGTTCGAGAAATACCCACGGGGATAAAATACCCGACTATCCAGATAGACAAAATTTTCCCAGCTGTTGTGCTCGTGTTGTGCTGAACAAGGAAAATTCGAGGGAATATTTCTCTGTAATGGAAGAGTATCCTGGATCTTTTGTCCTAGCTTAGGTACCTGGTGGCATGCTGAATAGTCCCAGTAAATTTTGTCTATCTGAGCAAGAACGCCGAATCGACCCAAGCGGAATTTTTGGAAACTAGGTGAGGCTCGGGCAACATAGCAACATCGAATCATAGGAAATGACAAGCCCCCTGAATGGCAAGTCATTACAGGAAATTTATGGGTCCCTGGTATAATGTATATATGTAATCTACATGTATATGCGTATCCGATAGGTTTTTTCGCTTATTATCCTCATGGTCATTTCCGTGTATTACCGCGACGTCCCGTAGCGATAACACTAGCAATAGACTTACTTGTGTGACTTTCATTTAGGAGTAGATGAAACATTGCAAAAAAGCAATGGCTCCCAAGATTGGCATAGGCCGAAGTGGCGAGGGGGCTGTGCATTGTGAAATCTGTCAGATACACCTCCTCAGGTACCCGGCTCATTGCCTGGTTGGCGTCTGCCGCGTCACTTAGCGCGATGGAGGAGTTTGTGGATGGAAGAATATGATTATCAGGAGCGTCACCACTAGGGGGAGAGGGGGGACGCCCCCCCCCCCGCGCGATTTTTCGTAAAAACAGTCGATTTTTTTTAAAAGTCGGTTTCTCGTAAAATTGGTCGATTTTTTCTAAATAATAGTATTTTTTCTTAAAATCAGCCGATTTTTCGTCAACACAGTCGTTTTTGGGATCCCAAAACGTAAGTTGAGGGATACCTATGACTTCGCAAAAGTTGTCCGTCTGTCCGTCCATCCGTCCGTCTGTAAGCACGATAACTCACATAAGGGCATGAGATGCTTCAAAGTATTGTTTTCCGTTTTGGAATATTTGCCTGGGTTTCCCACTTTTTGGGATCCCAAAACGTAAGTTAAGGGATACCTATGACATCGCAAAAGTTGTCCGTCCGTCCGTCCGTCTGTAAGCACGATAACTCTCGAAGGGAATGAGATATTTTGATGAAACTTGGTGTGAGGATTCGTTGGGTCGGCGGACCAGTCGAGTTCGTAAATGGGCTTTGTAGCCCTACATTTAGGGGTGGGGGAGGGGGTTCAAATTAAGGGGCAAACAAAATATTTTGAAACAGCTAATGTGATAGTCGATTATGGGGTAAGAATACATGCTGAACACGATGGTGAAAATCATTTTGTAATCGGACAAGTAGTTCGCCCGGAATCCGGCCAAAACCGGAAAGTTTGTTAAAAGTAAAAGTTTTATTTGAAGTTGATTAGATGTTTGATTTAGAGGTAGGAAGACATGCTGAAGACGATGGTCAAAACCATTTTCTCGAGGACAAGTAGTTCGCCCGGAATCCGGTCCAAACCGGAAAGTTTGTTAAAATTAAAAGTTTTATTTGGAGTTGATCAGATGTCCGATTTAGGGCAAGAAGACATGCTGAACTTTTATGTGAAAACAATTTTCTTCCCGGACATGTAGTTCGCCCGGAATCCGGCCAAAACCGGAAAATTGTTAGAAATTAAAGTTTTATTTCTAGCTGATTAGATAACCGATTTAGGGGTAAGAAGAGACGCTGAATCCGTGCGTGACAATCATATTTTACCCGGACATATAGTTCGACCGGAATCCGGCTGGAGTAGGAAAATTTGTTATAAGTTAAATTTTTATTTGAAGTTGATTAGATGTTCATTTTTGGGGAAAGAAGATACCCTGAGTTCGTTTTTGAGCTTTCTTTTTTCGCCGAACAAGTAGTTCTAGAGTTCGGCCGAAACCGGGAAATTGGCAGAAGTGGCAGGGACTTTTCGTCAAAACAGATATGACTTATACGGGTAAACACACATGCTGAATCCATATCTGAACTTGGTTTTCTCAGATGATTAGCTATTTGGCCTTAATCTGTTTCTGAATTTTAATTGTAAGAATGTTCAAGGATTCTGGCGATGACTGGATCTGGCTAAGACAAGACCCAGTTGTCTTTTTTCTGTACATAGTTCGCTCGGAAGTCGGTCGAAACCGGAAACTTGGCAGAAGTAAAGCAGGAAGTCTCGGTCAGTATTGTCAAAATGGATATGGCTTATAGATATCTGAACATGGTTTGCTCTGATCATTAGCCTGGCGAGGACTGGATCTGGCGAACACAAGACCCGACTGTCGGAATCAAATATTAAATTTTTGGGATCCCATCGACACCTTTGGTCTTGTTTCTCAATAATAGTCGTTTTTATCTGCAAAAAACAGTCGGTAAAAATGACCAGCCAGTCGGTAAATACATTACCCCCCCCCCCCCCCCCCCCAAACGTTTTGGCCAGTAACGTCTCTGGTGATTATGAGTTATTATTTCATGTACCGGAGGAAGAAACGTGGCTATCTTTGACAAAAATTAGGGGGGGGGGGGTAAGCTCCAGGTATAGACGGAGTGCCGGTTAATTTGTCGAAGTGGCGGAGGGCATGGATGATCCCAGCTATTGCTTTAATTTGTTCAAGGTTGGTTAGTAAACCGCAGTGGCCTGAGCAATGGATAATATCGATTGTGTTACCTTGTTTAAGAAGGGTGACAGATCGGACCATAGAAATTATTGGATGATACATCTAGGTTGTGTACAGTAGGGGTATGTTTATTTGAACAGTTACGTAACTGTGAACAGTGCAGTTTTGGGCTAAAAGGTAGAATGAAGATCCAAACCTATTCAGGCGTTTTTAGAGACCCTTAATTACCTACTTTGGCTTACTCACAGTTGACTTTAGTCACAGCAAGTGCGAAGTCAAGAAACGTTCAAATATTCATACCTCTACCGTATTTAGTAAACTGTTTAATAAGGTTTTGTTTGGTAGGTTAGATAGGTAAAATAGGTGGTTAAACAAGAAGAATAGTTTAAGCGAGGTTCGGGCGGGGTTCAGGGAAGATTATATAATGCAGTGGATAAAACATTGATATTAAATATGTTAGTTAGGAAGTTCAGTAGGAGTAAACAAGTTGAACTATATGTGTCATTTTTCTCGGCATATCCTTGTGTTATCTCACTGTCAGAAGTTTCATAACAGACGAAACAAGAATGCGCGGTTTCAATAGACAACATTTGGGACGTCATCTGTTGTCGCGGCAAATTTTATGCATGAAATGTTATGCGTAACAAGCTTTGCAAGGAAGCCGGAAAACCCTCGGAAAAACCGCCAACTGTCCCTGTATCTGCATTGGACCTGTGAATGCTCATTTCAGATGCTTTTAATATATGTTCGCTGCTGTGAAGATATAAGGCGTCATGGCTTAGTTGGTTAAAGCGCCTGCCTAGTAAGCAGGAGATCCTGGGTTCGAATCCCAGTGATGCCTTTTTGTTTTTATACTTGGCTGTTTTACATACATTTAAATAATATTATTATGGCACTTGCCCTTCGGACAAACCAAGTGCAATATTATACCGATCACAATTTATGTCCATCCGCGATCCGTGTTTTGCTAGTGCGGGCACTTCCACGTAAGCTAGGACGATGAAACTTGGCACACTATCAAGGACCCGACCAGATTAACTTAGCTAACTCCCGACCCGACGATCTGGGGGGGGGGGGGGGGTCGGAAACTTGAGGTCTCGCTTGAGGTATTTAAATTTCGAACAGGTGATCGGATCTCAATGAAACTTGATATTTGGAAAGACCTCGTGTCTCAGGCGACCGAGTTAAATTCCGGACCGGGTCCAATGACTTTGGGGGAGTCAAAGGGGGAAACCGGAAATCTTGGGAAACGCTTAGAATGAAGGGATCGAGATGAAATTTGGTAGGAAGAACAAGCACAAGTCCTAGGTATATTGCTGACAAAACCGGACCGGATTCGGCCACTGTGGGGGAGTTGGAGTTAGGCCTGGAATTCCGGTAATCCCGCGAGTTCGGTACTTGCTGATATACTAGGACGATGAAACTTGACAGGCGGATCAGGGACCCAAACAGACTGACCTGAGAATAGTTGGTTCTCCGATCCGACCATCGTTGGGGGAGTCGAGGGATGGGAAATCCGGAATCTGGCATGAATAACTATTGAACGGTGACCAGAATTGAATGAAACTTGGCAGGTGGAAAGAGCTCTCGTATCAGATGCTCTATTTCAGTTTTGGACCGGATCCAATACTTGTGGGGGTTGAGTTGAAGGGCGGCGTCGGAAATCTCGTGAAACGCATAGGGTGGAGGGATCGGGACGGAATTTGGTGGGGAGAACAAGCAAAAGCTCTAGATACGTTCTTGACAGAACCAGATCGTATAGGAGCTCTTTAGCAGGTGTTGGAGCCAGATGGAGGAGATTTTCTGGAATTCCGGTGATCGCGAGTTAGGATACTTCTAGATGTACTAAGGACGATGAAACATGGCAGGCACATTAGTGGCCCGGCCAAATAGATTTAAGGACCCGACACAATGCCCTAGGAAAGCTTTCGTTGCAGGATCCGACCATTTTTGGAAGAGTTGAGGAAGGGTAATCCGGAAATTACTGACTTAATTCTTTAGGTTGTGAACGGGTGGTCCGATTCGAGTGAAACTTTATGGTCGATAAGACCTGACGACCTAGGTATGAAAACATGTATCCGAATCACATGTAGCCATGTCCGAATCACATGGGCCGAATGGGATGTAAGTTGGACAGAACCGAGTTTATGCGGACTAGATTCGTTATTTGGCGTCCGGACCGGATCCGGCCACTGTAGCGAGGAGGGGGAAACGAGAACCGGAAATTTGCAGATTTGCTTCAGTTTCAAGTCAAACTTGATAGACGGGAAGATGAGATGTCAGAGATGTGAAGTTTATGTGTCCGAGCCGTACCGGGAATAGTGTGGCACGTCTAAGGATAAAACGAGTCGATCTTAATCCTGAAATCCACTAAATTACAAAGTGTAGTTTTCGGCCACAGTGGGCGGAGTTAGAGGGGGAGTCCCGGAAATTTGGTGGTTCGCATAGTGGTCAAACGAATTGAGCGATTTGAATGAAACGTGGAAAGTAGAGAGGCCTATGCCGTAGACGACATATTTCAGATTCGAGTGAAACCTGCTAGGTGGTAAGAGAAGCTTTGGATGATCCATTTATGCGTCTGGACCAGATTCGGCCGCGGTAGGGGGAGTTGTCTGTGGTGGTACCGGGAATAGTGTGGCACGTCAAGAGATCAACGAGTGGATCTAAACTTGGAAGGTAGAAAATTCATTTGCTCTAGATGATTCGAGGCGATGCCAGAAATGCTCAGACTCGAGTGCAAACTAGATATTCTATTTCTAGTTCCGAACCTAGGGGGTTGATGCGGGTACGTATTTTGTGATGTTATCATCTACTTTTTTGCGTCGCCCACTCGTAACAAGTGCCATGAGCGCATAGCTCTTGTTTTTTGGGATCCCAAAACGTAAGAGGAGGGATACCGCAAAAGCTGTCCGTCTGTCAGCACGATAACTCTCGAAGGGAATGAGATATTTTGATGAAACTTAGTGTGAGGATTCTTTGGTCAAGGGAAAGGTCGAGCTATAGATCGGCCCCATAGCTGCATATTTACGCGAGGGGGAGGGGTTTCAAATTAAGGGGCGAAAAAAAAATATTTTTAAAAGCTATTGAGATAGTCGATTACGGGATAAGAAGACATGCTGAACGCGAATATGAAAACCATTTTCTCACCAGACAAGTAGTTCGCCCGGAATCCGGAAAGTTTGTTTGTTAGCTTGTTAAAGTTTGTTAAAAGTAAAAGTTCTATCTGAAATTGAATAAATGTCCAGTTTCGAGGTAGGAAGACCTGCTGAATCCGTATATGAAAATTATTTTCTCGCAGAACAAGGAGATCGCCGAGAATCCGGCCAGAACCGGAAAAATTGTCAAAATTAAAAGTATAATCTTAAGTTGATTAGAGGTTCGATTTCAGGATAGGGAAACATGCTGAATCCGAATATGAAATTTATTTTCTCGCCGGACAAGTAGATCGCCCGGAATCCGGCCGATACCGGAAAATTTGTTAAAAGTAAAAGTTTTATATGAATTTCATTAGGTGTTCGATTTACGGTTAAGAAGACATGCTGAATTAGTGTATGACAATCATTTTCTACCTGGACACATAGTTCGCCACGAATCCGGCTGAAATCGGAAAATTTGTTAAAAGTTGAAGTTTTATCGGAAGTTGATATATTAGAGGTTCGACATATGGGTAAGGAGATACGCTAAATCCCCTTTTGAACTTGTTTTTTGTGCAAGACAAGTAGTTCGCCCGGAATCCGGCTGAAACCGGAAATTAGGCAGAAGTAAGGCAGGAATTTTCGTCAAATTATGACGCAGGCTATAGGGGTAAACACACATGTTGAATCCATATTCTCATATGATTGCCATGTGCCTTACTTTGTTTCCAAATTTATTAGTAAAGTGCTCAGGGAGACTGGCGAAGACCGAATCTCTACAATTAAGACCCGATTGTCTGGATCAAATATTAAATTTTTGGGATCCCATCGAAACCTTTGGTCTTGTTCGTAAGGGTGAAGCCACGGTCGAAAAGAACTTTATTCGCCCTATGAGCTCGTTAGCTCTTTTTTTCCAAGGGCGAAGCCATTGTCGAAAACGAACATGGTCCATGTTATCATTCACCAGAGACGTTCTTTATCGAAGCAGGGACCCATAAATTTCCTGTAATGACTCGCCATTCAGGGGGCTTGTCATTTCCTATGCTTCTATGTTGCTATGTTGCCCGAGCCTCACCTAGTTTCCAAAAATTCCGCTTGGGTCGAATCGGTGTTCTTGCTCAGATAGACAAAATTTGTTCGGACTATTCAGCATGCCACCAGTTACCTAAGCTAGGAAAAAAGATCCAGGATACTCTTCCAATACAGAGAAATATTCCTAGTTTAGCACAACAGCTGCGAAACATTTTGTCTATCTGGATAGTCGGGTATTTTATCCCCGTGGGTATTTCTCGAACTATCTGACGCTCGGTCAAGAGCGCATCAGAAATCTCTTATTGACAAGCCCCTGAATGGCAAGTCATTACAGGAAATTTATGGGTCCGTGATCGAAGTAATAGGTTGGTGGTGTGTTGGAGAAACGGAATCAGAAACGGGGGGTATTGAATCCCCGGAAACAGATCTAGGCTATCTGTTTTGTTTTTCCTCCTAGATAAATGGTATCCCGATGAAAAATTTATCTCAAAATAGTACTATGAAGTAGTACGAAAAAGTTGCATGCAGTACTAACGATACTACTATATGCTTCTGCTTCAAGGCTACCGTGTTACTGCATACTACTATATGCTACTATTAGCAAGACTGGATGCTACTATTGCAAGACAGGATGCTACTAGATACTACTACATAAGATTGGACCAGTGTGATGTACATTAAATGATAGTATTCTTTGCTATTACATAGTATTACATGCAACTTTTCGTACTACTACCATACTACTACGCAGGCTACAAACTTTTCATCGGGATAACCGGAATCTAATTTGAACCGGAAAGTTCAAAAAGAACAAAGTCACTCTTTTCCGGCACCGACCCAGTGCCGGCCGGAACCAGCGGTGCCGGCCATAAATTAGTCGATTAATCTTTAAACATGTTGATTTTAATCTTCTACTACGTGAAAACCGGTGCCGGCACCGGGCACTTGCTGTTCACCAAAATCAAGCTTGGGCAACCCCTCGTGGGCTACACTCCGAATACGTTTTCCGGTTCGGTCGAGATTAAATAATGTTAATAGTTATAATAGAATAACGAATTTTCGATTTTTTATAGGTTTTGATGAGGAAAGGTAAACAGAAATTTCTGCTGCCGCTGTTGACGTGCTACGTCAAGATGACAAAGCCGAATTACGACGAAGCCCTGCAAATCGTCCTGGATCTCAAAAGTAAGTCGAAGGTAACCGATGTTGGCCGGTCTATCGCAAATCCCAGATTAATACCCATAGTTTAAAATGGCCTATGCCAAACGCCGATCACCCTACAATGCTGGGCATCCTAACCTTGCCCTTGCCCAATAAAGAATAAAATGGTTGTTTTCTGTATTTCACTAAAATCATCAATATCTATTGGGTTAATGTGTCCAGTGTTTGACATCAACTGTCCCAAATACCAAACTGCGGCTGTAACTTACTTTTGAGGTAGCCTATGAAAAATCAGGGATTGATGGTAGACTGGGATATGGCGGTGCAAAACGGATCTTAGGTCATGACATGACGTGATCATGACGTGTTCGTTTTGCATTGTCAAATACAAGGCTCTATTGTTGGTTATGATGAAGTGAGATGACTTTTCCAGATACCACTATCAGTTACCACGGCCGGACTGAGGGTAAGTGGCCAGATACCACGGATAATTGCAAAAACTCCTTTTGACCGTGGTATCAGATACTATGGTATCTGAAAACGCAACTATTGCATTACAATATTTTACAAAATCGACCTCCGTCCCACCAATCGGTACAGTATCTACCCCCATGCAGGTTGGAACAATCATGATAGTTTTGGTATCTATTAGTAAACTGTCAGAAGTTTGACAACATTTAACCGCATGTACACTGCAAAAAAACCTTGCAGTATTTGCTACTGGGATTACTGCTGTCTTTATCGAGATAAGAATATCCCTAATTCGGATTAATTTGATCCCAATAGAGATAAGATTAATCCCAGTAGCACATACAAAATTGAGTGTCCAGCTTTAACACAACACCTTCAGCTGCTATTTCAAATTTGTTTATGCCAGGGTTTGGTTCCGAATAGTTTCCTCTTGGGTACTAAAACATCGGTGATTAAGCGAGGGAAAGACGCGGACCTCTGCAAAAGCTATCGGCCAATTACAGTTTCTTGTACCATAAGCAAAATCCTGGAATACGTCCTTCTTCCAGAAATAGTTGAAAAATGTCGCTTTGGTTCAATGCAGTTTGGATTCCGTTCGAGCGCCAGTTGTGCGCACGCTCATCACATACTGACAAAAATGATGAAACAGGCTACCCGCGACAAGTCTGCAATACATATATGTTCTATATATATAGCTGGTGCTTTTGGCAATATAACGCATTCTCAGGCCCTATTTTCTCTCATTACCTCTGACGTGAATCTGTCTGTTGTCTATCTGTTAAAATTTTGGTATGGTCATTCTTTAGTAAGGTTCAAATGGCAAGGTAGCTTGTCAGAGATTATTCCTGTCCGAACTGGTGTTCGCCAAGGGGGAGTCTTATCTCCCTACATCTTCAAATCAGCCATATCTACTTGTCTCGATTCTTTGCATCCTGCTTACTTCTATAAAGATTATGCCTTCAGCTACATAGCCTACGCGGACGACTTGCTCTTAGTAAGCCGTAGCCGATCCACACTCACAAAAAATGTAAGTAAGCTGTCGTCGGAACTTCTCAAAATTGGCCTTGAAGTTAACCTGTCAAAATGTGAGTACCTGCATTTCAACCCTTCTTCAAATGGTTCGAATGCACAAGCTTCTATATCTCTTGGATCCTTCATCGTCAAATCAACAGACTCTCTACGGTGGCTCGGCATAACATTCAAATCTTCATTGTCAAAATTTTGCTCTTCGGTTGTTCAAGAAGTTTATAAATCAATCCGTAGCGCCTATGGGCGCATCGTCCCCAACCGGGGGCGCTATAATCGTAAAGCTTTGGGAAATCTGTACAGCACCTTCTGCGCTCCTTCTATACTCTTTCGTTCTGGCGTCACTCATGTTCTGCGAAAGAAGGAGATTTAAAAGATGAGATCATGTTATTTTAAATATGCAAAGCACCTGCTCCACTTGTCGAAATTATGTCATAACCATACATTGACGGAGAAATTCAAGATGCAAGTATTACCCTTTTGGATGTTTCCTCATCGCTTTCAGAAATCATGGAGAACAGGGCCCAACCAGCGCACGACGTCGTCCACTGCTTCCTGACCGAAGACTGAAAATTAAGCGTCTTTTTCTGTGTGTTTATGTTTTTTGCTTATTTTCTTTATTTTCTTCATTTACTCCGCCTTTTCAAAATGGCGGGTCATAAATAAATTAATTTATTAATTAATTAATTAATTAAATACTGCATCCTTATTCGGAGAAACTTTTTACAGTGTATGCTCATCCTTTTGTTAAATATTATGACTGATCTGGGGCATTTCTTTTAAATCAGGGGACTGTAAAATTTTATTGCAATGTTTTAACCTTTACGTGAACCAACTGCTATGCTCATGCCATCTAGCAGTTGTTTTTTTTACCATAGCTCCATAGATGGCGCATGTGATGTAACTGGGCTGCAACAACCTGAGAAAAACAGAAGCGTGTTACTTTTGACGTTTGATATATATTGTAGATGGATAGAAGGGCCTATGGTTTAAGGTTCGCTCGCGATTACGAAGGAATATCGCTCCGTATGCCCTAGTATTGTACTCTTCTTCGACCCAGTGGAGTTGAAATTTGCACACTACGGCCTATGGCACTGGTCGTAAGCGCCTCATTCATAGACGCTAAACTTGTCGGGCCCTAACCGTACGCTAAGAAGAAAAATCTCCCGGGATTGAAAGAAACTATATACTATGATGGGCAAGACGTTGAGAACCACTGAAGTGACATACACTCAGAGTCTGAATGAGCCAATATCATGAGCTGAAACAAGAAGAAGTGGAAAAGCTGTAAGCCTATTAGAATAAACAACTAGAAGGCAGTACTGTTTCCGAGTTTCTGTCGAATACCTCTACTTTTTGCTCTGGAAACGAATGAGTGCGGAAGTCAGCAGACTTGTTTGTACTATATTTGGTCACAGGCCCACGAGAGCACGTTCTAGTTCTAAGTAGGGCGGCGTGACAAATCTGCCGCCCTTATTTTATCGTTCTGTCTATCCGTTCTTGTTCTAAGGTCATGTTTGCAGGTGACGAAGAACGAGACCAATCTGCACCAAAGTTGTTCTTGGAAGGCCTGCGATATCTCTTTGTACTGGTTGACATGGAAACACTGTACAGGGCTGCCCTTGGAACATATGATCTGTCGCTAGCTCTACTAGTAGCCGAGAATAGTCAGAAGGTAATGTTTGTCGGAATAAACAAGAACAAAGGTTTCGATGGGATCTCAAAAATTTAATATTTGATCCAGAGAATTTGGTCTCGTAGATATCCGGTCTTCGCCAGGTTTTACTATTAAGATTTAGAAATAGAAGAAGGTCAATGGCTAATCATCTGAGAAAACCTAGTTCAGATATGGATTCACCATGTGTGTATTTACCCCTAGACTATACGTCATATCTACTTTGACGAAACTGATCAGATCTTCCTGCCTTACTTCTCCAAATCTCCGATTTCGACCGGATTGCGGGCGAACTACTTGTCCGGCAAAAACTAAAGCTCAAAAACGAATTCAACGTATCACCTTACCCCAATATCGAACATCTAATCAACTTCAGATAAAATTTTAACTTTTAACAAATTTTCTGGCTTCGGACGGATTCCGGGTGAACTACTTGTCCGACAAGAAAATCATTTTCGTGTAAATGTTCAGCATGTTCTCTTACTTCTAAACCGAACATCTAATCAACTTTGTATAAAACTTTTACTTTTGACAAACTTTCCGGTTTTGACCGGATTCGGGCAACTACTTGTCCGGTGAGAAAATGATTTTCATATTTATGCTCAGCCTGTCTTCTTATCCCTAAATCGACTATCTCATTAGCTGTTTAAAACAAATTTGTTCGCCCCTTAATTTGACCCCCCCCCCCCCCCCCTACTCCTAAATGTTGAGCCTTCGAAGCCTATCTATGAACTCGACCTCTTCCTTGACCCAGAGACTCCTCACACCAAGTTTCATCAAACTATCCCGTCCCCTTCGAGAGTTATCGTGCTTACAGACGGACAACTTTTTCGATGTCATAGGTATCCCTCCACTTACGTTTTGGGATCCTAAAAAGCAGAAGGACCTGGTCGGCTATTTCGCAGCCTAACTTATGGCACGTTACCTAAATCGGACAATTGAGAAATCTGTAGCATATCAATGGTTTTAAGATCGCCTGAGGGGACGGTAAAGCTGTTTCCCAAATTGCTTTGGATAGTTATACTTTATTCTCTCTTTTACACCCCTCAACAAAAACACGAATTCGTATCTTTCTTTTCTTTCGGGAGTTACACCACAACTGCATCAGCGATCGTGATCCTTCAAGGACCTGTACTATTGCAACCTGCTTCCGTAGTCGCTCCTCTCGTTCCTAACATCCGCAGATCCGAATTTCATACGATACATTGTTACCTCCCTAACGACACCTCACCGATTTCATCACGTGCCTATTTTCGCTATCTTCGATGGCTATCTGCTGTCAGCGCTTGATTGTGGGAAGTTCGTTCATAAGAAAAATCGGTTATGTGAATGTTCTCCTGTCTTTGCTAAAGCGCAACGGGCCTAGAAAAGGTCTTAAAGGACCCCTCGCACTATCTACTCTTCAACTCACAGTATTTTAAAATATTTGAATACTTTCAAACTATGCTGTGCTTTCAACAAATAACCCAGGGTTTTGGCTGTTTTAAGCCTTTCCGAGACCCGTTGGCTTGTTGCGAAAACAGGGAAACAATTTACATAACCGTTTTTTCTGATGGAAAAAATTCTCGCAGACAACCGTCGACAGCGCAAGACACGTCGAAGGTAGCAACACACGGCAAGTGAAAATCAGCGTGGTTTTGTTAGAGGGGTTAGAATGTACCGTACGAAATTCGGGTCTCCGGGTTTAGAAATATATGTAGTGATTATGGAAGTAGGTTGCATTAGTATTATAGGCAAGACAGGTCCTTTAAAACAGCCAAAGCCGCTTGTAATTTGTTGAAAGCAGAGCCTAGTTTCAAAGTATTCAACTATTTAAAATACTAGAACATAAACAGAAAACAGTGCGAGGAGCGCTTCAGTTTTGAGCTAATACTGATACCCGGTGGCAATTGGAAACGAAAAAAAATCCGATATGTGAACTTACCAGTTGTACTGTAAATCTTTTCGTAATCGTAAATTGGTTTCGAATTTTAATGTTCAGTGTAAGTAATTGTTTTTCATTCCTGAACCCGGTTAATGTGCTTGTCAATGTGTACAAATTTTATGTCTATTTAGTGTGTTTTCTATTCATATGAAAAGAATGTTGTCATGTTTATTTACATTGTTTTGTTTAAGTGTTTTTTAATTTTTATCTCTTACTTTGTGTATTTTATTAATACTCCGCTGTCACGCAAAAAGCGGGTCACAAATAAATAAATAAATAAACTGTGTTTTGTACTATGTTACTATCAGAAGGTTCATTACGTTTAACATATATTCAAACAATGTTTACAACGGGTACGTCAGCTATTCTTCATCAGCGATATTTCGGCCCTTTTTGGCAAGGGTCCTCGTCAGGCTGTCAATCCTCTGGTTCAACTTCAGGGAAGGAAACAAACTTGTAATCTCGTTTAACATACGTACGCGCATACTTGTGTTAAATGTTAGACGGGATACCGAAAATATTCATGTTATTACCCTTTCAAGTGTTATGGTGATGATGATGATGAGATTTTATTGACGCACTTAAGAAGAGGAAAACAGCGCAGTACAGACAAATAAAAGGAAAAAATACACTGAGCTTTCAATAATCTAGTAAATCCACAAGATAAAAAAATAAACTAAAAAAAAATATCTGTTCGCGAAACTTGACACTTAAAAGGGTCCGAATATAAATATTATCGGCGTCGTAATAACGTTCAGCACAAGGATGCGCATCAATGGGTTAAAGTTGCATCACACGACAGTGTCATGGCTGGAAGACGGCATAAGTGTCCAGCGCAAAATCTTAGTCACAGCTGCAATACTCTATATGACTAAGTCCAAAACACGCCAGTGCTCCTCAGGAAGAAGGAGTAAACGTCCCTGTAACGACTCAAACTCAACAACTCAAATCCTGTGTATAACAATCACGGCGATCTTCGGGAGCAGCGTTGACACCCGAGGTGATGCCGCTTCTGGCTCTTCCGCTGGGTACCCGGCAATTTTCCATCGGCAAGGAGAGTTCCCGATGAAAAATCTGTAGCCTGCGTAGTTGTGTGGTAGTTGTACGAAAAAGTTGCATGCAATACTATGTAGTAGCAAAGAATACTATCATTTAATGTGCCTCAGACTAGTCCAATCTTATGTAGTAGTATCCAGTAGCATCCTGTCTTGCCATAGTAGCATCCAGTCTTGCTAATAGTAGTATGCAGTAACATGGTAGCCTTGAAGTAGAAGCATGTAGTAGAATCAGTTAGTACTGCATGCTACTTTTTCGTACAGCTTCGTACTACTATTTTGAGATAATTTTTTCATCGGGTTAGTCATCAAGGGTATACGACTTGAACATTCTATCCGTATAAGCTCCTGCGTATACGGATCGAAAGCACTATGACAGTGGAATGCAACATATTTTTCTAATGCTTCTTAATACTTTGATTTGTTTCAGGATCCTAAAGAATTTCTACCGTTCCTTCAAGACCTTGAAGCCAAAGATGAGAACAATAGAAAGTATTCGATTGACCTGTTCTTGAAGCGATTCGATCGAGCGTTGAGTTCATTGGCAAAATGTGGCCCCGGTCGTTTTGAAGAATTTAAAAGTCTGGTCATCAAACATTCTCTGTACAAAGACGCTCTTGGAGTGCTAACACAAGAGTCAGACGAAAGAGCAGTAAGTAGTTTTGACACTTGCCCTTCGGCCAAGTGCCATATAGCGATCGAAATTTCTGTCCGTCCGTCGGTCGGTCTGTCGGTCGTTCCGGGTTTTGCTAGTTCGTGCACTTCCACATAAGCTAGGAATGAAGCTTGGCAGGCATATCCGGGACCCCAAAAGATTAAGTTGGAAATAGTTATTTCCCCGATCCGAGCATCGTGGCGGGAGTGGAGGGAGAGGGAATCCGAAATCTTGAGGTATCTTTAACTTTTGAACAGGTGGTCGGATCTTAATGAAACTTGATATTTGGAAAGACCTCGTGTCTCAGACGACCCAATTGAAAGCCGGACCGGATCCGGTGACTTCGAGTTCGGGGGCTGTTGGAGAGAGGAACCGGAAATCTTGGGAACCGCTTAGAGTATGTAGAAGAATATGGATAAAACTTGCTGGGAAGAGCAATCACAAGTCCTAGATACATCACTGACATAGCTGGACCGGATTCGGGCACTCTGGAGGAAGTTGGGGGGAGGGGGGGTCCGGAATTCTAGTGATCCGTCGACAAGTGGAAAGAGGTGTCGTCTCAGATGTTCCGTGTCAAGTCCGGACCGGATCCGATACTTGTGGGGAGGTTGAAGGGTTTCACCGGAATTTTGGTGAAAGCTTAGCGCCGAGGGATCGGGATGGGATTTGGTGGGAAGAACAAGCATAAGCCCTAGATAAGTTCAGACAGAACCAGATCGTATCGGGGCTCTTTGGGGGGAGCTGGAGGGGATGTCCCAAAATTCCGGTGATCCCGGGTTTGGATACTTCCCATGTGCTAAGGACGATGAAGCTTGGCAGGCATGTTAGTGACCGACAAAATAGACTTAAGGACTTGACACTACGCCCTAGGAAAACTTCCGTTCCTGGATCCGATCACTTTTGGGGGAATTAAGGGAAGGAGAATCCGGTAATTACCGACTTCCATAAATTGTGAACGGGTGGTCCGATTCGAGTGAAACTGTATGGGTGTTAAGAACTAGTGACCTAAATATGCAAAACATGTCTGCGAGCCACAGGCAGCAATTATGACAGTGGGAATTGGATGGGGGGGGGGGGGGGAATTTGTGACATGCATGAAAACAAACGAATGGGCCAGGATGCGATTTAGACAGTGCCGAGTTTATGCGGCCTAGTTTGTTATTTGGCGTCCGGACCGGATTCGGCCACAGCAGGAGGAGGATGAAGCGGAAACCGGAAATTTGCAGATTTGGTCCGATTCGACTCAAACTTGACGGACGAGAAGAGATGTCAGAGATGCGAAGTTTCTGTGTCCTAGACCACAGTGGGAGGGAGTTAGAGAGGGAGTCCCGGAAATTTTGTTGCTCGCGTAGGGGTCAAACGAGTGGATTAATTTTAATAGAACTCGGAAAGTAGAGAAAACATATGCCCTAGATGTCAAATTTTATGGTACGGACCGGATTTGAGCACGGGGGGGGGGGGGGGGGGGGCAGGAGTTTCCCAAAAATCCTCAGACTCGATTAAAACTTGATAGCCGGTAAGAGAAGAAGCTTTAGATGATCTGTTTTTTATGTCTGAACCAGATTCGGCCGCTGTAGGGGGAGTTTGAGGGGGGGGGATCGGAAATAGTACATCACTCCTAGTCAGACTAGTGGGACGAAACATTTACCCTAGATGACCCAAGGCGATGCCGGAAACGTTCAGACTCGAGTGAAACTTGGTATCCTATTTCTAGGTCCGATCCTGGGGGGGGGGGGGGGTGATCTTCTCGTCTACGATTAATTGATTGATTCTTCTCCGAGTCGACTAAAAACATTCACGAACTAAACTTGGGCAGTTATACTAGATAAACTGGCCCCTGGCGATTCTTCATACTATAAAGAAGTCTTTTTTATTTTTATTTTAATTTTCCCAGGCTCTTTAGAAGGTATTGACATTAAACCTAATGTAAATTTCTTTCAGACCATTTCTCGAGCATTTGCGGACCATCACCTTTCAAACAAACATGTCTATGAAGCTGGCGTTTACTACTTCCGTGCAGGCGCTTACACGGACGCGCTCACATGTTTCCGGAAAATTCTAGACTGGAAAATGATGTTCGCCTGCGGCAAGTCCTTGAACTATAGGTAAGGCTTGGTAAGAGCGGAAGCTGTCCTTTAGCCCAAGCTGACTGGGAAACATATACTAAAAAAATGGCTAGAATGGAAAGTCAGCTACGATATATCCAGGCCCTTCTTGGCAACGGTCCTCGTTAGACTGTTGCTGGACTAGAAGAAAGGAAGCTGCAATAAATAAATTAAGCCTCTACCAAATATAAGTGTCCTATTTCGGGCAATTACTTTTTAGAATTTCCTTTAGGGAAGAACTGGTGCTGAGACTTTATTTTTTCTTAATATGGCCCTGATGTATTAATAACGTCGTTCCGCGTTTCCCGTAGCTAGTACTCGCCTAAACTTCGTAGCTGACTTTCCGTTTTTAGCCACTGTTTTAATATAAGAGCGGATAATTTATTGTTCTGGTACCTTAACGCTTAACGCGTACTTGAAAAGCAAAACTAGTGCTGAGATTGCATTTCAAACAGCAACCGTGTCAAAAAGGAAATCTCAGCACTAGTTTTCCCTACAGGGATTCCTAAAAAGTAACTGCTGAAAATAGGATACTTTTAGTTGGTAGAAGCTTCATTTATTTATTGCAACCTGACGAGGACCCTTGCCAAGGAGGGCTGAAATCAACGCCAAAGCATCGTAGCTGATTATTCATTTTTGTCCGTTGTTTGAATTTTGTCTCGGTGAGGATTTGAACATCTGTCAACGTGCGTTCTTCTCAACGACATAAATATGCAACATCCTCTTTATTTGTTACTTGCTAATTAAAGTACTTTTAGTCAACAAGATCTCAGCAAGCTTTACAAAGAGGCAGCGCAGCTATTGGCAAATAGCAAGAAGCCAGCAGAGGCTGTAGCCATCTATCGGTCATATTTGAACGACTTCCCGGCAGCTCTCCAAGCGGCTACTGACGGAAGCTTGTGGGACGAAGCGATTTTTTGTGCGATGAACATAGCTGATGCTCAGACAGGTAAGCTAGTCTGTTTCGAAAACGCGAGTATCGACTGATTTTTTGCTTAAGGCCCATCCACAACGGGTTTTAGCTAATACTCGGTACCAGCTAGTTCTGAAAATCGCTCCCGAGACCGAAGCTTTGCCAAGTTTCTGCCGTTCGCAATGGATACTGGTGCCAGTTTCGGGTACCAGCTAGTCTCGGACCCACGTTGAAATCAGTTCAACTTTTGAGGGTACTAGCCAATCAGATTATTTTGGGAAATACTGAGGAATATTCTGATTGGCTAGTTTCGAACCAAGCCCAATAGATAAAATCACATCCACTCCTTGCTGTCTTGAAAACCGAAAGTGAATTTAGGTCATTGTTCTCCGGTCTGACGTGTTCAGCGTTGACCAATCGGAACATACCTAAGAATTCCCCTAAGTAATGTGATTGGCTAGTACCCTGAAAAGTTGAACTGATTTCAACTTGGGTACGAGACTAGCTGTTACCCGAAACTGACACCAGTATCGATTGCGGACGGCAGAAACCCAGCTAATTCTCGGTCTCAGAGCGATTTCCGGAACTGGCTGGTATCGAGTATTAGTTAAAACCCGTTGTGGATGGGCCTTTACGGTGCCAGAACTTGTTGTGCTTTCTAAATAATGCCAAGTTCTGGAAATGCTAGTTATGCCTCTTCTGATTTCAAGCCCGGCTAGCTCAGTCGGTAGAGCATGAGACTCTTAATCTCAGGGTCGTGGGTTCGAGCCCCACGTTGGGCGTAAATTTTTGCCTCGAATCCCAAGACATATTCCGGAAACCGGACGGGAAATCAGCAATAGAAAGCAGGACAACTATAAAGGCGTATTTTCGCCGTTTGCCGAGGACTCGCCTTTAGGAGTCACTTTGTTTTTGTTTGTCTCAGGGACTCGCTCCCCGTAGGCTATTCTCGCGAGTCGCTACGAACGGGGTACGCACCGATCATCATCACCACCATCAAAAAAGGACTCCATTTCAGATTCGGCTGGGAATCGGTTTAGGGAGTTGCTGGTGTTAGTGATTTTTGTAAAACAGATGCTAGGGATGGTTACTAAGAATTTATCAGATCAAGTTATGGGATGAAAGTGATTTTGGGAAAAATGCATTTATTTCATTGAGGTTATGATTTTTTATTGTAAATAATAAAATATAAAGTTTAGTGAAAACAATCTGAATAAAAAGAAATAGAAATAAAGTGGTTCGTGGCTGTTACAGACTAATTCCGGCACCTGCTTGTTTGGAACAAAATCCGGTTTGGGCACATTCCACGTGTTCTCGCTGTTTTCCGTCCGCGGAGTCCGCGCGGAGTGATCCCATCTGGGATTCCCCAGGGAACGGAGAGAATACTCTTGATGACTAACTCTTCTTGCCGATGCAAAATCGCCCTGTACCTAGCGGAAGAGCCGGAAGCGGTATCACAGCTGCTCCCAAACATCGCCGTGATTGGTTAACTAACACAGGATTGAGTTGTGAGTTTGAGTCGTTAGGGCTACGTTTTCTAGTTCTTCCAGAGGATCAGTGACGTGTTTTGGACTTAGTCGTATAGAGTATAGGCCTTCGTGACACAGTTTTCGAGCTTGTGGCTATCGAGGCAAGTGGGTAAACAGTATTACTTTGATTAAATGATACTAGCTTGATTATTTTTTTGCTTTGTGGATTTCAACCAAACGTGTGTTTGTTTACTGTATTTATATTCAATTAGTTTATATTTAAACTTCACTTGCATCGACCGAATCTCTAAATCATACTTTTTTAGACCCATTCTAGTGTTATGAATCTTTTGTTTAGAAAACTTGTGTGTTTTAACTTTTTTCACCGCAAGAGACTCACTTTTGGTTTGATCTTATCCCAAATTGAACTTCACAAGGACCAATTCGTCTTTTCTTCCTCCATCCTTGAAAATGTATTAAGCAGAGTTAATTACATTAACTTTAAATACAAAAATTTCAATTCTTCATTCTATTACAGCCAATTCTACTAGCTAATTTTCTTCAGTTGTGACCTTCTGTTTTTAGCGTTCATTATTTTCGATCTTGATGACTAATTATGTTAACTAATAATACAAAACCGAGTCAGATCAAAATCTTTTTGTATTTTTCTAACTCGGTTTCGGGTTTTTCTGGGGCATCAGTAAACAAAGACTGTCCGAATAAGCCCCTTCAAAACTGTCCGAACAAAACTGTACCACAGGAAGTGTTCTATTTTGAAAATACTAAGCAGGCTATAAACCCCTATCGCTAAGCTATTTTTACCATATAACTTTTCTCGAACAGTTATGCAATGCATATCTTCCTATGTCCCAAAGGAAGTTATTTTATGACAATTACTTTTGTGGAGGATGTTACGACCTCGTGTCATCCTCCAGAGAGGCTGATACGAAGCCGTAACAGCCTCCGCAGAAGTTCGTCGAGCACTTTGCTCAAATACTAAGTTCATCGAGCACTTTTTCTCAAATGCTGAAGAATAGAAGCTGACTTTTCACAAAAAATTAATTATAAAAAAATACTTAAAAAAAAAAAAAATAGAACAAATGCTGAAAAATGACAGAACATTTTACTCTCTTAGACAACCAGTCTGTGCCCTAGGTCATAGCTTGTCACAGTCAGATTACCACTCAAAATACAGCTGGTCAACTGAAACAACATCCTACTATCCCTTGCTTTCCAAAAGCTAGTTATTTAGCACTGAAAAAATGACAGAACATCTTACTCTCATAGACAACCAGCCTTTGCCCTGGGTCGTACCTTAACACAATCAGATTTCCACTGAAAATACAGCTTGTCAACTGAAACAACATCCTACTATCCCTTGCTTTGAAAAGGCTAGTTATTCAGCACTCATCACTGTCTTTGTTCTGGAATTATCTTGTTTCTCAGAAGCCTTCACGT
Source organism: Branchinecta sandiegonensis (assembly GCA_030848855.1). Lineage (NCBI taxonomy): Eukaryota > Metazoa > Arthropoda > Branchiopoda > Anostraca > Branchinectidae > Branchinecta > Branchinecta sandiegonensis. Next base: position 11,546,464 of record JAUPMV010000010.1, read on the forward strand.
TGGGTTTGTTATTGTTTACTTTTTTACTTCCGCGACCCCTAGAGCAGTCATTTTAGTAGAGCTGTTGTAGGTTTTGACCGCTAAATGGCATCTGAATCGCCAAAAAAGTAGAAGACTATATTGGTAGAAACTGAAGTGCTAAAGTCCCAACAGTAGTCATTTTATTAGGTCTACAGTAGGCTTGGGTTGCTACTTTACAAAATAAAATTCCCTACCTCCATTAGCGAAAAAGTACAACAAAAGAAGAATAAGACCTATTATTCCTATAAAAATATTCTGTTCGAAAAAGTTATAATAGTTAACATACCTCCATCTCGGTTCATATCGGTATAACAACCTCGATGTCTGAAGTTAACCTTTATTAACTGCCTCCCAGTTCCCACTAATCTTCGGGGTACAGCTTTCTAACCTACCATGAACTAATAACTTTTACCTCAAGAACCTCACCCGTTTCGCGGGTGTCAAGACCAGTGTATGATCCAACCCATCTTTTTGTCCGAGTTGTCCTGATTATTATTTTTTGCTATTTCTAATAGCGACAAGCTTTTAACTTGCTGTTTCGGGAAAATAATGAAAAAAAAACATTATTTTTTCGTTTTTCGGCTGAGTCTCACGCCTTCTAGTATTTGGTTGACATTGTTGTCTGTATCTTTTCCTAGTTTCGGAAAGTTTGAACTTGAAGTAAAAAGTTGCGCCCAACGTGGGGCTCGAACCCACGACCCTGAGATTAAGAGTCTCATGCTCTACCGACTGAGCTAGCCGGGCTTGTTTCGATCTAGCGCGATAGAATTAGTAGAAAATGTGAAAGCACATTGAGCGGTTTCTTGGGTGAACACGTTTTGTATACGCAAATAAAATATGGCCGAACATAGCGAGCCCGTCATGGTCCTCAGCATCTTATTAAAGCAGAATGCTACGCGTCTACTCTATTGTTGTTGGAGAATGTTATATGTTTAGTTATTCTGTTCCTTTTGTTTTCCTTTGTGCCATTTTATAAATTTCCTTTTTGCTACTCTGTATTACAGTAGCCGAACTGTTTCAGAAATATTAGAATTATTATCATGAAATGCTGTATGCGGGATCGATTTATGATCGATCATATATTATCAGGGACGTCACTAGCCTTATACTTTTTTTTTTTTGGGGGGGGGGGGGGACGTCCAGTTCGTGCCGACAAAACACGCGTACATTTCCCGCCAGCACAGAATAGTGCGAATTTTTTTAACCTGCTTTTTTTCCTGAAAAATTAACTATACTATACGAGTTCTATCTTTGGATCCCAAGAATTTCAGTCCTAGAACGTCAATCAAATGACACACCGTTCTTGCAAACAGAGAATACTACGAAATGCGCCACAGGCGAAATTTTGTGTAAAACTAACTGTAATGCATCAGTTGAGATTATTCCTTCAAAATTCGTATATTTCGACGAATTCGACGAAATTCGTATATTTCGACGAATTTTATGTTCCGACAATTCACATATTAGGCTCTTTCAATAAAAATTGAGGCTTCCGGCTTTTAATGTGTTTCAACCCCCAAGAATTTTAATCCTAAAACGCCAACGAAATGAAACACCGTTCTTCCAAATAAAGAATACTAGGAAATTTGTCCGGGCCGCAGACGAAATCTTTTGGAAACGCTGATGAGCAGAGCGCCTCTTTGCGATCCCAAATAAATGTAAGCTACCTGTGAAATCACAGATCTTTCCTCCAAAAAAGTAGTGGCCATTCACAGTAAAGTAGGCTCGAAAGTAGGCACAAGGTATAATTGTTCTAAATTTACTGCAAAAGAAGTAGTTACAAAAGGAGATCGACTAAAAATGGGGATGGAACGGAACGACACGGTGCAGAGCCCGATGAACCGACGAAACTTTAATTTCGGTCTTCGTCTGACAAAACTTTGCAGTCACTTGATTTCTTGTGTGTAAAAAAATCTCGATTTGAAAACGAGACATAAACTTTCGGGATTGGCCCGACAAATGTTTGAAAATTTTGATTTCTTACGTACAAAAATAACCAGATCTGCCGACAAGAATACCGACATTCAGAATTCGATTTCTTCTGTGTTTTGCCCGACGAAACAGTAAAGAACTTTAGTTCTTACGTGTAAATAGAAGCCGATATGCCGACGAAACTTAAGCCTTCGGGATGCGCACGAAATACGTTTACAGACCTTGATTTCTTAAGTGTAAAAATAACCTAATGTGCCTACGAGACTTGAACTTCCCGGGTGCGCCCGACAATGTTTGCAGAATTTGATTTCTTACTTATAAAGAACCCGATAGCATACGAATTTTATTTCTTCTGCGTTACCTATGGATAGATAGATAGATACTTTAATTTAGCCGTTAGGCCATACACAAAAGCATACATTTTTAAACACTTCGAGAGAGCGATTATATAAACTCACATGTAAAACGCTTCTTTGACAAAACCTGTAACTGCCATTATCGCTGACCGTGAAGATGACTTTAGGATACCAGGAAAGAGGATCTTCACCAAAAAATCTTACTCTCAAATCCGAGAGCCCCTTGCATCTTGACAGGAAGTGGGACAGATTCTCCTCTTCCAAACCACATAACGAGCAAGTATAACATGACTTCGGGTTTCGGGAATTTCTTTCAAATAATTTAACCCTACTCTTAAGAGGGAGACTGTTCGCTCGGATCTGGAACCACAAACGCAGGTTCTCAGCCGGTAAACGTAACTTAAAATAAAATTCAAAACCAACCGACTCTTTAATATTCCTATAATCTTTCAGAGTCTCTGAATTAACAGTCTGTTCATGCCAAAGTTGAATTTCCTGATCCTCCTGAGCTCGCGCAAAACTACGACAAAGTTTATCTTGATCAGTTGTAGGACCGAGACCCTCATTCCAAGCATAAGACAGCCCTGCTTTATCAAGTAGGGCTTTCACTTGAAATGGCCAGGATCTCTTCTTTCCCTGCTTTAATAGTTCCAAATACGCTGCCTTCAACAGCCTCTCATCTGGCAGCTGAAGAAGTGTTATCCAAAACCTAATAACCTGGACAGCTCTATCTTTCTGCAAAGAACAGAGCTCTAAGTCCCCCTTATGGGCTAGCGTGGGAGTTGTAGGATGGACCCCAATTCATTTCTTATAATGTTGCAGCTGAACGGTTTCAAGTTGCGGGATAGCCTCATACCCCCAAAGCTCAGCCCCATAATGGATAGTAGGGCGAATTTTTTACTGAAATATTATATAATGTATAAAAAGAACCCGATATGCCGACAAGAATAGCGAGTCACGACAAACGCATACAGGATTCGATTTCTTCTATGATTTGCCCGACAAATGTTTGCAGAATTTGATTTCTTGCGTTTATAAAGATCCCGATGTGCCAACGAGTTAACGGACGCCCGACAAAAGCATGCACAATTTAATTTCATCTGTGTTTGCTGGCGATCCGCGCCGACAAACTAGTGAGACGAAAGTACTTTCTCAAGGCCTTTAGGGGGGGAGTCCCCCCTCCCCGTCCCCCCCCCCATAGTGACGCCCCGTTATATCATTAGGTAACAATTTTCTGGCTTTTCAGATCAGAAACTGCACGAAGCCCTTGTATCGGCTGCCGACTCGTTGAAGTTGAGGATTGAACACTTCGATAGTAATTTCATGAAATCCGTCAAGCGTCTGGACCTCGTACGGAAGGAAAAGCAAGAAAAAGAAGCTATTCAAGCCTTAGGTAAGGTCATTCGCAATAAGTAGTCTTGCGAAATAAAGGAGCCTGGATAATCAGTATTAAACGATGACTACACTTTTATTAAACAATGGCTAAAAACTGAAGTTCAATTACGATGTTCGTCAGCGCAGGTTCGTTTCTTAAAGTCCAAATGACGACGACACTTACCAACAAGGGCCGCACTATCGCTGACGAACTTCGTAGCTGACTTTCTGTTTTTAGCCATTTGTTAATATATATATGGCCTATAGTGGCCTAGGCCTATACATTTAAGTTTGGACCGTCCACTGGCTGACATTCAATGTATGTTAACGTAAAATAAGAAATCTGTGTACAGATTTCGCCTCTATAGATGCGAAATTAAGCCTTTTTGCTGTACTTATTTTGTTATTATTAGTATTATATTATTAAGTAGGCCTACAGCCGGTGACCAGTTTAGTACTAAATTGATTGAATTATAGCATGTGTTTTTGTCCGAGGGGTTACCCACTCCCCGGCACCTTCTGTACACCCATTCCCGGCACCGGCCGAAATCGGCGGCCAAAAATTAGGTAATTCTGCTTCCTAGCATGCTGATTTTAATGTTCTAACACGTGGCACCGGGCACTTGCTGTACACACAAATCGAGAGTGGGCAACCCCTCGTTCTTATCCTAAGCAGTAAACACCCTCTCTGTTCTCAGCAGTCTTCTGTAAATTTGGGTGTGGCATCTCGCATCGAAATGTCTGGGATGGTCTGTGTTTATTTTTTTCTGAAAACTAATAGTTTTTTATTAATATAAGCATACGCTGGTGATGATGTTGTCGCACCAGCCATACATTGAACACCCACAATCGACGTGTTTGCTATACGCGACTCGAACGTTAACTGTCACTGCCTAACTAGACAATTTCCTCTTTCTCGCTTCAAAAGTTCAAAACCCTAATCTGAACTTTACCTTCATGAACTAAAGGAAACAACTCTTTTTCTCTCTTAAACTCTCTCTCAACTCTTCAACTCTCTCAAGCCTTTTTTGGGATCGTGAAAAAGGCCACCTCGCACCACATCGCACGCGTGCAGCAAATTACACAAGGTTTCGGGAGTTTTAGCTTCTTCTTTCCATGTCCCTTGCTTTGGATAACAAACGTGGCAAAATTTGCATAACCGGTATGTTGACCAACAAGCCTCTCAGAAACAGTGATTTGGAGCCTGATACCTCACGTGAAGAGAACAATCGTAGCAAGCGTGAAAATCAGTGTAATGCCAGTAGAGGAGATAGAATACATTATGACGTGTAGAATCTCGGGAACGAGAATGGATGAAGATAATGGGTATTGAAGTAGAATGCGCTGCCGAATTCGTCTAGGCGAATGCGGATCCGCGTTCTGTCGGTACCTAGATTTTGGAGTGCGACGAACGCGACTTGAGGTCAACGGAAGCTTGGACGACGAGCATGTTTCTAGTCAAGGTCAATAGCCAATTGAAGTTAAAATTCATGCCCATGTCGAACTCTGTCTCCTCCTTCGATTGATAGAAGACTATGTTAGAATCCTTCAACATTACCTCTTGGAAAAATCTGCAGTCATTGTAAGAAAATATGGGCTAAAATTGATGTTTTTATCATATTTCTCGGAAACGCCTTAACGGCGGAAATGCGCCTTACGGTATCCGGTTTCACCGGGTGTTACAAAGGGTCTTCGTATCTTATATTTATAGTTTTAACTGGTTTACCTTTTAAACTCAAGTCAGAATTAAAGGGACATTGTTTCCGAATCTTCTAAAATCAGCCAAGATTTAAGGACCCTTCTTGCTTGTTCTACCTTTTCTAATATGCCTAGCTCCCTTATGAAATTATAGACATAGACATTTTTTAATTTCATCAAAAACACATAAATTAAACAAACAATTTACCATTAACGGCCACTTTTAAGACAAAAAAATCCTGATTGTGGCCGTAATTTTTAAATTAAATAAAAAAAATTATTTAATTTAAATTAATTTTTTAAAATTTTTAAACTTTTTTTTTATAAATACCCTTTCCTCTTATCACACTTCTTTCCTTTTCAAATAATGGGATTTAACCATTCTCTTGAATCATGCCAGACTTACAGCCTCTCTGCTTCTGAAATCCCCACCTTTCTCTATTGTTTCGTTTTGTGCCTACGAATTTTTAGCGCTTTTTCGGCCGTGCCGAGTTTAGCTTGTCATAGAACGCAAAGTTTGCCGGAATCTTTAACTTCCGCTGACAACTCTTTCACGCATAAGGATATGAGAATCTTCTGTTTTTTACTTCTTTTATTTGCTTACTATTCCCACTTTTTAACCACGTCGCGTTCAGTTTTCGAAGAAAGTTTTTCTGATCCGTTTCCAAGTGGAAAGATCATTTCTAGTAAGAGTTGTGCTTTAAAAGAAAATATTGTTCCTGAATCCAAGACCAAGTCATAACGTAACGCTTAGAACTCGAGAGAGAGTTTGCGGTCAGGAGCGGGAGGATCGGAGATCAGTGAAAGGAGAGCAAGGTGGGATTGACGTCAGAAGAAGTCTTGGACGAGGCTTCTTTCGTGCTTTTTAGAGCAGAGTGTGGTGAAGCCCGTGAAGCTTGGAGGAGACAATACAACAGTGAGTAGAGTACAGTAAACGTGTCCTGAACCAGGCCACTCTCTTGGACGGCTACGGTCTAGGCAGAAGCCGTAACAGTAATACCCTAACACCGTTTGATAAAACCAATTGTTTTACGGGTCTGACTCCCCGTAATGAGTCTTCCACTCCCATCGTGCTCCAGCTTGGGTGGGTGCATGATAGAGAATCTGCCGCCCTGACTAGTATGTAGTGAAGACTTCGAGCGCAATCTCATGATTCTTACAGTGTCTTGCATTCCAGGAGAGGACGTCGAAAACCCGCTGGATGCGCAGTCGGAAGTCGGCAGTACCATAACCGGAACGGTGACGACCGGAAGCCGACAAACCGGATCTTCTCGGTCCTGTCGATCATCTAAGAATCGGCGAAAGCTGGAGAGGAAGCTATACAGCACCAAAGAAGGGTCTCCGTACGAGGATCTGGGGATTGTGGTATCCCTTTATGAACTGATGAATAACATATATAGCGTAAGAGGTAATGAGGTAAAGACGAGAGGTAATGAGGTCCGACGAGACTCTGTTCAAGGTCTGACTGAAAAAAATACCCAATTTTAACATAAAAACTAAACACCAACAAGTAATAATGCCGTGACTCGCCAGTAGATGGGACAACTACCCCACGAACCGTCCGGCATTTAGCAGAAATCGATCCGAAAATCCACCCAACAAAAAACCAACGGGAACTGATGGCTATGGGAAGGCAAGGCACATATCGCATCAGGCTTAGAGCTGTTGACAGACAGCAGCTCGCAAGACACCAAGAAATTAAAGGGGAAATGGGGAGAGGCGCAGATGAATTCTCGTTTCAGAATTGGCAGAATAGGGATCAGACATCAACTTTGGTAAGTCTCGGTCATGTCTCTAGGTGCTATTCCGAAAACGCTGGTTTCTCTATGACACACCAGGTGTCCCTTTCTAGATCCTTGAGTGAGGAGACAAAGGAACGGATATTTCAGGCCATACGTAAACTTACTAGACGTGATGTTTTCACGATAAAATGGTTCAGAAATGCAATTTCCTTGAAATACCAAGACTTGCCCCGTGAAATTTGTCGACTATATCCAGACTTCTCGCTCTGCCAAGCGGAGGTTGGACGCAAAATATTTGAAAACTTTGCGTGCCGTGGTTAAAAGCTTCTCACGAACTTATTTTTGAAAGAACTGTCGGCTGACCTTGAAGCTTCCGGCAAAGTTTCCGCTCCGTGATTGACAAACTACCCTCAGCCGCAAAAGCGCTAAAAAGCCGTAGGTGCAAAATGAAACAGTGGCTAAAGGCGTATTCTCGCCGTCCCCCGAGGACTCTACTTGAGGAGTCACCACGTTTTTGTTTGTCCCAGGGTCTCACTCCCCGTATTCTTGCGAGTCCCCACGGAGAGGGAATGCTTCGATTACCATCACTATCATCAAAAAGGACTCCCTTTCAGATTTAGAGGGGTATCAATTTTTGCTGGTGTTGGTGCAATGTAAAAATTAATTAAAAACAATCAGAATAAACAAAAACGAAAATGAATGGATCCAGACCAATTTCGTTAACTGCATATTTTTTTTTTAACAAATCCATTTTGGAAGCATTCCCGTGTTGTCGTTATTTTCCGTACACGGGAGTCCACGTGGAGTGACTCCCTCTATTCTCGCCGTTTCCTTCGATTCCTCGAGGAGTCCTCGGGGAACGGCGAGAATGCGCCTATAATTCCATAGAGGAACTAGAGATGAACAGAAAATTCAGAATAAGTGAAAGGAATGTTACATTTTACATTATTGAGAGGCTGCACTGTATTGAGTAATGGCTGAGGCCAGGTTATGCCTAAAGTGCGCTAGCCTTTCCGGCTCTGCGGGTATGGTCCATGTCACTCCATGCTTGCTGGGAGTGGATATAGACAATACCCCTCTCTGGATCAGGAATTAATAACAGAAATCGTGTGTGTTTTTCCTGTGTGTGTGAACGTGGCTGAATGAAGGGTGTATGTAATTCTGGGCTTTACGTTTCTTTTCTAACCTATTTTCGCCTTTTTCTTTATAAATATTCTTTGAGCCCAAGCTGACTTTGAAACATTTATTCAAACAATGTTTACAACGGATACGTCAACTACGATTCTTCATCAGCGATATTTCGGCTCTTCTTGGCAAGGGTCCTCGTCAGGCTGTCAATCCTCTGAGTCTACGTGGGGGAAGGAAACAAACCTGTAATCTGTAACCTGTAAGATTACAGGTTTGTTTCATTCGCCGACGTTGACTTAGAGGATTGACAGCCTGACGAGGACGCTTGCCAAGAAGGGTCGAAATATCGCTGATGAAGAATCGTAGCTCACGTATCCGTTGTAAACATTGTTTGAATAAACCTTTTTCTTTATATTTGCTACTTTTTTATTTTTGTTCCCAGGAAATTAGTCAACGTTTGACACTTTTCGGTGAAAGTAGTTAAATGGAAGGTGTGGAAATTCATAACCTGCGGAGTACCTCAGGGTACCAAACTTGGGCCCTTGGCTTTTCTCATAGCTGTGAACAAGCTGGTTATCCAACTGAAGCAGAGGCTGAAATTTGAAACAAAAGCCCAGGATTCGAAAATTGAGCGCACTCAAAAGCGTGCATGTCGTATCATCCTCGGGCACGAGTACATATCATACGAGGCGAGTCTGTCGTCACTAGGCCTGGCTACCTTATCAAACAGACGGCATGAACTTCTCATGGCTTTTGGGAAGCCCTGTCTGTCGTCGAGCTCTTAACGCAACATTCTGCCAGATTTCCAGCCAGCAGCCGAAAATAAACGCCCCACTCGAGGATCGAATTCGGGGAAGCAAAAGCTAAAGCTCTCTCCTGCTAATTGCAGTGTTCGGTATGACCGTTCATTCGTACCGTACTTCTGCAAAAGTTTGAACAGTTCAGTGACTTGACTTAAATTGTGACCTCAAGTGTTTTTTCTGTCTTTGACGTACCAGTGCTATTCAGCATGGCTAATTAATAAACTTGACTTGATTTGAGGGCGTGGAAAACATCTAATAAAACTGCCATATTTCTGGCTCTGGTCGAACTCAGGATGAACTACTTGCCCGACAGTAAAATACAGTTGAAAATAGATTTAGAAGATCTCCTTACCCCCTATACTAGTTGCGTTTTTGATCCGAATTCTCCATTCTGAATTCTCAATTTTCGTAAAAATTACCGTTTTTGCTCCTCTGGCTTCTCCATTCTCGCTTTTGACAAAAACACTAATTTTGCTGCCCGTCCGCAACCCGGTATACGTGTGTATGCATATTGTATACCCGCACTTTGTTGACCAATCAGGGAGGAGAACGCAGAGAGCAGAATCGAGATTCGAGAATTCACCATCGGAGCAACTTCTCGATTCTGCAGAATTGCGAGGCTTTCCCAGTTCTCGATTCTGACAAAAACGCAAGAAAAGGAGAAATCACTTCGAACGTGTCCGAAAGCTCCGAAACGAACGAAAATGCTGAACTAATTCAGGATTATATGCAGCATTTTGCTTTCGGACTTAAATTTTCGCTCAGTTAATGCAGCATTAATTCAGCCTAACATTCATCGAAAAATTCAGCAAAGATGCTAAATTGTATGCTGAATTTTCAAGAAGAAACTGGGGAGCACGGCGATTCTCCTAGTACCTCCATAGAATCTTTTTCTTTCTAGAACAAATTGTTTCTAGGTCGAAATCCCGTCTGAGCGGTGACGAACTTTACCAAGTCTGAGTCGTCCTTTATATAGCTAATTCTTTTTTTCTTCTTCTTCTTCCCAACTTAAATTTCGGTATTCTAGAAGTGTCAGAGAAGAAATAAAGGTAACAGCTTTCCGACAAATATAAATAAATAGCAGCACTAAATGCAGCATTTACAGCACTAAAAAGCTTTCGGACAAATTCTTCATCTATAGTCCAAAAACGCGAAATAGGAGAATCCCGAAGAGAATTCGGATCAAAAACGCAACTACTTAATCTCACAATACCCGCTCTTGTTTTTAGAGGAGGTAGGCTGTCTCTGCAAAGCCTTGCTGCACATAGGAATGGAGGACTTGGCGCTCGAAATTCAGTCGTGTTTAGACGATCTGTTGAATTCGTTGGCAACGAAGAGTAAGGTCATCTGGCCATCTGCAAAATTAGGCGAGGAGGAACACGTAAGTTTCTTACAGATTTCTTGCTATCCCTTCACTTTAATTTATTAGTTTTGTTTACTGGTAGGAAAAGCGTGCATATCGATCATATATACGATATTATACTGCAACACTAAAAGGTGTTACGTAGATGGCCCTTTTATACAAGGGACTTGTACCGTGACAAACGAACCAGAAGCAATTTCTTAATTGAATTCAGAAGTCTAGGACTCCAGTGTCGGAGCCTCGTAGGCAAACCGGAACCACATGGCGAGGCCTCGTGGTGAAGTTCGAGTCCTAGACTTCTAAATTCAGTTCAAAATTTGATCCAATATCCCTTATCTTCCGGGACATGGGAATGTGAACTGAATAGATGAATTTGACTTCGAGGCTCGAGCGGGATCACCGGACACCGGAGCATGGCCTTCCTCCGTCTGACTACTGTAGTGGTTTGCAGACTATGTACACAAGCTCATTGGTAGGTCAGTTGGTAGAGCGGCCGCGGTGTTCGATGGGTCCTGGGTTCAAATCCCGGCTGAAGGGCACTATTGTCTTTCAGTTCACTACTTAGAAACACAGAAAGAGTTTACATACTCCTTATCATTAAAGGACACCTGAACAATGAAACCATACTTGAACACACCATGGAGAATGCATTTACAGACATGGCCACGGACAGCATTTTTCTCCTGAACGTGACGTTTTCAAAGTAGGGATGTTCGTTTCTGGAGGTTTGCACATGCAGAATCCAAGACGAAAAGCGCAATGCATTCAAATCTTGTACAGCGCTGGCCGGATCGTATTGGAATTTCTTCTACATATACGTTTGGGCTTAACTGGTTAAAAATATTCCAGAAGGAGGGTTGATTGGAGACATCTGTTCATTTCTAAAATTGTTCGGTGCTGAAATAAGGACAGATGAAAAATGGAGCAAAAATCATAGCTTGGAAACACTATTTCGTATTTGGGTTGGGTTTTCTGCAGGCAATGTTAACGGAAGTCATACAGATAGGGACGATACTTGGTACTCTTCATTCAGGTATCCTTTAAACACTTTTGTCAGCGTGACATTTAAATGGCAGCAGACTTGTCACGCTGTATGTTTCATGTTCAGCCTATTATGCGTTGTGTATGTTCAGACGTTCAGTGTTCTTGGATGTTGTCTAGTTCAGTTTATCTAGCAGACCACGTTTCTTATGCTACTGGCATGTCTGTCGTTTTTATGCCACTTGAACTTTTCACGATTGTCAATGAAATTGTACCTTACGAATACCTTACGAAGCGGCCCTGAAAGTTAGACTGCCTTTGATTTGTTCCTGCACTGGTTACTTCTTGTCATTATTTTACGGTTTATCCCTTGCAGGAATTCGGTCCGGAAGCAACGGCCGCAAACATCATCAGTTCAGGAGCCACAAAGTTTGACAGAGTTACTCTGCTCGGTAAGTCAATCAAGCATCATAGTTGCGTTTCGCACATACAATGGTATCTTTTACCACGGTAACTGGATCTGCAATTAGTCGTTTTTGTAGTTACTATGGTATCCGATATACGGTTGCTCTGCAAAAACGACAATTGCAGAAATTGCGCTTCTCGGATTCATCCCAAAAGAAAAACTGATATTCAGTCTCTGCCAAACCTCTTTCTCACCAAATTGAGAAAAATTTATGAAAGTGAGAAGACTTTTTCAGATACCACGATCAGTTACCACGATAACTGGCCAGATACCAAGATAACTGCAAAAAAAAATTAGACCGTATCAGACACCATGGTATCTGCAAAAACGCACTCGTATTTATTCCTGAACATCTGTTTCACAATATGATAACGATAACATAGGAGTGTCAATTTATACCAAATATAATTGACATATTCAATTCATTTTAAAACTTGTACGACTTCATAACTTTGTAACAAAATTAAACGGTATGTCAAACATAAAAAATGTAAAATATGTAATACTAGATTAATTGTCAAAAGATTATACGTGTCTTCACTTGTTTAAAAAAACTTCACAAAATGAATTTATTGCTTGCCTTTAAGAGGAAATCAGTAAAATCCAGGGCTTAGTTTAAAAGACTGAAGTGATCTATGAATGATAATACATAGATGGCACTTTACACAAGGGACTTGTACCGTGACCGATAAACCAGAAACAGTTTTTTTTTATCTGGTTTTCACCATGAGACGCCGTCTTGTGGGTCCTGGTATGTCTACGTGGCTCCGACAATGGAGTCCTAGATTTCTAAATTATATTCGAAAACTGTTTCTGGTTTATTGGTCACGGTACAAGTCCCTTGTGTAAAGTGCCATCTATGTATTATTATAAATTTCCGTGACATGGGGATGTTAGCTGGTTAGACGAATAATATCTAAACATAATATATAACAAAATATAAATATCTTATTAAAGTAAATTAGATATTTATAGTCGGTAGAAGCTTCAAAGGTCCTCGACAGCCTGACGAGGACCCTTGCCAAGAAGGGCCGAAATATCGCTGATGAAGAATCGTAGCTGACGTATCCGTTGTAAACATTGTTTGAATAAATGATTAATGATTGTCGTTTTTTTCCAGAACCACATCTGAGGCACCCGCCTCTAAAACCAGAAATAAAGTGGAGGATCAGCTTAAACTGAAATCGTGGTCAGTTCCTTATTTAGCTTTGTATACAAGAAGACGGTTTGTACAAGAAAGGTTAACTGCTCACATCACTCGTTTCCTTGTCGATTTGCCCTTATTTCGGACAGGCTGAAGAAGTTTTGCTGCAGCCGCAAAAGTCAAAATTTGTAACGCGAAATAATAGCGTCAAAATGCGTCGCATTGGCACAGAACGGACGGTTTGAACGCAGAAATGCTGTGTGTCGATTCAGAGGCTGTAGGCGTTTTCCCGTGCTCCCACAAACAGTTTGCGGGTTGATTGTGGCTCGAAAAGGGTGTTTCCGCGGCCTTTTGAGCGACCCACAAGCGTGTTTCCGCGACCAACAAGATTTTTGTGGCTCGAATTCGAGAAACAACTGCCGAAGTGATGGTCGATTGTTTGGCTCGATTCTGGCGGGAAATCCAAACTTAGCAGCAAAATAATAAAATTTAAAACTTTCTCAAGCATGTAGATATAAAACTGAGAATCCTTTTAGCATGGAATGGTAAGGACGAAAGCCTGGATTTATTATGATTTTATATTAATTTGTATTAACTTAAGACATTTGAATTTACCGCCCAAAAAAAGACAAAACGGCGTTTCCGCTGAGTTTCAACTTGTGGCTCGACTGTGTGGCACACAATCGTGTCTCAGCGACAAACACTCAGAAGTGTGTGGCCCACAATTGTGTCGCGGAAAAAAGCCCTATGTTACGACGAACAAATGTGTATGTTGGAGACTCATGCGTATTCCCGGAACCCGGGGAAACCTGGGCCGAGAGGTGATTCAGGAAATTGTTATAAGCAACCTACGATTTGAGAAAGGAATTCCACGTGTCGTTCGCTTTTCTTACCTTCTGCCCCGAACTGAGGCTCGAACTTCAGACTTACATTTTGTCATATAATATGGATATTGACAGGACCACGTTCGGTTGCTATGTACAGTTTATTTACAGACATCTGCACTGGTGTACAGACACCAAACGATAACGAATAAATGACATAACACTTGACCTTAAATACAAACTCAAATCAGTTAATGAAGTCCCATGAACTTTGGGCTTACCCGTAAAGTGAAGAGGGGATCAGATACTAATTAGTTACTCAATGAACAAACTGGGTCGAAGCATTAATGACTAATATTACACATTTGCCAGGCAAATTCTGTTCGAGCTTCGGGATGGAAAATTCATGGTTGGGAAATGATTCCAGAAATTCGTCTAAGCAAATCATTATCTTGTTAAAAGACGTACGCTAATCTTTAGCTGACTTGCAGGACTCCTTACGATAATTCCGATAAGACTTCTTATTTTTGTTTGCCGGATTGCTCACTGTAGTTCAAACTGTCAAAAGGTGCAAAGTAACATTTAAATTCCTTAAGGATATTCTGGGTGTTATTAGAACCGGATTCTGCATTTAGAAATCTGTATGGGATTTTACAAGTGGTCGTTCTAAGCAGAGCTGCTGCGAGTCCAGCAAATCCGGGTCCGAGACAAGTCCGAGTCCTTGAAAAAGGCGTCTCGAGACGAGTCCAGAGTCCGAGTCCACCAGCTCTGGTTCTAAGACTAAGGCCTGTATAGTGCAGTACTCCTTTGTTCCTGTAAAGAATCGGCAATCCGAACCCCTCGGATCATCTTGACGCGAGCTTTCACAGTGCTAGCCGATACAGTGAACACGGGAGCTTGATACAATGGCTAGCTAGACGGCTTTTATAGAAGGACGGTGATTTCAAGTCGATACATTTTATTGCCTTGTATAGTCTGGCGCTGGTTCTCAGTAAGTTAATACCCTTGGTACATCGTCTGAATGACTGTACGTCTAAAGGATCTAGTCGCACCGTCCTGACTCGTGGTGCACAGTGATAGCCGATACAGTGAACACGGGAGCTTGATACAATGGCATCTAGACGGCTTTTATAGAAGGACGGTGATTTCAAGACGATACATTCAACCCCCTTGTAAAGCCTGGTGCTGGTTCTCACTAAGTTAATGCCCTTGGTATATCGTCGGATTGACTGTACGTTTAAATGATCTAGTTGCACCATCCCGAGTCGTGGTTGCACAGTGCTAATCTATTCAGTGAAAAAGGAACCTTCTGAAGCTGATTTCCAGGCGATAGATCGCACTCCCTTGTTTGTTCTAACGATGATACTTGCGCAGTTAGTGACCTGGGTACATCGTCTGAATCACTATAGGCCTACTATGCTTACCTCTCAGATGGCACTTATAGAACGACTCTGATTTCAAGACGATACAGTATACATCGCATGTTTTAATGTGGGCTGTCGCAAAGTTAGTTCATGATTTGAAGCTTTATAGGACGCCTCCATCCTCGATGACATAGCGACGCTGATTTTAAAGTGATAAACTGTATTCTCTTGTATGTTATAAAGGTGGTACCGCACACAGAAAGTTAGTCCACTGTATACATCAGATGGTGTGGTGTTTTAAGTCAAATGTCAGTATGTTGTGGACGTAGTATCGGAGCCACCAGTGGATAAACAAATTTGCTTTAAGGCGAGGACATAACACTTAGAAAATGTACCTACAGTTTGAAACGCACGAAGAAACAGACGTTTGCAAACTTAAAGCCGAGACAGATGAATTGAAGTTCATTTCTTATGCCATAGTTGCCAATATTATACTGGCCTTCGGCGTCATTTGCAATATCCTTGCCCTCGTGATAGTGTATCGATCACGGTTACAGGGAGCAACACCGATTTATTTGTACACAATGGGAATATCGAATTTTCTTTGCATGCTTACGTCACTGCCCGCTATTCAGCACTTTTGGAGTGTGCATTGCCGAACATACGAAGAAGCCATCTATGAATCATATATTGAACTTGTGGTAGTTAATGTATCGATTACTATGTCCATTTATGCGATAGTGGCTCTGACGACAGAACGATATGTATCGATATGCCACCCTACCAAATTTCAGAAATTTCACCGGAAGAAAACTGGATATATATCTCTAATACTAACAGGTATCATCGCCATTGCGGCGAATTTCATTTACGCGCTGAATTCATATGTGGCGAAATGTGATACGGGATGCCAGTGGCAAGTTGTTGACAACGTTGACTTTACGGAATTACCAGAATGGTACGTTTTTGAAATAACGTCGCAGACGCTGTCACGCTTTATTCCTGGGACATTGATGGTCATCCTCAACGTTCTTATACTTGTACGCTACTCAAAAGTCATGCAGAAACGTCGGGACTTCAGACGGAGCAGTTCGGCCGTGTCGATCGTAACAAATGGTGTGCGACTGACCTTGGACGATTCGCGGCTTATTTCCTCTTGTCTGATATTAAGCCTATGGTTCTTAGTGACAACTTTCCCGGCAGGCGTTTTGTCGATTTTATCTACACCAGAAACTGAATATACACTGGACTTTCAAATCTTCCGAGCTGTATCGAACAATATGGAGCTGTTCAACTATGCCTCGAATTTACTAGCGGTGTGCCTGTTAAGCCAAAAACTAAGTGGGTCGCTCAAGCACCTGTTGACTTGTTCGGTGAAATGGTAGACTCTCGGAAAGGGACTTCCTTCCGTGCAGTGCCATCTGCTGGTTCTATGATAATTGGAAAAAGCGAACCTTTCTTCTTGGATTTTTATACATCTCCTTATCTTCAGTAGATGCCGCGACTGCTTAGTAGTGCATGTTTATTGTTATTATTAATAAACACAAACGTTTCCTAAATGTTCATCAAGTGCATTCTTGATGGCGTCGACTGATGGGCTGGCAACGACGTGGCGGAAGTTGGTTCAACGTCTTCACTAGGCGATTTTCAAACTTCCACCTGTCGACATCTTTCGTCAGCTCCGTTGGTCGAATTTGAAAGGGTAGCGGTCCCTCGAATCTGAGAGCTTGGCTCATTTCCTGGCTTTTTGGGTTGCAAAAGTAGAAAAAAGAAAAAGAACAAGATACAACTAATTCTGAATGTTGTCTTTTTAAATTCAGGAGATCAATTAGAGCAAAATAGCATGTACAATTATGTTACAGGAACCCTAATTGTAGTCTGTTCATTATCCCCAAGCTACCACAAAGCCCATCAAATCTCACGTCCCTAGGGATTTTCAATTTGTCAAATAGTCCGCGTTTTGAGCCCAGTGCCACCAGGCTCTGACCTCTTTTTGGGATCCCAAAACGTAAGTGGAGGGATACCTATGACATCACAAAAGTTGTCCGTCCGTCCGCCTGTACGCACTATAACTCTCGAAGGGAATGAGATATTTTGATGAAACTTGGTGTGAGGATTGTTTGGGTCAAGAGTAAGGTCAAGTTCGTAGATGGGCTCTGTAGCCCTACATTTAGGGGTGGGGCAGGGGGTTTAATTTAAGAGGCAAATGAAATATTTTTAAACATATAATGTGATAGTCGATTATGGGGTAAGAATACATGCTGAGCACAATAGTGAAAACCATTTTCTCGCTGGACAAGTAGTTCGTCCGGAATCCGGCGAAAACCGGAAAGTTGGTTAAAAGTAAAAGTTTTATTTGAAGTTGATTAAATGGTCGATTTAGGGGTAAGAAGACATGTTGAAGACGATGGTGAAAACCATTTTTTCGCCGAACAAGTAGTTCGTCCGGAATCCGGCCAAAGCCGGAAAGTCTGTTAAAAGTAAAAGTTTTATTTGAAGTTGATTAGATGTTCGATTTAGGGATAAGAAGACATGCCGAACACGGTGGTTAAAACCATTTTCTCGCAGGGCAAGTAGTTCGCCCGGAATCCGGCCAAAACCGGAAAATTTATTAAAAGGAAAAGTTCGATTAGATGATTTCTTACACGGACATATAATTAGTCCGGAATCCGGTTGTAACCGGATTTAACTTTTATTGAAACTTGATTAGATGTTCTTTATAGGGATAAAGATGCGCTGGATTTGTTTCTGAATTTTCTTTTTTTGCTGGACTAGTAGTTCGTTCGGAATTCTGGCGAAACCGGAAATCTGGCAGAAGTAAAGTAGGAAGTCTCGGTCAGTATCGTCAAAATAGATATGGCTTGTAGAGGTATATCTGAACTTGGTTTTCTGTGATGATTAGCCTGGCGAAGACTGGATCTGGCGAAGACAAGACCCGATTGCCTGAGTCAAATATTAGATTTCTGGGATCCCTTCGACACCATTGGTCTTGTTTTGAAAGCAGATCTCCAGTACGGTATTATGGCTTCCAGAAAAGTACCATTATGTACCAAAATGTACCATTTCTACAATCTCCTTTCGGTTCAAGGGGAGATTCTGTATGGTATTACAGATTGAAATCAGGGAGCCTTTTGCTGAACTCAGTTCTGTTCAAATGGAATTTACACTATTCACCATTGTGTAGAGTGTGTTCACTGGCAGTTGAAACTGCCCAGCACATCTTTTTTGAATGTCTCCCAAGTACATCAGAAACCAAGAAGCTGAAGATCGGTTGCCGAAGACTAAAGATACCAGAATCATTTAATTCAATCATCAATATGCAGCTGCCTTCGCATATTGAAAGGCCAGTCTGTACTACGATGATTCAGATCCTAAAGAAGACGCTGGAGTGCTGAACCTTTGAAAATACGGATTTGACGTCAAAGGGGTGAAAGGACTACAGCGTAGTCCACATACCCTGTCAACTTTTTGGAATTGGAATTGGATTATGGCTTCCAGAAAAGTACAGTGCCTCACGGAGACCACAGGAAGAGTACGGTAGTTCCTGTATGCTGCTGAAGCCGGATAAGATGTGATTCACTCTAGTAGCCTTGAGCAAAAATGTTGGGGTACTGTGCTCTTGTTTTAGGAACTATACTATTTAGCTTAAAGTTTAATCGAATAGGGCTGTGATCCGACATTTTAATTACACTTCACTTATTTACTTAAATAGGCCCGAAAACCGGAGAAAAATGCGTTACTTCGTTTGTCGCTATCCACAGATAGTCGGTTTCATCGAATCAACTCTTTTGGAATTTGTGACAGGCTACCTCTGTGTGCTTGTCCCTCCATGCTTGAAAGATTCAGCAACTACAAAGATTGCCGAAAAATAACACATATACCAAAGAGACATATCTTATCATCACTTTTCTACTCTCGTCAGAGGAGTTACTTCCTCCAATTTTCCGCGCTTAGCGTCTGTAACAGATGGGAATGCAAGCATTTGTTGAAATTCAAATTCTCCGCGTCTGGATCAATTTCGGGTTGTCGTGCAAGCAGCGCACATTCTGAACGTTATTACTAGAGCCCCAGAGTGAAAAAATACAAAATCCCTTAGACGAGTCTAAGGTTGCGTTCCACAAACTTAACAATTGTTAACAATCGTTAACTTTACTTCGGGGTGGAGCTAACTGCAGCTTTAACGATCGTTAACTTTTCCCAGTTCTACAGTTGTTAACTATTTGGTAACGATGCTCACCGACCATCGTTACAAAATAGTTAACAATCGTTAAGCTCTGGAACGGAAATTGTAGGTGGGCGGAGCTTAAATTTCGAAGTCAGAAACGTGGAAAACAAAAGTTAACAACTGTTAACAATTTGCTAACGATCGTTAAATCCCGAAACGCAACCTAAATACCTGAGTGAATTCAAATAAATATGTAAAGTCAGCTGCCTCTTTAGTCGAACTTATAGGAGAATCCAAATGTATTGTTTTTGCTTCAAACCTTTGACCCCTTATATTGCGCGATACCTACAACCTTATCCTTCCAAGAAAACATTATAAACATTGACACAACAACACATACGTTCACTTCCTTCAGGTTGGTACTTGGAAAGTTCTAACCCTCCTTTATTCCTTTCCTTTCAGTTCTTGCTCGAAAACGAGCTGCTATGTAGGAGAAGAATGTTCCACGCCTGAAATCTTGGCTGGTTTTGATTGTGATACACGAGAGGTTACTTTTGCAGAAGTAAAAGACTGGAGTGGGATTGATACATCCAGGTCTTGATATGGAATTTAAGGCACCGAGCCTTCCTGGGGCCATGCCCGCATGTTAGAGCACTGTCTTTCTAAAAACGTGGATTGGTTTGATTGCCTAGAGCGTATCTGTCGGTTTACTGAACGACTTTGACTTTGTCTGATTCTATCGAAGCCGCAAGTGAGATTAGAACTGTGTTCTTTTCACTGTTCGGTCGTTAGAGACCAAATCAATCACCCGTTCCGTTTTCTTAAGCAAATACCAAAAGCTCTTACCGAGCTTTCTAACCAAGCCGGCACGAAATGGGGCGGCAATGTGACTGGCAGAGTATAGTAACGAGAAGACCTGAATGCGACGACGATTTAACTTGAAATCGTCCAGTGTGGAATTAGTCTAATGTCATGTCTGCCTGTCTAGTTTTGGCAAGATCGTAATTAACAAAAATAGGTTTTATAACAACAAAAAATCTGACTCAACATGCATATAATTTAGTGTTATGTGTTTCAACGACTCCTCCTTTGGTTCTGTTGTTTCTTGGTCTTTTTGACTGGTCGCTCTTCTTCGTCTTCGAGGTCTTCGCCGTAGAAGTCTTTGCTGTAAAGAGGATAGGAAAATGAGCGGAAAGAAGAAACGTGAGCAGTTAGTGCTGTCGCTTACATTGGTAAGAGCTGAGATGCGAAGATTTGCTTCATGCCAAATCGCTGAACTGGAAATTTCAACCTAGAGGATGGAAATCGTCCGTAGGTTTGCTTCGTCTCCTGACTGTAGTAAAACCGCTTTGTCTGACAAGGTCAGTGCTCAGTTTTAGTCCGTCTTGTCCATGGTGCTGCTACATTACTCTTGTCTCCAGCCAGCACTTCCCTAGACGGAGTTCGTCGGTTTGGAGATTTTGATCAAGCAGCAGAACAAATCAGACCATAGGCGTATTCTCGCCGTTCCCCGAGGACTCCTTTGAGGAGTCCCTGCGTTTTTGTTTGTCCCAGGGACTCACTCCCCGTATTCTCGCCAGTCCCCACGAACGGGGAATGCTCGAATTATCATCACCACCACCAAAAGGACTACCTTTGAGACTCGGAGGGGAATCAAATTTTTGCTGGTATGTAAAATTTGTGGGTGCAATGTAAAATTAATTAAAAACAAACAGAATAAACAAAACAAAAAAAAAAGTGGATCCAGACTAATTTCGTGGAGTGCATTTTTTTTCTGTGAACAAAATCCACTTTGTAAACATTCCCCGTGTTCTCGTTGTTTCCCGTACGCGGAGTCCGCGTGGAGTGACTCCATCTATCCTCGCCGTTCCCCTTGATTCCCTGAGGAGTCCTCGGGGAACGGCGAGAATATGCCGTATAGATTTTGTGATTTGCTAAGCATGCTCAACACCCTCAACTTACCACTCTGGAACGTTTTTCGGCTGGTCACAACGCTTAGTCTCATCGTTGAAGACGGATCCGAACTGGCAGCCGTTTCTTCTTGGTTCAACGTTGTTGATGCAGATATAGAAGTGCTGGCAGTCCTCTGGATCAGGGTAGAGCGGGTTGGGATTCTTTGTGAGCTCGTCGTTATTCTCCGGCTTTGGACAGTCGAACTTGGTGAGGTCTGAAAGTTTAGTAGCTTAGACCTCGGACTATGTTCATGGCGGAGCTAATATGAGCTTGACTGCAGTTGGTCCAGCAACTCATGTAGCGTTTACACGGACAAGAAATCCCGTCAGATAGAAAGGAATTCCAGTCGACTCGAAATTCGTGTAAACTACTAGAAAAAAAGTCTAGCGGGACGAGAATCGTTTCACGATGAAAGGAATTCCGGTCTACTTGAAAGAAAATCTCGTCGGCAGCGCTGGTAAAAATACTAAAAAAAAGTCTAGCTAGCTTTTGAGAGCAGCAGTAATCAATACTGATGTCATAAACGCTCTCAAAGCATTTTTTTTATTGGCTAGTGAATTTATTTTTGTCACATTTTCTGGTTTGAAGAACTTATTTTTTCCCTCTGCGTGTAAACACTATCTTGTCACCAAGATTGGATTCTGTTCAAGTTTTCCTGTACTTGTAAACGCTGCATCAGCGTGGACGTGGCTATGTTCGCAACTTAGTGACAATGTCGTTATTTCGGAAGCTGTCGTGGTTGAGCTTTCGTAGCCTTACAGGGTTTTGTCACAGCGGTAAGTAAAAATTTGTTATTGAAATCAACCTCCAAAGAAGTGATTGCAGTTAAAGATTTTCCGCTGATTCATAGCGTCATGGACGTTACGCTTCTTTCCGCCTAACTTCTACATGTTTGCTTTAATCTTGAGACTCGATTCAGTGGTCTTTGCAGCAGTTGCTTTGAATGAATGAATATGTTTATTACCCACCTTTACATAAAATGTCACTGATGGGGTATGAGAAAAGAAAAATAAACAAAAAGGAACAATGAGCAACACACTAAGATACAATTTTAACTTGGCAATCCATAATTCTAAAGAGAGATAAATACAAAAAATACACTATTTCTTTAACTGTTGTTTAATTGCTGTATTTAGGCTGTTTAAGGTCGAGCGATTCCAGAAATCGAGTACGACGCTCTAAAGCATTCTCAATCAGATGTAAGTGAGTAAGTAAGTAATTTATTTATGACCCGCCATTTTGAAAAGGCGGAGTAAATGAAGAAAATAAACAAAACACATAAACACACAGAAAAAGACACTTAAGACACTTGTTTAACCCCATGATTTCGTGTCGAGACCGATGACGACTTTCATGACGAGACCACAGCGGAAGGACTCGCTTTGAACTCGCGACTCGGCCGGATTTTGAGACGAGACGAGTCCGAGTCCTGCTCCGTGAACGACGAGTCCGAGTCCATGAAAAAGGCGTCTTGAGACGAGTCCACCAGCTCTGCTAGTAGCGACCATATTTTATTATTTTGGACCTTGAGATTTTGTATTATTGAATCTTGGTAATGCTTATGCTCTCGGTGTTGGATCATAGTGCAGGTTTAAATAAGCTATTCGACGTTGGCATATGAGGAGTACCTCTAGGAATCGATACTCGACTCACCGCAGTCGCAAATCGAGTCAACGGCAGAGAAGCAAAATTTTTTTTTTTTCGGGGGGGGGGGGGGGGTAAGGATTTGTGAAATCCTATCCTGTTGTTAGGAATGGTCCATCCAGGCCCCGGCGTCGAGGATAGCCGAAAAAATGAAGCTGTGGTAATTCGACGTTGGCACATGAGGAGTACCTCTAGGAATCGATACTCGACTCACCGCAGTCGCAAATCGAGTCAACGGCAGAGAAGCAAAAATTTTTTATTTTTTTTTGGGGGGGGGGGGCGGTAAGGATTTGTGAAATCCTATCCTGTCGTTAGGAATGGTCCATCCAGGCCCCGGCGTCGAGGATAGCCGAAAAAATGAAGCTGTGGTAGTATGGGTCGACCCTACCAGGTAATCTTACCTTTGCCAGAGCAGCCTTTCCTTTTCGCTTCTCCAGGCCATGCGCAGGTTCCTGTGTTGGGGTCAAAGACGAGCCCTCCAGCGCAGGTGATTAGGTTGAACTGACCGTCAGAACAGAAGTGGAACTGGTCGCAGACAGCTGGGTCGGGGTGAGCGAAGTAGCCATTCTTGCGAGGGCAGTTAGGGGAAGGCTGGGGCGCCTCTGTAAGTAAATAGTGTTTTTGGGATCCCAAAACATAAGTTGAGGGATACCTATGACTTCGCAAAAGTTGTCCGTCTGTCCGTCCGTCCGTCTGTAAGCACGATAACTCTCGAAGGGAATGAGATATTTTGATGAAACTTGGTGTGAGGATTCGTTGGGTCGGCGGACCAGTCGAGTTCGTAAATGGGCTTTGTAGCCCTACATTTAGGGGGGGGGGGGAGGGGGTTCAAATTAAGGGGCAAACAAAATATTTTGAAACAGCTAATGTGATAGTCGATTATGGGGTAAGAAGACATGCTGAAGACGATGGTCAAAACCATTTTCTCGACGGACAAGTAGTTCGCCCGGAATCCGGCCCAAACCGGAAAGTTTGTTAAAATTAAAAGTTTTATTTGGAGTTGATCAGATGTCCGATTTAGGGCAAGAAGACATGCTGAACTTTTATGTGAAAACAATTTTCTTCCCGGACATGTAGTTCGCCCGGAATCCGGCCAAAACCGGAAAATTGTTAGAAGTTAAAGTTTTATTTCTAGCTGGTTAGATAACCGATTTAGGGGTAAGAAGAGACGCTGAATCCGTGTGTGACAATCATATTTTACCCGTACATATAGTTCGACCGGAATCCGGCTGGAGTCGGAAAATTTGTTATAAGTTAAATTTTTATTTGAAGTTGATTAGATGTTCATCATTGGGGAAAGAAGATACCCTGAGTTCGTTTTTGAGCTTTCTTTTTTCGCCGGACAAGTAGTTCTAGAGTTCGGCCGAAACCGGGAAATTGGCAGAAGTGGCAGGAACTTTTCGTCAAAACAGATATAACTTATACGGGTAAAGACGATCCATATCTGAACTTGGTTTTCTCAGATGATTAGCTATTTGGCCTTAATCTGTTTCTGAATTTTAATTGTAAGAATGTTCAAGGATTCTGGCGATGACTGGATCTGGCTAAGACAAGACCCAATTGTCTGGATCAGATATTGGATTTTTCGGATCCCATCGAAAAGTTTGGTCTTGTTAAAGTAGGTGCTACCTTGGGCTATCTGGTACTTTTGTACTAAGGGAATTGTTAGTGAGGGACGGGAAACGAGCGGTGAGGGGTGGATGAAATAAATTTTAAACTGTATTAGGTACGCAACTAGTCAGAAATCTAGCCAGTAGAACCTTCAGATTGCCTTTAGATCAGAGGTAACCACGATGTCGCTCCAATGAAGGGTGATTAACTTGGGTGTTTGATTGACGATACGCAAGAGGCGGATTTGTGGATGGTAAGAGCGTGTTACATTTAGCGTGCGAGTGCGAGGAATCTAATGAATGGAGAAGGGAGGTGTATGGAGACCGGGCTTTCTATGACGTATGGATAGCAGGTGACGAAAGATGAATGTTTTACGAATGTGACAAATTTGCAACGTTACTTTAGGTTCGTGATGTATCGTATAACAAGGTTCATAGAATATGAATGGGATTTAGGTTGATTATTCGTGTTATTTTGTTTTTCCCATGGTCCCGGGGCATTTTGCGCATTGAATTCTGTTCTATCCGAAATTCATTGACGCAGAAACGACTACCAATAAATAATCTAGTGTCTGTGTCCTGTCTCTTAGTAGTCGACAACTTGGGTCGACGTCTGTAGTGTCGAGTTATGGAGCTTCTGGGACACCTACTGCACGACTTGCTAGTGTGACATATGAAGCGTGTTCCACCCTACTTAGCGTAGTTACTACGCATGCTGTAACAGATCCTAGCTTCTTGGCGTCAAGGCTGGAACACTATTTTATATTTTCGGCAAAAATAGGGCTGTGGGCGGATTGGACCAGTCACGTCACAGAGATCTCAGTTACCACGCTCACTGCGCTCCCGAGCGCGGTAAGCAAGTAGTTACTCTTAGTTACTATTTCGAGAAGCGTAGTAACTTTTCACGAGGTTGGAATGGAAATAGGAACTAATAGTTAATATTGTTAGAAGGGGGGAACACGCTCATGGATAGGTGCTTTACTGCTCTACAAGCCCCAGTGAAAATGAATGCTAAAATCTAAACAATAAATCAGATATAATTACTCCCTCTAGTTTAGCAATTAAGGAATCTTCCCATTTTCCTAACTATGTTGATACTGGGGACCCACTGGGACATAAAAAAGAATGCGACTCTTTCTCAAGGGTAAAGAAAGAATCATACAAAAAAAAATTATTAACTCACGTCTCTCTGGGCGGTCGTTGCAGTCAACGTTGTATGGAAAGTCGCATCGTTCTAACTTGGAGTTTTTGTCTGAGAACACAAGACCATCTGGGCACAACTTATCTTCGATAACGCCGTCTTTGCATTCATAATAGCGATCGCATTGTACAGCATCAGCGAAGTAACCGTTTGGCGACGGACATGAGTCAGACGCTTCTTGGCTCAGACAAGCTGGAAAAAAAGACAACAAATTAATTTTATGAAGTCACAGTGCATTTCTTTTTTCTATTTTATTACTGAACCTTTGCCAACTAGGGCCTTTATCACAAACATACAAAAAGAAAACAAGAAAAAACGATAACGAAAAAAGAATATATCATCAAACACAAACAAAAAATAGTGCTTGAGCATCAGATATGTTGTTAAATATTCCTTGAGCCCAAGCCGACTTTGAAACATTTATTCAAATGAAGTATACAACGGATACATGAGCTACGATGCTTCATCAGCGATATCCCGGCCCTTCTTGGCAAGGGTCCTCGTCAGGCTGTTAATCCTCAAGTCCAGCGTCGGCGAAGGAAACAAACCTGTAATCAGGTTTGATTTACAGGTGTTTCCTTCCCCGACGTTGGACTTCAAGATTGACAGCCTGACGAGGACCCTTGCCAAGAATGGCCGAAATATTGCTGATGAAGCATCGTAGCTGACGTATCCGTCGTATACTTTATTTGAATATATATGTTGGGCGCAGCTCTCGCCAGGCCTAGTTCACCAAAGTGGCAGACATCGACGAAAAAGTGGCCCCGACGCCAGAAGGAGCGGATTGTCGGAAGCAAGTATCCTCGTCTTTGTTGAAAAGGAGGGATTTCCTACGCAGTTCTGGAAAAGATTGGATGCCACCACTGAAGAACATTCCGTAAGCGCTGCAGTTAATTTTTCTGACTGGGTTCTTCTGTTGGCAAATTTCTAGTTAACTGAGGTCGCCTGTCCAGAAATCACTAATATTCGGAAGAGCTGCGGGAGGAAAACTTAAAAGTTTGAGCAGTAACCTTTTTAATCGAGCATTAACCTTGGTCTATAAACAACATTTGTATTAAAGGCACAGAAAACTTGACTACGCAACTTTCGGCCATCAAACCGACCTGGGGGGCTTAGATAAAGATACAGGGACTTATTGTCGACAGTACCCTCCTTCTTTGTTATCTCGAACCCCCTCCTCAGTGTTCCCAAAGCTAGCTGGCAGGCCCTTGCCCCTTATACACTGTAATTATGCACTGTAAAAGTTCGATTGTGGCCGTGTTGACTAACACATCAGGATAGTAGTAAAGAGGTCGTGCGTTCGATTCCTACTCCCGGCACACAAACCTTTTGCTTTTTTTTCTACTAACTCAAAAGTCGAATTCTCGGAAACTGCCCGGAAACTGCAATGGTCGTAACGAGAATTTTTCTTACTCTCAATATCGACTCAGGGTACATTCTTGATATGTCAGCTAGCTCCCCGAGTCAAGTTTGAGTCAAGTTTTCTGTTCCTTTAATGCACAGCTATAAATACAGCTGTTTTTTACAATGCGTTGGGGGGGGGGGGGCAAACCCTCCTTCCCTGGATCTGCCCAAGACAGATGAAAACACACAAGGAGAAGAAGTGAATAAAATATGAGATAGAACATAGGACTCCGACACCGCTTAGGAAAAAAAAATATAGTTACAGTGTGGATGAATCTGTAAGCAGGCCTGGACGTACGTAGACCAGCTTTTGGTAATTTAGCAGAACGAAACCTTGCTTTTATTTTTCTATTCATTTAACGTACTCTGACTTTAGGCAGTAGGCAAGCACAATTGGGAATGAAACAAACAGTTCTAACTATACTTTTATACACATCGTAATTACCACCTCGACCTGGCGCCTAGGTAGAAGTTTGCCACTGTCTGTAGGGGATGAACTATGTTATTTACAAGTATGAATCAAGACAACCGAGAGACTGTCTTAAGTGTATGCAAAGTCAAGTAGAGAGTAGGGACATTCGAGGCTCTAATTCACAACTGGGATTGGGGAAGGGAAGCTGATGACGGCATTCGTGCAAACTTGAAGTAACAAAGTCAACCGGAGAACAAAATTTAGATGAGTATAAATATGTATATAAAACTTACCGTGAACGCCAAGTAGAACGATTACTAAGCTTGACAACCTTTCCATTCTGCTACTGTGTAACGACTGACGGATTTCCTACCCGACATGACCATGTTCGTTTCACTATCACCAACTTTGACTCCACCCAAAATCATCGGCGTGGTTGATTAGGCTCGCCTTTCTGCGGCTAATTAAGATTTATATTAAGAGGCCGACTTTCTCTTGATTTCGGGAGGTTACTGACTGGACCCTGATTTCGCTGGTGATGTTTTGACATATTGTGAGAGGTACTTTGTCTCATAGAAGAAATCGAGTAACCGCTGTCATTGGGCTATTATAGCGAATTTGAGGTTTTTTCAGGAGGCTGTCACTCCTTTATTGGTAAGTACAGTGGCGAACTTCTGCCTTGGCAAACTAGCAAGTGACGCCATTGGGGGGGGGGGGGGGGGGTAGATTTCTCCCTAGATTTCTGACGGGCACAAAATCTTCCAGCTTTGTACTATACATTGCTCCTAAATAGGCTTCAAAAGGCAAAATTCAAAGCAATGACTGTGTATTCGAAAACTACTTTAAATTTACCACAATAAGAGTAATATTTTTTTTTAGTTTGAGTGTAATATGCCTGCGATGGTGGCCAGGGGTGTCTGGAGGGGTTGGGTGCAGCAACCCTCCCCCAGAAGGTCTGTGGGGAGAAAATCCGGTAAATTTTGACTGGTGCGGTGAAGCCGCGACAGTTAACATTTCTCAAATTCACTTGAACTTTATGGTTTTTAGAGAATTTTACCAGATTATTTATTGCCCAGGTAGCCTACCGGAATTTGCTGAGGGAATCTACCACAATCTTGCTCTAGGAATCTACCGGAACTTGACTCAAGGAATCTCCAGGAACTTGACTAAGGAATCTACCGGAACTTGTCTTAGGGAATTTACTGAAGGTTGGACCAGAGGATCTACCAGGCTTTGCTCCTCGGAATCTACCAGAATTTGGCTCTGGGAATCTACCCGAATTTTGCTGTTTACCGGATGATTATTACGGGGATGAACCCGACACACAACTTATGCCTCTGGCCCCGGCCAGGAGCCGAAGTGGGATTATGAATTTATAACCCGTCTAGGTAAAGACGGAGTATGGTAAAAGATGAAAAGAATGTAAATTGAAAGAGGGAATGTATTATGTAAATTGTAAAAATTGTAGTGTTTAATGGTTGGTATGTTTTTATCTGCTTGTTGGTATGTTTTTATCTGCTTGTAAAGTTTTTGTTTGCTAAATAGCTACCCAAAAGGGATTCCTACCTGCCTAGGTGCCCTGGATCTCCATGTCCGGGCCGAGTTCCGGCTATAACCTCCACGGCTAACCCCCCTGGACACAACCTCCACCATGGCGGAATCCCCCAGTACCAACCCTCCTCCCCCCGGACATGTCGGACGTGCTGAGAAAATTTTGCAAAGAAAAATATGTTTTTTTTTTTCATGAAAAATATATATAGAGACGAGCGGCCAGCGAGTCAGACATTTACATTTAACTCGCGTGTCTAGGGAAAATCCGTAAGTGCTCGTGGTCAAAACGTGTCTAATAAGTTTTGTTTTTCTGTATATTTGTTTCCGGGGGGGGGGGGGGGTTATACCATTTATAAATATTAGCGAAAGACAAAAATAATCCTCAGAGTCAGCCAGTAATTGAACCAAGGGCCGTCCTTCGCAAATCAGGCGACCCTCTACCAATTGATCTATCGAGGGGTTTTGGTACCGGAGGGAGTGGGGGGGGGGGGGGGTCGCTAGGGGTTTTGGTACCCGGGGGGTCGTCGGGGGGGTGGCCGATGAGGGTTTTTGCGGGGGTTATGTCCGGGGGAAGGGGCCTCCGGGCCTGGGTAAATATTCTATGTTATGACCCAGTCTGTAGAAAGGCAGGTTTTGTCTCTGGCTGAAGTGCGATCCTCTTGGGATCCCAAAACGTAAGTGAGGGATACCGGATACCTATGACTTCGTAAAAGTTGTCCGTCCGTCTGTTGACCGTCTGTCTGTTAGCACGATAACTCTCGAAGGGGTTAAGATATTCTGTTCAAACTTGGCACGAGGACTCTTTGTGTCAAAGTACTGGTCAGATTCCAAGATGGGCTCTGTAGCCTTATATTTAGGGGTGGGGTTTCAAATTAAGGGGCGAAGCAACATTTTGTAAGAGCTAATGAGATAGTCAGTCAGGGGTAAGGAGACATGCTGAATTCGAACATGATTTTTTGTTTCTCGCCAGTCAAGTAGTTCACCCGGAATCCGGCAAAACCGGAAAATTTGCAAAAAGTAAAAGTTGAATCTGAAGTCGATTAGAGGTTCGTTTCAGAGTTAAGGAGACATGCTGAATTTGATATGACAATTGTCTTGTCGCCCTACAAGTAGTTCGCTCGGAATCCGGAAATTTATAATGAAGTTTTAAACCCAGTTATGTCGTCGATGTAGGATGAGGAGACATTCGGTTGCAGCTTTCGACCATAATAAAGATAAACAAAAAGTGTCTGCGATCAGTTTAGTTATATCTAAAGTCCCAACCGGCATTTTCTGTTTCGAAAACGCAGAATGCATCCCACAAGTGTCTGGCGATTAATGAAATTTGTCGACCAGTTTTCGGAAAAAAACAGGTGGCTATACCAGTCCCTACCCTACCTCTTTGTCCTACAGGCGAAAGCTTTGCGCGTTGGTGACGACACACTTTGTTTATTCTATGGACGCTGGAGGGGTAGTGACTTCGGTCGCGTGTATACATGCTCAGTGTTTCTTGGGTTTAATCAAATGACCAAGTCCAAAACACGCCAGTGATTCTCAGGAAGAACGAGAAGATGTCGCACTAACGATTCAAAATCAACGATTCAAATCCTGTTTCAACCAATCATGGTGATCGTCGGGGACAGCTGTGGTGCCGCTTCCGGCTCTTCCGCTAGATACACGGCGATTTTGCATCGGCAAGGAGAGTTAGTGATCAAGAGTATTTACACCTAGCGTAGCCTACGTATTCTTTGGGTTTAGTCATGGCAGTCTGTCGTATCGGAGGGTCGAAGGGGTTGAGATATGTTGTTCGAACTTCGTATGAGGATTCACTGGCAAAGTACAGGCCAAGTTCGTAGGTGGGTCCTTTAGCCCTGTATTTAGAGGCAGAGGAGGGGGTTTCCAGTTACGGATAAAAAAAATATGCTTTATAAGCTAATGAGTCGTTTAAGGGGTAGGCAGGCCCGCTGAAACCACATCTAAACTTAGTTTTCTTGCCGAATTAAATGATTCACCCGGGATTTGGCCGAAAATTGAAATTTGGTTGAAGCTCAAAGTTGTTTCTGAAGTCGCTTAGAGATTCCGTTTCGGGGTAAGGTGACATGTTGAATCGAATTTGGAACTTTTCCTCGACGGATAAGCTGGCAAAATATTCGAAAGTTTCTAGCTCTTTTGCTCTGCATACTGTTCGCCGGGAATGCTGCTAAAATACGAGGAATTTGGTAAAAAAAAAATCTAAAAGATAAATATTCCTTTAGCCCACGCTGACTGCGAATCATATTTGATAGTGCAAAACGGATACGTCAGCTGAATTTTATTAGAGCTATGTTTAGGCCCTTAAATATTCCTTGAGCTTACTATTTTCAGCCCGACGAGGACCCATGCCAAAAAGGGCCGAAATATCGCTGCTAAAGCATCGTAGCTGACGTATCAGTTTTATGCATTATTTGAATATATGTTTCGGCCCTTCTTGGCAAGGGTCCTCTTCAGGCTCAAAGCTGCTCAAGTTGGAAAAAACGAACTTGTGGAAAAACAAATCTGAAGAGGACCCTTGCCATCGAAATAGCTCTAATAAAATTCAGCGGAAGTGTCCGTTTTGCACATGAAAATACATACCTTAGGCGGATCTTAAACATACACTGGACAGAAAGGGTCGCAAACCTGGCAATTCGCCAGATGACAGTGCAGCCCCTTATTACTGAAGTCATCAAGATCCGCCGCTGGAGGTATCTGGGCCATACAATCAGGATGGGAAGCACCAGACTCCCCAACGCTATCCTCCAGTGGCATCCGGGGGGATCCAGACGAAGAGGGCGACCGAAGAACACTCTTCGCCGTACCTACCAGTCGGACCTTCACAATATCAACGCGTCTATCCAGCCCGAATGGGAAGATGTGTGGGCAGCGGCCCTTATGAGAGACGACTGGCGACTCTTCTTGGATGCCCTAAGCGCCTCTGGAGGTGCAGGAGGAACTAAGGTCTAAGGTAATCCGTTTTGCACTAACAAATATCTTTCTAAAAGACCTTTCCGAAGTCGATTAGAAATGAGATACTGCAGCAAACATGCTTGCTGAATCCATATCTGAACTTGGTTTGTCATTTGATTAGTTATTTGGCCATAAGTTGCGAAAAACTCCAAAATGGTAACATTTTGTTTGTACATATTCAAGTAGTTGAGGATAAATACCAAAATGTTAAAAGTGTCTGGCGAAGACTCGGAAATCTACAAGATTTGATTATCTGGATCAAGAAGTCCAATAAATATTACATTTTTTGGGATCCCGACCGAAATCTTTGGTATTGTTGTCAGGCCCGTATCCAGGAATTTATTTAGGGGGGGGGGGTCGCCTTTCTGGGAGGGGGGGGTTTGCCTGCGGGTCGGACAAAAAAGTACAAAAATGACAAAGATCAGAGGGAAAAGCCTGTAAAAATGATGATTTGTGTATGTTGGGGGGGGGGGAGGGTCAACCCCCTACCCCCCCCCCCTGGATACGGCCTTGCTTGTTGTCATAGTACAGGCTCTTAATCTATTGTAAAAAAGTAAGTGACAAAGTATTCATTTCGTCTTTGTAAATATTATCGACATGATTCTTGAACGTGTTGATGGACTGACAATCTGCCGTTTCGTCCGGAGGTCATTCCGGTGAGTAGCTACCCGATTCTGAAAACACCATTTCCCAAAGACTGATCGAAGATCAGAATATCTTCAGCCGTTAGTTCACCATGCCATGACAAAGCTTAAACTCCTCAATCAGGCCAACACGGTGGGGCAGTGTTGCCACTTATACCGCATTTCGCGGCATAATGCCGCAATTCGGAGGGAAATGCCGCCGAAAGTTTTGATTATGCCGCATACCGCAATTATGCCGCGAAATCGCTTTTTATACCGCATTGTTACCGTACCTAAAATCTCTCCAACTTGAAGTTTGTAATCTTTCGCAATTGTCTGGCAAAATATGTCTTTTTTGCCCATAAAACGGAGATTTCAACACCGCGTTTTTGCGGAAGTCAACTGCGGACCATAATTAATGACCTACTCGGCACCTTGTCCCGTGGGAGACCACTGTGTTCGAAAAAGGGTTGAGTTTGCAGGTTTGAGATTCTCAGTTGCTGAGGTCGACAGTCGTCGGTCCTTAAAGTCTTTGATTCATGTCGGCCGAGAAGGTGGGAGACACCATCATTTTTCGATGGGTCTGATTTTACGAACACACTGTTACCTTTGTTTTCCCCAGAATCCTCACGGTAGCCAACGTTATCCAGAAAATACTTGAACACAATTCACTCTTGAACGTCAATCCGCCATTGCTACTTAACTATTCATTGATCTCCTGACGCTTGTCAAAGATTACTAGACGCTTCGAGAAGGCATGTAAGAGGATCACAAGAACTAAGTACATCACCATGTGGACGTTTAGATGTCGAAAGAAGAAATCATCGGCCAGTTTGACATTTTTAGGTCTCGGAAGCTGAATATTATTTAGCTCAGTTTCAGAATCTTCAAGAAATCACTATAACGAATTTAGTATAATTTTACGGCGTTTGTTTACTGTCATCTAGTTTACATCCTTAATTCTTTGGACTTACGGGAATTAACAAGAAAAAACAGAAAACAAAATACTGAAAGAAATTGATCATACAAATAATTAGTCTACTTTTTCTACACATTTTCCGTATGCCTGCTACAATAAAAACGTTTTGTTAGATCCAAAGTCAAACTATGATTCCATACTCTCCATGTGGGGCGCTTCTGACCAGCGCCGCTAGATGACCCAGCGGTCGGATCGAGCAGTGGCTTCATCTTGGGTCTTGGGTGGGGGGGGTTCTAGACGTTGCAAGTGCTAGAATGCTTATGATATAACTCCTTTAAGCCCGTGAATGTGGTAGCATCTTCACCTGTTCATTGTCGTCATTAAAACTAATGACGGGATATTTCTAAAATTTGGTTTTGATGTAGTAGTTGTGACTTTTCACTGTGTAGCGTTCCATGCGATGAGCTTTATTTGAAATTGAATTGAGATCGCAAAGTGATTCTTGACTGTGTCATGCATTAAGTCACAACTACCGAAGGAAATTTTTTTGAACTTTCTCCTCGTTCTGTTATTTTAGTTTCCGTATTTAAGGGATTACATGTGGAACCTGTCAGGTGCCAATACGTACTTAAAAGAAGTTAATTCGGAAGCATTCTCACATTTGCAATGTCTAGATCACTTTCTAGTAAAAATAGCAGAAGAGAATACAAAAAATTACTTCAGTGAGGACCTGCAACTCAAAAGGAGTGGATAAAAGGAATAACTATAGACAGTTTTTTGTATTCCCTTCAACTTTTTTCTATAAATTTCCGGTCCATTTTTTTAAAATTCTGTCCATTGTCCGTATTAAGAAGGTAGGTCCCGTTTTCGTTTGCAAGGGGTTCTGTTTTCGGTTAGCCAGATGGGTCCCCTTTTCGTTTTCAAGGGGTCCTGTTTTCGTTAGCCAGAAGGGTCCCGTGGCAAGGGGTCCGGGGTCCCGTTTTCGAGAGGACCTAAAAATGAAGGAGATATGTTTTGCTAAATAATGCATGCCCGAAATAAGGGACATGATTTTCAATCATAGCTCCCGATTATGAGGGCTTATTTAATTAGCCTGCTCTTTAACACCCAACATTGTAACCCTCCAATCATACTCCAATTAACCCTTTGGAGGCTACCTACGCATGGCCGTGACCTTGCACGCCTCGTTCATAGATGCAATGCTTCCGGCACTTTTGCAGTCTCAAAGCCTTAAAAGAGTTAATGAGCTTGATTGAAACCTATTGAGGATGCAACGACGTTGCGGAATTCATTACACCTTCATGGTAAACTAATAACTAAACTAATAAATTGTAAGATTCTTAAACCAAAATCAAAGTAAGTGCACTAACATTTTTCAGTGAATAAGAATTACGGATGGTTCCGAAACACGTAACCTATTCTACATAATATGCACATAAGATTTTAATTCTTGAAGAAGAATTGAGCTTCTAAGCTACTACTATCGTAGGAGCTCACCTATGACCTGTTATAGACGAAAGAAAAAAAACGCGAGAGAAGGAAGATGTAAGAAAACCTAGGTCTTAATAAAAAACATGTTACGATGAGTACGGTACGAAGACCTACGGCTTAGCTGTGAAAAAATCCCCACGAAGTTTTCCCGCCGCTTGATATACTCACACATATTTGAATTTTCGCCAATACAAGGGAACAGAAGTATGCGCGACACCTCGTCCCACACGTCGACACTGATTTGTGTGTTGTTTGTTTTACGGTATTTTCAAGGCCTGGAAAAAGAAAGAAAATTCCAATAAATAAAACAACAGACTCACGCCCTTTCTATCCTGTGTTATAAGGACCCTTCGCTGTTTTTCTATCTGCTTAAAATAACAGATCATTTCATTATTTGGACTTCAATATGCCTCTAAATTTGAATTTCGCCAAATGTTGAACCATAAGAGCTTGGTCACACTTGGCTCATTTCCTGGCTTTTTGGGTTGCGAAGGTAGAAAAAAGAAAAAGAACAAGATACAACTAATTCTGAATGTTGTCTTTTTAAATTCAGGAGATCAACTAGAGGAAAATAGCATGTATAATTATGTTACAGGAACCTTAATTGACCCCTAATTGCAGTCTGCTCATTATCCCCAAGCTGCCACAAAGCCCATCAAATCTCAGATTCCCTAGGGATTTTCAGTTCTTTGTCGAATAGGCCGCGTTGTGCTCAAGTTCTAAATCATAAAAACGTCTGATACGAGTCACGAAAACCGTGTTGGTATTTAGTGGAAACGTACTTGTGAGTTGTGGGCCAAGCAAACGATCGTGGGAACTTTTTCGAGCCTAAGTACTCTATATGAGTAAGTCCCAAACACGCCAGTGAACCTTTGGAAGAACAAGAAATGCCAACGAACATCAAGAATATCGAGCCTCTATGTGGAGTCGTAGAAAAACGCCTCATGTATACTAGAGACTATTTCTGCTGCGATTTGCCCTCGGAATCACGATCGATTGCAAATCATGGGACTTTGCTGGCATCAGTCTTGAAGGCTAAGACACTGCTATAACACCTTTCTTTCATTCACCACCCTCCCTTTAATCTCCTATGCCCTCACTTTATTATTTCGGTTCCGCTACGTCCGGAACCTGTGTGACTAGTTGCAACGACGTATACCCTGGGGTACCGGCAATTGTTGATATAACAGTTCTAATTATCAAATTGGCTATTGAGCCGCCATCCACTTCAGGGTCAACAGGACTGACGAAAATAAGATGTTTACCCTTCAGTAGTGTGCACACCGCTTATCGCAAACCGTATTTGGCTTTCACTCTCCGTTGTTGCGCCAATGTCAAGTTCAAGAGCAAGGTCCTTGACGTGCAGGTGCTCATCAAGTTTTGTATTTTCCAAGCGAGCGCAAATCGTTTGATGGGTAGACGTGGGTACTAATTCAGTTTCGGCAAAAACCGAAGTAAATGTGAAGATAACATCGACTTGATTTGGCAAAATTCAACTACCAGTCAGTCAGAGTAGCTAGTTAAAGCACAACTCCTACTAGAAATGATCTTTTCACTATGAAGTGGATCAGAAATTT
Source organism: Branchinecta sandiegonensis (assembly GCA_030848855.1). Lineage (NCBI taxonomy): Eukaryota > Metazoa > Arthropoda > Branchiopoda > Anostraca > Branchinectidae > Branchinecta > Branchinecta sandiegonensis. The sequence goes on from JAUPMV010000010.1 coordinate 11,583,174, forward strand.
TTTTTTTCTCAAAAATACCATTACTTTCCATCTGAACTTAGCGATTTTCTTGTTAGCGCTTGACGACGCGCAGCCTTCCTGCTCTCCGCGTAGAATGAGTAAAAAAAAAAATTCTCATCACCTTGTGTGTGAAAGAGTTGTCTGCGGACCTTGAAGATTCTGGCAAACTTTGCGTTGTGTAACGGGCAAAACTCGGCACGGCGGAAAAGGAACTAAAAATTCGTAGGCAGAAAACGAAACAAGGAGAAAGAAGGAAATTTCAAAAGTTTATAATTCCATAAGGGAGCTAGGTATGTTATTAAAGGCAGAATAAGCAGGAGGGGTCCTTTAAGGGCTCCTAAAAACACCTGAATGAATATTTTGAGAATTTATTTTATCATTTATTACGAAGCTGCACTGTTCAAAGTTACATAACGTTTAAAGAAGCATACCTCTACTGTAATTTAACATCTTATGAATTAATATGAAGAAAAAGAAAAAAATTCCCTATCTTCCCCAAAGAGCGCCACGTAGGCAGAGATGGACGCAATTGTGGTTCCAACAAAATCACCATCAGGCTGGTGTAAAATCCATGATCGAATGGAAAAATAATAACAAGACCTAAGGTTTCAATGGCATCCCAAAATTTTAGTATTTGGTGGACTTTTTAATCCAGGGAATCAGGTCTTTCCTTAAGTTACTTAAAACCGGATAACCGGTCTTCGTCAGACTCCTTAAACGTTTTTACTATTAAAATTTAGCCCTAATCAGCCGCTTTAAACTAAAACATGAAGGATACCGTAGTGTTTTTTTTTTTTATTGATAAATTAAAGCGAATGGCTAATCAACCGAGAAAACCAAGTTTAAAGGAGACCTGAATGAATAGTACCAAGTATCATCCCTATCTATATGACTTCCGTTAACAGTGCCCGCAGAAAACCCAATCCAAATACGAAATAGTGTTTCCAAGCTATGATTTTTGCTCCATTTTGCATCTGTCCTTATTTCAGTACCGAACAATTTTAGAAATGAACAGATGTCTCCAATCAATCCTTCTTCTGGAATAGTTTTTAACCAATTAAGCCCAAACGTATATCTAGAAGAAATGCCAATACCATCCTGTATAAGATAAGTTTTAAACGAACTGCAATTTTTGTCTTTGAGTCTGCATGTGCAAACCTCCAGAAACGAACATCCCTGTTTTGAAAACGTCACGCTCAGGAGAAGAATGCTCTCCGCGGCCATGTCTGTAAATGCATTCTCCATGGTCTGTTCAAGTATGATTTCATTGTTCAGGTGTCCTTTAAAAATGGATTCAGCATCTGTGTTTACCCCTGTAAGTTATGTCTTCTTCGATGAACTTCCTTGTTTTAGCTGTATTCTTGTCCAACAGGAAAATAAAATTCAGACGGGTTCAGCATCGACATTTTGGGATCCCAGAACGTAAGTAATCGTAATCGTAATCGTAATCGTAATAGCTGGAGGGATACCTATGGCATCGCAAAAGCTGTCAGTCTGTCATCACGATAACTCTCGAAGGGAATGAAATATTTTGATGAAACTTGGTGTGAGGGTTCTTTGGGTCAAGGGTAAGGTCGAGTTCTTAGATGGGCTCTGTAGCCTTACATTTAGGGGTGAGGGAGGGGGTTCAAATTAGTGGGCAAACAAAATATTTTTAAACAGCTAAAGTGATAGTCGATTATGGGGTAAGAGGACATGCTGAACACAATGATGAAAACCATTTTCAAGTAGTTCGTCCGGAATCCGGAGAAAACTGGAAAGTTTGTTAAAAGCAAAAGTTTTATTTAAAGTTGATTAGATGTTCGATATAGGGATACGAAGACATGCTGAATACTTATGCGAAAATCATTCTCTACCCGGATAACTAGTTCGCCCGGAACTCGGACAAAGCCGGAAAATTTGTTAAAAGCAAAAGTTTTATTTAAGTTGATTAGATGACAGATTTAGGGGGAAATTTGTTACAAGTTTATGTTTTATTTGAAGTTGATTAGATGTTCTTTACAGGGTAAGGAGATACGCTGAATCCGTTTCTAAACTTTCTTTTTTTGCTGGACAAAAAGTTCGCTCAGAATTCGGCCAAAACCGGAAATTTGGAAGAAGTAAAGCAGGAAGTATCGATCAGTATCGTTGAAATAGAAATGGCTTATGGAGGTATATTAATCTGTTTCCAAGTTTCAGTAGCAAATATGTTCAAGGATTCTGGCGAAGACAAGACCCAATTGTCTGGATCAAATATTAAACTTTTCGGATCCCATCGAAACCTTTGATCTTGTTAATCGAAGCCAACCGGCTCTAAAACTTCGCAAAATGCGTGCACTGGCTGGTGAGTGGTGAAACCGAGGGGCAAACCAAGAACCTTTCGATCTGCAGTCTGACGCACTAACGGTTGAGCCAACCTTGTCTGTGTTACTTTTAGACCTGCCAACTTTGCAATAAGAAATTTCAATAGTAGACTTAAAAACTTAACTTTCCGAGTCTACCGAATTTCCAGGTTTTTGAGAATTTCGGTGGAATCACCTGTCTGACAAGAAAATAAATTTCAGAAATAGGTTCATTGCGTGTTTTTACCCCAGATGCGTACCTCTAATCGACTTAAGAATGACCTTTTATTTTTACCGAATTTCCCTCTTTGTCCGGATTCCGGGCGAACTACTTGTCCGGCAAGAAACTAAAGCTTAAAAACGAATTCAGTATGTATACCACTAAATCGAATCAGGTTTAGATAAAACTTTTACTTTTTTTCGGTTTGGCCGGATTCCGGGCGAACTATTTGTCCGGTGAGAAAATCAATTTCAGATACGGGTTCAGCATGTTTCCTGCCCACGAGATCGACGATATTATTGTAACAGACAACACTTGGGATGTAATCTGATGTGTTTGAAAGCATTATGTATGAAATGTTATGTGTAACAAGCAGTCCAGGAAGAGCCGAAAAACCGCCAAAAAAGCATCTGCTGAATTTTTCGGCATCCTGACGACAAACGAAAAAGTCAGCAGATGCTTTTTTGTCTGTTTTTCTGCTCTTCCTGGCAATGCTTGTTCTGCATAACATAATGTTTCCAGATACATACATTCATTCATTCATCCCAAGTGTTGTCTGTTACGCATTGTCTGTTGCAACCGCGCATCCTCCGGTTATCTGTTATGAAACTTCTGAGAGTGTGATATAATAGAATGGAATTTATCTGCAGAATAGGCCATACATATTAGCCAACAGTGTATCACCCAGCAATCAGCAAGCTACTCTTGTATTGTTCGACCGTTCGAGGATATGGTTTGACCAACGCCTCAACAGCTATCGAATCTACTGTCACTAGCTACGAAAACCGTCTTCTTGAATTATATCATGAATGACATATAATAAAGATCGGTAGTGTTTGCGACAATATAGATGTTTTTTTTCTATCCTTTCATGTATTCTGTCCTTATCTTTGTTTATTTGAAGAGTAGATTTTTGTTGTTCTCGAGGCCAAATTCAAATATATTTAATACACTTAATACAATACCACACTAAGATACTGTCATTAGTGACAGTAACCATTACCCATCCAAATCGAAATTATCGCCCCAATCGTCCAGCAAAAACAGCGTCCGTGTCAAAAATTAAATCACAGGACTAGTTTTTTCATTATAGTGGTATTTGAAGACAACTTACTTTAATAAGATATTTATAGTCGGTAGAAGCTTCAGTTATTTATTACAGGTTTGTTTCCTTCCCCGAAGTTGAACCAGAGGATTGACAGCCTGACGAGGACCCTTGCCAAAAAGGGCCGAAATATCGCTGATGAAGAATCGTAGCTGACGTACCCGTTGTAAACATTGTTTGAATAAATGTTTCAAAGTCAGCTTGGGCTCAAAGAATATTTAAATCGAAATCACCAAACTGGATTGTGATTTAACGCCACGAGTTCCAAACAAATCTTTACAGAATAATTACTGTTGTTCACACTTTTCAAGAAGTATGGCTTCAATTGATTTTTAAGAGTATTTGTTGGAATTTCAAGGTGAATATCACTATGATAATCGCACCATACTCTTCGTATCGTATTTCTGAAGGGACCATTATAAAATTATTAAAGGTTTTGGGTTGTACTGCGATTACACGTGTTGTGATCGTTATTACATTACAGTTTGTTCCAGTAAATAAATCGGGTTCATACAAATAATCAGGTAGAGAAGTAGATTGATGTTTTTTTTCCTGAATAGCCTAAAATTGCATGGAAAACGGCAAAAGATTCAATCTTACGCACTTTTACACCTTGCCCTTACGGCCGTTATGATAACGCAAAACGCTTCCATAGTTCTCCGTAACATAAAAAATACCTGTAATTCCAGTTGTTTACCCTGAAAAACATAAAGCAAGGTGACGTAAAAGAAGGTGCAAGAAGAAATTAAATAAAAGGAATTGCTCACTGCATGTTCGAATTTACACTGCATGTTCGAATTTTTTATTCTCCACAGTGCTTGTATAATGTATTTGTATTTTTGTGTAAAATTAAAAAACTTGAACTAAATTAATTAAAAACTTGAGCTTGAGAAAGTTTGCCATTATGTGTAGGAGACGCACCTTAGATTTCTGAGAAAAAAATACGCAATAAGTTGTGTTCGATGAAGGCAGTAAGAAAATGAGAATAAACAAAACTAATTCTGCAATTTCACGCGTCGGCTAGTCTCGAGTGTTCCTCTGTGGTGTGAAAGATTAGCACGCACGCAGACAGCAGGAGACTGCAAAGTAAAATTTGGCGTTTTACTTTAGTTACTTTTAGAATAAATTCTACCAACCTTCTTTAAAGGACCCCTCGCATTGTTTAAAGGACCCCTCTTACTTATTCTGCCTTTTATAATATACCTAGCTCCCTTATGGAATTATTAGTTGCTTAAATCCCCACTTTTCTCAATTGTTTCGTTTAGTGCATACGAAGTTTTAGCGCTTTTTCGGCCTTGCCGAGTTTTGCTCGTCACAGAACGCAAAGTTTGCCGGAATCTTTAGCGTCCGCTTACAACTCTTTCACATATAAGGGTATGAGAATCTTCTGTTTTTTAATTATTTTATTTTGTTAGTTTCCCCAATTTTGTACCAAGGTGCGTTCAGTTTCAAATGTTTTGCGCCCAGCCGCCGCGTCGGAGAGCAGGAAGGCTGGATAGAGTCGATAACCGCTTAGAAGAAAATCGTAAATTCTAGGTAGAAAGTAAATGGCATTTTCGGAAAACTTTTTTCTGACCCAAAAAAAAGACCCTTTCTAGTAAGAGTTGTGCTTTAATGATCCCCTCGCTACGGTTTATGTTCCAGTGTCTAAAAATACTTTAAAAATAGGCTATGCGTTCAACAAATTACCCACGACCTAGGCTGTTTTAAGAGTTTTTCCAGGCTCGTTCGTTGACTTCTAGCAAAAAACGTTTTTTCTGATGAACAAACTTCTCGCAAGTATCAATCGATGGCATGTTACGTATCGAAGGTAGCTAAACAGGGAAAATGAGAAAATCAATGAGGTGTCGTTAAGGGGGCGAGTAGCCTATGTGTTGTATGAAATTCGGGTCTCCGGGTTTCAGAGTGGTTTAAGCGATTACGGAAGTCGGTTGCATTAGTTTTAAAGCTAAGAAAGGTCCTGTAAATAAAAATTTCATCCGAAATTTTGTTAGAGTAAACACGTTTTGTAGCTTTTTTCGTTGACCGAGGTAAGCTTATAGAAAAACTATCAAGTCCAAAAGTTGAAGACTTGTTTGTCAATGACGTTACGTTGCAAGTTTAACGTTTTGAAAGTAAGGTTACTGTATTTTTTTATTTTTTTTTATACGAGTCTCAAATAAGAATGTCAAATGTTAATTCCTAGTTCATTGCTTTTGAGTTTTTTTTTTTTTTTTTTTTTTTGGGGGGGGGGGGGCATGTTTCTTGTTGATAGAGCCTTGACGGCTTGTCAGTTCAACTTCAATCAGTGATAAGGCCCGACACGATCGAGACGTGGCCAACACTCGTCAAATGAAGGCTTTTCCTATATGCTACCAGTCTTCTGCTGGTGATCCTGTCAATCCCACAAATGCGGCGGTCTCCGACTGTGTGGCAAAGTGGGGGGGGGGGAGAAGATGGTTGGACTAAGGTTAAGTCCAATTGTGCTTCACATATTGGCCTTCCATCTATTTTCTTGTTTTTTTTTTCTACCCACGTAGCAGTCTTTTCAAACTGGATTTGACAGATGCTACGTCTCCTCGTCCCTCGATGACATTAATCCCTAACTTACCCTAAACAAAGTTCTAACAATATTCACTTTAACCTATCAACCTTTACAACTATTAAATAAATTTCCTTTTTTACCGTTAATCTAATCATGTTTTTCTGTTTGTTTTACATTTAAACCTAAAAATATAACTTTACTACCTTTAAAATTAATTCAGGCAAATTTCATAGGCTCAATCAGCAATATTTATGTTTCCTTGGTTTTAGTCGTTTGTGGGTCAAAATGGCCCCGTTTGAATTAAGTTGAATTTATTGAACATAAATTAACTTTATTATACACCAGTAGGGCCAGCAGCGAGGCTAGTCTCATCAACAATTTGTGAGGCTTTCATTGTGCGCTTGGGTCGGGGCTGAGCCCCGAGGGACCGTGTTATGCCTCGCCCTCTCTGACATAGAGGTGAAAAGTCGTTGGACCAGAAGAATTTTCTTCAAGAAAATAAGAAATAAAAGTTGTTAGTTGTGATTCAGGTTGCATCTTGTGAAGATGTTCAGATTCGTAGTGATTGGATCAGTCCTCGCTTATGCCTCAGGTAGGAACATATTAATAATCACCTTGACTCTGTTATTGTTTGCAAACACGATTTGAACGACGTCTGAGCTTATTTGTGTGTAGATTAAGGTCTTGGCGTCTTACTTTCTTTAGAACGTTTGATAGATCTTACTTGTGGAACAATATATAGAGACGACGGGTCAGTAAGGGACAAGTACCGTGGGTCCCATTGACTGAATCAGAACCGGACAAGGGTGTTAACAACAATGGGACGGAACCCCAAGCCGAATATCTTCAGTAATATTTTTTAAACAGCCAGACATCCACCTACAGCTCCTGATACTCAGAGGCATTACTAGCCAAAATGTTTCAGAAAAAAACGACCGTTTTTTAGAAAAAATCGACGGTTTTCAGAAAAACCGACTGTTTTAAGGACAAAATCAACTGTTTGTACGAAAAACCGCGTCGCTTTGCGACGACTCATTTTTTACCCCCGCACCCCCAAAACGTGTTTATGTGTTTACTATAGTCATTACTGTGCTGTTCTCTGTCTACTGTAATCTAATTGTAAATTAGAGAGTCTCGAAGGTGGACCTCGTCCTATTTTCTAATATCTTCCCGCTCCTTCCTCCTTACAAACATATACCTTCGAATATCAATAATAATAATAATAACTTTAAAATCCCGAGGGCCATAGCAAAAGGACAACATTGCAAAAAACATAAACCAAATAATAATATCGCTGATAAGCAAACATCACAAAATTACTTCATCAAACTCCAAAAGTATGTTTCTGTGTTCCATTGCCTACCTGAGGAAACGACATAACCTTTCTACACTTGTAAGGCATTCGTCACCAATTGTCCTAACTAGCCACCTCTCATCAAACAATATTTTATTCTTAAAAAAAAGTACCGAATATTTGTCTTCTCGTCAAATTATTGCGTTCATTCGTCGTCAACAAATATAAAAAATTTGGCGTTAAAATTTGGAGCCGCGTGTTAGAACTTCGTTTTGAAACCTTGGCAAAGGAAGGAGCCAAAATTCTCTCGTACCACACGTGTGACGGGCATTTTCTAGTACGCACGCCAGGACCGGGATCCTCTCTCCATGACTAGAATTCCTGGCTGGATTTCCGGATGAGTTGAATTTTCCGACCGGAAAGAGGAAAATAAGGAAGTCAGTCAGCTTGGCGGGTCTGTGCATTCGGGGCTTAAGATACAAACTCCTTCCAGCATCAAGTATTCCTGCGTGACTTGTCAATCCCCTCCATTCTAACTCTCTGCCCATTATGTTATTGAGCGAAATTTTCATTGTTCTCCGAGTTCGAGTCTCCGAAGTCTGACAAAGACTGAATTTGGCAAAAATCACGAACAAAACACTGTTGCATGAGAATTTCCCACAGTCGTCAAAATTTTCCCATGGCCAGCCAAACCCGATTAATGAAGGACGGTGACACGCCCACGGTCTAACTGTCAGAAAAAAACTCACCTTGTCCTAGAAAACAATAGACTTTTGTTTCGGCTGAATAATTTAACTCCAACTGCAGTTTTCAAGGCTTTCTAGTCGTTCAGGTTTCTGTAACTGAAATCGTTGGATGCCCCTCGACTCGACTCGAATAACCATTTTTCGTTGCATTTGCCGTTATTGTAGTTAAAATTGTTATTTCGAGTCGACACTAGATATTTACGAGAATGAGTGCAAAAGATGAAGTAATGACGAACATTCGAAGAGACAAAAGTTCTGAATGAATGAATGAATGAACTTTATCACCCGTAAAGTGTAAAACACAAAATACGGAGTATAGTGAAAGAAACAAAACGATAAATAACGGAAAAAACAACAACGAAAAATCTAACAAAACAAAATGAACAAGCTACCCGATGAAAAATTTGTAGCCTGCGTAGTTGTATGGTAGTTGTACGAAAAAGTTGCATGTAATAGCAAAGAATGCTATCATTTAATGGTGCCTCAGACTGGTCCAGTCTTAAGTAGTAGTATCTAGTAGCATCCTGTCCTGCCATAGTAGCATCCAGTCTTGCTAATAGTAGCATGCAGTAGTATGCAGTAACACGGTAGCGTTGAAGTAGAAGCATGTAGTAGCATCAGTTAGTACTGCATGCTACTTTTTCGTACAACTTCGTACTACTATTTTGAGATTAATTTTTCATCGGGTAACCAGCATCAGTAAAAAATAATGTCCGCAGAGGGTCGTACACGTGAATTAAGTTAATGGTCTTTTTTTACATAGGTCCAGGGGCGTCGCAAGGGGGGGGGGGGGGGTGCAGCACCCCCCACCTTTTTGAGATTCGGTAAAATTTTGGGCCAGAGGCCCAAAATTTTACTAAAACTGATATGTATTTTTTCGATCGCAGAACTGTTCGACGTATTTACGGGGATTCGGTAGTTATACAGAATCCTAAATAGGCCATCTGTACAAATCTCCTCAGTATAATGATCGGGATTCGGTATAATTGCCAGTATTCGGTAGTTGTCACGAATTTGGGGAGAGAATTTACTCAAATCATTTGGTAATTATTCGGTATATTTCGGTATATTACTATTACTATTCGGTATATTTATCGAGATTCCGTAGTTACACAGAATCCCGAATAAGCTATTGGTTCAGATTTATTCGGTATCATGATTAGGATTCGGCAATTTCTTCAGTATAATTTCCAGGATTAGGAAGTTAACCACGAATCCTGACTTTGTTCCAGTTTTGACGAAAGTATACCGAAGATGAATATTGTTCGTCAGTCTTTCGATACCAAAACAATTCGGTATAATGACCGGGTATGGTAGTTCTACAGAATCCCGAACATGCTATCGGTCTAAACTTATTTGGTATAATAACTGGGATTCGGTAATTTATTCGTTATAATAGCCAGGATTCCGAAGTTACCACGAACCTCGAAACTCAGAAGAGGTTAGTGAAGCACTGGTCGCAGACAAAGAATGATCTATGATATCATCGATAGTCCTTACTTTTATTTTGGATCCCAAAAAGAATTTATAATCATAAATATTTAGAAAATTCCGCCTGCAGCACTTTTCGTAATATTCTCTATTTTGTGGAAGGGCGCGTCATTTGACGGGGGTTTTAAGACAGTTTTAGGACTGAGATTTCGAAACAAAAAGCTAGAATTTGGATGGAAATTAAATCTGGCAGGAAAAAGCAGACAAAAATTTCGCCTGCGGCGCTCGCTTCATGTGACTATAGGTTTATGTGATTTTCCAACTTTAGCGATTTGAGCCTGAAGAGGACCCTTGCCAAGAAGGGCCGAAATATAGATCCAATAAAATTCAGCTGACGTATCCGTTTTCCGCTATCAAATATGATTCGCAGTCAGCTTGGGCTGAAGGAATATTTGTGATAATGGGTAGTATATTGACTAGTCTACAGTTGCTGCATAGTTCGTGGAGGGTGGTGGAGGAAAAGGCTCATGGCCTGCTAAGTCAAGGAGCACAGCGCGGACCTCTGTGCGAGGCTTCTAAGGCCGGAAGGTCGGTCCATCCGGTTTCTGGAACTTCTTAGAGTCTCGGTATTTAATCAACAGTAGATGATAGAATTTGTAAGAGAAGCAGTTAAATTTCGAAAATTTTCGCCTGCGGCGCTCGATTTAATTTTCTATTGGCTATAATAGATTGACGCTGTTGCTGCAATCATGCCCGGCCACATATTCTCCATTTGGGCTTCGCCCAAACGCCTGCTAATCGTTTTTCGTGCTGCCCTTTATTGTTACTCTTCCTACGTAATCGTTTCTGTTTCATAATTTAAAGCTCGAATTCTTAGTTCTAGGATTCGGTAAAATTTTTGAAAGATTCGGTAAAATTTTGGCTCTGCACCCCCCCCCCCCCCCCCCCACCGAAAATGCACTTGCCACGCCCCTGCATAGGTCATCACTCAAGTCTGAGTCCGAGAGGGCACTTTTAGTCCAAATCGAGCAATGACTTTTCTGTTTCGGTGCCATCTAGGGAGCCGGAGGAGGAATTTACAATAGTTGCGTTTTTGATGATACCATGGTATCTGTTACCACGGTCTAAAGTCGTTTTTGCAGTTATCGTGGTATCTGATACCACGGTCAAAAGGCGTTTTTGCAGTTATCGTGGTATCTGACCAGTTATCGTGGTATCAGATATTCAGATACTACGGTCCGACCGTGGTAACTGGTCTTGGTATCTGAAAAGTCATCTCACTTTCATCAAATTTTGTCAGATTGGTGAGAAAGAAGTTCAGCACTTAGTGATGTAACTGGATATCTGTTTTTCTTTTGGGATGACTTCGAAAAGTGCAATTTCGACAATAGTCGTTTTTGCAGAGCACCGTGTATCCGATACCACGATAACTGCAAAAACGACTAGTTGCAGATCCAGTTACCATGGTAACAGATACCATGGTATGAGCGAAAACGCAACTAATATTTGAAATAAGCCACTCCCAGAGTCTGGCGATCTTTTCTGCGAAACAGATGAGCCATGCCGACTAAAAATTGAAGCACAAGGGCGAAATAGGCGTTGTAAAGCGAACAAAGACTATTGCGGTTATAACGGCTAGGACATGGAACTTTAGTAGAATCTCCGTAGTGGCGGGGGGGGGGGGATCTTTGTCTCAGTGGGATGTCTTCTCGTCAAAGTTGAAGCAGTATTGGTCTCTGTCCCTCTCGGCATTGAATGCCAGTACTGTTGTCAGGGTCTCCATTTCTACCTCCATAAGCCGCATTCTTGCCGTCCCACAGCGGAGTCCCCCAGGGACTGACTCCTCGTGGTGCTTCGATTACTCCCTTTCAGATTAGTTGGGGAGTCATTGGGGGGGGGGGGAGTAAACCGTGGCTTGCGTTTTGGACTCACTCCTCGTGATGCTTCGATTATAATCACCATTACGGGACTCCCTTTCGGATTCGTGGGGGAGTCGTTTGGGGGGGGGGGGGGGAGCGAATCGCGGCTGGCGTTATTTTTTAAGTATTTTTCTGAGATCGATGTTGAGTTTATCACTGTGGTGGGATAATACCGACTTTGAGAAAAGGCATCTATTTTATTGTGATAAGGTGATAATTCTGATAATCAAATAAGGGAATCGTAGCCTAAAATTAAATGAATTCTCGGTCTCTTTCCCTCTCCTGCTCTGTTCGATGTCTAGTTTCCAACTTGCAGTAAAGTTTGCGAACTGGCGGCGTGCTATATAATCTGTTTTGTTATTAAATATATTTAGTTTATGACCCACCAAATATACATGGTGACAGCGGAGTAAAAGGAAAAAAGGAATAACAACACAAGTTAAAATCAACATAAAGCACGACAGTTTAGACTGAATTACTAACTTGGTCTACAAGCTTTATGAAAAACATGATGTTGATCATGAGGTGCTTGAATAGATGTTTTTAATAGAGACGCCGATTAGCCAATGATTGTTAGTATAATTTGGCACTTTCCGTTTACCTATTTCGCTTATTTTCTTCTAGCCGAGTTCAATTGTCCCAAACAAGATGGCCGTTTCCCGGACCCTGATCAGTGTGACAAATTCTGGGAATGCAACGAAGGCGTGGCTGAGCCAATGCTGTGCGAGGACGGCCTCGTCTACGACATCAAGAATAAACACTTCAACAAGTGCGACCATGTCTTCAACGTAGACTGTGGAGACAGGACAGAATTACGTGAGTTCTTTTGCATATAACCGCACTTGGTAGAAGGCATAGTTGAATTTTGCAAAGGTGCATACGCGAGTCATGGATTCCCTATTTCGCCGTTCCTGAGCAAGGAACTTAGTTTGTAATGGAGGGGGGGGGGTAGCTACCGGACGCTAAATGACTTCCCCCAAGCTCCCTGTTTTACGCCTTACTCAACGGTTAGAAAACCTATGAATTGGTAAAGTTTGTCCGTCCGTCTGTCCGTGTTTAGCACGGTGACTCGCGAAAGAGTCGAGGCAATTTGCTCAGACTTGTTGTCTCAAGTGTCTCAGTATAGGTCAGGTCGAAGGTTAACCCATAGCCTATCTTTAGAGGTGGATGAGGGGTTATAAATTAAGAAATATTTTGTTCAAGCTAATCAGTCTGTTGATATATGGTTAAGGAGACATGCTTCCCGATGAAGAATCTGTAGCCTGCGTAGTTGTATGATAGTCGTACGAAAGAGTTACATGTATTGATTGTCGTAAAGAATACTATCATTCAATGTGCATAAGACTGGGCCAATCTTAAGCAGTAGTATCCAGTAGCATCCTGTCTTGCTATAGTAGCATCCAGTCTTGCTAATAGTAGCATGCAGTAGAATGCAGTACTACGGTAGCCTTGACATAGAAGAATGTAGTAGAATCCATTCGTAACTGCATGCTACTTTTTCGTACAACTTCATACTACTATTTTGAGATAAATCTTTCATCGGGTTAATCCGTATCTGGACGTTCTATCTCGCCGGAGCAGTAGTTGCCCGGTATCCGGCAAAAAAAGATGTTTTAGATCTAGAAGTTGAAATGGGGCAAAGACACGGCAAATCAAATAATTTACTTATTTTTCTTGCCGGACAAATGCTTGGCCGGAATACGGCAAAGACCTGGAATTCGGCAGTGCTCACAGTTCGTTGATGGAGCCGTTTAGACTGTCGATAGCGTGGTAAGCAACAACAAAGGAATCGATCCGTCTGCTTTGATTTCCTGCTTAGTCGATGAACCGGTGGAAACCGGAAATTCGGTGGTTGACGTGTTATGTTTCAATCAGGTGTCTGAGTGTCTATATATATATGTAGTAAATACAGAATCGATCTTTCGATTTCGTTTTCTTCTTCGAATCGTTTGGCTTTCGAGTCGATACTTCGGCCGGATCTGGATCGGTATTTCCGGACAACGTCCTTGTGGTCGGTCTGTGGCTGTTTACGTGGACTTTACGCCCCGGAAGGTTAACCGCTCTGGTTCTACTTAAGAGAAAGTGGGGATAGTTTTATCACAACACGATACTGAGATCGTAGGTCTGTTAGTTATGAATAGGAGTACCTTGGCTACGCTTGCGCATTTATCCACGACATTACCTTTGAACTGAAGCGTTTCTCACAGATTTTGAACTATTTCTTCTTTTTCATTAGAACCGGCACAGAGTAACGAAAACTGCCCGAGGTTGAACGGATTCTTCGCTCACCCAGATCCATCTACCTGCCACGTTTTCGTTACTTGCATTGAAGGCGCGGCGACGACAACCACTTGCCCCAATGGATTGGTTTTCGACGAGGATGCAGGCACATGCACATGGCCCGAGTCCGCTAAAAGACAGGGATGCAAAATTAAGCGAGAAAGTAAGTAACTTCTAGCCTCCTCCTTTCTTCAAAAGGAACGCAGCACTAGTCACTGCTACTTTCCCAAGATTTAAAGCACCCCTCTCACTTCCCTTTATGTTTGGTGTTTTGCAGTACACGAACTTTAAAACTAGGCTCTGCTTTTTTTCCGTAGCATCTTTTATAATTAACTTATTTTTATCATTTAAAAAACTAAGAAATCAGATTTCGTACTTTTTGTGGCTACTCCTCCGTCCCTCAATGATGTTAATTTCTCTGCTTTTAAAAAAATTAAATAAATAATGGCTTGCTATTAAAAAACAGCGTTGGATGCTTTAAGGCTTTGTCTAGCCCCGTTGATTTCTAGCAAAAACAGTGAAAAATTTACGTAACCGTTTTTTTCCGGCGGAGCATTAAGTAAACAATCGTCGAGAGCATTATACGCATCGAAAATAGCGAAATAAGGCAAGCGTGAAATTTAGTGAGGTATCGTTAGGGGGCTAGATTGTACCATACGAAATTCTGGTCTCCGGGTCTAAAAATTGATGGAGCTATTGCGGAAGTAGAGCAGCGTTCGATTCAACAGCACTTATCTATTATTGTCGTCGACCAGCCCTAGAGCTTTTTTATTCAACTACGGCGTAGCGCTGTTGTTGTTTTATTTGAATGCTGTAGTCGTGGTTCTACAAAACCGTCGGATAATATCCGAAATTCCCGAGGGAAGTTTTTTTGTTTGTTTTAGGGTTTCTGTCGAAATTATACCGATGACGAAAATCATTCGTCTTCTGTCTTTCGATTCGCTCGGCGAAAAGAAAAATTCCGTTGAGAATGACGTCATTATCTGGTGAAGAAAACGACTGTAGACAATTTTAGGATACTGTAGGTGAATGACTGTAGGTGAATCGAACGCGGCTTGGGTTACATTAGCATTATAGGTACGACAGGTCCTTGAAACATCGTTCCTTCCTTGAATAGTCAGTAGCCAAACTTAAAAAACTAAGCCCTCATTTTAACAGTGTGATCGTGGTACGTTGCCGCGAGGTCCCTAAAAGGAGTCGGCCCCATACACTGTAAGAAGTTTCTCCGAGTAAGGATTAAAGTTAACTGCAGTATTTGCTACTGGGATTAATCTTATCTCTACTGGGATAAGATTAATCCGGATTAGAGATAATCTTATCTCAGTAGAGACAAGATTAATCCCAGTAGCAAATACTGCAAGATTTTTTGCACAGTGTAGGCAGAGGCCTATTCTGCCTATATAGTCATTTGTCACTCCTAACGAAGTCCCTCTTATTGGGAAAAATGTACTGTATACTTTGGACTGCTAGAGCAATCAACTTTCCGTGGAGCTTTCCAGTAGCCTTGTGGAAAAGTACCCAGAAAATGTGCAACTATTTCCATAGCTCAAACCGCTACGGAACGCTTGGCAATACTCTTGATGACTAACTCTCCTTGCTGACGCAAAAATCGCCGGGTACATAACGGAAGAGCCAGAAGCGGTATCACCTCGGTTATCACAGCTGCTCCCAAAGATCGCCGTGATTGTTTGACACATTTGAGTTGTTGAGTTTGAGTCGTTACGGAGAAGTTTACTCCTTCTTCCTGAGGAGCACTGGCGTGTTTTGGACTTAGTCATATAGAGTATTCTGCCTAGAAAATCGAAAACCAACAAAAATTCTGCTTTTCTTTCCTAGTATTACGAAGACTGTATTCGTATGTGAAGAAGCACACTCAACCTGATATTATGGCGAGGGGCGTAGTAGGCCAGACATAGATGGCAAATGTCCTTATATACAGTCATCGAAGTCAGGACAGCCTAGGCGTCTGGTGGCCTACGTGCGGGGTGCAGATGGCACCACCGTAACCAGTGTTGTAACAAGTACTTCAAATTTGTACTTAAGCATTAAGTATTAAGTACTTCCAAATTTTGTACTTGAGCATCAAGTTTTAAGTACCAGACCACAATTGTACTTAAGTAGTACTTGAGTTTTAAGTACAGAACTTGTACTTAAGTAGTGCTTGAAGTACAAGTACTTGAAGTACTTCCCAGCACTGACCGTAACACTAGCTCACGAAAACCCTCCGTTAATCTGGATTCAACAATAACTTAACAAAAAAAAAATTCATTCCGGCTTGACGACCGGTTACACACAGAGCACATACGTGCTTGAAAAACGCAAGCAGTACACATTTACTAACATATTCTAATCAAACCTTCACTAAAATAAACTAAAAATTGATTGATTAATTTGTCAATTTGTCCTCCCTCGTCTTCCAAACCCTCCACTCACCAACTACCCTCAAGGAGATGTTGCTTTAACCGATTTATAAATTGCGGTACACTTTCCGCTTCTCGAGTTGAATCTGGAAAAGTATTCCAGACCACCGTTTTTGCCACCTCGTTTTTGTTGCATGCTGCAGGTCCACTTCTCCGCCGATTCCGGACTGATTCTTTCTGCATCCGTTTTTGCACTGCAGCGCTTCCAAGGAAGACGGCATCGCTTCTCAAGAATCACGGACTTGCTCACCGACCAAGTCCGTTCTTCCCTGCAAGATGCTGCAGCGCTGCCGCTTCAACCAAGAAGAAATTGAATGAACAAAAACGCATATTGTGCAAAAGCAAAGAAGTGCTGCAGCAGCGATGCGGAAGCGCTATTGCAACAAAAACGAGGTTCTGAATGCCTATACAGTCTTCGCCTGTATATCGCATCGCTAATTTACAATCAATTCCAGAGCTTGCTGATGGCTTCGAATGCCCGTCCGAGCCCCAGTTGAACTCCTTGGGACTATCTGAGTCCCACCCTAAATATCCCCATGCCGAATGCAACAAATTTTATATTTGCTTGAACGGGAATGCCCCACGTCAGTTGGCCTGCGAAGATGGAAGAGTGTTCAGCGAAGAAAAGAGGATCTGCGATCTCCCAGAAAATGTTCCTGAATGGTAAGTACGATTTCCGGTAGAAGTAAGAACGATTGTAACGAGAAGTGTGAATGAATCTAAAGCGTAAAAAACCGCGCAGATTTACGAAAATAACTATTTTGCATCTTGCGATTATTTTATATTTCTTTGTCCTTTTCCACTGCACTTACGCCCTTGGGCAGTGCGTCATAAATCATTAATTAATTAATTCATTCATTCATTATATATATATATATATATATATATATATTTATTTGTTGACAGAAAAATGTCAGAGGTGACAGCGGAGTAGAAAAAAAATTACTTGAAGAATAAAGATCAACATAGAAACACAGAAAATTTTGACAGTTCCTTGTTAGCCCTGAAGAATTGATGGACGACGTCATGAGAACGATCGGCAGGATTACAGATCGGTATTGATGATGATGATGATGACATTTTATTTTCGCACTTAATAAGAGGAAAATAGTGCAGTACAGACAAATTAAAGGAATAAATACAATGAGCTTTCAATAATGTAGGAAATGCACAAGATCAAAAACTGAACATTGAAAAAAAAGAAAAGGGACTAATCGGGTCTAAAAAATCTTCTTCCTAGATGGAATGCGGAGAAATGGCCAAGGGCAAAAAAGTAAAGGTCCTGGGCAACTGGAGGAACTTTGCACAAGGGCCAGAGGGCAAAAAAGTTACAGTTATACGGGAATTCATTGTGTTCGGAGATATGAGAAGGAAAGAAAATCCGAGTAGTACGATGATCAAATGCGAAAATGAATAATATTGTTTCGGTAGGGGATTAGTGCGACTGCACGCACCTCCTTTTAGTTGGGAGAACAGGGCTTACGACGGAGCTTAAAACTGACTTGTATCATTCCGACAAATGAGTTCACGGTTCCCTAGCATGAGATGGTATTTAGTCGGTCGACGTACAGCCCCTTTTAGGGCTGACGTTGGAGCTTGAAACCGACTTTATTATTCCGTCTTATTAGTTCGTTAATACAAAAAATCTATGTACCTACAACAAGAGGCACATAGTATTCAGTATTCACAGTATTCACCAACGCCAAAAGTGGCATAACAGAATGCTTTTCCTGTCAGTACCGTGTTCCAGTTTCTGTCAGAAGATCAATCCATTACCTAGAGGTTTACAAATGTCGGAAGAAAATGAACAGTAAAGACAAGAAATGATCTAATGAGAGAAAAAGAAATACGGGTTGTGACAGAAATGCCAAACGACGGTGGTGAAAAAACTAATTGTTCGGGTAATGCTGATTTTTCCTTTATTAAAAAAGGATAAATACCCCTGAAGAATGGTTGATTTATGCTCGACGTAAGACTCAACCACTGGCACTTTTATAAAGAAAGGATCCTTCAAACGAAGGCTAGATCGCACTACTTTTTGTGTCTAAATATACTTTTTTTTTCTAGCGCTGATTACTTCGATAATGACAAAGACAGCAAGGAATAAAACATCAGAGAGATCTCCGAAAATTGTTGTATTTTTGTTAAACTTATTTTTGTAATAACATAAAGCGAAACGTACTATCATTTCTTTCGCCATCTTGGTCTCAAAGAATACTCTCCCTTCTTCGGCTGTATAATAGGTGGCGTCAGTGAGCTGATCGCAGAGGCAGGCGGTTAATTTAAAAAGGATTAAAGGTGTGACTTGAAGAGAAGAGGAGAAAGAAGAGACATTTCTTTAATCTGCCTTTGTTTTGGACAAAGGTGGCGTGAAAAACAGGTAAGGTCTAAATTCAGCTTATGGTAGCCTTGCAGATCAGATTTGTCTAAAAAGCTTGGGATGATGACAGCTCAAAGCTGTATTGTGTCCACACGAGGATGATGGTTGCAGGGCTTTTAATTTTGATAGAGTGTTGGCTGGTTGTCAAGCCTCTTAACTTAAGTAATTATGAGAAAATTGTCACTCTGCAAAAGCACATTGCTTGCCTCTGAATCAGTGTACCACAAATCCCTAATGTTTTGGATATACTATGACAAAGTATGGTATACACAGGGGTTCGCAAGTGCGTTTTTGGTGTGGGGGGGGGGGGGTGCAAACCCAAAATTTCATCGAATCTTTCAAAAATTTTACCGAATCCTAGAACTAAGAATTCGAGCTTTAAATTATGGAATAGAAACGATTATAGGAAGAGTAACAGTAAAGGGCAGCATGAAAGACGATAAGCCAACTATTAGGTGGTGTTCTGGCTGAAACCCACATAGAGAATATATTGCCGGGCATGCTTGCAGTAACAGCTTCTATCTATTATAGCCAATAGAAAATTAAATCGAGCGTCCCAGGCGAAAGTTTTCGAAATCCATATTTTTTTCTGTAGGCTAAAATTTAACTGCTTCTCTTACAAGTTCTATCATTTACCGTTGATTAAATGCCAAGACTAAGAAGTTCCAGAAACCGGATGGAGCGACGTTCCGGCAGCAGCAGCAACTGTAGTCTAGTCAATATACTACCCATAATCATATAAAGTGAGTGTCGCAGGAGAAATTTTTTTTGCTTTTCCTGCCAAATCTAATTTTCATCCAAATTCTAGCTTTTAATGTTTCGAAATCTCAATCCAAAGAGATTTGTACAGATAGCCTAATTAGGATTCTGTATAAATACCGAATCCCCGTAAATATATCGAACAGTTCTGCTATCGAAAACATACAGAACAATTTTAGTTGGCCCAAAATTTTACCGAATCTCAAAAAGGTGGGGGGGGGGGGGTGCTGCAACCCCCTTGCAACGCCCCTGATGGTGTATGATATATCTAGCATAGGTATGTCATATCCTATGCTTAACGCTGGATAACCTATGCTGAATTCTGGATACCTTTTTATACCCTAACCCTGATCTACTCGACTAGGGAAATATATATATTCCTATAAAGGAAATCTGGTTAGTTGATTTTTGAGCTTTATCTGGTTATGGGTTAGCTACTTACTGACAGAGCAGACCGTGAATCCACTGGCACAGTCTGATGAGTCCCCTTGCCAAGGAGGACGAAATAGGGTATCACTGACCGGGGGCATCACGACTAGGGGGGGGGGGAAGGGGGGGCGCCCTCCCCAAATGTTGTCGGCCAGTCGGTAAAAAATAGCCGAGTCAGTCGCGCCGCGATTTTTCGTAAAAACAGTCGACTTTTTCTTAAAAATAGTAGTTTTTATGGCCCTTGCATTCTCTGGCTCAAGTGCCATATACCGATCACAATCCCGTCTGTCGGTCTGCTAGGACAATGAAACTTGGCAGGCATATCAGGGACCCGACCAAAATAACCTGGAAATAATCAGTTTCCCGATCCGATCATATGCGGGGGAGTGGAGGGCGGTGGAAACTTGAAAATTTAGGGCAGTTTGTCACACTTTTTCGAGTTAGGGTACTTCCAGATGTGCTAGGACCATGAAATTTGGCAGGCGTATCAGAGACCCGACCAAACAAACTTAGGAATAATCAGTTTTCCGATCCGACCATCTCGGGGGGAGTGGAGGGCGGGGAAATCCAGGAAATTGAGTCTTTCGAACGGGTGATCGGATTGGAATGAATAGATTATATATCTTTGATGTCCCGTTTAAAGTCTTGACCGGATTCGGTAGCCAGAGTGGAGGGAGGGGAATCCGGAATACTGAGTCAACGGATGATCGGATTCGAATGAAATATAAGGATTGACCAGAGGACATTTCTCTGGTGATCTTTTTCATATCCGGACTGGATCCGACAACTATTTGGGGGGGGGGGAATACCTGACCCGCTTAGAATGGAGAGATCGGGATGGAACTTTGTGGGAAGAACAAACAGATGCTCTGGGTAAATCATTTACTGAACCGGATTGGCTCCGGGCACTGTGGGGGGAGTTGGGGGAGGGAGACCGAAAATCTCGAGAAAAGGTTAGAATGGAGGGATCGGAGTGGAACTTGCTGGGAAGAAAAAACATCTGCTCCATGTAAATCTTTTACACAGTTGGACTGGATCCGGACACTTGGGGGGGGGGGGGGTTTCCCGGAATTCCGGTTTTGGGGATTTTCACGACGAAACTTGGCAGGCGTATCAGGGACCCGGTCAAACTGACTTGGAAATAAAAAAAATCCTCGATATGATAATCTTAGGGGGGAGTGGAGGGAGCGGAATCCGGAATATTGAGTCATGGGTAACTTTGGAGCGGGTGATCGGATTCGAGTGAAATTGAATAATTGAACAGAGGACATTTCTCTCTGGTGATCTTTTTCATTTCCGGACCGAATCCGACAACTATTGGGGGGGGGGGAATACTTGACCCGCTTAGACTGGTGTGACCGGGATCGAACTTTGTGGGAATAACAAACAGATGCTCTGGATAAATCATTTACAGAACCAGATTGGCTCCGGGTATTGTGGGTGGAGTTGGAGGGGGGGGGGGGGTCTGGGATTCCGGTGATCGCGAGTTAAGGTACTTCCAGATGTGCTAGGACGATGAAACTTCGCTGGAATATTAGAGATTCAACAAGATTTGCTTAGAAATCGCTACTTCCCAAATCCGGTTATTCCTTCAAGTACCAATCTTGACCGCAAAGTAAGAAAAATACGTTTAAGCAATATATGCATTTTCGTGATGGCCATCAGCCCATTATCATTTGTGCCTCAAGGGTTTTGCTTACAAATGAAGTTCTAGCTCCCTTAGAGTGCGCATCTCAACCGCAAAGTCGAAACTTACTTTGATCAATCAATACATCTTAACCCATGCAAGTGCCATATGAGCTTACAGCTTATGTTCTTAAAATCAGCCGCAGTCGTTTTTTCTCAATAGTAGTCGTTTTTATCTGCAAAAACAGTCGGTAAAAATGACGAGACAGTCGGTATATACCTTGCCCCCCCCCCAAAAAAAAAAAAAAAAAATTTTGGCTAGTAACGCCCGAGAGAGAGAGAGAGAGAGAGAGAGAGACGGGTCTGATGAAAACAACCGGCAGTGAGACACTGAAAAAAGATATGCATGTCGCGATCCCCCATCGCCTGGAAACGCCAACCATTAAAGAAGAAGAAGAAGAACACTGAAAGGGTTGTACAAAAAAGGAACATAAATAAGCACTAGTTAATTGTTCTAGCCATGAACGGCAGTGCCGAGCGGCGGTAACGCTCCGGGTTACATTTCACTAGTTCGAAGCCTGCCCGCTGGCGAGTTTTGGACTGATGCTTTTCTTCGGAGCGTTTTGGGAGCAGGGCGTGGAACCGGGCTGACCTTGCTAGACTTTGACCAAATTTCGTACAGGCCAGAAGTCTTCTACCGTCGAGTCTTTCCAGTTTTAGTTCCAGTAGTGCCTGCTCGTACCCACTTCCGATGATCAATTTGCAGGCTCTCTTTTGGATTTTCTCAATGGCCTGTGACTACTGGTTGTCGAGGGATGAGTGCCACACAACAGACGTGTATTCCAAGACTGGGCGAACGTAGGATACATAAGCGTTGAGCTTAATTTCTAGCTCCAGCCCAGCCTTCGAAGGGCCTGCAGCATGAACAACCGTCTAGACCCATTTTTGGTTATTTCTTCGGTGTTACTGGCCCATTTGATCGAGTCTTCAAGGCTAACCCTGAGAACTGACAGGTTTTTGGGATCCCAAAACGTAAGTGGAGGGATAGCTATGACATCGCAAAAGTTGTCCGTCTGTCCGTCCGTCTGTCCGTCTGTCCGTCCGTCTGTCCGTCCGTCTGTCAGTACGATAACTCTCAAAGGGAATGAGATATTTTGATGAAACTTGGTGTGAGGACTCTTCGAGTCAAGGGAAAGGTCGAGTTCGTAGATGCTGCATATTTAGGGGAGGGGGAGGGTTTCAAATTAAGGGGCGAAAAAATATTTTTTAAAAGCTAATGAGATAGTTGATTACGGGGTAAGACGACATACTGAACACGAATATGAAAACCATTTTCTCGCCGGACAAGTAGTTCACCCGGAATCCGGCTAAAACCGGAAAGTTTGTTAAAAGTAAAAGTTTTATCTGAAGTTGATTAGATATCCGATCTAGGAGTAAGAAGACAATGCGGAATTCGAATATGAAAATGATTTTCTCGTCGGACAAGTAGATCGGTCGGAATCCGGCCAAAACCGGAAGGTTTGTCAAAAATAAAAGATTAATCTGAAGTTGATTAGAGGTTCGATTGAAGGATAGTGATACATGCTGAATCCGAATATGAAAATTATTTTGTCGCCGGACAAGTAGATCGCCCTGAATCCGGCCATAACCGGAAAATCTGTTAAAAGTAAAAGTTTTATATGAATTTCATTAGGTGTTTGATTAACGGGTAAGAAGACATGCCGAGTTCGTGTACGACAATCATTTTATACCTGGACACATTTCACCACGAATCCTGCTGAAATCGGAATTTTTTTTTAAAGTTGAAGTTTTATGTGAAGTTGATTATGGCGATATGGATGGTATGGAGATATGCTGAATCTGTTTTTGAACTTCAATTTTTTGCAAGACAAGTAGTTCGGCCGGAATCCGGCAGAAACCGGAAATTTGGCAGAAGTAAGGCAGGAACTTTCGTCAAAGTAGACATGACGCAGGCTATACGGGTAAACTCACATGCTGAATCCATATTTGAACTTCGTCTTCTCCGATGATTACCACTGGACCGCTACAAGACCCGATTGTCTATAAATATTAAATTTTTGGCATCCCATCGAAACCTTTGGTCTTGTTTCACACTGGATGCCACAGTCTTCTGTTTCTTGCCTAAGACGGTCTGACGATTCTCATCCGAAGCCTACGACCGTTGCTTGCGTTTTATTTCTGTTGATTTTCATTTTATTTTCACATGCCCAGTTTTCGAGTACACTGAGAAGTTCTCTGATCGAGCCTTCTGGGTCATCAGAGGTTACTGTTGTTGATAGGTCGGCAACATACTGGAAACATGTGTGTTTCTGTATGATTTCTGGAATACTGTTGACGAACAGAGTAACTAAAAGTGGTCCGAGTGTGGTTCCCTGAGGCACACTACAATAGACTCTGTTCTCTTCCGATAAGATGTCTTTCCCATCTTCACTTCCAAACCTGACATAATGTTTATAACCATTGTTTAATAGTACCCGCTAGCAGTGCCACCTATAGCCTACCAGTGTTCGCAGCTGAGGCTACGTAGGTGCCGTTGTAAAAAGAAGAGGCGCTGCACATGTCATTCGGGAGCGGAACGCTGAATAATTAATAGGACTGGAAAAAAGGGTGAGAGTAATTTTGTAAGAGGAATACGGGTATTTGGTGCAAGGAACTTTTCACACTGCCTTAGAATACGCTATCTCTGTTTGAAACCATTACTACTATTGTGATAGTCAACTTGTAAGAGTTGGCCTCGAAGAAATTTTTTCCAGTCACTGTCAAAGCTAAAATCGAAAACTATTAGTTCTTAAATTTATCATTGTGAATGTATACAAATGATTATTTACTTGGATATTTTGTTTGAACTAAGAAATAATAATGTTGAAATAATCATAGTATTAAGAGGGATTTCCCTCCTTGAAAGTAACCGTCTCTTTCCCAACCTTGTAGAGCTTGGGCTGTCATCCCGGGGACAACCCAGTGGTTACTACTGACCCGAGGCTAGAACATAACCATTAAGTATTCATCAGCCCAAGCTGACTGCGGGTCATTTTTGACTGGGTTAAACGGATACGTCAGCTGATTGTATTCTAGCGATATTTTCGGCCCTTCTTGGCAAGGACCCTCTTCAAGCTCAAGCTAGAAAATCGAACCTGTGATCACAAAATTAGCTGATGTATCCGTTTAATGCTGTCAACTACAACAAATAGCTTAAAATAATTAATACAGGAGGGGTACCTGACCTCGTTTTTACACTACCTCGATTTTTGCCGCGAAAATATTAAAATGAAATGTACATGCTGTCCTGACAGTCAAGAGGCAAAATATGACTTTTTTCTAAGTCATGTGACCAAAAATATTCAAATTCTGTGCCTTTTCTTTGTTTTGAAGCTGCTTTGAAAAGAGATTTTCTGGCTATTGACTTTGCTAACTCTACCTTTTTCATCATTTTGTAAGTCAATCGAGGTAAGGTTGGAATGAAGTGATCTTGTTTGAAAAGAAAAATATGTTTAACTAGAAATATTGAAGCAGAATTTGTTTATCCAGTGTGTAAGCCATTCAATTAGCTTCAGTCTAGTATGTTTGTCATATTTGTTGGTTCCTTTTTTAAGCCAGATAGATTATTCTGAAGGAAAGACTTATCTGGAAATTTGGAATCTTGTCTGTACTGTTGTTTTCGAAGAGCATCCGTCTGTTGTGAATAGTTGTTGTCGAAGCATTAGTCTCGAAGTATCCCCGTTTGGTATTGTCACAAGACAAGACTGATGACGAATGGTCACATTTCAGTGAGGTGACAGAAGAGGTATCTGTCGGCTACACTCCGTAAACGGAGGTTTTCCCAGGCTATAGTCGTCAGATGGCAGGTGACGAACGCCGCTGGAGGTATTGGTTGATCCTTCCTAGATTTATTCAGTTGCGATAACGCCATCATTGTTTAATTGAGCAATTATACGAGAACAAGTTTGAAGTATAATTATAATGCCACTAATAGACAAGTGTTACCGATAGTGAGTAATAGGTCAGTTGATATTGTCGCGGAGCGAGGCTTGGCAGCTTTGGACGGCGTGGCACTTTCAGGACGACTGAAGAATAGGTCAGTAATGGGAGGGACAATCACGGGAGGGCAACTGACCTATTACTCACTATCGGTGACACTTGTCTATTAGTGGAATTACAATTATACTTCAAACATGTTCTCGTACAATTGCTCAGTTCCACCTCACACGTCAAGTGTCATCTCCGTTCAAGATAGGCCAGTTGAGACTTAAAAGCTGAAAGCGCCTCGCCTAATTGAGAAGAAGGTTACAATAAATCTTCCAAGAAAAAAACATTATTACCTTGTGTGGATACAGCTAGGGATTCCTACACGTCACAGGGGTAGTGTACGCCGTCTTATTGCCGGCAGTATTAGCGCTCAGAAGTTTTGGTGGTTGTTTAGTCTCAGCTTGGTTGCATCCAGAAAGAGGAAGCGATAGATCTCGTAGATGATTGCCAGTCCTCTTTGTATATTTACAGGAAAAAACGTAGGTAAACATTTACATTTCCTGTTCGGAACAGCATAGTGATGGATTCACATTTCCTCTTATTTGTGACATGTGTTTCGTGTTTGGTCTAGATCCGCTTAAGACACTAGGTACTGGTTCCACCACACGTGGAACTGGGCCTCTGAGGGATCACGTGTGAGTATCTTGTTCTGTTCTCTCTGTGCTGGCTTGCAGCCTCACCATCATCAGAGAACTCTATCTTAGGACCACAAGATACATACGGTAGTTCACTAACGCTTTCGTTAAGAGTGGCATGGTTAAAATTAAGGTAACGTACTTTAAAATTTCCCCGCTTATTATTTGATCGGAATATCGTAACTATCGATAGCATTCGATAGTTCTTTAACCTTTTACAGCCATTTTTGTACTAATTTTTAATAACTATCATAGTTTTTTTATATTAATAATTTTAAGTTTAGTTTTAATAATTTTTTAATTTAACGTTAATATTTTTTTAATATTAATAAGTTTTTGTTTGTTATCAACAAAAGTGGGAGGATACAGGTACCTTAGTATACTAGTAGGCTTTATACTACTTCGTATGGGAGGCCGTGTAAAATTGAAATTCACCTGGGAGGCTGTGTAAAATACACCGGCCAGTTATGGACTGACGATACTTAAGCGAAAGCAAGTCTGAATTTTTCAAAGTTTCAGGGAAAAGACGCAACAAATGTGGTTTGTTTAAAACTGCTTTTAAACTGCCTGAAAAACTTCATTGCCACCTTCCCTTAACGGTTAACTGAAAAGCCAACTAATTTTTGTATCATTTAACTGAGTACACTGCATTATTTGGATTGTGTTAAGGAATTTGTTTTATTTTTGACTAATTTCTCTAGTATGACGTTCAGAATATCTACTCCCGTCCTCACAACGCAAAGTTCTACTGTGCAGTGGACAATTTGAATCTCAATACAAATGCGGCTTTACAGTGGCCAATGATCAACACGCTGAAGGTGAGCTCACTGCATGAACACTTATTTTTCGTAATCGTGTTCGTCAAGCATACAACACAGGTAAAAGCGCATAGAGGTACCGTAAATACGACAGGAGAAGTCAACTATATGAGAAACGACTGTTTGTGAATAGCGGAGCAATGAAGTAACGCATTTTCATCGGGTCTTCACGCCTCTTTAAGTGAACAAGTGAAAGGTAACTAGATAGTCCTATCTCAGCCCTTTTCGGTCAACTTTAAGCGGGATGAATCAAACTACCTTAAAGGACCCCTCTTGCTTATTCTGTCTTTTATGTTATCACTAGCTCCCTTGCGGGATTAAAAGCTTCTGAAATCCCCGCCTTTCGCCATTGTTTCATTTTGAACCTACGACTTTTAAGCGCTTTTTCGGCATAGCCGAGGTTTAACAGTCATGCAGCGAAAGTTCGCCGAAAGGTTCAGGTCCGCCGTCCACTCTTTCACACATAAAGGCATGAGATGCTTCAAAGTATTGTTTTCCGTTTTGGAATATTTGCCTGGGTTTCCCACTTTTTGGGATCCCAAAACGTAAGTTAAGGGATACCTATGACATCGCAAAAGTTGTCCGTCTGTCCGTCCGTCCGTCCGTCCGTCTGTAAGCACGATAACTCTCGAAGGGAATGAGATATTTTGATGAAACTTGGTGTGAGGATTCGTTGGGTCGGCGGACCAGTCAAGTTCGTAAATGGGCATTGTAGCCCTACATTTAGGGGTGGGGGAGGGGGTTCAAATTAAGGGGCAAACAAAATATTTTGAAACAGCTAATGTGATAGTCGATTATGGGGTAAGAAGACATGCTGAACACGATGGTGAAAACCATTTTATAATCGGACAAGTAGTTCGCCCGGAATCCGGCCAAAACCGGAAAGTTTGTTAAAAGTAAAAGTTTTATTTGAAGTTGATTAGATGTTCGATTTAGAGGTAGGAAGACATGCTGAAGACGATGGTGAAAACCATTTTCTCGACGGACAAGTAGTTCGCCCGGAATCCGGCCCAAACCGGAAAGTTTGTTAAAATTAAAAGTTTTATTTGGAGTTGATCAGATGTCCGATTTTGGGCAAGAAGACATGCTGAACTTTTATGTGAAAACAATTGTCTACCCAGACATGTAGTTCGCCCGGAATCCGGCCAAAACCGGAAAATTGTTAGAAGTTAAAGTTTTATTTCTAGCTGACTAGATAACCGATTTAGGGGTAAGAAGAGACGCTGAATCCGTGTGTGACAATCATATTTTACCCGGACATATAGTTCGACCGGAATCCGGCTGGAGTCGGAAAATTTGTTATAAGTTAAATTTTTATTTGAAGTTGATTAGATGCTCATTATTGGGGAAAGAAGATACCCTGAGTTCGTTTTTGAGTTTTCTTTTTTCGCCGGACAGGTAGTTCTAGAGTTCGGCCGAAACCGGCAAATTGGCAGAAGTGGCAGGAACTTTTCTTCAAAACAGATATGACTTATACGGGTAAACACACATGCTGAATCCATATCTGAACTTGGTTTTCTCAGATGATTAGCTATTTGGCCTTAATCTGTTTCTGAATTTTGATTGTAAGAATGTTCAAGGATTCTGTCGATGACTGGATCTGGCTAAGACAAGACCCAGTTGTCTGGATCAGATATTGAATTTTTGGGATCCCATCGAAAAGTTTGGTCTTGTTAACCACGGCGCGTTCAGTTTTGAAATATTTTGCCTCCAGCCGCCACGTCGGAGAGCAGGAAGGCTGGATAGGATCGACAACCGCCAACAAGAAAATTGCTAATTCGACGGTGCAATTAATTGTATTTTTGAAACCAGTATTTCTAATCCATTTCATCGTGAAAAGATCATTTCAAGTAAGGGTTGTGCTTTAAAATATCTTAAATCGCACTTGCTAGCGTCAAGGATGTGTAGCCTGTTGACGTCGCCCGTGCCTACGTTCTGGAAGTTGAAACTTGGAAAGATTGTTGTCATTGTCTAGTTGTGTGTGTGTTGAGGAGGGGGGGGGGGGGGGTCCTGCCTCGAACATTCAGGCGTTTCAGACGCAACTATGCGCAGATTCCCAGTGACTAATTTGCGTACCTTGGACTACAGTTAGAGATAAAGACAATGAAATTCCTTTTCTTACGGTTTCTAGGCTCTTGAAGATACTTTCGGAGTTTCACTTCTCCACCCTCCCCGTTTGTACAACGGTGCCCATAACTAATCAAATTAAAATCTAGTATACTTATGGACAGTGTGTTTTGTAACATGTGCATTCCGTTTGTCTGGTTTCACATTTCGCAAAGGGTTTGAGCTGTCAATTAGTCACAACCTGTGTTTTCGCGTGAGGGGGTGATGAAACGGGATCTAAACTCTGTGTAGTGTGTTCGAACAAGGTATAAAAGACGAAGTTCATTTCACGATTGATGAAAGTAAAGCCGGTAGTATATTGGAAGAAATCTACGGTGTTTATATCAAACAAAACTTGAAACACAAAGATGGATACTACTGTGGTTGGAGACCGAATTACGATTTACGCGAAGGGATTGAGTTTCTAAGAGCGTGTCCCACCCTCGTAACAATAGTAACTAGTAGTTACTAAATCCGTTCCAACCTCACGAAAAGTTACTACGCTGACCGTTCCAGCCTTCTCGAAATAGCAACTGATAGTAACTTTTTGCTTACCACGCTCGGGAGCGTTGTAAGCGTAGTAACTACGGATCTCTGTCACGTGATTGGTCGGATTCACCCGTGGCATGATATTCTGCTGGAAAATAAAAAAATCGTTCCAGCCTTGACGACAAAAAGGCAGAATTTGTGACATCATGCGTAGTAACTATGGTAAGTAGGGTGGAACATGCTCTAAGTGAACCTGATATGTTATGTATTCTCGCATGGAAGGTGTGGGGTGAGATACAATTTGAAAATTTATGACTCTGATATTATGGTGTTCGAGCAAGGTAGTAAACGAAATGTACTGGGCCAGACCTACAGTACTCATATCATAGCTAGCGTAACTGAATGCATGAGAGATGGCCAGAGCCGTGTTTGGAGATTCTTTGAGAGCTCAGTCGTTGGTTTCGCGTCTAACTATACGACACGAGTATTAAATTAAACGTTGTGGGAAGGGAGAAATCTAACATGTCAGCAACAAGTCAATTCATTCTTTGACATTCCACGTCTGAGCGCGTCATCGAAATGGTTTGCTGTTGATGGCACGAATGTTTGATACCTGAAATCTTGTCTTGACAATGTGGTGACCAACAACAGATGTCGGATTTGAGTGACATAAAAGCTGAAGATTAGATTGGGAATGAGAAGGCCATGTTTGTGTACGGACTTTAAATGCTTGGTTTCTAGCCGTTGCTGTTTGTCTCTGAGCCTAAGTAATTCGAATTTGAATATTAAGCTAGGGTCGGACCATTATGAAATCTTGCAAGACTGGTTTGTCGAATATACCTTCGACTCGTTTATCCGAACAACAGTATCCCGTTTTTCTTTTGAAGTTACGGCGCTTCGCTGAGACTGGATATTTTCAGTTGGAACAAGTGGGACAAAAATGGGTTGCTAAAAATGCAATAAGATATGTGTCAGACTGGTGTCAGGTATAAAACAGTTTTAAAGGAAATAGGTTCTTCAGAGAATATGTGGAGATAAAGAAGCTGAGAGTAGTAATAAAGATCCACAGTTCGCTGGTGATGCATTTGGTGAAGCACGCTATCACAATTTGTTGCAAGACCTTCCTGAAGCCTGTGGTTTTAACTTTGGTTGTTTTGGTATTTCTTGTGGCTTGGACTTGTGTGACATTTTATCGAATAAACAAGGAACCCTGGGAGAATCTCAGAAGGAGTGACTCACCTATGCAGATACCTGTTGCTATAACTCACAATGTAAATAGCGAAGAAGATATATTAAATATCGAAACGCTGGAGGAAATATATGAAAAAGAACTGTTGAACTCAGTCGTACAGTTGGTGACAATTTGTTTTTTTCCGGGAAAGAATGGGACAGATATTTCCATTCTGCTCCAGCTTGAGACTTTGCTGGGTAGCATTTTGGGCCAAACTAGAAATATATCATTAAATGTGAACATTCTGACCTTTTCCAAAGACGAAGGAATTTTTCGATCTCAAATCGAGCCGCTATTGCATGAAGCAGCGCAAAGGAAGGTGAAGGTAAGAGCAGCTTTTTTCTTGCAAAAAGTTTGTGTAAAAAGTTACTGTCACTGTAAAAAGTTTCTCCGTATAAAGATTACAGTTAACTGCAGTATTTGCTACTCGGATTATCCTTATCTCTACGCAGATAAGATTAATATCAAATATCTACTATGCAAATAAGATATCTCTTATTATCCAAATATCTCTACGCAGATAAGATTAATACCAAATAGAGATAAGATGAATCCGAGTAGCCAACTTAATCTTTATACGGAAAAACTTTTTACAGTGTTAGGTTAGTTACGGTGCAACTATTTCGTGCCGCTGCCTCTAGGAAGTTCGGCGCTAAGAACGTTACCGTTTTACGGTGCAGAAAGAAGATTTTCCTGGATGGATCCACTGAAATTTCAGCATGAATTATGAAAAAAGAACGGAAGCACCATGGTGCAGACACAGACACAGTTCCGTCTTGCGGATCTTTTTTTAGGGTCTGAAAAGTTGAAACATTTTTGTTATGAAAGAAATAATGTGCCCAAGATCCTGCCAGGAATTGTAGTCAGCGGTCGCTGTACCTGATCATCTGCACGGTCAGTAGTTGTACCCTGGTTCTTTCTATTGAACACTAATAGACACGTGCTACCCAGGGGCGTCACGACCGGAGGGGGGGGGGGGACGCCCCCCCCCTTATTGTCGGCCAGTCAGTAAAAAATAACCGCCAAAGATTCTTCGCAAAAACAGATGATTTCTTCATTAAAACAGTCGTTTTTTCTGAAAATCAGTCGATTTTTTCGAAACCGTCGTTTTCTGCAAAAACAGCCGGTAAAAATTACCAGCCAGTCGGTAAATTCCTTGCCCCCCCCCCAAACATTTTGGCTAGTAACGCCTCTGGTGCTACCTGATTATGTCGTTTGTTTCTACCAAACTATCGATTGGATAGCATAGGCTGACGACACTGTTGCCATACACTAGAAGACAAAAGAAAAATTTGACCAATTATATACAATTGGTTTGTTAAATTAGTTAAAACAGACTATGCGAGGTATAGAGATTACACTAAAATAAGGTGATCATCTGCTGATGATATATCCTATATCGGCTACAACCGTCGCAGCGCCGACTAACTCTGGCTCCTCCTATTATATCAAACAGGACGCTGTGATCTGGTTTCTACTGGCGTCATTTTCGGGTCGATACTGATACTGCGAACAAATTTTCCGGCCGGATTTTCTCCACTATGCTCAAGTTGAGAAAATCTCAAATTTCCGTCTGGAATTGATGATGGTGTCGAAAATCCTGTCAGGAATTCCAGTCTGCGCCATACGACCCTGATCGTCTGCCCAAAGCATGAGGGTTTCTTGGGCGCACGAACCTAGGGAGTAAAAGATTAAATGTCATGGATCTTTTGAGGATGGGTGAGTTTAGAAGTAAACGTTGGCCACATATTCACTCTGTTCGCCTCACTGTCGACCTTCCGATGAAAAATTTATCACAAAATAGTAGTATGTAGTTTTACGACAAAGTAGCATGCAGTACGAACTGATGCTACTACATGCTTCTATGTCAAGCCTACCGTGTGACTGCATTCTACTACATGCTACTATTATCAAGCCTGGATGCTACTATAGCAAGACAGGATGCTACTAGATACCACTGCTTAAGATTGGCCCAGTCTGAGGCACATTAAATGATAGTATTCTTTACTATTACAAATCAGTACTTGCAACTTTTTCATACAACTATCATACAACAACGCAGGCTACAAATCATTAGGTGAAGCTGATCGACAGTAGCCAGCTTGGGCTTGCGTTGAATTAAAGGCCACTTTAGTTGTGATTTTGACTCATGGGGTGTAGTAAAATTTTGGACTTGTCGTAAAACCTAGACATTTTTTCTAGGCGGATTTGAAGTTTTTTGCACTGGAAGAGATCTTTGGAGACTACAAAAAAGAAATAGACCTGCTCAGGCGGCACTACTCGCACCCAGATATATCCCCGCAGTACCAGTCATCCCATCTGTACATACGGCCTTTGTATCACAAGATCTTCGCTAACTACGACCGAGTCATCTCGCTGGATGTCGATATGGAATTCCGTGTGGATATTCGTGATCTTCTGAAAGAGTTCCTCGTCATGACTGAAAGCAGGGCGATTGGACTCGCCCCGGAGTTGACCCCCCACTACAGGGATGTCTTCAAGAAATATAGATTAACGCACCCAGAATCAAATGTTGGGAAATATGGTGGAGGATACCAGGTAATTTCTTACGTCATGGTGGCATGTGAATCAATCACAGAGCGACGAAATGTAATGATCAGTTTCTTTGAAACACGCCATTTCGAGAGGGAGAAAGGAACACCGTAGGAGAAAAGCGGGAGAAGCAACGAGAATAAGAGCTAAACTGATACCTGTCATAGTTTTCCCTGACTCCAGTAAAATTATTGACCACGCCGTCAGAATTTTCATAACAGATAACACGAGGATGCGCGGTTTCAACAGATAATGCGTAACATATAACACTTCGGATGTTATCTGTCGTGTTTCAAAATGTTATGCATAATCGGCGTTACCATCAGGAAGGACCAAAAAACCGCCAAAAAGTCTCTGCTGAGTTTTCCATCATCATGACGATAAGGAATAAAGTCAGTAGATGCTTTTTTGGCTCTTCCTAAAAAAGATTGTTATGCATAAAATTTCATGCTTAGCATTTTCGAACACAACAGATAACATCCGAAGTGTTATCTGTTACGCATTATCTATTGAAACCGCGCATCCTCGTGTTATCTGTTATGAAACTTCTAACAGTGCAGCGAGACAAAGTCCGGAACAGCATATTGACCGTTTCTTCAGTTCCCAGTTCCCGTAATTTGTTGTTTGCACCATATCTGATCGAACGAAGAAAAGTAAGTTCGTCGGATATGCAACGCCGTTCGTAAGTTGCAAATGTCGATCCCTTGAGGATTGAGCCTACGGTAGTTTTTGCGGAAGGGGATAGAATCCTACAAGAAAACCATATCTTCTTACACCACAACATCGATCAGGACGTTTTTGCTTTTCTGCCCAATTTCCCTTTTCTCCTGATCCCGCCTAAACTGCAAGCATAAAGAGTGCATAAAAGGGATACGTCAGCTACTATGCTTTGGTAGTGATATTTCGGGCCTTCTTAG
The DNA here is from genome assembly GCA_030848855.1 of Branchinecta sandiegonensis. NCBI lineage: Eukaryota > Metazoa > Arthropoda > Branchiopoda > Anostraca > Branchinectidae > Branchinecta > Branchinecta sandiegonensis. The sequence continues at coordinate 11,617,424 of JAUPMV010000010.1, forward strand.
CAAGTGTCCTCGTCAGGCTGTAGAACGTCATGGATAACGTTGGAGAGGGAAAATGATTTCAGATTCGATCCTTCCCCAGCGTTATCCCTGACCTCCGACAGTCTGACGAGAACCCTTGCCGAGAAGGGCCGAACCAAAGCATAGTAGCTGACGTATCCGTTTTATGCATTGTTTGGATACATGTTTCCCAGCCAGCTTGGGCTCAAGGAGGATGTTGCAAGTGTGACCCAACTTTGACAGTGCAAAACGGATACTGCAGCTGAATTTTCTTAGAGCTATATTTCGTCCCTTCTTGACAAGGGTCGCTTAAAGGACCTGTCTTACTTATAATACTGATGCAACCTACTTCCATAATCACTCCATGTATTTCTACACCCGGAGACCCGAATCTCGTGCGGTACATTATAACCCCTTCAGCAAAACACGCTGATTTTCTCACTTGTTGTCTTTTGCTACCTTCGATGTGTATCGTGCTGTCGACGGTTGTCTGCGAGAAGTTTTTCCATCAGAAAAACCTGTTTTGTAAGTTGTTTCCCTGTTTTCGCTATAAGCCAACGGGTCTTGGAAAAGGCTTAAAACAGCCGAACACCGTGAGTTATTTGTTGAAAGCGCAGACTAGTTTAAAGTATTCAAATATTTTAAAATACTGTAAGATGAAGAGTAAATAGTGCGAGGGGTCCTTTAAGCCTGGAAATTAGCTTGTCCATCTTAAGTTCGTGCCGGGTTGAACATGACAAGTTCATGACAAGTTGAACATGATAAATTCATTTTCCATCTTCAGCGGCTGTAGACTGAAGAAGACCCTTGCCAAGAAAGGCTGAAATATACCTCTAATAAAATTCTGCTGACATATCCGTTTTGCTCTGTCCAATATGATCCGCAGTCAGCTTGGGCTGAAAGAATTTTCATGAACCGGAAACGGAAAATAGTTGTCCGTACGTTTCCTGTCAACGTGAACCCGAACATTCCCTTTTCTACCTGAGAACGGCCGAAATATTCTGATCAAGAACACTTCGACCGTGTATTGTGTCGGTTGAAAAATTCCAAGACTAATATACTACCGAAAACTTAAGCCGCTTTCACATTGATGCGTCGTTGCGATGCGTCGCGTACGCGTTTATCATGCATTGCGTACAGGTTGCGTAGCGTATCTTTCAGACCTGCGCCAGAACATGTCATGTTCGATGCGTATTTACGTTTTCCTTTTTTCGCTTTCTTCTGCCGAATTTTCATTTCTTTCATCAATTAGTAAGTTTTGAATCATCATTAGTAGTTTTTTCTTCATCATTAGTAGGTTATTCTCCAGTTTCTCTTCAAAAACTTTCATTTTTCACTGACAAATCTGATACGTAACGCGTTGACGCAACGCAAGAATAGAACTTGGTTCTATTTTGCGTTGCGTTTTATTTGTCTGCGTAAGCTCTGCGTTGCGTCGCCGCAACCGTGACGTACAGCTTGCGTAGCTTAGTGTGAAAGGCTTTACGCGTCAATGTGAAAGCGGCTTTATGTTCTTAGTTTTTCAGGGGTTCAATGTTGGCTTGATGGTGATGGACCTGAAGAAATTGAGGACGGATCGAAGATATGCCAATTACTTGACAGAAGAGGCTTCGGTCCGATTACACAACAAGTATGAGATGCAGGCTCTTATTGCGGACCAGGACGTTTTCACTTTATTGGGACTAGAGTATCCCGAGCTTTTTCACAGTTTGGACTGTTCCTGGAACAAGCAACTAAGCACAATTTGGGAGACAGACCCTCAGTTTGGTTTATATCGAGAGTGCAAAAACGGATTAAGAGTTTACCATGGTAACGGTAAGACTAAAATCCCGTGATCTGGTTCTTACGATGAAGAAGTCTAAATATACCAAGTTATTGAGCGTGCCAAAATCATACGAAATGTTGCGCTCCTTCACAAATTGGTAGTAAATATCACAAGAATGTCCGTTCACGTCATTTAGTTGAAGGGCATAAATGAAGGAATGAATTGTTAGACAAAATACCTCAGACAGACTAGCCGCTACATGGCATGTGCATGCTAAAACTAACACAACTGACGACTCCAACAAACTATTTGATGTTCGACAAGAATTATGTAAATGTACAAACGATGGAACGAAACTATGCTGATAGGGGACATGGGAGGGAAGTAGGGCTTCAGCTCTGGAATTGGCTGAGCTGTACTTCTCGGCAGTCTTGGCCTGGAGTGGTTAAAATCGGGATTGTCTTCACCTATTCAGACTCCAGATGGTAGCCATCCAGCCTTCAACATGTTTACACATCAACCGAAATTTGTTCCATTTTCTTCACGAGTATCCAGATGAAAAATCTATAGCCTGTGTAGCTGTATGGTAGTTGTCCGAAAAAGTTGTAATAGTACAGAATACTTTAATTTAATGGGCCACACACTGGGCTAATCATAAGCAGTAGTATCAGGGACCCATACATTTTCTGTAATGACTCGCCATTCAAGGGGCTTGTCATTTCCTATGCTTCTATGTTGCTATGTTGCCCGAGCCTCACCTAGTTTCCAAAAATTCCGCTTGGGTCGAATCGGCGTTCTTGCTCAGATAGACAAAATTTGTTGGGACTATTCAGCATGCCACCAGGTACCTAAGCTAGGACAAAAGATCCAGGATACTCTTCCACTACAGAGAAACATTCCTAGTTCAGCACAACAGCTGCGAAAAATTTTGTCTATCTGGATAGTCGGGTATTTTATCCCCGCGGGTATTTCTCGAACTATCTGACGCTCGGTCAAGAGCGCATCAGAAATCTCTTATTGACAAGCCCCCTGAATGGCGAGTCATTACAGGAAATTTATGCGTCCCTGGTAGTATTCAGTAGCATCCCACCATGCTTCAGTAGCATCCAGTCTAGCTATAGTAGCATGTAGTAGCATCAGTTGGTACTGCATGCTTCTTTTTCGTACAACTTCATACTACTATTCTGAGAAAATTTTTCATCGGGATTATATGGCAAAGCTGAGATGGCAAGGTCTGCACATGTTATGGCCAGTGTCGTTGGTTGAAGTCTAACGAAATATACTTTTCAGCTGTATACAGAAGTTTTCCCTTAGTCCGACTAATTGTTTGGATGACCATGGCGGGGGGAGGGGGGCGGGGACTGTGATTCCTGCCAGAATTTTCGACACACATCATCAGTTTAAAACTCATGATGTAGATCGAGAAACTGCGGTCGTGGAAATATACATTCGTTTTCCTGACAACAAGTTACCGACCGACTGCGATCGTTCAGTGGTAGGCCCACTGAATCCGGAAAATCGAATTTTTGCGAAACACTTAATTTATCTGTAGCTTCGTAGGCGAACTTTGGACGTGAGTCTTCTGGCATCTCTGATCCCGTTATTTTTGTTGAGAAAATAGGCCAAATTTGCTTTCAGTCCCCGTCCCAGACATAACACTTTTCTATTGGCATGGTTATGGATCGTTAATTGAGTGGGTCTCTAGTAAAAAGTAGTAGAAGTAAAAAAGAGCAGATATGAATAGAACAGTCGAGTTTAATTGTGTTCTTTATTAAATATACACTCACATAAATGACGAGAGATCACTGAATTGACAGAACTAAACTCGCCAGAAAAAGTCAGTACTGTTTGGGATCGACTAAAAAGAGGCATGGCTTGGCACGACGTAGTGTGGGAGGCACGGGTAATAGAAATAGGCACGAAAATTAAAGGGACATTCCAGGCTTTGGAGTGAAGGGCAGGAACAATGTTTTAACGTGCCTTCTTTTAGGCTCTGGAGTTTCGAACTGTCACTTATTTGTCTACTTCACTGTCAGAAGTTTCATAACAGATAAAAGAGGATGCGCGGTTTCAACAGATAATGCGTAACATATAACACTTCGGATGTTATCTGTTGTGTTACAAATGTTATTCATAATCAGCTTTACCATCAGGAAGAACCGAAAAAACGCCAAAAAGTATCTGCTGAGTTTTCCGACATCATGATGATAAAGAATAAAGTCAGTAGATGCTTTTTTGGCTCTTCCTAACAAAGCTTGTTATGCATAACATTTCATGCATAACGTTTTCAGACACAACAGGTCAAGTGTTATCTGTTACGCATTGTCTGTTGAAACCGCGCATCCTCGTGCTATCTGTTATGAAACTTCTGACAGTGTTCTCCGGCGGCTCACGAAATTCCCGCCTAAACTGAGACATCTCTCATGCCAGCAAAGGCTTGAAAGACTGAAACTCCCTACGCTGGCATACCGTTTCCACAGTGGGGACCTCATTGAGACATACAAGCTATGCCACGGTATGTACGAAAACGTCGAAGCTGAACACATCCTCAACTTCAACTTTAACACGGTCATAGCCTCAAACTCACCGCAGAGAGGTTCTGCAAAGATATTGGTCGGTTGAGTCTCAAAAACCGCGTGCCGCCCCACTGGAATCAACTGACCGAAGAAACAACAAACTCTCCATCACTGAGCAGATTCAAGAAAGAAATTGATGAAATGTATCTTTCCCAAATGGACGACCCTAAATGTTTCAAAAGAACTTTGTAGAGGCTTTGTGGTCTAACTTTTTTTTTTTTGCAATATATCATTATTATTACTTGCTGCTAATCTCTTTTTATTACTCGTGCCTCCTGCGCCATAACGTGCCGTGCCTCTTTTTAGTCGATCCCGTACTGTTTCAACCTTTTCTGTGGGCAGTGACTCATGTTCAATCCTGAGTTGAAACAAGTTTAAAGTCCCGTATTCTTACTATTACACTTGCAAACATGGTTTTAGCGAATTTGCACTGTTGCTACGCGTTTGACGCATAACGCATGAACAAGTAAGGTCAGTTACGCATTGGTTTTAAATCGTACCATTTCTTCTTCTCTTTCCTCACAAGTTTCAAATCCATGTTCACCTTAGATGGAAGATACGCCTTTCTAATAAACATTGTATCAATGGGAGAAAAGTCAATCAGTACGTAATCCTTTTCTTCAAAGAATTTTTCTAGTTTGTCCATCTTTCCTTGAACACTATTGTGCTCCACCACAAATATGGATATATCCAACTTCTCGAAGGGAAGGGTCCGAAGAACCTCTAGTTCTGGACCTTCTATATCCAAGAAAAATATGTCTAAGGAGGTTTGATTCGCAGCAAGGAGCATGGTATAAACCGGTACGCAGAAGACTTCGATGAAGTGGGCTGATCCTGTGTAGTTGAGATTAACGTCTATGGTTTTACCCCTCTCAAGGATATGACTGTTCCCTGGGAAAATTGCTAGAAAAAAAACTTCTTTAGCGTTTGTTGGGAGTATCTTTCTCCTTATCATCGACGTCTCTAGTAATTCCATAATGAAAAATCCTAAATGGCCGGCCATGAGGATCGGTTGTTTTACGCCAAATCCAGGTTGCAAGGACACCGTCAAGTAAGCAGCGTTGTATACCGCCAATCTGTACTCCTGATTATCACTAGAGGTTTCCCTTCGTCAGACGCAGTATAAAATTAGACCTTGTTAATACCGGTTCATACTGCTGCAATTTCGCCTTTAATTCTGAGGATTGTGTACCTACGACACAAAATGTTCGACAATCAACACAGAACTGTGCCTCAAGTCGCAGTGTCAGAGACTAGGACGCAGGGTCTTCAGGTCTTCAGAGGCGGATCTGCCGAGGGTTTCATTTTCCTAATGCCCAAGGTCTGGCAGGAAAGCTTAGTTTCTTGTAGCATTTGCGATTTTGTCGTGCGTCGTAAAATCAAAGAAAAAATCTTGTCGCATATGACACAGCAGTGTGAACCTGAAGACTGAAGCTGGATCTGAAAGGTGAGAATGGAAAACAGACTAGCCTAGAGGCTCTTCTTTAGTGACTCTTGCCGCTGATTCATTTTGCATAGATTCAGCCCTTTCTAGCTTATAACTGAGCGAGCGCATGCCATTTCTAACTTTCTATTGGATTTTGTTGCTGTGTCCGCTCAGACTACCGACCACAGCTCTTGAGATGCATATACTATACCGAGAATGGCTACAGCACGAATATGCATGTCAGAAATCATGCTTGATTTCTTCGCTCTAGCTTGAGCGAAGCCTCAGACATTGAAAGTCGCAGTTCATGCTGATGTACGACCTTCTGCGTAGGAGGAGTTTATTTGTCTTTGGCTGGTTCAAGGGGGTTCGGGCTAAATAAAAACACGGAGGCCCCCCCCCGGACATAACTTGAAAATTTTCCATTTGGTCGGGTTGGCACGGGGGGGGGGGGGGTCGCGGTTTTTTTATTTTTTCCTAGACCCGGTTCCAGGACATAGGATATGTCTGTTCATAAGTTGAATTCATGAGAAACTTAGAATGGACCGTTGGCACACATCACAACTGCACCCAAAACAACATGACAACATTTAGGAGCTTTACCTGGATAGGTAGTGTTGTTTGGACCCCGGGCCAGCCCAGTTTCAATGTGTAGAAATGAGGCGTAAGAGGTGAAGAGAGAAGTGCTGGCACAGAGCTCGAACATGGTGGATTTTCTATTTTTCTTCACCATCTGATTAAAGTAAAACGGGTCTGCCTCTGCTAGTATTCCTGTCCAGTTCAAAAATCGTTCTGCGAAGTACGTTTGCGACATGAATTCGCCGTTGGAGGCACCACATTCGAAAAAGCGTTTTGTTTGCTTCGCCTAGAAGAAAACGGGTTTCAAATATAAAATTGCAGTCGTTAGATCATTAACTTGTTTTGACATTCTGTCGAAGCGATGAAGAGCGTGATTGACTGAAGCAAATGATCCGAGGCTACCTATCCACCTCCCCCCCTCTGCTCATTACTTATTATTCGAACTACGCGGAGCCGAAGCCTCGAAGAAGGAAGGTGCAATGTAGAAGCGTCCAGTGAAGTGTTCTATACCTAGAGCTTTGAAGATAGCAGCGTGTAGCCAGCGGTTGTTGTTTCTGCACCTTTTTTCCTGCTGTCATCAGAGGCGTTACTAGCCAAAATGTGTGGGGGGGGGGCAAGGTATTTACCGACTGGCTAGTAATTCTTACCGACTGTTTTCAAGAGGGGGGCAAGGTATTTACCGACTGGCTAGTAATTCTTACCGACTGTTTTCAGAAAAAACGACTGTTTTGACAAAAAATCAACCGGTTTTCAGAAAAGCCGCCACTGATATCACTCGGGTTTTTTTTACCGACTGGCCGACAAGATTGGTCGTCCTAGCACATCTGGAAGAACCTTAAATCGCTATCAGCGGAGTTTCGGACCCCCCACTCCAACTCCCCCCCCCCGAGTGCCCAAATCCGGTTCGATTCTGTCACTGATGTATCTGAGCTTATGCTTGTTCTTCCCACCAAGTGTCATCTCGATCGCTACACTCTAAGCGTGTCAAAACATTTCCGCCCCCCCCCTCCCCCACATTGATCAGACCCTGTCCGCACTTGAAATGGGACATCTAAGACAAGAGTTCTTTCTGAATATCAAGTTTCATTAACATCCGATCAGACGCTCGAAAGTTGGACATACCTCAAGATTCCGAATCATTCCGCTCCCTCCACTCCGCCCACGATGGTCAAATCGGAGAAACGACTGTTCTTAAGTTAAAACTGTCGAATCTCCGCTATGCCTGCCAAGTTTCATCGTCCAAGCGCATGTCTAAGCATATTAACTCGGGATCACCGGAATTTCGGAACCCTCCCTCCAACTCGCCCACAGTGCTGGGATCCGGTCCGGTCTTGTCAACTATGTATCTAGGGCTTTTGCTTGTTCTTCCAACCAAGTTTCAACCCGATCTGTCCACTCTGAACATGTCACACGATTTCCGGCCCCCCTCCAACTCCCCCCAAAGTCACCGGATCCATTCCGGACTTGAAGAGGTAAATCTGAGACACGAGGTCTTACCAAATATCAAGTTTCATAAAATCCGGTTTCCCAAAAGTTATACATGCGTCAATATTCCGGATTACCCCTACCTCCACTCCCCCCACGGTAGTCGGATCGGGGAAGTGACTATTTCCAAGTTAGTTTGGTCGGGTCCCTAATATATCTGCCAAGTTTCATCGTCCTAGCACTTCTGGAAGTTCCCTAACTCGAGAACAGCAGCCTGACAGACCGACCGCCCGAAAAGTGATCGGTATGGGGCACTTGAGCGAAGCTGCAAGTGCCATAAAAACGTATTTTCATAAGCAAAGTCGAACTTCACTGCAGTACCGTTTTGTGGCCTTAACAGCCACCATAGCCCTATGTGTCATGTCTTATTGGATACGTTCAGTTTCACTAATCCTCTTTTGATGGTTGACGGAACAAATTGGCCCCAATTATTTTAGTGGCTAAGCTAAGGATGTAGTATTCGGGAGATGTATAAACCATGGCAGCTTATACTGGGTGGACAAATGGGCTACCCGGTTTTGAAGAAATGCGTCACTGAAGTGAGACAAACTGGATCAAATTAGGTTTTGTTACCTTAGGAATGAGCTTTTCCGAGAGGTAGACAGCATCAGACCAGTAGTGATTCATTCCCATGGATGTGTCGTCCAAAATCTTCTTAGCTTTATCCATATTGTCAGATTCCATATTGTAAGTTTTCATGGAGGGATTTGCCATTTTATTTTTCCTAATGTAGCTGATGAGACAGGGGTCATCATCGCTCCTATTCACGAGTTGGTCTCCTCGCAGATTCTCACAACTGCTTTTAGAAGAAACTAATAAGTTTGCTGCAAAAAGAGCCAGGAAAAAACATAGTAGTACTTTTTTCCTGTTGGCTCTCTGGAATCGGTGGCATTTTGTATTGAACGACATTGTGAAATCACTGGTGGAGATCTGCTGGTGACTCTTTACGGGAGGCTGCAGCACCGCAGTCTTTTGATATTGCAGATAAAATCTAACGGAAAATGGCCGTTGGTAGGTCTTCCTTTGTCACTTCAAGCAATATTTTGTTCGCATAAAGATGTGTCCTCTCAGATCAACTGCTTGGCTCGGGCAAACCTGACCGGTGCCTTTGAAAACGGCTGTTGACTCTACTTGTGTAGTGACTTCAAACATCCGCTCTCATGAGTTTTCGTGAAAAATTTACTTTTTCAGACCATCATGTGAAAGAATGCCCCAGTGTTACGCATGAATTTTTCTCACTTCAGATACACACTAGACTTTTTCAGTTCATATACCTTAACCAGTAGGGCAAATTCGTGACGACAGAGCTACTACTTTTATATCATTATATGGATATTTCGAGAATCACAGCCTTTGGTTTGTTTCAACGAAAACGATTCTTGGGACTGAGGCTTATGCTGATGCAGTTTTTGATGCCTGTGCCTGCGTACGTATATTATCCCAAACTGGATGGCACATATGTATAGCAGCTTGAATCAAGTTTGGACAGAGTTTGCTGGTATAGTTGCTTCATTTAGCCAAGGTTTCAGCACCGAGTTTTGCATATAACTGATTTTATGGCACTTGCCCTTCGGCCAAGTGCCATATAGCGATCGCAATTTCTGTCCGTCCGTCGGTCTGTCTGTCGGTCCAGGTTTTGCTAGTTCGGGCACTTCCAAGTAATCTAGGACGATGAAACTTGGCAGCATATCAGGGACCCCAAACGATTAAGTTGGAAATAGTCACTTTCCCGATCCGAATATCGTGGGGGGAGTCGAGGGAGGGGGAATCCGGAATATTCAGGAATTCACAACTTTTAAACGGGTGATCGGGTCTTAATGAAGCTTGATGTTAGGAAAGACCTCGTGCCCCAGACGACCCGCTTAAAATCAGGACCGGATCCGATGACTTTGGGGGGAGCTGGAGGGGGGGAATCTTGGTAAACACTTAGAGTGGGGGGATCGGGATGAAACTTGGTGGAAAGAATAAGCACAAGTTCTAGATACATCGTTGACATAACCGGACCGGCTTGGGGCACTGTGGGGCAGTTGGGGGGGGGGATCTGGTGATTCAGCGAGTTCAGTACTTCCCGATGTACTAGGAGGATGGAACTCGGCAGGAATATCAGGGATCCGAATAGACCGACTTGAAAATAGTCGTTTGAACGATCCGAACATCGTGGGGTGAGTGGAAGGATGGGGAATCCGGAATCTAATGACATTTATAACCTTTGAACGGGCGATCGGATTTGAACGAAATTTGGCAAGTGGAAAGAGCTATTGTCTCAGATGTTTCATGCCAAGTCCGGACCGGATCCGATACTAGGGGGGGGGGGGAGTTGGAAGAGGGCACCGGAAATTTTGTGAAACGCTTAGCGTCAAGGGATCTGGATGGAATTTGGTGGGAAGAATAAGCATAAGCATTAGATACTTTCTTGACATAACTAGATCAGATCGGGGCACTTTGGGGGGGGGGAGTTGGAGGGGTTTCCCCGAAATTCCGGTGATCGCGAGTTAGGATACTTCCAGATGTGCTAAGGAGGATAAAACTTGGCAGGCATATTAGTGACCCGACCAAATAGACTTAAGGACCCGACTCAATGCCCTAGGAAGACTTCCGTACCTGGAGCCGACAATTTTACAGGGAGTTGAGTGAGTGGGAATCCGGAAATTACTGACTTCCGTAGGTTGCGAACAAATGGTTCAGTTCAAGTGAAACTTTAAGGGTGATAAGAACTGATGATCTAGATATACAAAGGATGTGTCCGAACCTATTCGGCCATGGTTGGGGGAGCTGGGGGGGGGGGGGGGGGGAAACTTTGTGACATGCGCAAAACCAAACGGATTGGCCTGAGGGGATGTAAGTTGGACAGTACCAAATTTATGCGGCCTAGATTTGTCATTTGGCGTCCGAATAGGTTCCGACCAAGGAAGAGGATGATTAAGCGGGAACCGGAAATTTGCAGATATGGTCGATTCAAGTTCAACTTGATGGACGGGAAGAGGAGATGTTAGAGATACGAAGTTTATGTGGCCAAGTCTTTTTTGGCCAGAGTGGGGGGGGAGAGGGAGGGGGAGTCCCATTTTGTTATTATGGCACTTGCAGCCTCTGGCTCAAGTGCCATATACTGATCACAATTCCGTCTGTCGGTCTGTCGGTAGGACCGAGTTTTTTGTCCCACTTATCCGAGTTAGGGTACTTCCAGATGTGCCAGGACAATGAAACTTGGCAGGCATATCAGGGACCCAACCAAACTAACCTGGAAATAATCAGTTTCCCGATCCGACCATATGCGGGGGAGTGCGGGGCGCTGGAAACTTGAAAATTTAGGGCATTTCGTCACTTTTTTCCGAGTTAGGGTACTTCTAGATGAGCTAGGACAATGAAACTTGGCAGGAATACCAGGGACCCGACAAAACGAACCTGGAAATAATCAGTTTCCCGATCCGACCTATGCGGGGGAGTGGGGGCGCTCGAAACTTGAAAATTTAGGGCATTTTGTCACACTTTTTCGAGTTAGGGTACTTCCAGATGAGCTAGGACAATGAAACTTGGCAGGAATATCAGGGACCTGACCAAAGTAACCTGGAAATAATAAGTTTGCCGATCCGACCATATGCGGGGGAGTTGGGGCGCTGGAAACTTGAAAATTTAGGGCATTTTGTCACACTTTTTCGAGTGAGGGTACTTCCAGATGAGCTAGGACCATGAAACTTGGCAGGCATATCAGAGACCCGACCAAACAAACTTAGAAATAATCAGTTTTCTGATCCGACCATTTTGGGGGGAGGGGTGGAGGGCAGGGGAATCCGAGAAATTGAGAAGTGTGTAACTTTCGAACGGATGATCTGATTGTAATGAAACTTCATAACTGAAAAGAATATATATCTGTAATGTCCCATTTAAAGTCTTGACCGGATTCGGTAGCCAGGGGGGAGTTGGGGGGGGGGGGGGAGACCGGAAATTTCAAGAAACGGTTAGAATGGAGGGATCGGATTGAAACTTGCTGGGAAGAACAAGCATCTGCTCTAGATAAGTCCTTTAGACCATTGTACTGGATCCGGACACTTATGGGGGGGGGGGGGTCCCGGAATTCCGGTGATGGTGGTTTTGGGGATTTTCACGATGAAACTTAGCAGGCAGATCATGGACCCAATCAATATGACTTCACAATAAAAATTTTGTCGATCAGATAATGGTGGGGGGAGTGGAGGGAGGGGAATCCGCAGGGGAATCCGGGAAATTGAGAAGTGTGTAACTTTCGAACGGATGATCGGATTGTAATGAAACTTCATAACTGAATAGAATATATATCTGTAATGTCCCGTTTAAAGTCTTGACCGGATTCGGTAGCCAGGGGGGAGTTGGGGGGGGGGGGGGGGGGGGGGAGACCGGAAATTTCAAGACACGGTTAGAATGGAGGGATCGGAGTGAAACTTGCTGGGAAGAACAAGCATCTGCTCTAGATAAGTCCTTTCGACCATTGTACTGGATCCGGACACTTATGGGGGGGGGGTCCCGGAATTCCGGTGATGGTGGTTTTGGGGATTTTCACGATGAAACTTGGCAGGCATATCATGGACTCAATCAAACTGACTTCAAAATAAAATTTTTGTCGATCAGATAATGGTGGGGGGAGTGGAGGGAGGGGAATCCGAACGCCTGACGAGCCTGACGAGGACCCTTGCCAAAAAGGGCCGAAATATCGCTGATGAAGAATCGTAGCTGACGTACCCGTTGTAAACATTGTTTGAATAAAAGGGAATCCGAAATTTTCAGTCATGCTTAATTTTGGAATGGGTGATCGGATTCGAGTGAAATTTAAGAATTGAACAGAGGATATTTCTCCGATGATTTTTTTCACATCCGGACCGGATCCGGCAACTATTGGGGGGGGGGGGAAATACGTGACCCATTTAGAATGGAGGGATCGGGATGGAACTTTGTGGGAAGAACAAACAGATGCTCTAGGTAAGTCATTTGCTGAATCGGATTGGCTACGTGCACCGCGGGGGAGCTGGGGGGGGGGGACCGGAAATCTCGAGAAACGGTTAGAATGATGGTATCGGAGTGAAACTTGCTGGGAAGAACAAACATCTGGTCCATGTAAATCTTTTACATAATTTGACTGGATCCGGACACTTGAGGGGGGGGGAGGAGGGGGTTTCCCGGAATTACGTTTTTTGGGGGATTTTCACGACGAAACTTGGAAGGCATATCAGGGACCCGGTCAAACTGACTTGGAATAAAAAAAAATCCTCGATATGATATCTTGGGGGGGGGGGGGAGTTGGGGTAGGGGAATCCGGAATATTGAGTCATGCGTAACTTTGGAACGGGTGATCGGATTCGAGTGAAATTTAATAATTAAACAGATTACATTTTTCTCTGGTGACCTTTTTCATTTCCGGACTGAATCCGGCAATTATTGGGGGGAGGGTGGAAAATACTTGACCCGCTTAGACTGGTGTGATCTGGATTCAACTTCGTGGGAATGACAAACAGATGCTCTGGATTAATCATTTACAGAACCGGATTGGCTCCGGTTATTGTGGGTGGAGTTGGAGGAGGGGGGGGGGGGGTCTGGGATTCCGGTGATCGCGCGTTAAGGTACTTCCAGATGTGCTAGGACGATGAAACTTCGCTGGAATATTGGAGACTCAACAACATTTGCTTAGAAATTGCTACTTCCCAAATCCGATTATTCCTTAAAGTGCCAATCTTGACCGCAAAGTAAAAAAAATACTTTTAAGCAATATATGCATTTTCGTGATGCCCATCAGCCCATTAGCAGTTTTGCCTCAAGGGTTTTGCTTACAAATGAAGTTCCAGCTCCCTTAGAGCGCGCATCTCAACCGCAAAGTCGAAACTTACTTTTGATCAATCAAATCATCTTGACCCATGCAACTGCCATATGAGTTTACAGCTCTTGTTTTGTTATTTTGTTATGAGACTTATGACAGTGTACACATGGCATACATGTATAGGAGCTTGGATCAAGTTTGGACCGAGTTGGCTGGTATCGCTGCTTCGTTTAGCTAAGGTTTCAGCTCCGGGTTTTGCATTTGATTGTCTTTAGTCTGTTATCTGTTCAGATATGTCAGCAGAACAGGTTGTGTGGTGTAGGCATATTATGCATAAACGAATTGTCGTTTCCCATGATCTTACCATTCACATAGTCCGAGCAGACCAAAGGCGTTTTTCCTCTATCCCAAAAGTATTTGTGGTTCGAAAAGATTATTTCCGTGGTCGTTTGTGCTGTGGGGCCAGCAAGATTTCTATGCTTCTAGTCCTGGCCCCAATTCAGCAAACAACTGTCGAGGTGAATTCGATTTTGTGGCTCGAGTTTAACGGAAATTCAGATCTGTCTCTAAATAATAAATTAATCACTTTATTAAGCACATAGGTCCTTTTGCACAAATTGGGCACAAGTCTGAATTTCTATTTATTGATTTTCCATCTGGATTTATTTTTATTTTAAGACATATGAAAGGACCGCCAAAAAACAGACAAAAAGGCTTTTCCATGAGTTGCAACTTGTGGCTTGACTGTGTGGCACACAATCGTGTTTCTGCAAGAAACACTCAGAAATGTGTGGCCTACTATTTTGCCTTTGAATGCCTTCTGGCCGGTTCCGTTCAAAAAGAGTGTTTTCACGGTCGTTTTTGTGGCCCGGCAATTTGCGTTTCCAAGACCAACAAGGCGTTTGTTGCCCGCACTGTGGCACACATTTTTTGTATTTATTTATGACCCGCTTTTTCCATAACAAAGGGAGTATGAGTAGAATACACATATTAAAACACTAAATAGTAACACTAATAGTTGTGTCCCACGGGACCGACTAAAACCAGGAAGGGAAGGGAACGCGAGAAAAGCAGGAAGGCATACTAAAACCAGGAAGGGCATACTAAAACGAGGAAGGGCATCCTAAAACCAGGAAGGCTTTTGCAAGAATTCGCAGCACTGTTCCCTTCCTCTATTTAGTATTATTTGAGGGGTCGGCGACTTTTCAAATTCAAAGTTCACCATCCCTTCCTCGTTTTAGTATCCTGACATGGGTAGGCATTAAGTTCAGTGAGGGGTCGGCAACTATAAAAATTGTCATTCACCTTTTCATTTCTCGTTTCGACGGTAGGCGACTAACCAGGAAAGGCATACTAAAACGAGGAAGGGCATCCGAAAACCAGGAAGGCTGTCGCCAAATTCGCAGCACCGTTCCCTTCCTCTATTTAGTATTATTTGAGGGGTCGGCAACTTTTCAAATTCAAAGTTCACCATCCCTTCCTCGTTTTAGTATCCTGACATGGATACGCATTAAGTTCAGTGATGGGTCGGCTATAAACGGTCAGGGACTAAAATCCTCTGAGGCCAGCGAGGGGTCGGCAACTAAGATATTTCAAGTCCACCATTTCCTTCCTCGTTTTAGTATGCCATTTCCTGGTTAGTCGCCTACCGTCAAAACGAGAAATGAAAAGATGAATTACAATTTTTATAGTTGCCGACCCCTGAGTGCAATTAATGCCTACCCATGTCAGGATACTAAAACGAGGAAGGGATGGTGAACTTTGAATTTGAGAAGTTGCCGACCCCTCATATAATACTAAATAGAGGAAGGGAACAGTGCTGCGAATTCTGGCGACAGCCTTCCTGGTTTTTGGATGCCCTTCCTCGTTTTAGTATGCCCTTTCTGGTTTTAGTCGATCCCGTGTCCCACCCCTCTATCAGGAACAAATACGGATACGTCCGTTGATTACACAAAAAGACAAGGTTTGAATAGACCACAAAAAATCACGAAGAAACCAACGAAAATGGGGTTTATAAAGGCCAACGAATATACTCAGTCGCTAGTGCCGAGCGAGAACAGTCGTAATTGTTAGTCGCAGGTGGCTCGCTGTCTTTATTTTAGGCTTTCAACTCTTCCAATTTTGTTTTAATTTTCGGTTTCTCTTTGCTTTTCTGCTTTATTTTGGTTTTCTTGGTTGTTGATCTTCATCCTCGTTTTGGCATTTTTCCTCAAAATTTTCTGTCTGCGCTGAAGAAGGGAGGCGGTTGTCCTCCCGAAATATTCCCCTTTTATTTCAGTATATTCGTTGGCCTTTACAAACCCCATTTTGTTGGTTTCCTCGTTGATTTTTGTGATATGTCAGCCCAATGTGGTTACGGTTTAGCTTAGGTTTGAACAGCAACTGCAACTCTTAAGTTCGTATGTACTGGTTTCTGTGTTAAAGTGGTCAGTCTAGCCTTTCAGTATTTCTTACACACCATGGCACCAACTCCCGTACTAATCTCTACGGATTTTTTTTTCATGAATCTGTCATTTTTCGTCGGGATCACAAAACGTAAGTGCCGGGATAACTCTGACTTCAGCAATATTTTGCACCACATCCCCGGTTTCAGCTTCGTGGTGGAAGTGCAGAAACGGCGGCCGTACTTTTCTGTTCATCCAACTTCGTAAACAAACTGAGTGCGATACTTGCGATAATAAACAGAGTTTGTCGTCTGTCGTCGTTAAGATCACGTTGACGGTCCGCTGATATTTCTGTTGACAGAAAAGAACACTAGCGTTCTTTCAGTTCCTGCACTGTCAGAAGTTTCAGAACAGATAACACGAGGATGCGCGGTTTCAACAGATAATGCGTAACAGATAACACTTCGGATGTTATCTGTTGTGTTTCAAAATGTTATACATAATAAGCGTTACCATCAGGAAGAACCGAAAAACCGTCAAGAAGTATCTGCTGAGTTTTCCGACATCATGACGATTAGGAATAAAGTCACTAGATGCTTTTTTTGCTCTTCCTAACAAAGCTTGTTATGCATAAAATTTCATGCATAACGTTTTCAAACACAACAGATAACATCCGAAGTGTCTGTTACGCATTCTCTGTTGAAACCGCGCATCCTCGTGTTATCTGTTATGAAACCTTCTGACAGTGTGGTCTGGGTTTTGGTTCGGAGTGAGTCATGTACGTCGAACTTGCAGGAAAGAAGATGAACAGCTTAGTTTTCTTGCATCATTTTATTAGATACGCAAACATATAAATGGCGTGAGATGGGGGGATGAACTGAACTTACCTGGGTGAGTTCAGTCACTCTAGTTGCCTGACAAGGCCATAGCTTTTACTACCCTTCCTGTCAGCTCTGGCCCCTTTTCAGTTCGGCTTGTCGTGGCTTGAAACAGCTTTGGGGTCCCGGACAATGCAATATTATTTGCACAGTTTTAGTGAAGTAGCGCTACGCATTGTTCCGAAAACAAGAACAAGTAAGGTCAGGTTCGGATCGGTTTTAAATTGTACCACTTATTCTTTTCACTCATCACCAATTTCTCACTCATGTGCGACTTAGGTGGTAGATACGCCTTCCTAATAAACATTGTATCGATGGGGGAAAAGTCTATCAGTACGTATTCCTTTTCTTCAAAGAATTTTTCTAACTGGTCCATCTTTCCTGGAAGACTGTTGTGCTCTACCACAAATATTGAAATGTCGAGCTTCTCGAAAGGAAGTGTTTGAAGGACTTCGAGTTCTAGACCTTCGATATCTAAGAAAAAGACGTCGAGAGAGGTTTCGTTCGCAGCCAAGAGCATGGTGTAAACGGGTACGCAGAAGACGTCGATGAAATGGGCTGACCCCGTATAGTTGAGATTCACATCTACAGTCTTAGCCCTCTCGAAGAGTAGACCGTTCCCTGGATAGAGTACTAGAAAAGAAACCTCTTTAGCTTTAGGTGATGGTGGGATCCCTTGTTTGGCATAAGGATCCCTTGATTATATTTAGCTTTATATAGGTTTTCTTTAAATTTTTTCTTACCTTTTGAATCTTCAAGAAGCTTTTGGAATATAATTGATTGACCCAGTATATCTAACAATAGGATTAACTAAATATTTCTTTCCTTTTAGTTCACAATTTATTAGCCTGCATGATCCCGGGAAACTGAAAGGACGATCCTAAACATAATCGGTTCGCATGGAAACTGGACCCGGGTGGCTGAGGATTCGGGTTGTGCTACCAGCGATCCGTTAATTGGACCTAAACGCTTGGCGGCTTAGGCCCCGATTTTCGAGAGGCGCACGTAATTTCCGTTTGAATATTAAGACGCTAGGCGTTACAAGGCAACAACGTGACGTGAATTATTTTGTACAGATTCAGTTGCTTTAACTGTATAATTGATTAGCTCTCTGTCCCTCAGACAATTTCCAAATATCCTGCGATCAGGGTTGCTTTCTGTTTAAATTACCCTGCCAGCTATTGGAAAATATGTTACGTGGAAAATGGATAAAGCAAGAATAAGTGTCTTCAGGAAGAATGTTATATCGAAACAGATGAGATCTCCAAGGGGTTGAGCCTCAGTGGCGCCTGACGCCGTAGAGTCAATATCGATACTCTTCTAGTTGCCGGGCTTCACAGGCAATTTTTCAATACTCTTGATGACTTACTCTTCTTGCCGATGCAAAATCGCCCTATACCTAGCAGAAGAGCAGGAAGCGGTATCACAGCTGCTCCCAAACATCGCCGTGATTGGTTAACACAGGATTGAGTTGAGCTTGAGTCGTTAGTGCTACTTTTTCTCGTTCTCGCTGAGGATCACGGGCGTGTTTTGGACATAGTCATATAGAGTATTCTGCCCCAGAGGCGTGCGGTCGATCAGGGTTGGGTGATCGGGACTGGGATTTCTGCAGTATTTTCTGAACCATCACCACTTCTACACGTAAAAGTGGAGATTTGTTCTACTTTATACCAGAGAAGCACGCTCTTGACCGTTAGTTAACCTTGGGCAGTGTAGTTTTGTACTAAACTACACCCAAGGACCCAAGACACCTATTTAGGAGATTTTTTCTACGTTATACTAGAGAAGTAGGCTTCTTTGATCGTTAGTTAACCTTGGAATGTGCAGTTTTGGGCTGAATGGTTAAGAACCAAGACACCTATTCAGTCTACTTAGCGGTATTTAAACTGTGTCGTGATCGAAAATGGAAATTAACCTTCAAAGAAGAATACATCTACAGTATGTGAAGACAAACGACCGGGAAAACCTGATCGTCTCTCCTTAGCTTGATACCTAAGATGTTGGAGGCCGCGATCTCAGGTGCTTACTCTCACCCGTTTCCCGGGGTTCGGTCCTCAGCTGAACCCAGGGGAATCGTGAGAATACTCTTGATGACTAACTAGGCGTGCCGATGAAGAATCGCTGTGTGCCCAGCGAAGAGCCAGAAAACTCGAGACAATAAACGTTGTTGATTGATTGGCACATGATTGCACTGTCAGAAGTTTCATAACAGATTGCGCATAACACTTTCAAGAATAACACCTTTTCACTTAGAAATAAAGTGTTATGACCAATTAAGGTTACACTATTTCGTGCCTAGATCTCCAACAACACCTTCAGTTGGTAAAAATACTAACGGGAACGAAAGAAACATAACATATAACATCCCAAAGTTTTATCTGTTGAAACCGCGCATCCTGCTGTTGTCGTTATGTAACTTCTGACAGTGTAGTATTTTTACCTATTGAAGGTGTTGCTGGAGATCTGGGCACG
This sequence comes from Branchinecta sandiegonensis, assembly GCA_030848855.1. Classification (NCBI taxonomy): domain Eukaryota; kingdom Metazoa; phylum Arthropoda; class Branchiopoda; order Anostraca; family Branchinectidae; genus Branchinecta; species Branchinecta sandiegonensis. The sequence goes on from JAUPMV010000010.1 coordinate 11,636,768, forward strand.
AAATAGTATAAACTTCATTGGTCATAAGACTTTTTTTCTAAGTGAAAAAGTGTTATTCTTGAAAGTGTTATGCGCAATCTGTTATGAAACTTCTGACAGTGTGGTTGACACAAAATTTATGGTTTGTCGCGGCTAATCCCAACTCATCTTGGTCGTTTGAATCTGGAAACTGGATGGATTATGGTTAATTTATAACTTGTGCGTTGAGGTTCTTATAGTTTGTAGTAGAAGAAAATGTCCGCAGTTTGGCCGCGAGCCTCCTCTCTGCCAAATTGGCTTTTTATGTTGAGTTTAGTTTGAAATAAACAGAACTTGAACTTGAACTGAATCTGTTTGGATGACATTTCTTGTTCTTTCCGTTCTGCCCGTTGAAAAAGGTAAACGCCAGGGTGATATTTCTTCACTCTTATATACAATAACAGTGTAGTTGAGGCATAAAGACCTGTAAGGATGAGCTATGTGTATGAAAGACTTGTCGCTGTTATATTACGCAGATGATGTGTTGAACTTGAGCCGGTCGGTTACGTATGTAGAAGGAAATTTTCGGGTTCTTAGCGAAGAAAATGTGTGTATTGGTTTATCATTTAACCCGAATAAGAGCGAGGTTGTCTTCTCCAACCAAAGGTCTGATACAGAGACAATTGATATATGCTTCGGAGATCACATTCTTCAACCGTCACCTTCGATTGTGTACCTTGGTCTGCCATTTGTCGGACATGAAAACAACGCGTTCCTGTCTTGTATCGTTTTTTGCGGAAAAAGCCAGAAAAGAGTATACGGAATACTCATTATTAAGCGTCGTTATTATGGACACAGACTGGCCCGGCTATATTCCGCATTCGCTATGCCGCACATACTAGCGCTGTCGTCATTCTGGTCGCTACTATGAAAGATAAAAAAATTATTCGTGCCCCAGTTTATAGGCATTGCAAATATCTAGGAGTACCTCCGTGCCCGTAATTCTGGATTGTCGGCAAAGTATAATGTCACCGATCCATTTATTGTAGTATCTGAGCGAATTGCTGGTTTTATTCGTTCGCTTGATGCTACCCGTATGGAAATAATTCAAGTCGTTGTATTATGGGACATTTTTCCAATCGTAAAAAATTGAAAACAGTTGGAAACGATCGTAAGAAATTGTTTTTTTTACGATTGGAAACAGTTGTTTCCGATGATAAACAGTTGTTTACGATTGTAAACAGTTGTTTACGATTGTAAACAGTTGTTACGATTGAAAACAGTTGTTTACGATTGAAAACAGTTGTTTCCAGTCGTTTGCGATTGTAAACTGTCGTTAACGACTGTGTTTTAACGATAGTGGAAAACGATTGTTGGAAACGATTGTTTTTCATTTTTTTTACGATTGGAAAAATGTCCCATAATGCAATGACTTGAATTATTTCCATACGGGTTACTATAGCCACACTTTGTCTAGGGCTATGTTGTCCCATGTGTAAATAAGAGTATCAAAATCTGTGTGTTACATGTTGTGTGTTCTTGTCTTTTTTCTTTCTTTTCTTTCATACTCCATTCGTGGCTTTCGTCTTAAAAATGGGAAATAAATTGCATTCATTCTTTCATTCATTGACGTGTTTCGGACTGGGGTCATATAGAGTATTGAGGGAGTCACTTCCGGGGACTCCCCAGACGGAAAACAGCAAGTGGGGAACGCTTCCGTGTAAAATTTAATCTATGTAAAGTCACTTTTGTTTGGTTCTAAGCTGTGACCCTCGGCTGACGAACCCTTTTTCAAAGAAGGGCTACTCCCCATCAAATCTGCAAAGGAGTTCCTGTTTTATGATGGTAATGAAAACCGGGGATCTCGCAACAATGTGGGAATCTAGTCCCTGGGACAAATAAAAACGCGCACTTGAAGTCCCTGGGGATCGGTGAGAGTAAACGTCCAGCGAACACGCCAGTAAATTTGGTTTATTTTTTTTAGTTTTTTGCTTATCCTGCACACAAGCTTATAGACAAGTCCTTCATTCTGCTAGAAGGGGTGTGTTCATTCTTTGCTATTCCAGGGTCTCATTATGCGTTTTTCATTGGCTGGATTCATGAAAAACTTATTATAGCCTAGGCTTTTGGTATACGGTACACTACAAAAAAACTTTACTTGGCCTGGTAGTGTTGTTTGGGCCCCGCATCAGCCCTTTTTCAATATGTATAAACGAGGCGTAAGTAGTGAAACGGGAAGGGCTGGCACAGAGCTCGAACATGGCAGATTTTCTATTTTTCTTCACCATTTGATTGAAGTAGAACGGGTCTGCCTCCACTAGTACTCCTGTCCAGTTCAAGAAGCGTTCTGCGAAGTAAGTTTGCGACATGAATTCGCCGTTTGAGGCCCCACATTCGAAAAAGCGGTTTGTTCGCTTTTCCTGTAAGAAAACGGATGCTAAACATAGAAACGCAGCCAATAGGATTGCCTGTGCATCTGCCGCAGCGACCTAGACTTTGATCCCCCCCCCCCCCCAGCTCAGCACATAATTTTCCGGCTTACCCAGAAACCTTCAGGAAGGAAGGTGCAGTTTAGAAGTTTCCTTTGATATATCCAACACGACTTTCGTCGACCGGAGCGGGTGGCAGGGTTGCCACATGTCGCACTATAGTATGAATCGTCACTCTGTTTTGTTTTTTTCACTCTTGTCCTACGTAAGACATAAAATTAACTCTCACTGTCAGAAGTTTCATGACCAATTAAGTTTATACTGTTTCGGTATGGTATGTTTCTTTCGTTCCCGTTAGTATTTTTACCAATTGAAGGTGTTGTTGGAGATCTACGCACGAACTAGTGTAAACTTAATTGGTCATAACACTTTATTTCTAAGTGAAAAGGTGTTATTCTTGAAAGTGTTATGCGCAATCTGTTATGAAGCTTCTGACAGTGTATTAAAGGACACCTGAATGAAGAGTACCAAGTATCATCCCTATCTGTATGACTTCCGAACATTGCCTGCAGAAAACCCAGTCCAAATACGAAATAGTGTTCCCAAGCTGATTTTTACTCCATTTTGTACCTGTCCTTATTTCAGTCCCGAACAATTTTAGAAATGAACAAATGTCTCCAATAAACCCTTCTTCTGGAATATTTTTTAACCAGCTACGCCCAAACGTATATCTAGGAGAAATTCCAATACGATCCGGCCAACGCTGTAAAAGATTTGAATGAATTGCGCTTTTTGTCTTGGAGTCTGCATGTGCAAAACTCCAGAAACGAACATCCCTAGTTTGAAAACTCCACGCTCAGGAGAAGAATGATGTCCGTGGCCATGTCTGTAAATGCATTCTCATGTTGTGTTCAAGTATGGTTTCATCGTTCAGGTGTCCTTTAAAAAAACTGTCCAGATGTGTCATTTTCCAGCAGTAATTCTGACCAAAAGTGGCTATTTTATGTTTGCTCATGAAAATCAAACCAAGATGACTCGTTTTTATGGCACTTGCAGCCTCTGGCTCAAGTGCCATATACCGATCACAATTCCGTCTGTCGGTCTGTCGGTCTGTCGGTCGGTCCGAGTTTTTTTGTCCCACATATCCGAGTTAGGGTACTTCCCGATGTGCTAGGACAATGAAACTTGGCAGGCATATCAGGGACCCGACCAAACTAACCTGGAAATAATCAGTTTCCCGATCCGACCATATGGGGGGGAGTGCGGGGCGCTGGAAACTTGCAAATTTAGGGCATTTTGTCACTTTTTTTCTGAGTTAGGGTACTTCTAGATGAGCTAGGACAATGAAACTTGGCAGGAATATCAGGGACCCGACCAAACGAACCTGGAAATAATCAGTTTCCCGATCCGACCATATGCGGGGGAGTGGGGGCGCTCGAAACTTGAAAATTTAGGGCATTTTGTCACACTTTTTCGAGTTAGGGTACTTCCAGATGAGCTAGGACAATGAAACTTGGCAGGAATATCAGGGACCTGACCAAAGTAACCTGGAAATAATAAGTTTCCCGATCCGACCATATGCGGGGGAGCTGGGGCGCTGGAAACTTGAAAATTTAGGGCATTTTGTCACACTTTTTCGAGTGAGGGTACTTCCAGATGAGCTAGGACAATGAAACTTGGCAGGAATATCACGGACCCGACCAAACTAACCTGGAAATAATCAGTTTCCCGATCCGACCATATGGGGGGGAGTGCGGGGCGCTGGAAACTTGAAAATTTAGGGCATTTTGTCACACTTTTTCGAGTTAGGGTACTTCCAGTTGTGCTAGGACCATGAAACTTGGCAGGCATGTCAGAGACCCGACCAAACAAAATTAGGAATAATCAGTTTTGTGATCCGACCATTTTGGGGGGGGGGTGGAGGGCAGGGGAATCCGGGAAACTGAGAAGTGTGTAACTTTCGAACGGATGATCGGATTGTAATGAAACTTCATAACTGAAGAGAATATATATCTGTAATGTCCCGTTTAAAGTCTTGACCGGATTCGGTAGCCAGGGGGGAGTTGGGGGGGGGGGAGACCGGAAATTTCAAGAAACGGTTAGAATGGAGGGATCGGAGTGAAACTTGCTGGGAAGAACAAGCATCTGCTCTAGATAAGTCCTTCAGACCATTGTACTGGATCCGGACACTTATGGGGGGGGGGGGGGGTCCCGGAATTCCGGTGATGGTGGTTTTTTGGATTTTCACGATGAAACTTGGCAGGCATATCAGGGACCCAATCAAACTGACTTCAAAATAAAAATATTGTCGATCAGATAATGGTGGGGGAGTGGAGGGAGGGGAATCCGGGAAATTGAGAAGTGTGTAACTTTCGAACGGATGATCGGATTGTAATGAAACTTCATAACTGAACAGAATATATATCTGTAATGTCCCGTTTAAAGTCTTGACCGGATTCGGTAGCCAGGGGGGAGTTGGGGGGGGGGGGAGACCGGAAATTTCAAGAAACGGTTAGAATGGAGGGATCGGAGTGAAACTTGCTGGGAAGAACAAGCATCTGCTCTAGATAAGTCCTTTAGGCCATTGTACTTGATCCGGACACTTATGGGGGGGGGGGTCCCGGAATTCCGGTGATGGTGGTTTTGGGGATTTTCACGATGAAACTTGGCAGGCATATCAGGGACCCAATCAAACTGACTTCAAAATAAAAAATTTGTCGATCAGATAAAGGTGGGGGGAGTGGAGGGAGGGGAATCCGAAATTTTCAGTCATGCGTAATTTTGGAATGGTTGATCGGATTCGAGTGAAATTTAAGAATTCAACAGAGGACATTTCTCCGATGATTTTTTTCATATCCGGACCGGATCCGGCAACTATTGGGGGGGGGGGGAAATACGTGCCCCGTTTAGAATGGAGGGATCGGGATGGAACTTTGTGGGAAGAACAAACAGATGCTCTAGGTAAGTCATTTGCTGAATCGGATTGGCTACGTGCACCGCGGGGGAGCTGGGTGGGGTGGGGGGGGGGGGTGGACCGGAAATCTCGAGAAACGGTTAGAATGATGGTATCGGAGTGAAACTTGCTGGGAAGAACAAACATCTGGTCCATATAAATCTTTTACATAATTTGACTGGATCCGGACACTTGAGGGGGGGGGGGGAGGGGTCTCCCGGAATTCCGTTTTTGGGGGATTTTCACGACGAAACTTGGAGGGCATATCAGGGACCCGGTCAAACTGACTTGGAATAAAAAAAAAAATCCTCGATATGATAATCTTGGGGGGGGGAGTTGAGGGAGGGGAATCCGGAATATTGAGTCATGCGTAACTTTGGAACGGGTGATCGGATTCGAGTGAAATTTAATAATTAAACAGAGGACATTTTTCTCTTGTGACCTTTTTCATTTCCGGACCGAATCCGGCAATTATCGGGGGGAGGGCGGAAAATACTTGACCCGCTTAGACTGGTGTGATCTGGATCGAACTTCGTGGGAATGACAAACAGATGCTCTGGATTAATCATTTACAGAACAGGATTGGCTCCGGTTATTGTGGGTGGAGTTGGAGGAGGGGGAGGGGGGTCTGGGATTCCGGTGATCGCGCGTTAAGGTACTTCCTGATGTGCTAGGACGATGAAACTTCGCTGGAATATTGGAGACTCAACAACATTTGCTTAGAAATTGCTACTTCCCAAATCCGATTATTCCTTAAAGTACCAATCTTGACCGCAAAGTAAAAAAAATACTTTTAAGCAATATATGCATTTTCGTGATGCCCATCAGCCCATTAGCAGTTTTGCCTCAAGGGTTTTGCTTACAAATGGAGTTCCAGCTCCCTTATAGCGCGCATCTCAACCGCAAAGTCGAAACTTACTCTTGATCAATCAAATCATCTTGACACATGCAAGTGCCATATGAGCTTACAGCTCTTGTTATGGTTCCGACCAAAATTGACCATTTCAAATTTTTTCATGAAAATTAAATTTCACTCCCAGTACACTGTCTGTTTTCGACCAGTAGTCACTCTCTAAATTTGTCGATGTGCCAACTCTGGCGGGTGGTCCAGTTTGGTCCGTTTACCTCTTTTGCATCTGGTTATAAGAGGCCCGAAGTATGCAGACCGGAAACCTCCAAGAAGGATAGAAACGAATTAGAAATGCCCACCGGCATGTCCAAGATATAGACCTTGACCAAGACTTCCTTTACCTCTGGTCCTGTCTTCATGCTTTGAGTCCAGTTCAAGATCAGGCCTCTTAGGCCTCTAGGTGGCAAACTAGGCTTGAATCCGAATGTCAACGGACACTTGAGTGGCTTATCGGACGCGCTGTGTTTCGCTGGTCCTCTTTCGGGTGGTCAACAGACCAAATGGGTAAAGTAGAAGAGCCTTCATTGACAGTTCCCAGTTTTCAGGAAATCGACGAGATTAACTATCGTGTGTTACCTTTGGTATGAGCTTCTCCGAGAGGTACACAGCATCGGACCAGTAGTGATCCATTCCCATCTCGTTGTCGTCTAGAATCTTCTTAGCTTGATCCATATTGTCATAGCTCATATTGTAAGGTTGCTTGGAGGGGTATGCCATTTTATTTTTTCTGATGTAGCTGATGAGACAGGGGTCATCGTCACTCAGATTTACGAGTTGATCACCTCTTAGATTCTCGCAGCTGCTTTTGAAAGAAACTAATAAGCTGACAGTCAGCGTCAGGAGAAGGCATAGTAGTAATTTGTTCCTGTGGGTCTTCCAGAATCCGCGATTTCGTTTCCACAACGACATGCTGTACACTGTGTCCCACTGATAATTCTTCTGAGCAGGCTGCACAATCCCGTTCTTGTGATATGGCAGGAAAGTACACTGTTAGAAGTTTCATAACAGATAACACGAGGATGCGCGGTTTCAACAGATAATGCATAACAGATAACACTTCGGATGTTACCTGTTGTGATTGAAAACGTTGTGCATGAAATGTTATGCATAACAAGCTTTGTTAGGAAGAGCCAAAAAATCATCTACTGACTTTATTCCTTATCGTCATGATGTCGGAAAACTCAGCAGATACTTTTTGGCTCTTTTTCCGTTCTTCCTGATGGTAACGCTTATTATGCATAACATTTGAAACACAACAGGTAACTCGAAGTGTTATCTGTTACGCATTATCCGTTGAAACCGCGCATTCTCGTGTTATCTGTTATGAAACTTCGGACAGTGTACTAACAGACCACGGTCTTGGGTTCCACTCGTTGTGTTACATCAAGCATCTACACTCATTATCTTTCTGTGAATGCGCTCTATCAACTGCGAAAATACGGTCTAGTCGAGTTCCATTTGTTCGAACGAAAACAGCCCTTGATTCCACTTGCATAGTCACTTCAAGCACCTACTCTCCTGAGTTTTCTTAAAAACATATTTGCTCAGCTATGTCTGAGAAAATACATCTAGTTACACATGAATTTGTTTCTAATCCACTGCACCTCAGTTCGTGTTAACTACCACGGTATTATTTTTGGAATACTCATACGTACACTCAGATGCTCCGGAACAAGACGGCTGAGAAGTATAGCAACTTATATCAAGTTTGTATGGAGCCGGTTAGTATAGGTGTTTCGCTTAGCCAACGTTTCAGTCCCGGTTTTGGCCTGCATTCAATTGAGACTTTGCCAGCAAACAACAACAAGGGAACGCGAGAAAAGCAGGAAGGCATACTAAAACCAGGAAGGGCATATTAAAACGAGGAAGGGCATACTAAAACGAGGAAGGAATTCAAGGCTGCGAAAAAATGGAAAGCTGCACCGTTCCCTTCCTCTGTTTAGTGTTCTTCGAAGGATCGGCAACTTTTCAAACTCAAAGTTCACCATCCCTTCGCGCGTTTTAGACATGGGTAGGCATTAATGGGTTCAGTGAGGGGTCAACAACTATCAAAATTGTACTTCACCTTTTCCTTTCTATTTCAGACGGATACTAAAACGACGGATACAACAGGACACTAAAACGAGAAAGGGATGGTGAACTTTGAATTTGGAAAGTTGCCAACCCCTCAAAGAATACTAAACAGAGGAAGGGAACGGTGCGGCTTTCCAGTTTTGAATTCTGGCGACAGCCTTCCTCGTTTCAGTATGCCCTTCCTGGTTTTAGTATGCCTTCCTGCTTTTCTCGCGTTCCCTTCCCTTCCTGGTTTTATCCTCATCCTCAAGTTTTTATAAGCGAAGCAGGATGCCTTCTATCGACACTTTTGTATCAACCAATGAAAAGATTAGTAGCGTAGTCAGTCTTGTTGAAGAAATGAATAATCTCCAAGTACTGCAACATGTCTTTGCTATGCCCGGGGCAGACGAGTACCCGAAGAGAATTTCCTTTTTTTAACGTCGTCACTGTTGATTGTTTAGCATTGTTCGAATTAGTGAGATAAGCTGCGTAAACATTTTTCACGTCATCTTTTCTTCCCTAGCTAGAGCAACTCTAGCAGGCTGCTATTTGATGGCAGAAGTCTTTGATAGGTAGATATCGATTTTATTCTTCTCGAAACTATCATGTGACAATTCAAATTTGTCGAGGTCGTCAGTAGCCTATATACAAAATATGAACACTAACAAAGATTACAAATTTTCACGAATGACGTACGAACGTTTTGTCATACCGCACATGTTCACATTTTATTTTATTATCACATTTTATGAGGCCGCTTTTGCAGGTAGAAGCTTTGCATAAGCTTGTTCTGTTGATCTAAGCATTGAACATCTTTACAAAATAGGACCGATGTCATTTGGTCTCGGTCATGATCGCCCCGGCCTGCTCACGGTAAGAATTTTATACAGTGTAAAAAAAATCTTGCAGTATTTCCTACTGGGATTAATCTTGTCTCTAAAAAGATAATCTTATCTCTAATTCGGATTAATTTGTCTCAACAGAGATAAGATTAAACCTAGTAGCAAAGACTGCAGTTGACTTTAATCCTTACTCGGAGAAACTTTTTACAGTGTAGCTCTTATGCATCTTATTCCAACAGCTTTCCTTTTAGGCCTTTCTAGTCCGTGAATGTCGGTCTGCGTTTTGTTCTAATACAGGATGTCGGCTTAAATTTGGGTTTCCTGAGTAAATCTATCAAGACGAAATCCGCTGAGAGAAATACATGTATACATATTTGCTTAAACGGCTGTTACGCCTCTTAATTCACTACAAAGGAAGCGCACTGTAAGTTTGGGGTCCAAGACATCCAGTAAAGGTAAGACGAATAGACCCCTCAAGCTGTTGGCCTCACAACGCCCTCACAGCCTTTGAAGGGTACAGAATAGTTTGAGGCCCCTTATTTGCTTCTTCATTCGGTCGCAACAAAGTGACTCGTCGCAAACTTCATTCCGCTGCTCCGGCATGTTCAGCAGTACTCGGATTTAAGTGTGTTTTCTTGTTTTCGTTTCTCTTTCTGAAAGCCAGATCGGAAGAAAATATGCTACTCTAGTCCGTTATTCTTATCAGGAGTTTACATTTTATTTATAATGCAAGCCTGTTCGTACACGAGCCATCGCCAAACATAAATTTGGGAAAGTCCAATCGAGCCAAGTAAACAACATTATCTGTTACTTTCTCATCAAATAATCCTGCATTTGTCTTTTTAACTCTCGTAAAAAATTAGTTGTTCTAGGAGAAGCTGGCTGACTAGTCATGAATATGAGAGTCGCACAGCGTCTCTTTGTAGCACTATTTCTGTGCGGTGTTGCCACTGCTGTTGTAGTAGACGTGCCCGGGTATGGGTCGGTGATGGGGGTCCAGTGGAAGAGCTATCTTGAAGACAATGAGTTTTATGGATTCATGGGATTGAGGTACGCCAAGGAGCCGACGGCCGACACCCGTTTCCTGGTGAGTCAAGTCGTCATCGAGCGTCATAAGGACATTAGTTGCGTTTTTTATCGTTTGAAGTTACCTTCAACTCAAAGGTCTTTGTTTAATTACCGTTTTTGGTCGCAGGTCACAGTTTCTTCGTACTTCAAACTCTGACCGTCGAACTTCTTGAGCTAGCAAGTTCGAACTTTGCTCGAATCTTCGAAGAGACGTCAACCAGGCATGGATCGCCGGAGTCGTAAAAACACTAATTAAGCAAACGGTGAACTTCGACGGCGTTTGAAAACGGAAATTAAGCAACAGGCTACGCTGACGGCGAACAAAACTTCGATCAAAAACTCAACTATTTAGAGTACCAAGTGATAGCCGCATCCTACGTCAACACATCCCGTGTAAGCAAACAAAAAAAAAACGGTTTCTCCACTGGTCATATCGCGGTCAATTTTGTTTGTAGCTGGAAACTCATCTGGTACTTGCTGTGATCCTAACTTTAAATGGCTTATCGCGGTCATTTGCTCTTGCACAGGTCAAGTGATGTATTGGTAAGAATGCAAAGGGTTCTGAATTGCTTGAATGGCGGAAGTACACTATGTAACTTCCAAGATTGTTACTTGTCCTTAATCATTTTGAAGCTCCCCACCCTTACCCTTGGTTACTCTTGGCCAGAGGCGTTACCAGCCAAAATGTTTGGAAGAAAACCGACTGTTTTCGTGAAAAAAATCAACTGTTTTTACGTCTTCGCGGCGATTCAGTTATTATTTTGCCGAATGGCCGACAACATTGGGGGGGGGGGGCGTCTCCCCCTCCCACCCATACATGACGCCCCTGCTCTTGCCTCAGTACCTCTAAAGTTTCCCTGTTTCGTTCCCAGTTTTCAAAGCCCTTTCCTTTCCAGCCGCCAATACCAGTTGACCCTCTACCGGAGGGTGAGATCTTCAATGCAACCTTCTACGACAAACAGTGTCCCCAGGGACTCGACGGGGATGAGGATTGTCTTCTAGTCAACATTTTCACTCGTGAAGTAAGTATTTATCTCCCATCAGTGTTGCCAGATGGGCTTGTTTCCCGCCCCATGGGCTTGTTTCTGTGAGCTGGGGCGATTTTAGCGACGTGCTTGGGGCGGGAGAGTGGGCTTGTTTTGTTAAAATGTGGCTTGTTTTTGGCGTTATCTTGGGACCCCAACCTTTACCTAACTCAAAATTAAAACTTTTCCAACATCCTACCTAGAAAACTGTCACATACTACTGAACGTGGAGGCTGGCAACCATCTCGCTTGGACAGTTCTTATTCGGGTTCTGTTAGATTTTTAGGTACAAAGCTGCAGGCTCCCTGCGGTGGTATGTGAGCTTCTGGTAATTGCTGTTTCAAAATTAGACGATGACTTTGACTTTACTGACCTTTTTCCAGGCCAGAATCGTGTTTGACATATTTCTTTGGGTCCGAACTGGGTTCTTATGACCTTCGGCTAGTTTTATCGCGATAATCTTGGAGGTTGATATTAAGTCGTGTCTACTAAATAACTGTTTGACGATTATCGTAATATAACTTTTCCCGAACAAGTATGTAGTATATATCTTCCCATGTCCCAAAGGTAGTTATGTCATGACAATGAGTTTTGGAGGATGATACGATATCGTATCAGCCTCGAGAGAGGATGATACGAAGCCGTATCAACCTCCGCAGAAGTTCATCGAGCACTTTTCCTCAACTACTGAAAAGTAGGACCCAACCTCCAAAAAATAAAAAAAGACATTACTTTCAGAAAGAAAAACAAAAAAAATAAAAAAAAAATATTGAAAACATTAGAGGAAAAAGTTCAAAACTGAAAGAAAATGTTGCTTTCCTAGCCAACCAACCTGGGCCATACCTTGTTACAATAACATTCCCAAAGAAACTGCAACTTGTCACTGAAACCCATTACTTCCAACTTACCTCAACTTATTTTCCTCTACTCTCCAAAGGCAGCTATTGAGCAAGTACTACACTCTTTTTTCTTGATGTTAGTCTGATTTAACAGTCCACTAAGAAAAATTTCAGTGTTGCCACTTTTTCTGATGGAACCTGTGACTTTTGGCCAGAAAAACAATAACATTCTGGATCCTACGAAACTTGATCCTTTTCACCAACTATCAACTAGAAATCTCGCTTTTCATCTTCATCATTACACACCTCATCTTTTATGCTTCACTTTTGTATTTACTGGTAAGGAACCGGTCGCAAAGTTCTTGCTCGCTTTGTCGAAGAAAAGAAAATGTTCGACAAATCGCAGAATTCTGCAACCACTGGCACCACCGGTTTAAGGTTGTTTAATCCTATCGCTCTAAGAGCCCGCCTTGATTAGTTCTATCTATCGAGCCCACCGCTAGATGGCATCTGCTTTGCCACAAATGTTGGAGAAGGATTGTATTGTAGTGAAGTGAAGTGAAATGCACGGGTCATAACAGTAGTAATTTTCACATTTCTATAGTAGGCTAGAGTTGCCATTTCACTAAACAAAAATTCCCTACAAAATTTGCAAAGAAGGAATAACAAAGAACATTGAGTAGGCTACTACCGAAACAAAAATTCTGTTCGAAAAAGTTATAACAGCTAACATAAATCCATCTCAGTTGATATCGGAAAAACAAGCTCGAAGGAAATTTAAAATATCAACCTCGCAGCGCTCGGCAGACATTTTTCACAACCTGCCTCGCCTTCGACTCGGACAGGTTATTTTCAGTGGCCGTCTCGTTGCTATAATCCGATATCAGCCTCGAAGTTGGAACTTAACCTTTAATAACTGCACGTGGTTAATTGTTTTAGTTCTGTTTGAAAAAGTTATAACAGTTAACATGTCTTCATCTCGGTTGATGTCGAGATAATAAGCTCGGTGACCTCAAATGATTGGAGCAATTCAGATGAAACGTCGGAGGGTAAAAACTTCATATTTCCATGATTATCTGGTTTGAGGTCTCCCTTATTGTTACCTCCCCTACCCTAAATATAGGGCTTGGACAGGCTACTTATGATAATATAGGTTGCCCCTAATTTTATTGGGATCCCAAAATGCTCTGATGATTAATGTTTTCAAAAAAAATCGCCCTCGGCGCCTTTCGTATTTTTATGGAATTTGCCCTTCGGCCAAGTGCCATATAGCGATCGCAGTTTTTGTCCGTCCGTCGGTCTGTCGATCTGTCGGTCTGTCTGTCTTTCCGGTTTTGCTAGTTCGGGCACTTCCAGATAAGCTAGGACGATGAAAGTTGGCAGGCATATCAGGGACCAGATCAGATTTAATTAGAAATAGTCACTTCCCCGATCCGACCATCTAAGGGGAGTGGAATGAGGGGTAATCAGGAAAAATGAGGTATTTTTAACTTACGAACGGGTGGTCGGATCTTCACGAAACTTGATTTATGGAAGGACCTCGTGTCTCAGATCTCCCATTTTAAATCCAGACCGGATCCGGTGACATTTGGGGGAGTTGAAGGGGGAAACCGGAAATCTTGGAAAACGCTTAGAGTGGAGCTGTCGGGATGAAAATTGGTGGAAAGAACAAACACAAGTCCTAGATACGTGATTGACATAACCGGAACGGATCAGTTAACTGTGGGGGAGTTGGTGGGGGGGGGTCCGAATTTTCTAGTGATCCCGCGAGTTCGGCTCTTCCTGATGTGCTATTTCGATGAAACTTGGCAGGCTAGTCAGCTACCCGAACAGATTGACTTCAGAATGTCGTTCCCCCTATCCGATCATCGTGGGGGAGTGTAGGTGTAGTGGCAAGCTCAGCTATTGAACGGGTTATCGGATTTAAATGAAACTTGATATTTAGAAAGACCTCGTGCCTCAGATGTCTCATTTTAAATCCGGACCGGATCCGGTGACATTCTAGTGATCGCGCGAGCCGGAACTTCCTGATGTGCTAGGACGATGAAACTTGGTTGGCGTGTCAGGAACCCGAACAGATTGACTTGAGAAGAGTCGTTTCCTCAATCCGACCATCGTGGGAGGAGTGGAGAGATGGGGAATCCGAAATCTAGTGGCACGGGCAGCTATTGGACGGGTGATCTGATTTAAATGAAACTTGATATTTGGAAGGCTCATGTCTCAGACGTCCCATTTTTTATTCGGACCGGATCCGGTGACATTGTGAGGAGTTGGAGGCGGGAACCGGAAATCTTTGTAAACGTGTAGAGCGGAGGGATCGGGATGAAACTTGGTGGGAAGAACAAGCACAAGTTCTAGAAACGTCATTGATATAATAGGACGGGATTCGGGCACTGTGGGGGAGTTGGGGGGTGGTGGTGGTCCGGATATCTAGTAAGCGCGCGAGTTCGGTAATTCCTGATGTGCTAGGACGATGAAACTTGGTAGGCTTGTCAGGGACCCGAATAGATTGACTTGAGAATAGTCGTTTCCTCGATCCAACCATCGTGGGAGGAGTCTAGGGATTGGGAATCCGCAATCTAGTGGCACGGGCAGTTTTTGAACGGGTGATTGGGTAAGTGGAAAGAGCTATCGTCTCAGATGGGAGGAGTGAAGAAAGGGGGAATCCGGTATCTTGAAGTATTTATAAATTTCCAACGGGTGATCGGATTTTAATGAAACGTGATATTTGGTAAGACGCCGAGTCTCAGACGACCCAGTTCAAATCTGGATAGGACCCAGTGACTTTGGCGGGAGCTGGAGGGGGGAACCGGAAATTTGGGAAACGCTTAGAGTGGAGGGATCGGGATGAAACTTGGTGGGAAGAACAAGCGCAAATCCTAGATACATCATTGACAAAACCGGACCAGATTCGGACAGCGTGGGGGAGTTGGGGGGGGGGGGGCTTAATGCTGGCGATCCCACAAGTTCGGAACTTCCTGATGTTTTAGCACGATAAAACTTGGAAGACGTATCAGGGACCCGAAAAGACTGACTTGAGAATAGTCGTTTTCTCGATCCGACCGTCATGGGGGTTGCGACAAGTTTCTGACAAGCACAAAAAAAAAGGATAGACAAAATAGGATGCAAGTTGGACAGTGCCGAGTTTATGCGACACTGATTTGTTATTCGGCGTCAGGACATTATTCGGTCAAGGGGAGGGGGAGGGGGAGCGGGATTCGGATATTTGCAGATAGGCTCTGCTCCGATTCCAGTCAAACTTGATGGACGTTTTAGCATCGGAATTTTAAAGAATGAGCCACATCAAAAGCTAAAATTGTATTAGAGATGTTTTAAGATGTTTCCGTCCCGAGATGTTTTAACCCCGAATCCGAAGATTTTATGAATTTGCAGAATTTACATCTATTTCTCGAGATCTCGGCGTACTCTCATATTTTTGTTTCTACCTTGACTACCTTCGAAAAAATCGCGTCTGTTTTGCTCCTCACGGTATATTCGAAATTCAGTCTAAGGAGAGCAGTTAAATTTTGGGGCTGAGTAGCAAACCTGGGATGGAACCCAAAATTGATCTTTGCCCCCCCCCCCCCCCCCCCGATGTTGGATGACACGGCACCTCTGGCTTGAACAGCAAAAAACGGGCCCATGATCATCTGTGCCCCAAGTATTTTGCTTCCAAATTCAGTTCGGACCCCTTCAAGTGTGCATCTTAGCCGCAAAATGCAAAAGATAAAACTTTCGAGCGACTGATATACTTTCGTGACCCAAGGGCCCATGCTCATTTGTGTACCAGTGCATTTGCTTACAAAATGGATTCCTAGCGCATTGTAACCGCAAATTACATGGCATATTTTTACTAAAACATACATTTTCATGAATCCGAAAGGTCAATAATCGTCTGTTTCTCAACACAACAAGAATCTCAGCACCTACTGCGTATGCTTGCAAGGGCCATGTGAACTTACAGCTCTTGTTTTTTGTACTAGCGCAAAAAAAACATTTTCCAGCTGCTTACTCTTCTTGACTTCGAGTTTGTCAGTTCTATGCCTTTTGACAGAATGTGAAAGAGCTTTCTATCAGGATCTTTACAAGCAATCAAATTCTTTGAGAGTAGGCAACTAATTAAACCATTTTGGCTCATTCAGTGTATATAGCTTCAGTGCTCTGTTGGCAGAGCTGAAAAGGTAAAAAGAGACATCTCCCGTCTGGGATCTCGCCAGAGCCTTTGTCTTTGGTATTTGTGTTCTCTCGATTTGAAGAAGAATTAGGATAGAGTAATAGAAAAGAAGGAACGTTTATGAATAGGTTGGACCAGAACCAGGTAAAATAACCTAAATATATGACGTAAAAATTAAGTAAATTAGATAATTATGTTACCTCTAAAAACTTTTGAACTTACCGTTGTCCCCACTTAAACGTATAAAGTTATAATTTGAAAATCGAGCTTTCCAATTGCATTACCATTACAAACGGTACATGTAATTTTCATAACCTAGTACTAGACTAAAATATTGTCGTCACTCGTCAGGTGTTATTCCATCTTACGTATTTCCAGTTGCCAAATGGAACGGACCCCAACCTTCCTGTGATGGTATGGATTCACGGCGGTGGATATTCGACTGGCGGCTCACTTCCCTACCAACCATTCGCCTTCATGGATCAAAACGTGGTACTGGTCATCATGCAATACAGACTTGGTCCTCTAGGTAGGTACCATCCCCCTCCACGCCACGTTTGGTATGAGCGCCGCTTATTTACTTGTGCAGTGACAATGGTGCCAGGTTTTTGGGATCCCAAAACGGAAGTGGAGTGATGCCTATGACATCGCAAAAGTTGTCCGTCTGTCCGTCCGTCCGTCTGTCAGCACGATAACTCTCGATGTTAATGAAGATATATTGATGAAACTTGGTATGAGGATTCTTCAAGTCAAGTGAAAGATCGAGTTTGTAGATGGGCCCGATAGCTGCATATTTAGGGGAAGGGGAGTGGTTTCAAATTAAGGGGTAAACACATATTTTTTAAAAGCTGATGAGATAGTCGATTAAGGGGTTAGATGACATGCTGGACACGAATATGAAAACCATTTTCTCGCCGGACAAGTAGTTCACCTGGAATCCGGCCAAAACCGAAAAGTTTGTTAAAATTTAAGTTAAAAGTATATTTGAAGTTGATTAGATTTCCGATTTAGGGGTAAGAAGACATGGTGAATCCGAATATGAAAATGATTTTCTCATCGGACAAGTAGATCGCCCGGAATCCGGCCAAAACCGGAGAATTTGTCAAAAATGAAGTTGATCAGAGGTTCGACTTAAGGATATGGAAACATGCTGAATCCGAATATGAAAATTATTTTCCCGCAGGACAATTAGATCGCCCGAATCCGGCCAAAACCGAAAATTTGTTAAAAGTAAAAGTTTTATATGAATTTCATTAGGTGTTCGACTTACGGTTAAGAAGACATGCTGAATTCGTGTATGACAATCATTGTCTACCATGACACATAGCTCGCCACGAATCCGGCTGAAATCGGAACATTTGTTAAAAGTTGAAGTTTTACCTGAAGTTGATTAGAGGCTCGACATAGGGGTAAGGAGATACGCTGAATCCGTTTTTGAACTTCAGTTTCTTGCAAGACAAGTAGTTCGAGCGGAATCCGGCAGAAACCGAAATTTGGCAGAAGTAAGGCAGGAACTTTCGTCAAAGTAGGTATGACGCAGGGTATAAGGGTAAACACACAGATGATTACCATTTGCCTTAATCTGGTGAAGACTGGACCTCTGTAAGACCCGATTGTCTGGAGTAAATATTAATTTTTGGGATCCCATCGAAACCTTTGCAATTGTTTCTTGAGACGTTGAGGCAGCAATGCAACATCCGTCAGGTTAAGGCGTATTCTCGCCGTTCCTCGAAGACTCCTTTGAGGAGTCCCCGCGTTTTTGTTTGTCCCGGGGACGTATTCTCGTGAGTCCCCACGGACGGGGAATGCTCCGATTAGCATCGCCACCATCAAAAAGGACTCCCTTTCAGATTCGGAGGGGAATCAGTTTTTGCTGGTGTTGGTGCAATGTAAAATTAGTTAAAATGAATCAGAATAAACAAAGCCAAAAATAAAGTGGATCCAGACTAATTTCGTCAACTGCATATTTTTCTTTTTGAACAGAATCCATTTTAGAAGCATTCCCCGTGTTCTCGTTGTTTTCATAGGCGGAGTCCGCGTGGAGTGACTCCCTCTAGTCTCGCCGTTCCCTTCGATTCCCCGAGGAGTCCTCGGGGAACGGCGAGAATACGCCTTTAGAAGTGATTCTGTGTCTGCTTTGACTGAAAAGAAGCAGGGTGCAAACTGTAGAGGGCCTTTCCATCGTAGAGGACTGCTTCGATTTCTAGTTCCTGTAGATAAGTGAAAGGTGATTAAAAATTAAGGAAACTGAAGACCCGGACTAGTCACTGGTGGTCTTTGGTTTTTCTTGTAAGCCGTTTTGGTCGCAGCGGTAGGCGTTTCAGACTTACCATGCAGTGCCTGGTTACTCCTCACTGGTATGGACTCATGAAAATGCTCGAGCACCCATAACTAGATACTATAAGTATATACACCCATAAGTATATCCATAACTTTATACTTCTGGCATCATTTGAGACCGCTCGCTAACGGCCTGCAACAGCGGCCTCAGTGGCGATCCCGAAACCCCAACAGATAAAATGTGACCATATGTGCGGTTTGAAAAACGTTGTATCGTCTTTCGTGAAAATATTTAATCTTTATTAGTGTTTGTATTTGTATATATTGACGACTGCGACGAATTTGGATTTTATAATGATAGTTCAAAAGGAATAAAAACGATATCTGTCCATAACTTTTCTCGAACAGGTATGTGATGCATATCTTCATATGTCCCACAGATATTGTCCCACAGGTCCCATAGGTATATTATGACAATAAATTTGAGGAGGTTCATACGATATCATGTCAGCCTCCAGAGAGGATGATACGAAGCAGTATCAACCTCCGCACAAGCTCATCGAGCACTTCTCCTCAATCACTGAAATATAGAACTTGACCTTCAGAAAATAAATAAAAGACAACACTTTCAGAAAGAAAAACAAAAGAAACACTAAAAAATAACACGACAAAAATGTTCAAAAACTGAAAGAAAATGGTCCTTTTCTAGCCAACCTTGTTACAATCACATCCCCACTGAAAATGCAACTTGTCTACTGAAGCTTATTTTCTCTACTCTTCAAAAGGCAGCTACTGAATAATTACAACAGTCTTTTTCTTGATTTTGCTCCGATTAAATGGCCCATTAATTAAAACTCAAGTGTTGCCGCTTTTTCTGATGAAACCTGTGACTTTTGGCCGGAAGAAACAATGACGTTTTGGCACCTAAAAAATTAGGTCGTTTTCACCAATTATTGACGATAAATCTCGCTTTATCACCTTCATAATTGTACGCCTTAACTCTTATTCTTCGTTTTTGCATTTACTGGTAAGGAACGGTCCCAGAGTTATTGCTCGCTTTGTGCAAGAAACGAAACCAAATCGCAGAATTCTGTAACCAGTGGCAACATCGATTTTCAGTTCTATCTTATTAAGAGCCCGCCGGTAGATGGCATCTGCTTCGCCATAAATGCAAAAGATGGTGTTAGAGAAGGGTTGTTTTGTTATAGACATAAATGCCCGGCACTACAGTAGTCATTTTCAAATTTCTACAGTAGGCTAGGCTTGCCATTTCACTGAAGAAAAATTCCCTACAGAAGCACTTACTACCAAAGAAGACAAAAATTCTGTTCGGAAAAGTTATAATAGTTAACATCTCTCAGAAGCGATACTAGCCAAATTCTTTTTTATTTTTTTGGGTGAGGGGGCAAGGTATTGACCGACTGACTGGTCATTTTTACCGACTGTTTTTGCAGATAAAAACGACTATTATTGAGAAAAAACGACTGTGTTGACGAAAAATCGGCTTATTTTAAGAAAAACTACTAATTTTAAGAAAAAAATCGACCATTTTTACGAGAAACCGACTGTTCAAAAAAAAAAATAGACTGTTTCCAAGAAAAAAATAGACAGTTTTTACGAAAAATTGCGGCACCTCGCGCCGACTCGGCTAATTTTACCGACTGGCCGACAACATTCAGGGGGCGTCCCCCCCCCCTAGTCGTGACGCCCCTGACATCTCCATCTCAATTGATATCGGAATAACAAGCTCGAAGGCCATTTAAAAATATCAACCTCGCTACACTCGGCAGATATTTTCCATAACCTGCCTCGTCTTCGGCTCAGACAGGTTATTTTCAAAGGCCATCTTGTTGTTATAATCCGATATCAACCTCGATGTCGGAAGTTCACCTTTAAAATCTATCTATCTAGAACCTAATCGAAAGGAAGATTCTGGTGGGAAGTCATCAAAATGCTCCTGATAGAGGAAACACCAGACATTGGGGATGAAAACTTAAATATAAAACTTTTAATTCACGTCCGTATTTTCGTGAAATGTATTTTAAACCGTGAATTGTATAATAGTAGTGACACTTATGACGAATTATTTTTGTACTTGTCATTGTAATTCGCGTTCGTATTCTGATGAATTGTATTTTAAACCGTGAATTGTATATATAAATCATAGGTTACCATTGTAAATATATCCCTTGGTTGATCTTTTTATTTGTAATGACATGTCCAGCACTACTTTTTTTCTGTAAAAGATATCTATGGATAAATAAACCGAATTGTGAATTGTGAAAAAAACTATTTATTAAGAGTGCGGCGAACGCGCCTAGTTTCAGTAGTTTCAACGCATCGGAATAAATCGAAGTCAAAACGGGTTCACTGATGAAGATAGCTTAGCGTCAAAGGAAAACAAGACCTAAGGTTCGATGGGATTCCAAAAATGTAATATTTGGTACAGGCAAATTGTTAAATAGATTAAATGTTTATCTTGAAGAAATTTTAGTGGCAAAGTTGTAATTAAGTCGTGCGAATATACTTCTGAGGAACAAATACCGTCACATAATGTGGATGCCATATATTACAGTGTCCTGTTACTAGGTTGGTTTTCTATTCGAAATGATAGGGCGCGCTGCTGTTGCGTTAGGTTTTTTTTTCTAGCGCATTCGACGCACATTAATACGAGCCTGTACAGAGATTTCCGTAAAAAACAGGTATAAAAGATTGAAACGTGACATCTTGTGGCCCTTCGACGCTCATTAGTCAGAGTGCCGCTAGATGGTGAGCATTTCTGGCGCTAGTTTTAAATGACAAACATCTGCCAAGGAAACTAAAAGGACACCTGAATGAAGAGTACCAAGTATTATCCCTATCTGTATGACTTCAAAAAACCTCAATCTGAATGTTTTTTTGTTTATAAAAAAATATAGAAAACTAACAAAAACATCTTGTGAGTTCGTCAAAGTCAAATATAGTTGATTTGTAGTCTTAACAAACTTCCCGGTTTTGGCCGAATCCAGGGCGAACTACTTGTCCAGCAATAAAATGGTTTTGATGGTCGTATAATATAATGGTCGCAACAAAATGGTTTTGATGGTCGTATAATAAAATGGTCGTGTTTAGCATGTCTTCTTACCCATAATTCGAACATTTAATCAACTTCAAATAAAACTTTTACTTTTAACAAACTTTCCGGTTTTGGCCGGATTCCGGACGAACTACTTGTCCGATGACAAAATGGTTTTCATCATCGTGTTAAGCATGTCTTCTTACCCCATTATCGACTATCAGATTATCTGTTTAAAAATATTTCATTTGCCCCTTAATTTAAACCCCCTCCCCACCCCAAATGTAGGGCTACAGTGCCCATCTACGAACTCGACCTTACTCTTGACCCATAGAATCCTCACACCAAGTTTCATCAAAATACCTCATTTCCTTCGAGAGTTATAGTGCGCACAGACGGACAGACGGACGGACGGACAGACGGACAACTTTTGCGATGTCATAGGTATCCCGCCACTTACGTTTTGGGATCCCAATGAGACGAAGTAGTGCAGATTCAGCTATTGTCTAATCCAAAGTCCCTGACCAAGCTGGTCCACATCTTTCTCAGAATCTGTAACTACTCGCTGCGTGGTTCTTTCTAGCAAAAAACAGTATTCGGTGCAGAACTATCAAACAAGCCAAGCCATATGAGGGCTATGTATGTTTTAAAGGACCTGTCTTACCTATAATACTAACGCAACCTACTTCCACAATCACTCCATATATTTCTAAACCCGGAGACCCCAATTCCGTACGGTACATTCTAACCTCTCTAACAAAACTACTCTGATTTTCTCACTTGCCGTATTTTGCAACCTTCGATGTGGATCGCGCTGTCGACGGTTGTCTGCGAGAAGTTTTTCCATCAGAAAAACTGGTTATATAAATTGTTTCCCTGTTTTCGCTATAAGTCAACGGGTCTGGGAAAAGATTTAAAAAAGCCAAAACCGTGGGTTATTTGTTGAAAGACAGCCTAGTTTTAAAGTATTCAAATATTTTAAAATACTGTAAGTTGAAGAGTGAATAGTGCGAGGGGTCCTTTAAAAGTGTTATTATTTTTCTGTTTATAGGGTTCTTGACCTTGAATACTGACGATATACCGGGCAATGCGGGTCTTTACGATCAGGTTGAAGCTCTTCGCTGGATTCAGAAAAACATCCGAGCCTTTGGAGGAAATCCAGACCAAGTCACTGTTTTTGGAGAAAGCGCTGGTGGCGCCTCTGTCGGTCTTCTCATGCTCTTCCCACAAGCCAGAGGTAAGTCTCGTATGATGAGGTCGTACCACATACTGCAAGGTAAAAATAAATGGCACCCTGATGGCACCCTTATGTCCTGTTGCACGATGGTCCTGCCTCCCAAAGTTTCTCCTGATCCCTCCACTCGTTCGGCACTTAAGCATACCACAAGATCCCTCCCCCCACCCCCCACTTCAGGGGCGTACCCAGCTTGATGTTTGCCCCTGAAATTTAGCGTCTTCGAAACTCTCGTCGAAACTAAGATAGGCCTAAGATAACCACAGAACGCATCGCATGCTCGGTCACTTCTTGCGAAGAATCCGGAAGCGTTCCGTTCGGTCCTTGAGGCGTTTGACCTAATTTGGTCGCTTCCTGTGTCGACTGCATCGAACGAACGCGTGAAAACGATCTCCGCACGTCTATGTCAGACGACCGACGAAGTGATATTTTGGTCATTGGTACTTCGCCTTGGTCGATTAGTAAAATATCTCGTTGTTTCTTTCTTTTTATTACGTTTTTCTTCTTGAAATAAAACTGCTTATTTTCACTTGACTTGGGAAAATCGGCTCCAACTTTGCCCCCCCCCCCCCAGGATTTTGACGAAATTACGCCCCTGCCCCACTTGCCGAACAGTTGCCAGGTATGCGCGTCTAGTGCACGTGGTTTAGTCACCTACTAAGTTTCCCCCGGATCGGTGGTTATGTGTGACGTAAGATTCGGTTTTCCTTTTTCCTCTGCTTCCCCCTCAGTAGATGGTCGAATCCGACAATGGCGATTTCCAATGGAGTCTGGAAGTAGGCTACTACTCGTGGAAACGGGTCAGTAAATATGATGGCACTTGAGTCGAAGGCCGCCATTTGAGTTGAAAAGTACCATAAACAGAACATTTTTAGGAACTCGCATATCATGATCACATTCTTGATATTCCAGTCCTATTAGTCCCCCAATGATCGTCAGCATCATCAACGTTTTTGCTAGGACCTGTTTTAATATTGCATGCAACATAATATCTATCCATCTATCAGACAATCAGTCGCATGTGATGGTTTTATCGTTTATTCAGACAATGTTTACAACGGATACGTCAGCTACGATTCTTCATCAGCGATATTCGTCCCTTGTTGGCAAGGGTCCATCCTCTGGGTCAATGTCGGGGAAGGAGACAAACCTGTAATTGTGTTTTATCGTGACCTAAATAATTTGAAACTTAGGTCTATTCCATCGCGTGATTTCCGAAAGTGGAAGCGCACTCACCCCCTGGGCTGTTGACTACAACGCTGTCCGCCACACGTATAACATCTCTGAGCTGGCAGGCTGCCCGACTTCCCCCGAGGTGGATCTGGTTGCCTGCTTGAGGACTGTGGACCAGCACGTTCTCAGCAATGCTTACCAGCAGTATATGGTAAGTAAAATGGCAATAGCCTACACTGTAAAAAGTTTCTCCGTATAAAGATTAAAGTTAACTGCAGTATTTGCTACTTGGATTCATCTTATCCCTATTTGGTATTAATCTTGTCTGCGTAGAGATAAGGATAATCCGAGTAGCAAATACTGCAGTTAACTTTAATCTTTATACGGAAAAAACTTTTTACAGTGTATATGGTATATTCCAGTAAAGTAAATGCAAATTTCTGTTTGCTGTCATAATAACACATTTATAATTTGAATGCAACTTTGAATGCATGATAGGATAAATATCATATGGTAAGAGTGTGAGTATTTCTTCAGCCAGAGCTGCCTGTGGTCACATTCGACTACGTGTACATGGTAAGTAATAAATGGTAATAGCATATGTGGTATATTTCAGTAAAGTAAATGCAGATTTCTGTTTGCTGTCATAATATCATATTTATAATTTGAATGCAACTTTGAATGCATGATATGACAAATATCATGTGGTAAGAGTGTGAGTATTTCTTCAGCCAGAGCTGCCTGTGGTCACATTTGACTACGTGTACATGGTAAGTAATAAATGGTAATAGCATATGTGGTATATTTCAGTAAAGTAATTGCAGATTTCTGTTTGCTGTCATAATATCATATTTATAATTTGAATGCAACTTTGAATGCATGATATGGCAAATATCATGTGGTAAGAGTGTGAGTATTCCTTCAGTCCGAGCTGACTGCGGGTCACATTTGACTGCGTGAGACCGCAGGGTCGTCTTCAGGCTAAAGCCATCGCCAGATGAAAAAATAGCCGACTTATCCATGCGAGAAGTGCCAAAATATCACTAGAAAAAAAACTCAGCTGACACGCAGTCAGCTATGTAATAGTATGGTAATGCTATTTTTGGTATATACTGGTATGGTAAGTAAATCTAATTCTTATTTGCTACGGTAATATGTGATTCGAATGCATTGGAAAATCCGACAGTACGTAAATGAATCTCGGCACATCAAAACAGGAAAAGAAAAAAAAAAGGGCGGACTAGTTTTGGTCAACAGTACAAAATAAATAATTCCCGTGACTTTAAAGTAGGTCCATAGAATCAAAGGCGAGGCTATGCTTAGTGATCATGATATTTGTTCTTTGATTCTGGCCGTTACGAGTAAATTCAGAATGAATAATCGAATTGCACGTGCTCCATTATGTACACTGGACAAACAAAACCAGGGTAGGACAAGCTGACATCAAAGAATGCTGAACCGACATGCTTGCAATGTTAACCACTAGCTCTATCACCAGCTCTTCTTCAGACTTTATGTCAGTCAAGTAATTTTGGTATTCTACAGCTAGCCGTGCGACAAAAAAATTGTCACATTTCCAAGTGTGTTAGAGCTATTCTAATAGGCCCTGATGACAACAATCTACTGATAAAGAGCTGATGTAGTGGAATTTTCTGCCAGTTCCCGGACGTTGATTGAAATTATCAGGCAGGACAACCATGCTACAACTGTTTACCGCTATGTGGTGGTAATTCGTGGAATTCTAGGTGTCCGGATGGAGTACGTTTTTGTCCTCTATGCCATCTTGATGGAGATTTTCTGGATCATTTTCTTTTCATGTACCATGAGCTTTCGCACTTAAGGGGCTCATTATTTTCTGGGAATGGTGGGCAGCTTCTTGGTATCTTACGCTCTACGTCACCAAGAGTGATTGTTTCTTTTGGTAATTTTGTGCAAAAAGCATTCGAGTTGAGAAGAGCTGTTTCTTAGTTTGTTATTTTGTTTAGTTTCCTATGAGTTTTTTGTTTATCCTGTATATGGCCTTTGGGTTTTTCAATACAGATATATATATGTGTTGAAAAGTTTCTTAGTTTGTTATTTTGTTTAGTTTCCTATGAGTTGTTTGTTTATCCTGTATATGGCCTTTGGGTTTTTCAATACAGATGTATATTTGTACCCGTAAGTAAGTAATTTATTTGTGACCTGCCGTTTTGAAAAACTAAGAAAAAAAAGAAATAAGACGTATACAAAAAGTGCAGTTTTTCAATCGTTTCTTTTTTCCAGCACGACGACAGATTTCAAGGTGGTATTGGCTTTGGTGGCTCATCAGCCGTTCTTCAGGTGGCTGGCGTTGACCCTCTTATCACAGTTGATCCGTGGACTCAGTTGTCTAATGGAGATTATGATACAAGCGTCCCCATTCTGTTTGGATGTAATAAGCACGAGGGGACGTTTGTCTTGGGCAGTAAGTTAGCCACATCATTTTCCGGCCGGAATCCGTAGAGGGATAGTTGTGAACATCGAGAAGTTCCGTGACCCGGACAGGCAGGATAGGGTGTAGTAATGAATGAATGTGTTGTGCAAAATTTGTGTTATGCAAATTTCCATAAAATATAAATAACTAAGCAATTACAAAAAAAAGAAATTAGAATCATATTTGATGGTGCAAAATCCTCTTCAGACTCAATTGCAAAATCCTCTTCAGACTCAAGCCGCTCAAGCTGGAAAATTAACTTGCGGAAAAACAATGAAAGATTCTTCCTTAAATATCTGACTTTATGAAATTCTTCTCTGAAATTGGTTGGAGTTAAAGCTGGTGCTGTCATTTCATTCTGGACACGGCTGCTGTTTTGGCTGTTCGGTTGGGTCGTCGAAAGGGTAGAAGATAAATAACTAATTAGAAGATATAATAACTAATTAGAAATTAGAAGATAAATAACCAAGAACCAATTAAAAAAAACGGACAATGCCGTGGGGAGAGAACGCTAAAATTGACAATAAGCACTGAGCACTTTTCTTTCAAACCTCAGGGGAAAAAGTGTCGGGTTGGGCTACGGGGAAAGGAAGGTAGTTGGGAAAAGAGAGTGAGAAATTGATTCAATTGAAAACTATCGTAGCATATAGCTAATTTGCAGTTTCATAACAATCAGTAAATCACAATACATATAAATGAACAAAAAAAAAGAAAAGTAGCACCTGCACTCCATTCATATCGCACACCGCTCGGCTAGGGCCTCTAATTTCTGTATAAAGCTACCTGCACACAGTCCGATAAGATTCATGCGCTGCGTCAAAATTTCCGAGCCAAGGAGGAAATTCGCATCTGACGGCGAAAATATTCTTGATGACTAATTCTTCTTGCCGATGCCAAATCGCCCTGTGCCTAGCGGAAGAGCCGGAAGCGGTATCACAGCTGCTCCCAAACATCGCCATGATTGGTTAACACAGGATTGAGTTGTTGAGTTCGAGTCGTTAGTGCTAAGTTGTTCTCGTTCTTCCCGAGGATCACTGGCGTGTTTTGGACTTAGTCATATAAAGTGTTGGGCTGTGTGTGCACATACATATGCCGTACGCGAGAGGCCTAGCCGGAACAGGGAATGGGTCATTGGTACAAGAGGGACAGTCTGGGCTTTGTAGTTCAAGCTGCATTTGAAAAAAAACGCTCAGAACTAACAACGAAGCCTATATAAGCCTGTCGCCCTGTGACCTACTGTCCCTTGTTCTCGCTTCATGACGTTTTTAACAACCCTCTCGGAGTTCCATATATTAATGTAACCTAATAACCTCGAAAAAAAAATTAAGGTAAGCAACGCAAAGCTATTGCTTTGCTTTGAAAAATGGATATGCAGTGTGACATCTTAGACTATAGTTGCGTTTTTGCAGATACCATGGTATCTGTTACCACGGTAACTAGATCTGCAATTAGTCGTTTTTGCAGTTATCGTGGTATCTGATACACGGTTGCTCTGCAAAAACAACTATTGCCGAAATTGCACTTTTAGAAGTCATCCCAAAAGAAAAACTGAAATCCAGTTACATCACTAAGTGCTAAGCTTCTTTGTCACCTATTTGACGAAATTTGATGAAAGTGAGATGACTTTTCAGATACTACGATCAGTTACCAGGGTCGGACCACGGACCGTGGTATCTGAATATCAGATACCACGATAACTGCAAAAACGCCTTTTGACCGTGGTATCAGATACCACGGTAACTGCGAAAACGACTTTAGACCGTGGTATCAGATACCATGGTATCTGCAAAAACGCAACTTATGGTCCATTTACTCACCGCGTAAAATCCGAGCGTATTTTGAAATTCGAGCGTATTTTACGCACGTTTTGATCTTGAAAACATTTCTAGCAATACAGACGTATTTGAGAATTCGGTCTGTTTTGTATCTTAATACGTCCGTATTGCTAGAAAAGCTCAAAACGTGCGTAAAATTCGCTCGGACTTCAAAATACGCTCGGATTTTACGCAGTGTGTGAATGGACCATTATGTCCATTATGTAATCTTCAATCGATAGCGAACAATAATTCGCTTCAGAGTCGTATTCATAGAAAGCAGCTATTGGTTTATAATAAAAACACACACTTTATTAAAAGCTCCCATACACAAGGCATTACTAGGTGCTACCCCCCCCCCCTCAAACATACACAACTCTTTGTTGTGTATAGTGTTCACGTTTGATTGTTTGTTATCAAGTCATAGGCTAGGTGGATAATTAGATTCGTAGTAAGTTGTTGTGTTTAGCTATTTATTTTTTTATTCATGTAGTATTAATAATTGCAGCACAAGTCCTTAGTACTTTCTTTTTGCCGTAATAAGATATTAGTAATGTTATTTCAACGTTTTGATTAAAAATAAAAAAAACCTACCTACCTACCTACCTTAGGAAACTAAATGATGGCGATGAAGAAATTCAGACAGCAAGATGCTGCGATTTCACCGCACGAAATTTTTTCCAAAATATCAAGGGGCCGGAGGAAGACTGTTTGACTGAATGAATGAATGAATCTTTGGAGTACATAGAGAAAAGAAAGAACTCAACTTAAATTACTAAGGCATAGATGGCACATTCCACAGAGGACTTGTGCCGCGACCAATAAACCAGAAACATTTTTTCGAATATAATTTAGAAGTCTAGGACTCCATTGTCGGAGCCACGTAGACATACCATGTCTGCTATGATGAATTTTTCTTCGGGCTGGATCACTGTTCCTATGTCCGGTTTCTACCAGACTGTTGTAGTGGTTCGCGAACTCTGTTCATAAGCCCCTCGGTAGCTCAAATGGTTAGAGCGCCTGCCTTGTAAGCAGAGGGTCCTGGGTTCAAATCCCGGCTGAGGAGCATTTTTGTCTTTCAGCTCACTACTTAAAAAAAAAAAATTAAATTAGAAACAAATTTACACTTCAAACACGATTACACTTCAAACAAGATTACACTTCAAACAAACTGAAAAGACACCGTGGGGGTTGATAGGCAAGACCATGATGGTTGATCTTTTTGATGAAGCTGATGCTTTCTTTTTGTAGCAATTTACAACGAGTACGCCATCCCGAACAACATCCTGAACAACACCGAATTTTTGAGCAGAGAATTTATCTACGTTCTCGTTAAAGCAATCAGTAAGTAATTGTCGTATTTTTTTTTACACATTTGGACCTTAGTACCAAACGAAGTGCACCTAATAAGTGAAATTGCCATTAAAGGCTAGTTCGCACTTGACCAAATTTTGCTAAGTTTAAACAGGACCTGTGGAAAAAGATCCTACTTTTTTTCGGCTCAGGCAACAAAGACAGGAATAAGAATATGGGTCAGTTGAAGCTTAGCTTATGGTGGGTTTGGACACTGCGTAAAATCCGAGCGTATTTTGAAATCCGAGGTTATTTTACGTACGTATTTGGGCTTAAAAAGATTTCTAGCAATACGGACGTATTTATATACAAAACGGACCGACTTCTCAAATACGTCCGTATTGCTAGAGATCTTTTTAAGCCAAATACGTGCATAATATACGCTCGTATTTCAAAATACGCTCGGATTTACGCAGTGTGTAAACGTAGCATTAGTGTAGCAGCTGCTGCGGTGGTGTCGACGCTCCCGATGACAAGAACCCACTCATTATCATCAGTCAAGATAACCTGGTCCGCAACATCTCTACGGCAAAGTAGCAATCCCTTTCCAGTGGTTTTCGCGCTGCTTCAGAAAGTTGCCAAATTTTACGCGCTGGTTTTTGCTCTTTGGAAACCGAAGCAGCTTTCTCGGGAAGTGGTTCTAGAAAGTTGGGGGAAAGCTCCGCGGAAAGTTCAATGCTTCGGCGTGAATTTCGAAAGTGAGGAGAAAACACGGCGAACGTCATTAACGTTTCCATCTGAGGATGGAAGAAATGTCACGTGAATCGCATTTATTTTAAAAACTTAACATTTCAGCATTTAATGTCAGCTTTCCATGTGTTTCCTAATCAATCCAACGGGAAAGTGTGATGGTTTCTATATATCTTTTTGTTAATCATCTTTCTTTACTTCTTTTAATCACGTTTGCATGCAATATTTATCACGTCTCAGCCTCACCTGAACCATGCATGAACACCCGCGCAATCAAAGTCATTGACAACTAGGTTCAGGCGAGGCTACATAAACCATTCATTGGCTGAATAGCCGCAGTATTGTACCGGACTTCAAAGAATAAAGATTACTGTTTTTCGCCACACTGCATTTCCCGTCTCTCCCCTTGACAAAAGTTGTCACAGAAAGTGGAAAGCAATTTGAGAGCCGGATTCCCAGTTATCGCGATGTTCTAGCTCACTCTCTGAAAAGTTATTCCGGAATCTCGCGAAAACCCTCCTAAAATCTTGACCTTGTTTATTTTTAGCTGGTGAACGACCGAGTGACGCGATTGTCGACGCCATCATTGAGAAATATTTTGTCGGCGCGGAGCTTGGAAATTTTGAATCCATGATGCCCGGTCTTGTTGATGTGAGTTCTTTTCGGTCTTGTTCTTCTATTTTTCATCCGCCAGAAAATGACGACAAAAGAAGTATGAACCGAAGATGTTATTTCTTATGTTATTAATCTTTACTCCCGAGGTCCCGCGATGGACCTTTCGTTGCCGGTTCAATGTCGATACTCTGACCGAGAACTAAACCCGACTTGCGAACATAACGGTAGCGTGCGAACGGGGGAATCGTTCAACTCTTCAAAGGCGTATTTGGGATCGTAGTCTTTCGTTTGGTAGTTCGAGCTGACTTACTGTATTGATAAATCGGTATCACAAAATTCCTGGTTCTTCACAACAACTTTTGCTTGGCTTATTTCTCATTCGCATCTCAATCTATTCTGCGTCAAAACCGCTCTTCTGTTCCTGCTCTCCGTTACCACAAACTTCCGCTGTTGCACCACACAGGATATTCCTAGAAACCTCAGTACCCCGGATGCTTTACCAAAATATATGTTTTTTCAGCAGGATATCCAAACCTCAGCTTCCAGGATATTGAAACCAAATTCTAAGTTTCCAAGGGGAAATGGATATTCTTTTACGTCTTTAATATTTTCTGAACTAAGAATAAAATCGCTTCTGCTAATTAATTATTAATGACCAACCCAATGTCACAAGTATGGCGCTGAAGTTAGGGCACGTTTTTCGTCAAATACGAGGTAGAAAGAAGTCGTTTTTATGGCACTTGAGCATACTCAAGTGCCATATAGCGATCGTAATTTCTGTCGGTCTGTCACGCTTTTGCTAGTTTGGGCACTTCCACATAAGCTAGGACAATGAAACTTGGCAGGCATAGAAGGGACCCGGCCAGATTAACTTGGAAAAAATCACTTCCCTGATCCGGCCATCTTAGGGGGAGTGGAGGGATGGGGAATTCGGAAACTAGTAACATGCATAACTTTGGAACGGGTAATCGGACATGCACGAAACTTGACGTATGTCAAGAACGAGTGGTTTAGATGTTCAGTTTCAAATCCGGACCGCATCCAATAACGGGGGGGGGGGAGCTGGAGGGGGCCACCGGAAATCTCGTGAAACGCTTCCACATAAGCTAGGACAATGGAACTTGGCAGGAATATCAGGGACCCGACCAGATAAGCTTGGAAATAATCACTTCCCCGATCTTGCCATCATGGGGGGAGTCGGATGGGGAATTCGGAAACTAAAACATGCATAATTTTGGAACAGGCTATCGGACATGCATGAAACTTGACATGTGTAAAGAACAAATGTCTCATATATTCAGTTTCAAATTCCGAATCCCCTTTCCATCCAAATTTCATTTTCAGTTCCTAATCCGAGAATTGGAGGGGGGGGGGAGCAAGAGGGGGGCACCAGAAATCGCATGAACCGCTTAGGGTCGAGGGATCGGAATGGAAATTAGAGGGAAGAACAAGCATAAACCCTAGATACTTTATTGACAAAACAGAACAGGATCGTGTCACAGTGGGGGTGTTGGATGGGGTTTCCCGGAGTTCCGGTGATCACGAGTTAGGGTACTTCCAGATGTCCTATATAGGACCATGAAACTTGGCAGACATAATAGGTACTCTACCAGGTCGACTTGAAAATAGTTCCTTCCCCGATCCAGTGATAGTGGGAGAGTGGGGGGATGGCGATCCGGAATCTAGTGACATGCATAACTTTGGAACGGGTGATCGGACGAGCATGAAACTTGACAAGTGTCAAGAACAAGTGTCTCAGATGATCAGTTTCAAATCCGGACCGGTCCGATAACTTGTGGGGGGGGGGGGAGCTGGAGCGGGGCGCCGAATCTGGTGAACCGCATAGAGTCGAGAGATCGGGATGGAACTTGGAGGGAAGAACAAGCATAAGCCGTAGATACATTATTGACAAAACAGGACCGGATGGTGTCACAGCGGGGGAGTTGGAAGGGGTTTCCCAGAATTCGGGTTATCCCGAGTTAGGGTACTTTCCGATGTGCTATATGACCATGAAACTTGGTATGCATGTTAGGGACTCCATCAATTTGGCTTAAAAATAGTGCCTTTCCCGATCCGGTCATCGGGGGGGGGGGGGGGGAGTGGAGGAACGGGGAATCCGGAATCTAGTGACATGCATAACTTTAGAACGGGTGATTGGACGGGCATGAAACTTGATAAGTGTCAAGTGACATTGACTTGGAAATAGGTATTTCCCAGATAGTCAATGGTCATTTCCCTCCCATTGACCTGGCAACAGTTATTTCCCCGATTCGATCCTCGTGGGGAATTAAGGAATATGGAATTCGGAATTTAGTAGCATGAATAACTTACGAATGGGTTATCAGATGTGAATAGAACTTGACAAGTGGCAAGAGCTGATGTCTCAGATCTTCCCTTTCAGTTCCGATAACGATGTGCCATCAGAAATCTCGGGAAAACCCTTCCAACTACCTTGTTCAGATCCCGTTCGGGCACAGAATTATCACAGCTATAGTATTTCTTCTACCATCGATTGAGTTATACGCGTAAAGGAACCAGGGTACGACAAAACTTCTATTCTGAAACAGTCGTCAATTTTTTTTTATTTTTTTTACAACATTTCCAACTCCACGCAACATTTAAATTGTACTATAATACGTAAAACACACTTTTGGAAACAAACTTCACTAATTCACTTTATCACAACCATCATTATCTATAGATCTTTTGTTAGTCTCATGCTTCAAAAACAAAAAACTAACTTACTGGAAATATTTCAAAAAACAACAACAAAAAAACACGAAATACCCACGACTGCAAGGGGCTCTCCCCATCCTTAAAACTAAATACAATATCACTTCTAAATAATCAACTATTAAATACACAATTTCAAATTCATAAGGCAAATTACATATAATTGGGTACATACAATAAATGTATCATAAAAAACATGATAACTCAACACACTGGGCTCACGTCATCGTTGTTAATCATATTAATCATATTAATTTTTTTTTTCAAAAACCAAAAACTTCCCAGTATTTCCTCTCGAAACTACATAATACAAAAAAATAGTTTACGTCATTTGTCTAAGCTGCACTAAAACAGTCGTCAATGAATGGAATAACCATGTTAAATTTACTAGATCAAGCCCATTTTCTGATGTAATGAATAACGGAAGAGAGATCCAGCATTTCTGCAAACCGTATCTAACAAACATGCTAACTGATCTTATAAGTCCCATATGAGCTTTCAGCTCTTGCATTTTATTTCGGGTTGTT
Source organism: Branchinecta sandiegonensis (assembly GCA_030848855.1). Taxonomy (NCBI): domain Eukaryota; kingdom Metazoa; phylum Arthropoda; class Branchiopoda; order Anostraca; family Branchinectidae; genus Branchinecta; species Branchinecta sandiegonensis. The sequence continues at coordinate 11,670,947 of JAUPMV010000010.1, forward strand.
AATCAGCCAATTAATTTTTTTATCTGTTAAAAGGTAAAAGCACAGAGCTCGCATCTACTTTTGGCCGTAGTTGAGCGGTAAACCGCGATCCGAGGAGACATACAAAGGGACTCGCTGGTAGGAGTTCCCTGTGAATAAAATGAACAATAAATCATGGACCTTAGATAGTACTAGTGGAAGCCCAGTGGAAAGAATTATTAACACCAGGTTACGGTCCATTGATTTTATTAAGTTGTGATAGAATTCACCTGTTGCTCGCGCATTAACCAGAGCCGAGCAAGAGCCTTCCCAAGCTAGAGATCTTATTGCTGATTTGTATATTTTTTGTCCTTATCCCTCAAAATTGAGGAGTAACGTATAAAAAAAATAAAAACCATACCTCAGCCAGTTTTATACATTTAACAACACAGTTAATACTATAAAAAGACAAACGGAAGGTCATAACAACTGAAATGATCGACGTCTTAAATTGGGAGGGAATCTGACAAAAATGTGCGAATGTTGGGAGGGTTTCGAGTTTTTTTTTTGTAGAAGCTCGGAATCTTTTTTCTGTGGTATCTAAAGCGGCTCTTTAACATTAAAATCAGACATTAATTGGCATGACTAGGAGAAACAGGGAAACCCAAAAGATATTTTAAAATCTGAGAATACGACGTAGAACAGCAGAGATGCTGAGAGATTCTCGATAATTTTTGCTGCGATAAGGAGCGTGTTCCAGCCTACTTACCGTAGTTACTACGCGTGACGTCACGAATTTCGGCTTCTTGGCGTCAATGCTGTAACGCATTTTTAAATTTCCGGTAACATATCTCTCCACTGGGCAATCCAGCCATCACGTTAGAGAGATACGTAGTTACCACGCGTATACTACGCTCCCGAGCATGGTAAGCAAATAGATACTACTAATTACTATTTAGAGAAGGTTGGAACGGTCAGCGTAGTAACTTCTCGTGCGGTTGGAACGGAAATAGTAAGTAATAATTACTCTTGTTAGAAGGGAACACGCTCAAGGACATGTGATAAGGCAACTACGCTGAACAGTGATGTGGATTAAGATACTCGATGCCTTTTCTCATTGCAGGTAACTGGAACGCTCTTCCTCAAGAACGGCACATACGAAACGGTAGTACGTCACTCCCGCTTCAACCCAGACACCTATTTGTACGCTTTTAACTACGAAGGCCGAGCCTCCCTAATGAGCTTCCTGGTTGGAGACATTCCTGCCATCCCGCACGGTTAGTACTGACGAAGGCCCATGACCGTTCGTTCATCTCTTGCGGTACTCAAAGACATCCTTATAGTTCCGGTACTGTACCGTAATCATCTTGAATCCTGTCCGGTTTCACTCCCGATTACGACCCACCTTATGGCACTTTGCACGCTCGCGTTGCGGCGTTCCGCGTTGAAATTTCGTCTTTCTGATGAACGCGAAACATAGGAGGCGTATTGTCGCCGTTCCCCGAGGACTCCTCGGGGAATCGAAGGGAACGGCGAGAATAGAGGGAGTCACTCCACGGGAACTCCAAGTACAGAAACAGCGAGAACACGGGGAATGCTCCCAAAATGGATTTTGTTAAAAAAAAAAAATATGCAGTTGACGAAACTAGTCTGGATCCACTTTATTTTGGGTTTTGTTTATTCTGATTGTTTTTAATTTATTTGACATTGCACCAACACCAGCAAAAATTGATTCCCCTCCGAAACTGAAAGGGGGTCCTTTTTGATGATGGTGATGATAATCGGAGCATTCCCCGTCCGTGGGGAATCGCGAGAATACGGGGAGTGAGTCCCCGGGACAAACAAAAACGCGGGGACTCCTCAAGTGGAGTCCTCGGGAAATTGCGAGAATACGCCTAAGGGCTTAATTATGTGTTCATGCCGTTTTCGCGCCTCGAACATCCGTCATTCCTCTTCAGAAGATTTTCTCCTCCCAAAACCTTAAAGTGAGCACCTTTTCTTTTAAAATTGTTTAAGTTTTGAATAACGGCAAAGCGTTTATTGTGGGCGGAGAGTGTCGAAAGGAAGGGATACGGGATTTATCTTGAACACAAATGTCTTTTGAATTGTTCTGTTTGACACAATAATTTTGAGTGAAAACACCGCTTGCGGCAACGGACACTAAACGCCGCCAGCGGCGTTCCGCGTTGAAATGTCACTTTTATTTTATGGCAAAACGAGGAGGGTCTTAAATACGTGTCTACCAATTTTCATTCCTTTACCACGCCTCGATCCGTTAGTCCTTTGAAAAAGATTTTATCAGTGCGAAAACTTTTCAGAAAAGTTGGCACTTTCTCTGTTAAAACTTTGGCAAGCTTCCACTCAGGTCAGGGGAAATCGGTTCTTTGGGGCGAAGACTGGCAGACGGTCTTAAATCTCCTTGGCCGATTGGGGTTTCCTTTGGGTTTCCTTTCTGCATTGAATAATCCTTCAGCCAAAAGTGACTCAAATGACTAAAACGGAAAAGTCAGCTAGCTTATACTTCAGCGATATTTCAAAAAGGCTCGTTCGTTCCAGCTACAGCCTGAAGAGGGCCCTTGCCGAGAAGGGCCGAAATGTCGCGAAGAATATCTTAGCTGACTTTTCCGTTTTGCATCCTTCTGCATTTTCCCTTATCCTTGGAGTTTTTAACTAAGGAGGTCGGCCACTCGACTTCCTGCGACCTCAGGACACTTTTCTTTTCAAAAAGACATCGAGGTTGATATCGGAAAATAACAACGAGACGGCCATTGAAAATAACCTGTCCGAGCCGAAGGCGATTGGCCGTCGAGGTTGGTATACCGATATGAACCGAGATGGAGGCATGTAACTATTATAACTTTTTCGAGCAGAATATTTTTATAGGTAGGTCTTATTCTTCTTTTGTTGTACTTTTCGCTAATGGAGGTAGGGAATTTTATTTTAGTAAAGTAGCAACCCAAGCCTACTGTGGACCTAATAAAACGACTATTGTTGGGACTCAAGCACTTCAGTTTCTACCAATATAGTCTTTTACTTTTTTGGCGACTCAAATGCCATCTAGCGGTCAAAAGCTACAATAGATCTACTAAAATTGACTGCTCTAGGGGTCGTCGGAGTAAAAAAGTAAACAATAACAAATCAACTGAAGGCTTCTGAGAAACAAGAACAAAGACAGTGATTAATGCTGAATAACTAGCCTTTGGAAAGAAGGGATAGTAGGATGTTGTTTCAGTTGACAAGCTGTATTTTCAGTGGAAATCTGATTGTGTCAAGGCACGACCCAGGGCAATGGCTGGTTGTCTATAAGTAAGATGTTCTGTCATTTTTTCAGGGCTGAATAACTAGCTTTTGGAAAGCAAGGGATAGTAGGATGTTTTCTTAGTTGACAAGCTGTATTTTGAGTGGTAATCTGACTGTGATAAGCTATGACCAAGGGCACAGACTGGTTGTTGAAGAGAGTAAAATATTCTGTCATTTTTCAACATCTAACTTATTCTATTTCTTTGTTTTATTTTTTGTATTATTTTGTAAGTATTTTTTTTTTTTTACTGAAAGTATTTTTTTTCTAATATTTTTTTTGTGAAAAGTCAGCTTCTAGTTTTCAGTATTTGAGAAAAAGTGCTCGATGAACTCAATATTTGAGCAAAGTGCTCGATGAACTTCTGAAGAGGATGATACGACCATCGTATCAGCCTCTCTGGAGGATGATACTATGGTTGTATCATCCTCCACAAAAGTAATTGTCATAAAATAACTTCCTGTGGGACATAGGAAGATATGCATTGCATATCTGTTCGAGAAAAGTTATTAATGGTTAACTTCAGACATCGAGGTTGATATCGCAAAATAACAACGAAACGGCCATTGAAAATAACCTGTCCGAGCCGAAGGCGAATGGCCGTAGAGGTTGTTATACCGATATGAACCGAGATGGAGGTATGTTAACTATTATAACTTTTTCGAACATAATATTTGTATAGGTAGGTCTTACTCTTCTTTGCTAATGGGGTAGGGAATTTTATTTTAGTAAAGTAGCAACCCAAGCCTACTGTTGACCTACTAAAATGACTACTGCTGCGACCTAAGCAACTTAGCTACAGCCTTTTACTTATTTGGCGATTCAGTGCCATCTAGCGGTCGTGAAAACGTACTCTAGGTCTACTAATGACGATTCTAGGGGCCGTGGAAGTAAAAAGTAAACAATAACAAACCCCACCCCATGTGTTGATAATTCCAGAACAAAGACAGTGATCTATGCTGAATAACTAGCCTTTGGAAAGAAAGGGATAGTAGGATGTTGTTCCAGTTGACAACCTGTATTTTCAGTAGAAATCTGATTGTGTTAAGGTATGACCTAGGGAATAGGCTGGTTGTCTATGAGAGCAGTAAGATGTTCTGTAATTTTTTCAGTGCTGAATAGCTAGCTTTTGGAAAGCAAAGAATAGTAGGATGTTGTTTTTCAGCAGTTCAGTTGACAAGCTGTATTTTGAGTGGTAATCTGACTGTGACAAGCTATGACCTAGGGGCCCTAGGGCATATACTGGTTGTCTGATAGAGTAAAATGTTCATGTCATTTTTCAATATTTATTTTATTTCTTATTTTATTTTTATATAATTTTTGAAGTATTTTTTGTGTTTTTTCTTTACTGAACGTATTTTTTTCTTTTTTTTGGGAGGTCAGCTTCTACTTCTCAGTTTTGAGGAAAAGTGGTCGATGAATTCAGTATTTGAGGAAAAGTGCTCGATGAACATCTGCGGAGGCTGTTACGGCTTCGTATCAGCCTCTCTGGAGGATGATACGAGGTCGTAACAACCTCCACAAAAATAATTGTCATAAAATAACTTCCTGTGAGGTATAGGAAGATATGCATTGCATACCTGTTTCGAAAAAAGTTATAGTATTTAAACTAGGGCGTTAAAAAAGTAATGCAATTTGTCATTTCAGGAGTCTCCCACTCGGATGAGCTGATCTACCTATACCAGTTCACTCCTCTTTTCAACGAGACCGAACGATACATGACCCAACGAATGATCCAGATGTGGACCAACTTCGCAACATATGGGTAAGTCCTGAGCTTTTGCATTAACATCTAAAGTGCCTCTGAGGAAATCTTCTTCGGGAGCTTTTGAACTTATTGGCGCAGCTAACGTACAAGAAGAAATATTGTTGTGTAGACCCTTAAATCTACGCTTTGATGCACATCCCACTGCGGTATGAATGAATATTCTTGATTCATTCAACCCACTAAGGATGTGTTACTGAAACCTGGTCGCAGACGATGGTCGACTTTGGTGACTTTGATAGAAAGTTGAAACACACCATAGTTGCGTTTTGCAGATACCATTGTATCTGATACCACGGTCTAACGTCGTTTTCGCAGTTACGTATATTTCGCATATTACGTAAAAGCGTGTTTGCAGTTATCGTGGTATCTGATATTCAGATACCACGGTCCGACCGTGATAACTGATCGTGATATCGGAAAAAGTCACTCTGAGAGACCTTCCACGACACTGTACAAAGTTTCGCCGAGTAGGGATTAAAGTTAACTGCAGTATTTGCTACTGGGATTGATCTTATCTCTACTGGGATAAGTTTAATTCGAATTAGAAATAATCTTATCTCAGTAGTGACAAGGTTAATCCTAGTAGCAAATCCTGCAAGTTTTTTTTTCAGTGTAGCGTGATTCATTGACGATTTCTTTCATCCGTTATAAGGTTCCTCTATTTTCGTTAGATGACGCGCTGCAGAGACGAAAATAGACAAAAGGTGCTCTACGCGGTCTACATTTTATGGATCTAAACTTGATTGGGTCTGATTGACAATAAAACCAAACCAGGCCACACATTTCCGGGACTCCCCCTCCAACTGCCCCTACTGTGGCCAAATACGACTTGCCCGGACGCCAAATAACAAATCTAGGCCGTATAAACTGTCCAGCTTACATCCCATTCGGTCCATCCGTTTGGTTTTTGTGCATGTCAAAAGTTTTCGGACCCCCCCCCCCCCCCCTCCAACTCCACCAACCGTGGCCGCATGTGGTTCGAACGCATGTTTTGCATGTCTACGTCATCAGCTTTTATCACCCATTAAGTTTCACTCGAATCGGACCACCCGTTCGCACTTACGGAAGTCAATTTCCGTATTCCACTGGACACCGGATCCAGGAACGGAAGTTTTCGTAGGGTATTGTGTCGGGTTCTTACGTCAATTTGGTCGGGTCACTAATGTGCATGCGAACTTTCATCGTCCTTAGCACATAAATATTTCTTGAGCCCAAGCGGACTGGGAAACATATCCAAATAATGCATAAACCGAAATACGTCACCTACTTTGCTTCGGGCATTGTGCCAAAGTCCTTAGCACATCTGAAACTATTCTAACTCGCGATAACCGGAATTCCAGGAAATCCCCTCTAATTCCCCCCACATAGCCCGGATAAGATCTGGCTCCGTCAATTGCGTATCTAGGCCTAATGCTTGTTCTCCACGCCTGGCTCCATATTAATCCCTCGACTCTAAGCGGTTCCCGAGTTTTCCGTTGCCCCCTCCAACCCCCCCTCCCTACAAATCCTGACTTAACATGGAACATCTGAGACGTTAGTTCTTTCCACTTCATATTTGACGGTGCAAAACGGATAATCCGTCTTGCACCGTCAAATCTGGTTCGCAGTCAGCTTGGGCTGAAGGAATATCTGTCACGGAATTACGGAACTTCAAATCGCCCATTATCCGTTTTGCACCGTCATATATGATTCGCAGTCAGCTTGGGCTGAAGGAATAATCTATCTTTCTACTTGCCAAGTTTCATTCAAATCCGATCACACGTTCAAAAGTTTTGCATGCAACTAGATTCCAGATTCCCCATCCTCCACTACTCCACGATGGTTGAACCGGGGAAACGACTGTTCTCAAAGCATTATGTTCGGGTCCCTGACACGCCTGTCAAGTTTCATCGTCCTAGCACATCAAGAAGTGCCGGACTCGCGAGATCACCAGAAATCCCCCCCCCCCCAGTTCCCCAACAGTGCCCGAATCCGGTCCGGTCGTGTCAATGACGTATCTAGGAGTCGCGCTTGTTCTTCCCACCAAGTTTCATCCCGATCCCTCAACCCTAAGCGTTTCCCAGGATTTCCGGTTCTCCCCTCCAGCTCCCCCCCCCCATAGTCACCGGATTTGAAGTCTGACACATGAGTGTCAAGTTTCATTAAGGTCCGATCACCCGTTCGGAAGTTAAAAATACCTCAATTTTCCGGACTCCCCCCCCCCCCCCACAGATGTTCGGATCTGGGAAATGACTATTTCCAGTTTAATCTGGTCGGGTTCCTGATATGCCTGCGAAGTTTCATCGTCCTAGCTTCTGTGGGAGTGCCCGAACTAGCAAAACCCGGACCGAAAGACTGACGGTCGGACAAACAGAATTGCGCAGTGCCAAGTGCCATAAAAACTTATCACTGATGAAAGCAAAAATTCAGCAGAAGGAACCGAGAAAGGAAAACGAAAATACACATCCAGCGTGAACGCTTCTCGCGCAAATGTGAAAGGTACGCTACACAATCTGTACCTAGCGCAAGATAATACGTACCCAACGCATACGCAACGGCGCGTCAATGTGAAAGCAGCTTTATGGACACCTGATTTGGTCCTTGCTTTGCTAGTTACGTGGAATATTTGGTTACAGACCTGCCCAACTTTGTGGCAGTAGGTAAAGGTAGGAAGTCTGTTCGAGGAGAAACAGAAATAACCGTTTCCAGGTGGTTATTAGTTTTGAAGGGTTCAGCGGCTGGTGGTGAAAAATTTGAGCTATGTCTGTAATAATTCATTGTATTTTAGTTTTTGCTTTTTCGGCCCTCCCCTCGATTCTCTTATCATATGATATCTGACATCATATAGCAAAGTTGGTAAAGGTTACGCAGCTTAGCTGTCCAACTGACAGACGTTTAATCTAAAGCTCGTAAGCCCTAGTGACAAAGGAGCCTGTTTGACGTAAAAATCTTTGAGACTGGGGTTCTCGGCAAACGCGGAAATTAATGAAGGAGAAAGCTGCGATTGGACTATGTCAATGATTTACGGGCATATCAAACTAAGAGGAGGACAGTACAAGATGCTTCAAACCCTTGACTTTTATTTCAGTGACCCAACCCCCGAAGGCTTAACCCTTCCCGACATCCCCAAATGGGAGAAGTTCAGCGTCGACAATGGTGGTCTTTACCTCGACATTGACAACGAGATCACCCTCAAACCAAATTATCCCGCTACCTTTACGGTAGCCAACGACCAATGTTTCGGTTGCGATCGATCTGCCTCCGCCCGAGTCGCGGAGGAAACTGCGGATGTCGACGAGATGCAAGGTGGTATTATAGCGGCTGGAGTGATTGGTGGCTGCGCTTTGGTGGCACTGGTGGCCTTCGTTGTTGTTGGTGTTGTGCGAAAAAGGGTGGCAAAGAAGAAGGTCGAGCGCATCGAGTTTGATAACCTTGGGTTTTACTAGTCGAAAGTGTTACTGTTTTCTGTTTACAGATAATAAAGTTACCGTTGTTCTCGCACCCATTTAGCCAAGAGAGCGGAAGCTGCATCATGTGGACGGTAAAAATAACATTAACTGAGGTGCTTTTCTACATTAAGTCAACAAGACACTTGTCCCTAGCTTGCAGAGCCAGTCTCACGACAGCGTATGCTTATTTACAGGCAGAATATTCTTCCTGCAACACCTAGAGCGTGTTCCATCCTACTTACCGTAGTTACCACGCATGACGTCACAAATTCTGCTATTTTGTCGTCAATGCTGGAACGATTTTTGTATTTTCCAGTGAAATATCATACCACGGGTGAATCCGACCAATCACGTGACAGAGATTCGTGGTTACTACGCTTACCACGCTCCCGAGCGTGGTAAGCAAATAGTTACTATTGGTTACTATTTCGACAAGGCTGGAACGGTCAGCGTAGTAACTTTTCGTGAGGCTGGAACGGGTTTAGTAACTAATAGTTACTATTGGTACGAGGGTGGAACACGCTCCTAGAAACTCCGAGGGGCCGTGGCTATAACATTCAAATGCACATTCCTCAACTTTAGTTTGAACTCATTTGGCATTTTGCCGTAACGTTTCTCCGATCTTCAGATGCACATTCCTTTACTTTTACTTTTACGAATCACCTTACTTTTCACTGCACTCATTTTGCTATAAAATTTCTCCAATCTTCAAATGCGCATTCCTCAACCTTACTTTGATCTCATTTGGCAACACAGCACACACTTTCAACGCTGAGTTCAGAACCACCAACTCTCGCTCTATCCTCCCAACGCATTTTTCAATTTGCTCATTTTCGCCAGCCTTTACGGTTAAAGTCACACGACTCTCACTCGCCTCCGGTTCACATAGTTTCACGTGACCAGGTCGCAACTGGTCTACCGTCTCCTCTAACTGGGTAAATAAAACACCTGAACTTTGCCATGTCGTGGCGGCGTCGTCAGTCAACTGAAACCACTCCTTTCTCTCCACTTTCCTATCCGCCGAGATAAACTCGGTAACCAGATCGTGCGCGGTATCTGTCACACAATTCGGTAATATCTGTTCGTGTTTGGTAACTTCGGCATACGTTACGAAAGTCCGTAGCAGTTTTGCCAATATTCTTGAGGCATGTGTGGCATTTTCTGAATATGTGGTAAATAAGCAGTGGAATATTTTGGAATGGGACTGGAGGATTTCAGCTTGATAGGGAGAGGAGACGATGGTGGACTGAAGCCAGGATGCCGTGAAGTCAATAACTGCTGAGTCGATCTCTTCGTTTTCAAGTGCTGCGACTTCTCGCACGTTCTTTAGAATCTGGAAAAGATCAATAAAGAACGAGACAGTAAGCTCAGAAATCCCGACAGAGCTTGTATTTCAAATACTTGAAGACATGCCGTACTTATGATAGGCTATTAATTCATTCTACTTCAGCAGTGTTTCGATCCACTCTTGTTCCCGAGATTTTTCAATTAATATGTATATCATATATCCTGTATTCTGGCAATACACTGATTACTACGCTTGTCACGCAACCTGGTAAAAATTTACCGAATCGGAGTCCGATTTTATCGAATCTATTTATTTTTTTCTTCGAAAAAGCTAAAATGAAAAAATTTGCATAGTATGTAAAATCAAGCCTAAAGAGAAATTCGGGCGGGCTTTAAAAGGAGTCCTCGGGGAACGGCGAGAATACGCCTATAGTAAGGAATACTATCATTGAATGTGCCTCAGACTATGCCAATCTTAAGCAGTAGTGTCCAGTAGCATCCAGTCTTGCTTATAGTAACGTTTAGTGATAACAGTTACTATCGTGTGCTATTAAAACTTACAACTCCATATAACTAATTCTTGAAAAATTTTCATCGGGAACAACATTGTCATAAGTTTCACATGAGATAACACATTATTATCCTTGAGCTTTCATGTATGGGGGGGGGGGGGCAGGGGACGCCCCCCTCCACCAATGTTATCGCGGTCACTCGCAAAAAAAATGAAACGGCACGGGGCGCCACTGTTTTTGAACAGTCGCTTTTCTGAAAAACCATATAGTCAGTAAAAAATTAAAGTCAGTCGGCCTTAGCCTCCCCCCCCCCCCCAAAAAAAAACAACAACAACAAACAAACATTTTGAGTATAAGGACTCTGATCACGGATAACGATAATATTTATTTTTGACGCTTTGAGTTATTTCCCGAAAAGATTCTGTAAGTGCGTAATTTTTTGGTTCTAGTAGCTTATTTTGAGATTTTCTGGTCAATTTTGGCGGAGAGAAACAAAGTAAAAATATTAGAAACTTACTTTCGAGAGAGTTTCCTGTTCGACAGTTCCGACCTCTAGCTTCCCAAGAGCTCGCAGGACGTTAACTAGGGAGAGAGATACAAGGTAGATAGATCCTTTGTCTTGCATTACTAAGGGATAGGCGATAGTGAAGTTCTGTAAAGACTGCAGAAGCATCGACACTATTTCGTTTGTTTGATCAGGAGAAAATACTTTTGCGTTGTAGGTGATACATTTGCAGCTGGATATCTGTAAAATAAGAACTGTGAGGTTGTGGAAAGACAGGCCTCAAGGTTCAAGGTTTAATTTACACTTCTGTATAAAATCAAAATAAATAGAGGAGAGGGGACACAAGGTCGATTGACAAAAACCCGGTACAATATATAACAAACATATTTTACATATCTCAGTTAACGATTATTCAGACAAACCGACGGCGGGGAGGATTAAAATAAAACGATGTTCGAAAGCTGCTACAGAGAGAGAGAGAGAGGTTTATTTAAACAACATCGTAGCGGACAGCTAATTTGCGTTGCTTCACTATACTAAATAACAAAATAACACAAAAAAAGGAAAATATCACTCGGCTTTGTTTAGCAAATCCGTAAAAAAAGGTACAAACAAGTTTGCGTGGCGGTTCGTTCGCGAAGCTACTGGAACCTCCTGGAGCTATTTTGGTGACGCGTACGGTTGTTGGGTGGTGCAATGGGTGGTAAGATGTCTCGATGCTGGGGTTTAGAGAGATGAAACTTCCCAAACCTCAGGATAATCTGCTCGTATCTTTGGGCCAACGTGGGGAGATCGAGTTTAACAAGCGCATCACCATAAGATAGCTGTCGATCGCCAATAATAATGAACACGGCCCGCTTTTGCACCGACTCAAGTTCTTGGATGAGGTATACAGTACGCAGTGCTGCAGGTCCCCATAGTGGGCTTGCATATTCCAGAACTGGACGGACGTATGTAAGATAAGGTAGCAATAGGCACTGGACATCACAGCCAAATCTACGCATTGTACCTAAAGACTGCAGACATGCATTTGCGTTTTTAACAACAACAACGTGCAAGGCGAAAGAACAGTCACCGGAAAAGATAACTCCCAAAATCTTTATTGAGCTCAATTTTTTCGTATACCTTCTGCAATTTTAGCATTTATCAATAATGACTACAACAAACATTCCTTCCATCAATACTGACTGCAAACGCTGAAGAGGACCCTTGCCAAGAAGGGCCAAAATAGAGCTCTAATAAAATGTAGCTGACGTATCCGTTTTGCACTGTGAAAAAATACAATTTGATCCGGTGATGCCACTTGTCGCAGAATTCTGCGATGTGTCATACATTTTCGTTTCTTCGACAAAGCGAGCAAGAATTCTGCGACTGGTTCCTTACAAGTAAATATAAAAATGTAGCATAAAAGTTGAAGCGTATAATTATGACGATGAAAAAGTAAGTTTTCTCGTTAATAGTTAGTGAAAAGGACCTAGTTTCATAGGTGACAGAAAGCCACTCTTTTTCCTGCCAAAAGTCACAGATTGCATCAACAAAACGGCAACACTGATCTGATTGTGCTAAACGGGGAAGTCAGCTAGGTTTATTCTATAGTAATATTACAGAGCCTGTTCACAAGGGTCATCTCCAGGGGAACCTGAAATATGATTCGCAGTCAGTTTACGCTGAAGGAATTTTGATAATTATAATTTATCCCACAATTCCACAATGGAAAACAAATGGAGTAATATAAAAAAGAAGAAAAAATTCAAGATATGCATAAAAAATAAAACACAAACAGAGGGGCGAGAGCGTGGTGTGGAGTAAGGCGCCAATAAACTGACCCCGACTGCTTTTTGCGCAGTAGCTTCTCAGAAATATCTGGAATATAACAAAATGTAATTAAAATGTCAGTGTAACGTTAGTATTAGTACCATCATGTGTCCCGTTATGTAGCTCGTGTGTGTTAAAAGGAATGATATTTTGTAAAGACAATCAAATTAGCTCGCTAGCAAGTTTTTGTCTAATAACCTTACTTACTTATACCGATCTCTGGTAATATACGTATTGAAATTAGTTTTGTTCACATTTTCGGCGAATCCTATTTATACCTGCGCAGGTTGGCGATATACTGCACTGCGCATGACAACAACGATAAGAAATCAGGCAGGCTACCGATTCGCTACACAATTTCATATCGGATCTTCATTACAGCGACTTCATACGAACGCTCGCTGTGTCCGTCTTTTGACACTTTGTAGTCTCTATGGTAAAGACAAGCCCCCCCCCCCCCTCTATTAGCGCTCTCGGCTTAAGTAGTAAAGGAATAATGATCCCTGGAACTGATCCGAATGGCCAAAATTGTCTTATTCCCTCGTGGTTTCTCGTCATCCCCCTTAAAGGATCGTCTTGCTTTTCAACGTTTTCACAAACGCAGTGGCGAACTCTGAAATTTCACTCTTTACAAAATCCCTTTGAATCAGTTTATTTGAATTTTTTGGTTTTCAGCGCTAGCCGAGATATTTCTGGGTTGCCAGACAATAAATTTGTTTGTCTTGAGACGTGAGCGAGCAGGCGGCACCGAAATTGATTTCGTTTCGAAGCTGATTTTGTCGCTCCGCGACCCCGGTAGCGCCTCTTGGTTTGATGTGGCTTCTCAGCTTTAACCACGGTGCGCGTTTGTTTTAAATTTAATTTCTCGCGAGAGAGAGAGAGAGAGAGAGAGAGAGAGAGAGAGAGAGAGAGAGAGAGAGAGAGAGAGAGAGAGAGAGAGAGAGAGAGAGAGAGAGAGAGAGAGAGAGAGAGAGAGAGAGAGAGAGAGAGAGAGAGAGAGAGAGAGAGAGAGAGAGAGAGAGAAACTCTTTAGTTAATTAGAAACTATAATAGAGTTTAGAAACTATCATAGCATCAAATTATAAATAACAAACATACACTACGATTCAGCACTGGACAGCGAAGTAAAAAATAGAAGGCACAAACGAGTTCCCGTAACGATTAGTGCGGACTTTAGGGGGTAGAAGTTTGTTTTGCAATCGAGTTCGATTACTGGGAGGGGCTGTTTCCGGTAGAAGTGACCGGTGGCTTGTATTGGCAAGTATGATTATTTTTGAAAAACACTACTTCTAGACATTTTACCGAGAAAAAGCTATTTCTAGTATGAGCTGCGTTTTAAAAAGACAATAGTAGCACTTACAAACATCTCCAGTCTATCCACCGTCCAATCCATCACGGGAACTAACGACCCCATCAAACGATCAAATTTCTCCTCAGGGACGTCTAGCAGCGGAACACGAACTAAGTAGTCCATCCCAGCGACGTCTTCTGGCGCGAGCATTCGGCCAAGTCGAATGGCGAGAGATTCAAGAAAGAGATCACGTGGGTAGAGAGGGGTCGTGAGAGGGGAGGGGCCGCTGAGCAGTTTTTCGGTGAGAGTGAAGAGTTGTAAACAGAATGCGTTGGAACCATATCTGGGAAAAGCAAGCTTACGATGAGAAGATACCCCTATACAAAGTCAACACTAGTCTAAAAGACTGAGAGAAGTAATAAAGGCTACTGGGCAGAACTTAAAAATCCTAAGAACGCGCTGTCTCAAGTTTTAAACACTTGTTTCCCACAAAATTACAACATAGCACAGACTCTCACACGCTCAACCACTACCCTACTAATGCAAAGTCACGGTCAGGTAGGCGGTGTGCCTGAAACGGAACATACACGGAAATGTGCAAGACTTCACCCCAGCTGTCTCCGTAAATCCAGTCTCATTCATTTATATTTCAATTTTTAATTTGTCATTTTCACCGTGTTCAGTTGTATTTATAGTAAGGTATTTATAGTAAGGTAATTTATAGTATTTGAACACTTCTCTGATGTTCCACTACCCTGGTTTTGTTTATAAAACAGTCAAACGGAAAGGAAAAATAACAAACTTAATATCAGCTGATAGACTATTTAAAGGACCTGTCTTACCTATATTAGATAGATAGATAAATCTTTTTATTCGCCAAAAACTGATCATGGCTCACGCCAAATTTGTTTGGTATAGTCATGGATATAAATGGATACACACATAATAGGCCTACGCATATACGGCTACAACGGTCATAAATAACATGATACATTTAAACTAGCAGCTCAGCTTATGCTTCGTTATACAACTTTAAAAAATGAAGGGACAAAACTCTTTGCAAACCTCTGGTGGGCACATTTAATCGGCTGCAGCTTTTCAACCGTAGTAGCTACCTCCGAGGGAGCCTTTTTGACAGCTTTTCAGAAGGGAAAATATTTTTGTGGATCGGGTGATTCAGAGATTTGACACCAAACTCCATGCAGAGTTTCAGCCTTCGTTCATGTAAGGAGGTGATTTCGAATTTACGTAGTAACTCTTCATAGGACCTCTCGGCCACCTTTGACGCTATGATTAGAGTTCTTTTTTGAATCTTCTCAATTCTAGCGGTCTGTTCGACCGTGAGTGCAACCTACTTCCATAATCACTCCAAATCTTTATAAACCGGTGAACCCAATTTCGTTACTTTACATTCTAACACCTCTTAACAAAACCACACTTGCCGTGTTTTGCTACCTCCGATGTGTGTCACCTTGTCGACGGTTGTCTGCGAGAAGTTTTTCCATCAGAAAAAACAGTTATGTAAATTGTTTCCCTGTTTTCGCTACAAATCAACTGGTCTCGAAGGCTTAAAACAGCCAAAACCGTGGGTTATTTGTTGAAAGCACAGCCTAGTTTTAAAGTACTCAAATATTGTAAGTAAGTAAGTTGAAGAAAGTTGAACTACTGTAAGTTGAAGAGTAAATAGTGCGAGGGGTCCTTTAAGGTTTGTCCCGGCAAAAAGTTCTAGTTGAAATTTGATCAAATTGATTCTATTTCGGGTTTATAAATAATTCTTCTATTTGGGAAGTCTTTGATTTCAACTGCCATCTTCTCGGTTAAGGTACGTTCCAGGTTCTACTTACCAAAAGATTCACAATGTGAAAGGCAGATGGCAGTTAAAACAGGACATTTTAAAAAAAAATTAGTGAGACTCGACAAAACAGGATATGCATTTAACGTTTTTGGCAAGTGTTTTGCAGTAAAAGTTGCCCGGTATGGGTTTTTATTTAGTTTGCGACCGGTCAACTGTTAGGCGACATTCAAATAAGTATACGTCTTTTTCTTTTACTATCTTCCAATGTGCAGTGAGTAAACAAGAGCTACGAGCTCATATGGCACATGTTACGAGTAGGTGATTCTAGAAAGTAGATGAGAACGTCACAAAATACCACCTTCAACCCCCCTAGGTCCCGAACAAGAAGTAGGATATCTAGTTTCACTCGAGTCTGAACATTTTTGGTATCGCCTCGCATCATCTCGAGCGAATGAATTTTCTACCTTTCAAGTTTGGATCCACTCGTTTGATTCCTAGACGTGCCATACTATTTCCGGTACCCCCTCTCTAACTCCCCCCCCCCACCACCAAGGCCGAGTCTGGTTCGGACACATAGATGGATCATCCAAAGCATCTTCTCTTACGATCTATCAAGTTTCACTCGAATCTGAGCATTCTTTGGAAAGTTCTGGTCACCCCCACTGCTCGAATCCGGTCTGAAAAAAATCGATCTGCTCGAATCCGGTACAAATTCATATGACCTCTCTACTCTCCGAGTTTCAGTGAAATCGCTCCACTCGTTTTGGGCACTATGCGAGCCACAAACACATAAACGTCGCATCTCTGACATCTCCTCTTCCGTCCATCAAGTTTGACTCGAATCCGAGCTTATCTGCAAATTTCCGGACGCCAAATAACAAATCTAGGCCGCATAAATTCGGTACTATCCAACTTGCATCCCATTCGTTCGGATTTTTTGCATGTCACAAAGTTTTCGATCCCCCCACCCGCCCACCCAACTGTCCAAACCATGGCCGCATGTGGGTCGGATACATGTTTTGCATTCCTGGGTCATCAGTTCTTATCGCCCATAAAGTTTAATCCGAATTGGACCACCCGTTCGTATCCTACGGAAGTAAGTATTTCCGGATTATCCTTCCTCAGCTCCCCCAGAAACAGTCTGAAGTTTCCCCTGGTCATGGTGTCGGGTCCTTAAAGCACAACTCTTGCTATAAATGATCTTTTCTCTATAAAATGGATCAGAAAAAATGTTTTCGAAAATACCATTACTTTCCACCTGAAACTAGCGATTCTCTTGTAGCGCTTGTCGATTATATCCAGCCTTCCTGCTCTCCGACGCGGCGGCTGGGCGCAAAAGATTTGAAAACTGAACGTACCTTGGTTAAAAAGTAGCAAAACTAAGCAAATAAAAGAAGTAATAAACAAAAGATTATCACATCCTTATGTGTGAAGAGTTGTCAGCGGACAATAAAGATTCCGGTAAACTTCTCGTTGGGTGACGGAAAAACTCGGCAAGCCCGAAAAGGCGCAAAAAATTCGTAGTAACGAAACGCAACAATGGAGAAAGGTGGTGATTTTAGAAGCTTATAATCCCATATGGGAGCTAAGTATATTATAAAAGGCAGAATAAGCAAGAGGGGTTCTTTAAGCCTATTTGGTCAGGTCAGGTCACTAATATATATGGCTGACATGTTTCAACGTCCTTAGCACATATGGAAGTATCGTAGCTCGCGATCACCGGAATTCCGGGAAACCCCCTCCAACTAGCTGCAACACCCCCCAAAGAGCTCCAATACGATCTGGTTCTGTCAAGAACGTCTAGGGCTTATGTTTGTTCTCCGCACCAAAGTCCATCCCGATTCCTCGACTCTTAGCGTTTCACGAGATTCCGGTATCCCTCTCCGACTCCCCCAAAAGTATCGGATCCGGTCCCGAACTGAATGGAACATCTGAGACTATAGCTCTTTCCAGTTGCCAAGTTTCGTTCAAATCCGATCACCCGTTTAAAAGTTATGCATGCCACTCGACTCCGGACTCCCCATCCCTCCTCTCGACCCACGACGATCGGATCGGAGAAACGACTATTCTCAAGTCAGTCTATTCGGGTTTGATATGCCTGCCATGGTTCATTGTCCGAGTACATCAGAAAGTACACACATCGCGGGATCGCTGGAATTCCGGACCCCCCTCCAACTCCCCCATTTGTTCTTCCCACCACGTTTCATCACGATCCCTGTACCATAATTGTTTCGAAGATTTCCGGTTCCCTCTTCCAACTCCCCCAAAGTCACCGCATCCAGTCTGGAACTGAACTGGGTCATTTGAGACACGAAGTCTTTCCAAATATCAAGGTTCATTAAGATTCAATCACCCGTTCCAAAGTTACACATATCCCAAGTTTTCGGATTCCCCCTCCCTTTACTCCCCAGACGGTCGGATCCGGAGTGACTTTTCCAGGTTAATCTGGTCGGGTCCTTCATATGTGTGCCAAGTTTCATCGTCCTAGCTTATGCGAAAGTGCCCGAACTAGCAAGACCCGGACCGACAGACGGGCCGAAATTGCAATCGCTATAAAAACAAATTAGTATCATTTTTAATGGGACTGAAAATTGAGCAACGCACGAACCTCGCCATGAAAACAATCACATCCGACGCAGCCAATCCGCTCCATCCGCAATTCTGAACAGCCCGATACAGCGTTGCTACAACAGGCTCCACCTCGTCTGGAAGCAGCGTTGTCACAAACGCCTGGATTTGTGTGACGATGACCTCGTACACTGGAAGATAGGCCACTGGTTCGCCTGGTAGTTGCTTGCTCATCACACCCCCGCTCAGGACTAACTCTCGGTGACCTGAAATATACACTTAGATAGTGTAGTAGCGTTTCAGACAGCAGTCCAGGCGCTCGAGCAAATAAAAGCTGCATTCGTTGCACTCTGGGCTGTCTCTGGTGTTTTGTCACCACTGTCCGGTTCTTCTCTTATAACGCGTTTTTTGGTTCACCGGTGAGTTGAAAACTTGCTAACTCCTTGCTCAAGCCGGGCTCCCGAGTAGGTTCTGGTAAGTCCGCACCGGTGAGGTAAAACCTGACATCGGTTAGTTCAAAACGGGTTATAAGACTGGTGAGTAGTCACCGGTGGATGAAAAACGGCTTATATGAAAAACCGGAGGCCATCGGTGAGAACTCCCGTGACAAAGAACGCAGCTAAAATTTGCTCCCCTGTCTACCGCGCAAACCGTTCAAATACGCTTTTGGTTTCTAGTATAGATAGTCCCATCCATGCCACTTTAGAACGGCGTAAATATGTGGATAATATAGGTCCATGTATAGTTAGGTTATGCTTCGCTGAAGTTAGGTCTTTTCTTTACCGGATGTGTGGACAGGGATTGACAAATTACTCTTCTCTTTCGTTTGCGAAAAGAGAAAGGAATTAAGGATGGAGGTCTTAGGGGTGGGTTACGGGGGGGGGGGGGAGTGATAATACGGAGGCTATAGAACAAATCTTCGGTAGGAATTCATAATCTTGACAGGTTGATCTGTTTGGGACGGGAGATGACAGCGAAAACTTACACCGATCCATCTTGCACAGCAACTGATGCAACATCCCACTTTTGTCGTCTATCATCTTAGAATGGGCGGGGTCGACCAATAACATCGATAAAAGAAGACTGCTAAAGGCTCCACTGGAGCCAGAATCATTAGACTTGAGCGTTTCCCAGATTATCTGAAATGATATACCAACAAAAGCATGGGCGCATGTGTGTGTGTGCGTGAGCAGGTGAGGGATTAACAGTTCCAGGTCCAGGTCCAGGTCCAACGTAAAAGGTTCAAAACAACTGGCAACTACAGAAAGGGTAATCCCCGGGCCACATTCAGTCACATCTCTACGTAATTTGGTTCGTTAATTTGGTTATTACCCACTCTTTACGTTTCATCCTGGTCACACTTGGAACAAAGAAATTCAAAATATATTACCACCATCATCACTCAAAGGTAAGCAAAACTAGCTTAAGCCAGTGACTCTGGTCTGTGATTGGTCCAAAGATATGTTACAAAATGGCGGAGATAGATTTCTCCATCTCGACTATTTTACGTTTTCAGCGTCTTTTCTTCCCAGTTTCGACCGTAAACGGTCTAAATACCGGCGCTATTACCAGGTGTGACTACAGTGGGGCCCGGGTATAACAAGGGGCCAATTAACTGAAAACGAATCCGTCCACAGAAGGCCGCCCAGGAATCTGAACTCCACTACGGGTGGTTTAGAAGTAAACTGCAAACATCTTAACTGTCTCCACAGGCAACTAGAGTAAGTTTGCATCAGGATTTAAAAGCCTGAATACAGTCGGCGATGCCGGGATTATTACATTCCTTCTACGGGCATTATGAATCAGCAATGAAAAGCAATGGCAACGAATTTAAGCATGTAATAAGTTCATCTGTGCGAAATTTCTGAATGTCTCCTTTTTTTTTATCTATGTTCTTGCTCAGAACGTTTTGATATGTACGAGGAGAGTGTTCCATATCCGAAATTTTGGCTGGTATTGATAGTGACAAAAGTGCGGTTGTATCAAGCAGAAGCTAAGGTTAGAGTAGGGATCATGTGTCTAAGTTTTGATACAAGCTTTAACACGTACTGACAGAGGGTTGGAACACCCTTACAGTTCACAGCAGCCCCCTAGTTCATCAAATAAAGTTTCATCGACTAAGCGATGTGTCAATACTGTTGCGGAGCGAATCTCAAACTGGGCGTCACAGCAGCACTGCAGCAGAGATTTTGGAACGAAACATCAGCTCCTCATTTTTGTTGCAATAGTGCTGCCGCATCGCTGCTGCAGCACTTTTTTGCTTCTGCACAAGATGCGTTTTTGGATTCACTGCCTTCTTCTTGCGGTAGCAGCACCTTGCAGGGAAGCACGGACTTGAGGCGTATTCTCGCCGTTCCCCGAGGACTCCACTTGAGGAGTCCCCGCGTTTTTGTTTGTCCCGGGGACTCACTCCCCGTATTCTCGGGAGTCCCCACGAACAGGGAATGCTCCGATTATCACCACCATCATAAAAAAGGACTCCCTTTCAGATTCGGAGGGGAATCAATGTTTGCTGGTGCTGGTAAAACTAATTAAAAACAATCGGAAGAAACAAAACCAAAAATAAAGTGGATCCAGACTAATCTCGTCAACTGCTTATTTTTTTTTTTTTCGAACAAAACCCCTTTTGGAAACGATCCCCGTGTTCTCGCTGTTTCTGTACGCGGTGTGCGCGTGAAGTGACTCCCTCTATTCTCGCCGTTCACTTCGATTCCCAGGAGCCCTCGGGGAACGGCGAGATTACGCCTTTGGTGGGTAAGCAAGTCCGCGATTCTCGAGAAGCGCTGCCGTCTTCCTCGGAAGCACTGCAGTGCAAAAACGACTGTACAAAGAATCAGCCCGGAAGCGGCCGAGAAGAGGACGTGCAGCGTTCAACAAAAACGAGGCTCAGATCGTGATTTCCAACGAGAGCTATGTGCAACTGGTAATCAACTTTATCTTTTAAGTCTATCTGAACATTATTATGACTCATCTATCGAATTTTGCGTTTCTTCACCCTGGGCTCTTGTAATCAGAGTGCGCGCTGCTTGCACGAGTTGCAGTACAACCAAAAATTCACTCAGACGCGAAGAATTTGAATTTCAACAAATGCTTTCGTTTCCAGTGTGGCAGATGTGAAGCTCGGAAAAGTTACGCCTGTACAAAGTAGCAAATGATGTTCAGATTTGTCTTGCAAGGAATCGTACATTTTATTTTTGTTTCCGGCAATGGCTTACATTTTTTTTGGGTTAATATTTCATGCGTAGAGGGACAAGCTCATAGAGGTACCACAAATCTGAAAAATCAAGTCCATTTGATGAAATCGATTATCTGCAGATAACGGACAAACGAAGACAAACGGACAAACGAACCTTTTCCTTGCTATTCCGTCGCGAGATTAACGCAGTACTTACTGCACGTACATTCACCCTTGCCTGGAGTACGCTTGTCCGGCTTGGCACCCAGGCAAACGCACAGACTGAAAGACTCGAAGCCATCCAGAAAAGAGCTGTTAAGATTATGCTCGGCCAGGGTTATCTTGCTTACGAAGATGGCTTGGTCAAGCTTGACCTGCCAACCCTTGCCGAAAGACGGCATCAGCTGACAATAGCGTTTGGGAGCAAATGTCTGACATCCCATGCGCATCGTGCCACTTTACCTGATTTTTAGACCCTAGCAAGTAGCGGCCCAATACGCGACAAAGACAGAGGGACGCTGCTTCCCAGAGACTAGTAAGACCACCCATAAACTCGACTGATCGTTATCCGAAATCTTGTGTACCCTATTCCACCCAATATTTTAATTTCACTTAAGTTGTACGTATAGATGTGTTATTTATGTAATTATTTCATGTGTAAACTGTGTGAATGACGATCCAATGCTAGCATGTACAATACAAGCTATTAAGTTAATAAAGTACATTATTATTATAAGTAACGCATTTTTATCGGGTTCACAGGCCTATTAAAATGAATAAGTGATGTGTAACTAAACTGTCGGATCTCAATCCTGTTCGGTTAAACTTAACAAGGGACCAAGAGTCAAAGTTTGTTGCTTTGAGTCCTGAAAACCGAAACAGCAATTACACAAACAACATAAGCACATATCGTTGCTCTTGCGTCAATTGCTCCGAACTATTTGAGGACCATCATCATGCGACCACCGCGCGAAGGTCGAATCGTTCCCAACAAGCAATCCTTTTGGACCTAGCTTACGAGTAACTGGGGGAGGTGCAAAGGAAGGCATACCTCCACAGTCTCAGGCAGATGACGGACAGGTTCAAGGAGAGAAGGACAGGCGATGAACACTTTTCTTTCAAACACGTCGATCACACTTTTCGGAATGTCGTTCATATGCAGGACTGAAGGAGAGTAGCTAAACAAAAAAAAAGTTGGAGGTGGAAAACTCTAAAAGGAAATTCTAGGGGTTAATCCTATGGTCAGAGGATGCTACTTCTCTGTTTTGTAATCGCTTGTCTTTCCGTCGGTCGGTTTTCTGTCAGTTGGCGTTTCTGCTGGTCCGCCCGTGTCAGTCGGTCTCACAGACAGGATTGCGAAGAGATTTAGGAAACGGATATATAGAATGATGATGAATTGCGGTGATTAAGAGATTAGGAAGATTCTTCACGCTGCCGATGAAGTATTGTGAAAATTTCATTTAAAACTAGTTCATTTGTTCGGTTTGGGTTTTGTTTGCAACATATCACACTGGTCCCTATTTCTGCCCGATGTGTGGTAGTGAGAATGAGAGTCTGTTGCATCTGATGTGTGAATTCCGTGAGCTAGATGCTGCGGGTTGAGATTTTTGGGAGTGTAATTATAATAAATGATGAAGTGTGGACGAGGAAAGTTATCGGAAGTAAGTGTTTTCAAGATTCGAAAAGACTGTTATGCTCTTGCCGTTCAGTTTGACAATACTGTTCTTGTTAACATATATTTACCTTGCGACAGGCGGAACATTGCATCACATAGTTCATTTGCTAAGGCTTGTCAGAAAATCAGAACACTTCTATCAGACATTTCACGGAAAGGAATGAAATGGGCTCTTGTTGGAGATATCAACACTGATCTTCTAACTTCTTCTGTACGGACTGACTTATTTTTTGATTCTTTACCGGTAGCTCACAGTCTCATTGAGAAGTCTCTACCTTTTTCATATAGACATAATCGTGGCGCTAATGTTTCTAACCTTGATCATTTGATTGTTTCTGAAACAAGTCTCATTGACGGTACTGTTGAGGTTGATGAGGAGAAAATTGAGGACGACCATCTGCCTTTGTCTTTCTGTTTGGTTGTCCCTGTTTCTCGAATCAGTTGTCCAAATCCCAAGAAGGCCTGGATCCAAAAGCGTAACTGGAATTGTATAGATGCTGTGCTCTACATTTCTACGTTAACTAATCTTCTCTCGCTTTTAAAAGTTCCTTTTCACCTTCTACAGACTGGTATAGCAGCTACTACTTCGTCCGTTGATATCAATTGTTATTATAGCGAGCTTGTCCATTGCTTGAAATTGGCAGCCGATATTGCTGTACCAACTGAGAGAATTCGAGTTGGTACAAGGAAACCTATTTGGAAAGTCAGTCCTGAAGTTAAGAAGGCAAAAAACAAAGCAAAATTTTGGCTAAAAATTTGGATTGCTTGTGGACGCCTAGGGCAGTGGTTCCCAACCGGTGGTACGCGTACCCCAAGGGGTACGCGAGACCCTTGCAAGGGGTACGCGAAGGAACCAAAATTGATTTAGTCTGTAGCTTCAAGATCTTCGTCTCACTCATTTATGATTGCCGAAAGCCTATATTACCAGCCAAAATGTATCTTAAGGGGCAAGGTAATTTTACTGAATTTTAATAACTGCTTCTACGAAAAATCGCGGCGCTTCGCGCAGACTCTTTTCTTTTTAATCACCTGGCCGACCTTTTCGGGGGGAGGGGTGTTGTCAACCTGTGCGTGATGCCTCTGATTACATGGGGTAGTGAAAGTCGGTGAAATAATGTTGATTCCAAAACAGCTAGCCTACTGCCGTAAAATCTGTTCCTGTGTCAAACAATATTGTTTCAAGAAGAATCGAAGACATTGCAAGTGATATTGTCATTCAGGTTGCAAACTGAGCCAACGAAAAAGCTAGCGATGCACCTTGATGAAAGCACGGTGAACATCAAAACCAAACACAGAAACAGGCTGACTGTAAAAAAAACGTTGCCGTTAATGACGTCGAGCATAGATTCGACAAAATTTTAGCTACAAAGCAGCCTCTATTGATTGCTTCATTGATTTTGTATATATTTTCTACACATGTATGCCTTATCATTTATGAGGATAAAATCGTCTTTTTCACGTTTTGAAAAAAGGGGTACACAACCTTTTCGAACCTTGATTAGGGGTACGCGGTACGGAAAAGGTTGGGAACCACTGGCCTAGGGAATGGTACGGTTTTTAATCTAAAAGCTAAAACAAAGCGTGAATACAAATCTTCACTTAAAAATGCTCGTTTGAATGGTTTGGATGTTCCCAGTGATAAAAAAGCGTGGCAAAAGGTCCTTCGTACAGATAAAGGTTCAGCTGTACCTCCTTCCGCGCTAACTATGGCTGACTGGACCAGCCACTACAGTGGTCTATTCAGTGGTTGCAAAAACCTAATTCAGCAGCACTTTGAAAATTTACTTCTTAAATACCTACCAAGGAAAATGTTTCAACCTTCTGTCCTTCCCGTTACTTGTTCTTCCATCGAAAGTGCTTTCCGAAAATTGAGAAGAACTGGCTCTACAGATTCTGATGGACTTAGTGCCGATTTTTTCAAAACTGAGTGTCCAGCTTTAACACAACACCTTCAGCTGCTATTTCAAATTTGTTTATGCCAGGGTTTGGTTCCGAATAGTTTCCTCTTGGGTACTATAACATCGGTGATTAAGCGAGGGAAAGACGCGGACCTTTGCAAAAGCAATCGGCCAATTACCGTTTCTTGTACCATAAGCAAAATCCTGGAACACGTCCTTCTTCCAGAAATAGTTGAAAAATGTCGTTTTGGTTCAATGCAGTTTGGATTCCGTTCGAGCGCCAGTTGTGTGCACGCTCATCACATATTGACAAAAAGGATGAAACAGGCTACCCGCGACAAGTCTGTTATACATATATGTTCTATAGATATAGCTGGTGCTTGTGACAATATAACGCATTCTCAGGCCTTATTTTCTCTCATTACTTCTGGCGTGAATCTGTCTGTTGTCTATCTGTTAAAATTTTGGTATGGTCATTCTTCAGTAAGGTTCAAATGGCAAGGTAGCTTGTCAGAGATTATTCCTGTCCGAACTGGTGTTCGCCAAGGGGGAGTCTTTTCTCCCTACATCTTCAAATCGGCCATATCTACTTGTCTCGATTCTTTGCATCCTGCTTACTCCTATAAAGACTATGCCTTCAGCTACATAGCCTACGCGGACGACTTGCTCTTAGTAAGCCGTAGTCGATCCACACTCACAAAAAATGTAAGTAAGCTGTCGTCGGAACTTCTCAAAATTGGCCTTGAAGTTAACCTGTCAAAATGGGAGTACCTGCATTTCAACCCTTCTTCAAATGGTTCGAATGCATCCAAAGCTTCTATATCTCTTGGATCCTTCATCGTCAAATCAACAGACTCTCTACGGTGGCTCGGCATAACATTCAAATCTTCATTGTCAAAATTTTGCTCTTCGGTTGTTCAAGAAGTTTATAAATCAATCCGTAGCGCCTATGGGCGCATCATCCCCAACCGGGGGCGATATAACCGTAAAGCTTTGGGAAATTTGTACAGCACCTTCTGCGCTCCTTCTATACTCTTTCGTTCTGGCGTCACTCATGTTCTGCGAAAGAAGGAGATTAAAAAGATGAGATCATGTTATTTTAAATATGCAAAGCACCTGCTCCACTTGCCGAAATTATGTCATAACCATACATTGACGGAGAAATTCAAAATTCAAGATGCAAGTGTTACCCTTTTGGATGTTTCATCGCTTTCAAAAATCATGGAGAACAGGGCCCAACCAGCGCACGACGTCGTCCACTGCTTCCTGACCGAAGACTGATAATTAAGTGTCTTTTTCTGTGTGTTTATGTGTTTTGTTTATTTTCTTTATTTTCTTCATTTACTCCGCCTTTTCAAAATGGCGGGTGATAAATAAATTACTTATTACTTACTTACTGGTAAGGTTCCTAAAGGTAGCTTTAATAATTCGTAGAGAATTTCCTTTGGGAGTTTCCTTTATTTTAGTTTCATTATTTCGTTTAAGTGTTTTCTTTTAGTTACCATTTTTGCCATGGCCTCAGGCTTTTTGTGCAATAAATTATTATATATTATTATTATTATACTTTGAGTGTGCAAGTGGTGTTTGAAGTTTTAAACAAACTACTCTGCAATCAATCTCACTTATTCAATTCAATTCAATTCAATACTTTTATTCCGGTGACAAAGACCATAATTAATCACTGACAATCAAACAACAACAAACAAAGGAAAAAGAACAATCACGCTTTTAACCATTCTCGATGGGCTCATACAGTTTCAACCAAACTGGAAGTGACAGACGCAGTAACGGAGAACGAAGCGCCAATATCAACTGGTTTTCAGATGCTAAAAGCCGTTCTCGCAGAGACACTCTGTTAGCGTAATGCAGTTGATGAAAATTCAAAACACAAATATCAGCGCATAACTCCGTAGCACTGCAGAAACGCGGTATTCCGTGAAGGAGCCGTATCGTATCATTGTACGCAACACGAAGCTCACGGATTCCGTTCTTAGTGTAACTATGTACAAGTGGGAGACCAAAAATGCTAGTACAATACGAACGGAAAAGAAATGTTTTAACATCAGATGAGCAATGATTGAACTTTCGTAGTAGCATATTACCTCGAAGGTAAACCGAGCGGAGTGTGTGACGGACGTGCGCATCATCGAGTAGGTGTTCATTAAAAATGAACCCAAGGTACCGAAATTCTTTTACGAAAGTAAGCTCAGTTCCACACAGTTTTAATGGGGGGATAATAGGCGACACTGATCCCCGGGGCCGGAAGCATACGCACTCGGTTTTTGACGTATTGAAGACAATATCAAGCCCAGCAGCGAAGCTTTCACAAATTTTTAGCAACAAATTAAGTGAATTAGGACACGTTGCTAGTAACACTAAGTCGTCAGCGTAGCTCAGATTATTGCTGCATCGAGAAGAAATATGGCAACCAATACCACTAGCAGTAAGACGCCTATTAAGGTCATCACAGTAAGCAGTGAATAAAAAAGCAGACAAAACTCCACCTTGGCGCACTCCATTTGACGCAGAAAAAGGGGGGCTAAATTCGGATGCCCAACGTATCAAAAATCTTTGCTCGTTGAACCAATACGAAAGAATGCATAGGTAAGGCACGGGGACACCCCTTTCTCTTAGAATATTAAGGAGCTTCTGGTGATTTACCCGGTCAAACGCTTTTCTTACATCAACAAAAGAAGCATACACGTAACTAGAAAAAAACCAATAATATTCTATAACTGATCGGAGAATAAAAATCGCAAACTCCACCGACAGTTTCTTTTTATAAGCAAACTGGTTATCACTAGTTTCAAGATATATACCTATACGTGCAAGAATCAAATGTTCCAAGACTTTAGACATTGATGAAGCTAAGGCAATTGGACGGAAGTTATCAGCTCGGGTCGAATCACGAAGACGACTTTTCTGTACAGGAACTAGAGTAACAGCCATCAGTGAATTAGGAAGAATACCATGGTTAACCAACAGAGAAAAAATAATCGCAAGATAAGGTGAGACAACGTTAGCGCAAAGTCTCAAGTGGTTAGACGATATATTATCAAGTCCACCTGCACAATTTGGTTTTAATTTACGAATTGCAAGCAACACCTCTGCGGCTGAGAAATCTTTCACATCTGTTCTTGGTACATTGCAAAAAGAATCTCGAGAACAAGCAGAATTACCGACAGAGTTAAAAATTTTCTCAAAATAATTCTTCCAAAACAGGCAAACTGAATCAGGGGAACTGTTTCCCTCGACAACAGGCGGAAGAGAATTAGCGTTACGGTTAGATGCAGTAACTTCCGTCCAAAAAGCACTAAAACTTTTATTGTAAAAATTTGCAGCCAACTGGTTGGCCCTAATAGCAATCTCCTGTGAACGCACCCAATTTAGAGTATTTTTTAGATACGGCGGGTCCGGTCAAGAAAACCGTCATGGCTGGAACCTTCCCTGACCCACTGCACGAACCAGTATCGGGCAGTATCGTAGACAGGCTTCACAAATCGAGACCAACCCGGCAGTACAAATTTCTTTCGTACACTTTTTGACTGCGCTGAAGGAATAACTGCCTGGGCAGCTAAAATCATTATCAGGCACATCGAACTATACATGTCTAGAATTCCACCTCTATGCGACTCACAGATACACTGACGATCTGGACAGCTAGTTAGCTCAGGATCAATATAAAGACCCTCTAGACCTTTTAACACGGCATCACTATAGTTGAGCAACTCAGCTCTACTTGCATCATTCCACAGAAGCTTGTTTGTGTGAGGCGTACTCTTGCTATGATCAGCTACAGATCTAGATGCGCAATTTACATTTAAAGCACAGGATAAAGGTACATGATCTGATCCCAGTACATCATACAACACTCTAAACTCGGTGATATTAGAGCATAGCGAATCTGATGCTAAGTAGTGATCAAGCCATGATCTAGCAGCACATGAGTTACATAGGAACGTAAAACTGTCAGACGGTAAGAACAGACTATCCGCAATATGCATGCTATTTTCTTCACAAAAATCACGAAGCTCATCGTGAAATAGGGTTTTCTTGAGTATATTCGAGTTCAAATCACCGGCAACCAAAACCCCATGAATATCATCCTGGCTGTTGCAGAAACCAATGATGTTGGCTAGACACGCACGAAATTCTGGAAGATTATCAGCTTGACAAACTGGCATATACACATTGAAGAATAGCAAGTTTCCTTTATCAGTCTTGATTTGCAGCACTTGAAGTCGATTATCATCGACATCCAAAGGGTGAACGTTAGCTGCAAGCGATCTATGCCACATCATGCAGAGTCCCCCGGAGGGACGGCCTTGGATGATCTGCGAATCACAGCGAAGAGGGGATTTCGATGAAGTAAGAAAGTTAGGGTGTAGATTTTCCAGAGTACTAAAGTTAAGTGGCAATAGCATGGTCTCTTGGAGGAAGAGTAATTCATGAGTTTCACACAATGACAAGATCTGCTGAGTCCGAAGGCGTGCAGAGCAGCAGTTGTAACTAGCGATCTTGAGCGGCATTATGAGGTGTCAGAGTGTACGCTGACTGAGCCAATACGAGGACCTCGTCCCTCAGGATTCGGTTTCTCGTAAAACTTGCGGAAAAGAATGCCAGCAGGCCAGAATCGTGGAGTTACTCTATCCAAATACAGACTTGGCAATTCGAATTTGAAGGAGCGGTAGCTGTCTGATTTCGTTTGCAGGGGCTCACACTTCACTTGACATTTAATCGCTTTGCTGACAAAGTCACCGACTTCTTTGGCAGCCGTATTTGAAGCAAACCGCGTTACGAAGATTTTGGACGTGCGGATTGCGGCGACAGATTTCAGACTTGAATTAGGTCTAAAAGAGCTTCCAATATTGTTCTGCAGCCGGCCGCTACTTCCGCTACCACCATTTCCCTTCTGCTTCTTCGAGTTGTTGTTACGATTCTGTTGAGAGCGGCCATTTCTTACAATATCACGATAAGAAGTGGCTGCAGCTGGGATACCTGCGCCATCTGCGTCAGAGCTGCTTGCATTATCACCACTAGATAGCGTAAGCAGCGGTATGCTGGGGACGTTCATAGTAGCAGGAGGCGGGTCAGATGCGATAGTAGACTGACTTGGCTCACCGGAGGGCTTCGGCAAAGCATTAGTCACAAGCAGGCGAAGAGAGTCTATTTCAGCTTTCAGAGTATCGTACGATGAAATGATTGTCGCAAGATCAAAGTGTGAAATATGCAGAGCAGGGATACGTTGCAAATTAGCAACTGTGAAAAGCGGCAATTTATCATGATCACATTGTGTAAGCATTGCATACAGCTCAGACAGGACAGGTTTCTTAGCGGTAAGGCCAGAACGAGTTTTACGAAGTCTTGGAAGTCCTTCGTCAATTTAGCCACCAGAAGAGGGGGTAGATGGGGCACTAGACTGTTCTTAGCCCGTAAAATTTCTTCGGGCTCGTAGAAATCATAGCACAATTGTAAAAGAATGTCTCTCGGGGTTCCACTTTGGATCCGAGAAATCAGGAAGCAGAGCAGCTCTGAGACGACCTGAGTACTCTCGCCCGACCTCACTAGCGATATGTGGAGGAGCCAGAAGTTGGAGAAGACGAAACTGTTCGATGCTCAACCGGAAACAGAAATATCCATTCCCAATTTTGTTCACCACCTCACTCCACGAATGCTAGCAGTCGACTGATAGCAAGATTTGCAAGTTTGAATCGATAGCAAAAAAACAGGGTTGGGTGAGTGGGAGATTCGCCAAGTGGCGTGGGCAGAGACTAGCTGTCAATGTTTTCTCAAGCTTAGCATGAAAAGAACTTACCGGTACAGGGATGCCACAAGAGAGATAACTGACTCTATTTCCGGCTTCGAAAGAGTCTTAGCCGTGAGGGCTTCAACATCCAGAAAAACTCGCAAAACAAACTCAAGAGTTCGTATTAACGCTCCAATCTCTCGGCGATTCTCCTCATCCTTAAAGAAAAAAGCATGAATAATAATACAGAAAAATTAATGTAGCTTGGTGTTCATGGCGCCACGAAGTTTGACAAAATAAAAGTTTGAGAACAAGTTTTGAAAAAAATATTTGCTAACAAATAAGAGTCGCAAATACCGCCAGCGGCGTACCTGTTGTGGCTCAAGTGTGCTCCATCCAGTTTCGTTATCATTCCCAACCGGGGTGTAGACATACACACCATCTAGGCAATAAGTTCAGGTGACTGCCGATAGATGGCGTATGTCTCTAATCATCACTGTGACATAAGTTGCGTTTTTGCAGATACCATGGTATCTGTTACCACGGTAACTGGATCTGCAATTAGTCGTTTTTACAGTAACCGTAGTATCTGATATACGGTTGCTCTGCAAAAATGTCAAACGCCAAAATTGTGTTTTTCGAAGTCATCCCAGAAGAAAAATAGATATTCAGTCATATCACTAAGTGCCCACCAATTTGACCCAAACTGATGAAGGGGAGATGACTTCTTCAGATACCACGACCAGTTACCACGGTCGGACCGTGGTATCTGGATATTTGATACCACGATAGCTGGCCAGATACCACGATAACTGCAAAAATGCCTTTTGACCGTGGCATCAGATACCACGATAACTGCAAAAACGACTTGAGACCGTGGTATCAGATACCATGGTATCTGCAAAAACACAACTGTAATTTGTTGCATGGATTATGCTAGGTCATCAGCATCATCACGTCCGGTAGCCATCTTAACATTACCATCTTGTTGGAGACTTCTGTATATTACTGAGAGGAGTAAACATTTATTTTGTTGAGAGAAAAAGAGAAGAGTTGCGTCTGAGCCCTAGGCTACGTAGGACATCCCTACCCCTCGTTTTGTTGATTGGTTTTGAGAGTGGAACCTAAGGTCAGGCCCGCCGGCCTTCAGATTTCAACGCTATCCACCAGGTCCCAGTGACCCTATTCAAGACCTAGCCTTATCCACCACCCTCGAAACAACATCAGTACCGTTTTTGCCCTTCGCGTTTTTGGTGAAGGTACTAGAGAGACGGCGGCCTTACCTTAAGTTTATATCCACCTATTTTCAGGCCCTCATTCGTTATTCATTTCAAATAGATCGATCCGTGTAGAAACTTTTCACCAAAATAACAATATTTTTTCTGTTAAACATCTGCAAAGTTTTGAATCAAGGACAAACATACTTTCTTTTTTTTTGGGGGGGGGGGGAGGACGAAATGGGTCTAAACGAAAGAGTACGAGCCGGAAAACTGATTCTCAGACATGTTCGACCTTCTCCTTTCATTTGGCATGATATTAAATTTAAAATCTTGACTGATAACATCGGTTGCGATAAGAATTCGAATCATCCAAAAACGTAACTGCCGCTAACATTCGTCGTTGAAATTCCACTTTTTGTATCACTCATGAGCAAAAAGGTCTTAAATACATGTACACCAATTTACTTTCACATAATCACGAAAGGATATCACGTTGCAAAAATTTTTGTTTGTTCATTTATTGCGTTTATGCTGCCCCATATCATATTCTCTTCCCGATCTGGACAACATTACCGAACCAGAAAGGGCGTTCTCGGTTGTGTCATTACCAATTCTGTACTTTTTTGCAAGGCCTCTCGCCAAGGACAGGGATCACTCCCTACGTGGCGAGATGCTATTATAGTCATCTATCCCAGCCTCTCATATCGATGTAAACGTGGCGACGTCCTGATGGTAAAAAAGCTGCTGGACTCCGACATTATCCCTGGGTTGTTCGAGAGCGACAGTGGACGAGAGGCCATTCCAAGAAGCTCCAACTGACCAGCTGTAAACGACGCGAGCGGCACAGTTTTTTCTCTGTACGGAGTGTACCACTCTGGAACAGCCTTTCCGAAAAAACTGTCAACGCCGCTACCCTGGATGGCTTCAAAAAAGGTGTGGACGAGGACTGGCGAAATGCTGAATGTCGGCTACACTGGGATTCTAGTGAGCCGATGTGACAACAACATCTACCAACCAAGGAAAGTCGGCTACACTGGAGTGCCCGTGAGCCGATGTAACAACAACGATCTACCAATCAAGCTGCCAACCAGCGAGAGACTCTACAGGAGGATGACACCACCTCATCTCGCTGGAAGTGCGATTTAAGGTAATATAGCTCCTTGACCGCCATCTTGCTTATATATATATATGTCTATATATATTTTACTCATAACTCGCCAAATACACAAGGTGATAGCGGAGTAAAGAGAACAACGAAAAACAACACTAGATGAATAAAAGCATAAACACACAAAATTTAGACATAATTTCTAACTGGGCCTGACAAATTCATGAAAAACATCATGTACTCGATGATCTCGATTATTTTCATTTGTTTCGATTATTTTCTTTTGTTTCTTTTTATTTGATTGCCCATGCTCGCTTTTGGGGCGTTTTACCGGGCAATCAACTGGATTCATTCCCCTTGATTGGTCAAAAGAAAAGTTCAGAAAAGAGTTTCCATTTTGGGACCAGAGCTGCGTGACAAGATCCTGAACGGATTTGAATCCAAGTCCTGATTTGGATTCAGCCATCTTACCTTGAAGGCCAGAGATGGGCCCATCCGACCTTAAAGGACCTGTCTTACCTATAATACTACCGCAACCTACTTCCATGATCACTCCATATATTTCTAAGCCCGGAGCCCCCAATTTCGTACGGTACTTCTAACCCCTCTAACGAAACCACGCTGATTTTCTCACTTGCCGTGTTTTGCTACCTTCGATGTGTATCATGCTGTCGACGGTTGCCCGCGAGAAGTTTTTCTATCAGGAAAACCGGTTATGTAAATTGTTTCCCTGTTTTCGCTATAAGTCAACGGGTCTCGGAAAAGGCTTAAACCGGCCAAATCCCAATTCCTAGAGAAAAATCGCTGGAGGTCATTTGGATATGGGCACGCCCACCTGCCCTAAAAAAGCCATTTGGATCAGTAATCTACGGTGTGGTCTACTACCCCCCCCCCCCCCCCCCCCCCCAAAGGCCCATTCCGTAAAGAGCTAGTAAACTACTTGCAAAATTGCACCGACTGGATCCGGTATAAATACCCGTACTGTGCGTTGTTCATTCTAGGTGACTTAAATGATATTAAAGCAAATTGGCTGTCGGAGACTCTGGATCTCAAACAAATGGTGAAACGCCCCACTAGAAAAGAAAAAATATTGGACTTAATATTCAGTAATTGTCCGGCGTCTTATAGCGAGCCGACAGCACAACATCCTCTCGGTCTCGGTGACCACTTCATAGTCAGGCTGGAACAGAATAAGCACAGCGTCTCAAACCTGAGGGAAGTCATCACATTTCGTCCAGTCTCTGAGACCAATATTCAGAACTACAAGATCTGGCTTCAACTGGTCATCGCTACTAAAGCAAAATCACGCAGGGACGATGACTGAAGCATTCCTTACCACTCTGTGAGATGGACTCTTGACTTACTTCCCTGAAAAACAGAAAAAGATTAAACCACTGGACAAGCCCTGGGTCACTGGTGAGATTAAACGACTCATTTGCTGGCGAGACAACCACTTCAAAGAAGGCGACAGAGCGCAAGCTAAAAAGCTTCGCAACCTTGTTGTGAAACGCTGCAGAGAGGCAAGACGAGTATATGGTTTACGCTCTCTTGAGAAACTACTCAAAACTCAGCCAAAGAACTTTCACAACTCTGTCAAAGAGAATTCAACGGTCTCCAGCATGGCAAGCTCTATTACCCAAGTTAGTCTGGAAACTTTAGCGCAAGATTTTTCGAAAGTTCTCGAAATTGTTAAAGAAAACGGAAAGAAGCTGGATACGGTGAATGATAAGCTAAAAACTTTTGACGACCGTATCTCGAAACTTGAGGTATCCCGGATTGAGCAAAATACGCATGTATCCATTCTAGATTCACGAGTTGATCAGTTGACGAGTGAAAATGAGTCACTGAAAGGTCAAATTTCGGTCCTCACTACTGAAATCCAGAGGCATGCAAAGGTAGCTATTGAGGCGTCGACTAGAATTACCAAATGTGAACTAGAACAGCGTAGTCAAAATCTCATTGTGTGGAATGCAACATGTGACAATGATAAGGACGCCGCTGATCTGTTTGAGAGTGTAGTCAAAGATGGCCTTGAGCAATCTTCTGTTCCGGTTTTTAAAGTCCTCCAGCATAATAAGGATGCCAAATTCATCAAAGTTCAAGTTAGTGACAAGGAAACTAAAATCAGCCTACTACGAAATGCCAAGAAATTAAAGAACAAGACTATTGGTCAGTCCAAAGATTTGTTTCTCAGTGATGATGCAACCCCCGAATTGCGCCAGGCACGAAAAGCCCTTCTTGATAAACGTGCGCAATTACGTGATCTAGGTATCGATGCATGGGTCTCCAAAGCATTTCCACCTTGTCTACAATTCAAGCGCCCAGATGGATCGCTAGCTAAGTATTTTCTGGGTGATCCAATTATCGAACTTGCGAGACCGGTTGTGAACACAGCAGAGCATCAGTGTAGCCAAAGTGGAAGATGGGGGGGTCCACGTTGATTGTATTGTTCTCACCATGTTTATTTTCATTCGTTAGCAATGGTATTTGTATCAGTGATTTAAGGGTAATTTTTTCAGTCTCTGATACCCTCGTGTATGTTTATGTTGTATGCTAATCGCGTATTGTTCGTGATGACATCATTCACTTGCCTTTCCTCACGAAAGGTGTTTTTTGTTTCTTCTTCTCTTAAATGTTTATTTCCATCTTTCCTTTTAGTTGTTTTTTCTTCATTTAATGTTAGAGATGAGAGCTCATTAATTGTTTTTGTTTTTCGTCCTATTCGGTTCCACAAACCATTGAGTTCCCTGTTTGGTTATGGTTAGAGATCTTATTCTTCCGTCAGGGGCCTGCAGTATTTATGACCTTGAAAATCATAAGGTAGATTTTTATAGTTATTTTAACGATCATATAAATAGAAATTTTGATTTTATGGTTCCAGCTTCGAATGCCAATGGAGATTCGAAGTTTGCTTTTATTACTGACCTTCGTAGTGAGGGGTTATCGGGTCACAGATCGGAGGACCTGAAGATTCTCCATTTAAATTGCCAGGGCCTTAATACGGCATTTGATTTTTTAATGGATTTATCCAGCCTTAATCTTTTCCAGGTACTTGCTTTGACCGAGACCTGGCTAAAGGACCAAAATTCTGGTTTATTGGATATACCAGGATTTACTTTGCATTCTCGGAATCGTGAATTACGCCAACATGGGGGCCTTGCGGCGTATGTCCGGGATGATTTGGACGTGCTAGTCCGAGAGGACCTGAGCGCATATAAGGAAATGGTGTGCGAAACGCTCGTTTTACAAGTTAAAACAAATAATATTTATGTTTATTTGGTAGTTGTATATAGGCCTCCTTCTTGCCCTATTCAAGAATTCCTTGATAATTTTCATGAACAATTAGAAAAAGTCCAATTTGATATTAAGCCTTGCTTTGTTCTAGGTGACTTCAACATTGACATGTTGGAGATAGAGTCCACTGCGACTTCCCAGTTTTTGAATATTTGTGCTTCTTACGGATTATATCCAACAGTTAACATCCCAACTAGAGTTTCAAGTACGTCTGCAAAACTTTTGGATAATATTTTTTCAAATGTACCTTTCAAATCGCCGAAAGTACTTGTGAATACTGATTCTGATCATTTTGGTGTTTTTGCTGATTTTGAGGTGGATACCGTGAAGCGGAAAACTTCGGTACAAGGTAAAAAAGTTACAGTTCTCGGTCATGATGCCCTCTTAAAGTTAAATAATAATTTGGATAAAATTGAATGGACGCATCTAGTTGACGATGAGAGTGATGTAAGTATACTGTTTTCAAGTTTTTATTCTAAACTTTTGGATAAGATTAAGGAAGTGTCCGTTAAGAAGAATCTGAAAGATCGAAAACACACTGGGAAGAAGCCATGGATAACACAATATCTTCTGCTTAAAATAAACATAAGGGATAGATTATTTAAGGTTCAAGCGTTAAAACCTACCGTTGAGAATAAAGAACGATATCGTATTTTTCGTAATGGTTTGAATAAGCTTCTTCGTGATGCTAAAAAAAATCACTTCAGTACGAAG
This sequence comes from Branchinecta sandiegonensis, assembly GCA_030848855.1. Classification (NCBI taxonomy): domain Eukaryota; kingdom Metazoa; phylum Arthropoda; class Branchiopoda; order Anostraca; family Branchinectidae; genus Branchinecta; species Branchinecta sandiegonensis. The sequence continues at coordinate 11,708,002 of JAUPMV010000010.1, forward strand.
TTTAAGGAAGTGGAGGGTAATCCGCGTAAGACCTGAGCCTCGTTTTTGTTGCAATAGCTCTGCCGCATCGCTGCTGCAGCACTTCTTTGCTTTTGCACAATATGCGTTTTTGGATTCACTTTCTTCTTGGTTGAAGCGGCAGCGCTGCAGCATCTTGCAGGGAAGCACGGACTTGGTCGGGGAGCAAGTCCGTGATTCTCGAGAAGCGCTGCCGTCTTCCTCGGAAGCGCTGCAGTGCAAAAACGGATGTAGAAAGAATCAGTCCGGAATCGGCCGAGAAGTGGACCTGCAGCATGCAACAAAAACGAGGCTCTGGCAAATAATACGTAGTGTCATTGGCCAGCAATCTAATATTCTACCATCAGAAGTGGCGGTAAACGAAGTCAAAATTGCAGATTATGGAGTAATTTGTAATGAACTTCAAAATCATTTTTCTAGTATTGGTCCTAAAATTGCCGAGTCCGTTACTGCATCTCCAGAAGATCCCCCATTTGGATCAACCCTACCTTCTCCTATTGATGTTTCCCTTAACCTGAAGAAGGTTACTGTTGATGAATTAAGGGATATTATGTATAATATGAAAAGTAATTCGTCGGGTAGTGATCCGTTGAGCCTAAAAACTTTAAAATCTATATTCCCATTTATTTCTGGAATCCTAACGTCCCTAATTAATGGTTGTTTTCGACAGGGAAAATTCCCAGACTGTTTAAAACAGGCAAGAGTAACACCGGTTTATAAAGGTGGTGATAAAAACGAACTGGGGAATTATCGTCCTATATCAGTTCTGCCTGTAATTTCCCGCCTCATTGAAAAATGTATCAGTATCCGATTAACCCAGTTTTTAGAGAAATTTAATTTGTTAAATAGTAATCAGTTTGGTTTCCGTAAGGATAGAAAGACTGAGGATGCTTTAATATTCTTGACTAGTATAATTAATGAAGCATTGGATAAAGGGCATAAAGTTGGGGCAGTGTTCCTTGACCTGATGAAGGCTTTTGATACAGTTGATCATGACCTCCTCTTACAAAAATGTGAGCTGTATGGGATTAGAGGTAAAGCTCTTGATCTTCTAAGGAGTTTCCTAAGTAACCGGACGCAGTATGTTCAGATGAATGACATCCAATCTGGAGTGTGCCCCGTTACATGCGGTGTTCCTCAGGGTTCTATTCTTGGTCCGATACTTTTTCTGTTGTTTATTAATGACATGCCTAATTGCATCCCTAATTGTTGTTTTGGTGTTAATGAAATGACTATAAATCCTCGAAATGAGTCTGTGCCATTATTTGCTGACGACACAGTTGCTCTCAGCACTGCCAAGACAAAGGAACTACTTGAGTCATCAATGAGGGATAACATTGATAGGTTGAATTCATGGCTGAACGTAAATAAGCTCAAGATAAATCTTGGTAAGTCTAATTTTATCCTATTATCGAGATCTCCTGATTTTTATCCATGGTTTCGTGAAATCGTGACACAATGTGGAACTTTAAAGCGTGTTCCTTACACAAAGTACCTGGGGGTATATCTTGATGAGACTTTGTCTTTTAAGCCCCATGTTAAGTGTATAAGCAAAACTCTGTCACGTAACCTGGGTATTATGAGAAAACTTCAGAATTTTTTCCCAGCTCCCATATTACGTCTTCTATATTTTTCCCTGATCCACCCTTACATTTTATACTGTTGTAGCGTTTGGCTCGGGACATTTTCTTCTATTCTTCGGCCAATACGGGTTATACAGAACAACGCTATTAGATTGCTTGCGGGACTTCAACCCCGTGAATCAGCACGTGATGTTTACGAGCGGTTAAAAATATTACCAGCTGCTGGATTAAGGGAACTGTATACAGTTATGTTCATTTTTAAGTTAAAAAGTAGACAAAATCTTTCATGTTTTGATGGTCTAGTTATCTTACGGTCACCGATCCATGACCACGATACCCGAAATTCTGAACAGATAAGTATTCCCTTAGTTGTTACAACACGGTTTACGTTTCCTTTGCTTCATAGGGGTTTCAGAAGCTGGAACCAATTAGCTCAAGATTTAAAAAACATTCCTGATACTCCTTCATTTAAGCGTCAAATTAAACAGGACCTGTTTAGTAAGTATGAATTTTGAGAAATAGTATTAATTTTCATTATGTTGAGGTTGCTATTTATTGTTTGTTGTGGGTGTTCTGAGGATGATTATTATCTCTATCCGTTACAGATTTTTTGTGGTTTGGTTTGTGGTCTCGATTAGGACAATTGAAGTTGACTCTTTGTTCAGTAGTTGTTCTGCATTAGTGCAGTTTTTATTTTTTGCCACCCCCTAGGACAAGGTTACTTCTTGGGGTGGTTGTTAAACGGAAGTGTGTTATTTATTTATTCAATAAATCTCTCTCTCTCTCAAAAAACTCTGTCAAAGAGCTAATGGGCCGCAAACCCTCAGTGTCAAAAATCCTCAACAATGAAGGAAACCCGCTGGGGCCTGACGAATATTAACACCTACTTCGCTGGAATCTGCCGTAAGCACCCACCGCTCGAAAACTTACCTTCTGTTGAAGAAAATCCCTCGGAGATCCCCATAATATCCCCAGAAGAAGTTGAACTTCAACTGCGACGCCTTGATTGCAATAAATCATCCTTTCCCAACGAATTACCGGTCAAAGTCATCCAGGGTTGCTCCAGTGAATTGGCACTACCTCTAGCTGCAATCTACAAACAATGCTTAGTTGAAGGGAACTTTCCTTCCAAGTTCAAAGAAGCTTACATCGTACCCGTACCGAAAGTTGCCAATCCATCAAAAGCTTCAGATCAAGACTTCCACGTTCGCCAAAGTATTCGAGGGCTTCCTGTTTAAATGGCTGTCCTGTCACATCGAAGAATCCATAGACGAAAGACAGTATGGATTCCGACCGAAACACAGCACCGTTCACTACCTAGTCATCTTGTTGGATGAAATGCTCAAGCATCTGGAACTGCCAGGCTCCTTCGTCGACCTCTTAATATCGGATATGATCAAGGCTTTTGACTCCTTGTCGCATGAAATTGTCGTGGCCGGAGCAACAGAGATGGGAGCACGAAAATTTCTCGTAAGAATGCTAGCAAGCTTCTTAACTGGGAGAGAACAACGTGTACAACTAGGTGACCAATTCTCAGAGATGCTCTTGATCACTTGCGGTGCCCCACAAGGAACTCGACTAGGTCCACTTGCTTTCACCATAGCAGTGAACAAGCTCGTGAAAAACATACAAAACAGACTCAAATTTGCTGACGACCTCTCACTTCCGATCCTCCGCTTCGTTGATTCTTCTGAAATGGTTTTAAAATCCACACTGGATCAGCTCACAAAGCAAACTGAGGAAGCAAAGCTGTCAATTAGTAGAGAAAAGAGCGCTGTCCTCCGCATTAATTTTACAAAATCGAAACCAGTTCCTGCAGAACTGGAGGCTGACCTGCAAGTCGTCGAGTGTGTTAAAGTTCTAGGACTCTCAATCTCTAGCGATGTCAAATGAGGACCTCATGTACAGAAGATCATAAAAAATGGTGTGATCCACCTCAGATCTTTTGCGTACCTAAAGCGTTTTGATTTCTCACATGAAGTGCTCTGCACACTATACAAAACATATTTAAGACCAGTACTCGAATACTGCAGCGAAGTATGGCACGCTGGACTAACTCAGGACCAAGAAACGAAGATTGAAAAACTCCAGAAAGTCTTTCATTGTTAAAAATGGAAACTCTAACCGAACGACGACATAATTCGCTAATGAAATTTGGGTACGAATGCCTCCATTCTGAAATGCATAAGCATATTCTCCCAGAATACGAAGAAACAACCGAGAATCGTCCGAGGACACGCTCAAATCTAGAAGCTGGGAAGCGAAAGTTAAAACAACCACCCGTCAAGGCATCAACAAGATATCGCCACTCGTTTGTACCTTATTTTATTCAACACTATAATGACGCTACAAAAACATAAAGAAATAACCGATAGGCCTACAGACAATATTATTAAAATTCGACAATGTATTTTAGTGTTTTACCGTATATCTCGTGTTGTATTTTAATTAATTTGACAAACCAATTGTACATAAATATTCTAATTGTCTCTTTTGTCGTGTAGTGTACAATTACTTTATGTTCAGCCTATGCTATCCAATAGATATTTTGGTATTAATAAATGATTGATTGATTGATTGATTGAAAACCGTGGGTTCTTTGCTGAAAGCACAGCCTAGTTTTTAAGTATTCAAATATTTTAAAATACTGTAAAAGGGGTCCTTTCATAAAATCAAATCATATATGTAGGTTATAGTTTAAAAAACAGAGGAAAAGACTGATATCCAAGGTAATCAGATAACGTGACAGCTTACTGAGGATGGTTGGTGGTGGAGATCAAAAAGCGGATTGCCTAAGCCCACTGTAAAATTGGGAGACGGGAGCTGGAAGGATGTAGACTAGAAATATGAGCGGATTCGTAAGAGTGAGGGTTTAGAACCCGAGTCCAAACCCAGTCTGACAAGCAGAAGATTCGAATCCGGCCAAAAGGACGAATCCGAGATTGGAATCCGGATTCTCCCATCTCCTAAATCGAGACGTGTCCCCTCACTTTAAACTAATGATTATGCTATTATATTTCAAGTCAAGAACAGAAGATGGCATTATCCCAACGCGGCTTACCAGTTCAGCGAAGTCCGCCTGCACGAAAAGCTTCTCTAAGATAATTTCAACAATATTCGCAATGTGCTTCCAGACATCAGTCGGCTTAAATGTCCTATCCAAGGAGTCCTTCACTTTTGTGAATAGCGCAGACAGGAGCTCAGAGGCTGCCAGTCCCCATTTAGTGTCGATCTCTGCCAAGGGAACGGCCAGTCTTGCAACGGACGAAAGAACTGCAAGAACACTTAAATTTAAACGTCTTTGGAGGCTTATTCGGCCCGGGCAGCTCAATCCTGAATACCCAGATTAAAAGGTTAATCCACTACCTTGCCTTTACTTACGCGCTCCGTCGCCACTGTGAATGTATGCTACAGAACTTTTAACTCTCACGACAAAAAATGAATTTGTTTTGTTCCTTTGCATTTATATAATTTGGTTGTGTTTAAATTGTATATGTATATATTGACATCTGCAAATCTGCTGTAAATGCCCATTGACAACGCTGTCGTGTGTGATATGTTGACTAGAAATGCAAATTCGGCGAGAGTGCTGTGAAAGTCATTTTTAAATTAAATTCTATTCTATTCTAAAAAAAAAAAAGAACGCCGTCTAACATCAGCGCCCTTGCCTAACATTACCTTGAAATGTACTTGTAAACAAGATAAGGATTTCCATCCCGTTGAATTGCTTAGTGACGATGGTGGCTTATTTTTTCGTTGCCGATGCGGTTAGAATTTAACCGAACAGGCCTGAGATACACCAGTCAGATAGGCATCATTTATTCACCTAAATAGGCCTGAAGACCCGAGGAAAATGCGTTACTTCATGCGTGTACGAGGGGCACCACGCATGGGGGGAAGGGGGGACGACGCCCCCCCCCCCCCCCTCCCAATGTTGTCGGCCAGTCGTTAAAAATATTTTTGACAAAACGGATATGTCATCTACATTTTATTAGAGCAATATTTTAGCCCTTCTTGGCAAGGGTCCTCTTCAGGCTCAAGCCGCTCAAGCTGGAAAATTAACTTGTGGAAAAACAATTTAAGACTCTTCCTTAAATATCTGATTTTGTGAATTTCTTCCCTGAAAATTACTTGGATTTTTTTTATCCCCAAGGGCCCATGATCATTTTTGTCTCAAAGGTTTTGATTACGAACGAATTCCTTGAAGTACTCATCTTAAACGCAGAGAACAAAATATACTTTTGACCAAACCATACATATTTATGATCCCCAAGGGCCCATGATCATTTCCGTCTCAAGGGCTTTGCTTACAAATGAATTTCTAGCTCCCTTAAAGTGCGCATCTTAACCGGAAAGTGAAAAAAGAAACATTTTTGACGAAATGAATCATTGTCATAGTCCCCAAGGACCTATGATCGTGGTGATTCGGTGAATTATCACCGAAGTACGAAGCTTCAAATCTCCCACACATTCCGCCGACAAGTATCCATCTTAACTGGAAAGAAGAAGAAGGGACAGGTGACTCCAACCAAAATGCAGATAAATTTCTACACTTTCAACTATCCAATCGAGCAACAAAAACAGCAGCCGTGTCCAAAATGAAATCAGAGCACCAGCTTTAATTCCAAAATTGTTTCAGGGAAGAAATTCACAAAATCCGAAGTCTGAAGAGGACCCTTGCCAAGAAGGGTCGAAATATAGCTCTAATAAATATAGCTGACCTATCCGTTTTGCGTTGTCAAATATGATTCGAAGTCAGCTTGGGCTGCATGAATATCGTTAAAAAATAACCGAGTAACCGTGCGAAGCGCCACGATTTTTCGTAATTCGATTATTTCTTGGAAACAGTAGACTTGTATTAAAAACATTGGATTTTTAGTAAAAATAGTCGATTTTTTTATTAAAATAATCGTTTTTTTTCTGAAAATCAGTCAATTTTTCGTCAAAGCAGTAGTTTTATGGCACTTGCCCTTCGGCCAAGTGCCATATAGCGATCGCAATTTCTGTCAGTCCGTCGGTCCGGGTTTTCTGGTTTCGGGAATTCTGGTCATCCCGCGAGTACGGTACTTCCTGATGTACTAGGACGATGAAACTGGGCTGGCGTATCAAAAACTCGAAGAACTGACTTGAGAATAGTCGTTTGCATGATCTGACCATCGTGGGGGGAGTGGAGGGATGGGGAATTCGGAATCTAGTGACATTCATAACTTTTGAACGGGCGATCCGATTGGAATGAAACTTGTTAATTGGAAAGAGGTGCAGTCTCATATGTTCCCTGTCAAGTCCAGACCGGATCCGATACTTATGGGGGGAGTTGAAGGGGGGCACGGGAATTTTCCTGAAATGCTTATAGCGTCGAGGGATCAAGATGGAATTTGGTGGGAAGAACAAGCATAAGCCCTAAATACGTTCTTGAAGAACAAGACCATATCGGGGCTCTTTGGGCGGAGTTGGAGGGGGTTTCCTAGAATTCCCGTGATCTCGAGTTAGGATACTTCTAGATATGCTAAGGAAGAAACTTGGCAGGCATATTAGTGACCCAACCAAATAGACTTTAAGGACTTGACACAATGCCCTAGGAAAACTTTCGTTTCTGGATCCGACCTTTTCGAGGGAGTTAAGGGAAAGGGAATCCGGAAATTACTGACTTCCGTAGCTTGCGGACGGGTGGTCTGATTTGAGTTCGATTTTTTGTTGATAAGAACTAATGACCTAGGCATGCAAAACATGTCTCCGAACCCACATGCGACAATGGTTGTAGGAGTTGGGGGGGGGGGGGGGGGTCTGGAAACTTTGGACGTGCACACAAACCAAACGAATGGGCCGAATGGGATGCAAGTTGGACAGTACTGATTTTATGCGGTCTAGTTTGTTATTACGGTACGGACCGGGTCCGGCCAGGGTAGGAGGAGGATGAACCGGAAATTTGCAGATATGCTCCGTTTGGAGCCGAACTTGAAGGAAGAGAAGAGGACGCCTATGGGTCCTAGTGTTATTTGGCTACAGTGGGATGAGTTGGAGGGGGAATCCCGGAAATTTTGCGGCTAGCATAGGGGTGAAACGAGAAGAGTGGTTTGAATGAAACTTGGAAAGTAGAGACACGAAGTATAGATGACATATTTTAGGGTCCGGACCGGATCTAAACACGGTGGGGGGGGGGGGGGGGGACGAAAATAAACTTGTCATCAAACTTGTTGGGGGGGGGGGGGGGGTTGCCGAAGTTTCGGGAAAAATTATCAGGCTCGAGCGAAACTTGACAGCCAGTAAGAGAAAAGGCTTTAGAAGATCTGTATGTGTCTGATGCAAGTTCGGCCGCGGTAGGGGGAGTTTTAGGGGGAGGAGTATCAGAAACAGTATGGCTCCTAGGGACTGAAATATCGGGATGAAACATTTCCCTAGATGATCCGAGGCGATGCCGGAAATCCTCAGACACGAGTGAAACTAGATATCCTATTTCTAGGTTCGATCCTAGGGGGTTGAAGGGGGGAATATTGTGACGTTCTCATCTACTTTCTTGCAACACCTAATCGTAACAAGTGCAACGCCTCTGGCTTGTGCCCCTATGCTTGAAATAAGCAATTACAGTGGAAAACGGTTGCAAAGCAACAAGTTTTATTTAAACCAAGTTTTTTCCACAAGTTGGTTTTTCCAACTTGAGCGACTTTGAGCCTGAAGAGGACCATTGCCAAGAAGGGCCTGAATACAGCTCTAATACAATTCAGCTGACGTATCCATTTTGCACTATCAAATATAACAAGACCAAAGGTTTCGATTGGATCCCAGAAATCTAATATTTGATCCAGACAATTGGGTTTTGTCTTCGCAAGATCCAGCCTTTGCCAGGCTAATCATCAGAGAAAATCAAGTTCAGATATACCTCTATAAGCCATATCTATTTTGACGATACTGACCGAAACTTCCTGCTTTACCTTACCTTAGACCTTAGTTCCTCCTGCACCTCCAGAGGCGCTTAGGGCATCCAAGAAGAGTCGCCAGTCGTCTCTCATAAGTGCCGCTGCCCATACATCTTCCCATTCGGGCTGGATAGACGCGTTGATATTGTGAAGATCCGACTGGTAGGTACGGCGAAGAGTGTTCTTCGGTCGCCCTCTTCGACTGGATCCCTCCGGATGCCACTGGAGGATAGCGTTGGGGAGTCTGGTGCTTCCCATCCTGATTGTATGGCCCAGATACCTCCAGCGGCGGATCTTGATGACTTCAGTAATAAGGGGTTGCACTGTCATCTGGAGAATCGCCAGGTTTGTGACCCTTTCTGTCCAGTGTATGTTTAAGATCCGCCTAAGGCATGTGTTTTCAAAGGCTAGAAGACGCTTCTCTTGCTGTTGGCTGAGGTGCCACGTCTCGGACCCGTACAGAAGGACGGAGAGGACGTTACTGTTGAAAAGTCTCAGCTTGAGTCTAAGGGAGTACTTCTTGCTCCTCCATATCTTCTTTAGCCGATTGAAGACACCGTTGGCCTGGCCAAGTCTTAGCTGAACCTCCCTTGTACAAGCTCCAGTATTTTCAACTGTACTGCCGAGATATCGGAATTCAACAACCTGTTCGACTTGCTGGTCCCTACAGCGTATATCTAGCGGAGATCCGCTGCTCGCCATACTCTTCGTTTTGGGGATGTTTATTTTCAATCCGAACAGTTCAGCTGTTTCACTGGTCCTTGTGAGGAAGTTCTGGAGCTTCTGTTTGTAGGTCTCCATTAGGCTGATGTCATCGGCAAAGTCTATGTCTCCTACTTTTCTGCCATCCCCGATGTCAATGCCGTATCCTTCACATCTTCTTAGAACGTAGTCGATGATCAGGACGAACAGCAGCGGAGAGAGAACGCACCCTTGCTTCACGCCCGTCATAATTCGGAAGTATTTGGTGTTGCCGTCGCGGGTACGGACACAACATTCCGTGTCTTCGTAAAATGCTGCTATCAGGCTTACGAGTTTGTCCGGTATGTCATAGTACCGGAGCACTCTCCAGAGTGTAGCACGGTCGATGGAGTCAAAGGCTTTTTCGAAGTCTATGAAGACCAGATAGAGCTTTTTCCTCCATTCATTGCACTCTTCTAGCAACATTCTTAGCACGAATATGAGATCCGCACATGAACGGTTTGGGCGGAAGCCATGCTGTTCTTCACGGAGGTGTTTGTCGACTGCTGGCTGTATGCGGTTCAGCAGGATGGTGGCCAGGAGCTTGCCAGGAATGGAGAGCAGACTGATGCCTCGCCAGTTTTCACACTTAGTGGAATCGCCCTTCTTAAAGATTTTGATTAGAGTACTCCTTGTCCATTGACGGGGGACCTTTTCGGTTTCCCATTTCAAGTTAAAGAGTGTCATCCAAACTGTTAGGCAGGCGGTTACAGACCACTTCAGCATCTCAGGTGCGATACGGTCTTCTCCGGGCGACTTGCCGTTTTTTAGCTTCTTTAGGGCACCAGTGATTTCGGCTGAAGAGGGTGGGTCAGAGCTTACTGCTAGCCTTATGAAAGCCTCATCTGGGATATCCGGTTGTTCCATTGTGCCGGTCGATTAAGCAGGCTTTCAAAGTGGGTGGCCCAAACTTCGCCGATCTTTTCGGGGTCAGTGATTAGACGGCCGCTCGGATCTCTTACAGGTCCGTCCACGCAAGGCCGCTTTCCGATGATCTCGTTCGTGGTTTTGTAGACAGCTCTTGAGTCCCCTCTTTTTGATGCCTCTTCTGCCATCTGAGCTTTCATCTCTATAAAATGACGCTTGTCCCTTCGGGCGCTTTTCTTCACGAGTTTGTCCTGTTTCTTGTACTCGTGCTCAAGAAATAAGGCCTTCGACTGATTCGATGCCATCAATTGCTGCCTTATTTGTTGTCTCTCGCTAATGAGCCTCCATGTCTCGTCTGAGATCCATTGGTCTTTCGGTCTTTTCTTATAGCCGAGGATCTCTTCGGCAGCTTCTTTATACGTTTCCTTGATGACCTCCCACAGGGCCTCCTGGTCGCCGGTGTCATCCAGGTTCTGGAGTGCCTCAAATCTATTAGAAACGGCCATTGTGAAGATTCGTCGTGTTTCAGGGTTCTGTAGTTTCTCGCAATCGTGAGGTGGTTTAGCATTTGGTTGTTTCCGTGTTGGGGCTTTTAACTTGACTACCACCTTCGCTATCATTAGGTTGTGATCCGAGAAAACGTCTGCTCCCCTGAAAGCACGAACATCTTGTAGGGATGTACGCCACCTTCTGCTGATCAGAAAATGGTCGATTTGATTTCTTGTGCGTCCGTCTGGGGATGTCCAAGAATACTTATGCACATTCTTGTGGGCAAATATGGTCCCTCCTATCAGCAATTCGCTGGTTAGAGCAAAATCGATGAGCATTTCGCCGTTCTCGTTCCGCTCTCCTAGGCCATGGGGGCCCAAGACCTGGGGACAGTAAGCAGAGTCGCTTCCCACTTTCGCATTTAGGTCTCCTGCTTTCCTTCTGCCAAATTTCGGTTTCGGCCGAATTCCGAGTGAACTAATTATCCAGCAAAAAAAGATAATTCAAAAACGAATTCAGCGTATATTCTTATCTCTATAACGAAGGTCTAATCAACTTCAAATAAAACTTTAACTTTCATAACAGGTCTCTTGATAACTTGATGACAGGTCTCCTGTCATCTAATCAATTCAAATAAAAGTTTTGCTTGTAACAAATTTCCCGGTTTTGGCCGGATTCCGGGCGAACTATAGTTGTCCGGGTAGAAAATACTTTTCACATAAGTGTTCAGCATGTCTTCTCACCCTTAAACAGAACATTTAATCAACTTCAAATGAAACTTTTACTTTTAACCAACTTTCGTATTTTTGCCGGATTCCGGACTTGTCCGACGAGAAAATAGTTTTCACCATCGTGTTCAGCATATCTTCTTACCCCATAATCGACTATCACATTAGCTGTTTAAAAATATTTTGTTTGCCCCTTAATTTGAACCCCGTCCCCACCCCTAACTGTAGGGCTACAAAGCCCATTTACGAACTTGACCTTACCCTTGACATAAAGAATCGTCACACCAAGTTTGATCAAAATATCTCATTCTCTTTGAGAGTAATCGTGCTAACAGACGGACAGACGGACAACTTCTGCGATGTCATAGGTATCCCTCCACTTAAGTTTTGGGATCCCAAAAATAAGCTAGCTTTTCAGTTAAAACTATAAAGTGGTCTGAGCTTTTCTAATTATTTTCTTAATATCCGCACAGAAGCCTACTTTGAAGACGACAATGAAACATAGAAAAGCCACAGGAAAGGGAGGGTGGTTCCTGGTTGGGCCCAGACTGGACATCCCTCTAATATCACATTCGGGCTTTCGATACACAGACCTTAAGATGGATATGAGTACCAACGTAAGACTCGATAATATAAATAACATTTCCCTTCTAGTTTGCAAGTCCTTCGTTTTGCTCAAGAAAGCTTTTCTTCCGATTTCTGAATTCCGAGCGATTTACTTTCAAACGTTGTCAGCTATCGAGGAATTAGGTTTCCTTCACGCTGACGTCGTGCAACACGATTAGTCTTGGGCACGATCACGCCCTAATTCAATGCAACCTGCTGAAAATCGAATGAGTATTTACCGCCGGTCCATACCTGCTTCAAAATGATTTATGGCTTCTGCGTTCACAACGCTTTCGGGAAGACGGTTCTACCTGACTTACTAGTATCGATGTCGGCTGGATTTCGTACTACCGTCTCTTGTCCATCTATGACGTGGGCATGGACGAGCTTGCGGTAGACATCGAACATGCCAACAGCTTTGGTGAAGATCTCTAAAATGACATCTTCAACTTCTTCTAATGCCTCCGAACTGAAGTTTTTCTGCAATGAGCTGCAGAAGACGAAACACTCAGTAAAGACATTCGGAATGACTTTTGGTAAAAGAACAGACAAGGTGCCCAGGGCATTGTGGTGGTCAGTGATGCCAGACAGATATACAGAGCAAACATCCACTATGCAGATGATAATCTAAAAGAAAGAGAACTATATTCAAACTAATGACTGCTTCAAAATAAGGATGTGGAAGATGAAAAAATTTCGATAATCCAAGAATCAAGAATATTTCAGAAATCAATATGGTTAGTGCTGCTGGTTCTGTAACAGACGCAGACATATTGTTATGACCATTTCAGTGTCTACCTAATGGAAGCGTGTGTACACTGGACCAGTCAAAGACACGACCACTTTCTAAGAGAGAATGCTCCGACGTTAGAGCATGAACCCTAGAAAAGGTGAGTAATATCATCCCTAGGCTACCCACTCAAACCTGCAAAAGTGAAATAGAATTCCACTCACTTCAGCAAATTTGAGAAGAATTTTACGGTGTAAAGTGTTCTTGCACGTGGGCACGTTTCTACTCAACCGGAGACACTGTGCCAGTACACTAGCGGTCATGCTCTAACATTAGAATGGGAAGGAGGGATTTGTCAGATAAGACGGCCCTGATCTTCCTTAACAGCTGTCTCATAACAAGTATGTGGCCAACTGTCAACTCCAGATGAAGCCACTTATCAGTGTTTAGAAATATGAACAGCCCCGATTTGCTTCCATAAACTTGTGTGGGATTACTACTCAGTTAGAAAGTAGCTGAAAAGGGTGCTTGTAACCAAGAATAAATAATCAGATCCTCCACCCTTTAAACCTGAAAGAAACAGACCTCCAAGAGAAGCAGCTGTGAAAGTACCAAAACTCACACCTGTCGCTTGCAAAACTGAAAGGTACCGTACTAGTTTTGTGCCTCAGTTTACCTTGTATCATAACAACCTTACTTGACAATTGTATATATGTTTTAGTTGTAGGTTAATGACAAGTGCCAATTAATTTGCTCGCGCATGAAATGTTGTGCCGCATTTATTTTGAAATTAAATTAAATTAAGATAAAACCTCCGTCTTCCTATCTCTGTAACATAATATGCGGAGTCAAATATTTCCCCGTACCCTGCCTGATGCAAACGAGCGGAGGTTAGGAGCTACGCGACATATCATCCTTCGTTACTTCTACAAATAGATATATCGCTGTGAAGCGCGCAGAAGTAACTTTCAAAATCATAGCCGATTGGTTCTCTGGACGCGCTCCCGAGCGGGTCGGTGTGCCTCCTGCACTTATTGCTCTACGATGAGCAACGGCAAAGACGGAAATAGACGGGTATCAACTCAAAGCTAGAGCATGCACCTCTAGTTCCACTCAGTTTTGTCGGGGTATCCATAGTCGCGGGCATGGGACCAAAGACGGAGGTTGTATCTGGTTATTTGTTCTTGTTGTAATCCAGGTAGGTCATATGAGAAAATGCTGAGCATGGAAAATGCTTGATCACTTAGGGATTTGGTTCACCAAACAGGGGACTAGAGAAACTGGAAGATATTTTTACCTCGAGTTGTTGAGCCAAAGGACTGTCAATGCTGAAAGTTTGCAGCTTCCCAGCTTCGGAAGCCTTCTGAAAGAAACAAAAACAAGCTATATTCAAAATTCAAAATCCAGAAATGTCTGAAAAGAAGATAAAAAAAAAAGATTACGATACAATCTAAAACAACGACATGCATGCACTGTGAGCATGTCTCAGAAATCCAAAGAAATCCCGTGCTGGATAATGAGACAGAGCAATTCATCTGCTTCTGATTTTCCTGCCTCGACAATAATCTTTGTATAAAGACTGAAGTTATAAAAGGGACCTGGACTAAGACAACTAGAACTCTGAGGTATGGGACTCCACTCAAACCATCACCCATCGCCGAATAGAAGAAGAGACGAACTTATATTTTGTTCAAGATTGCCAGCATAGACAAGACAACGGCTAGAAGGATTCCTCTCTATGCTTCTAAAACTAAATGCTGTTTTGCCAAAGGCCGGCCTGAAGGAACTGTCCAAGTTCCTGAGATTGACAGGAAGACTGGACAACCTTCAAATTTGGAAAGACGCGGTACAAGTTTTATAACGAGTGGTGTTTTCATCAACTGTGTATAGAGAGGATGCCTTGACATCAATTATTTAATCTAGGGGATCGAGAAAATGGGCTTTTTGGAGTTTCTATGCTTGACATTCGCCCATGGTTTTGGCTACGCACAGCAAAAATGGATGCAATGTCGGAGCATCATAAGTTGCGTTTTTGCAGATACCATGGTATCTGATACCAGGGTCTAAAGTCGTTTTTGCAGTTATCCTGGTATCTGATATCACGGTCAGAAGGCGTTCTTGCAGTTATCGTGGTATCTGATGTTCAGATACCACGGTCCGACCGTGGTAACTGATGACCGTGGTATCTGAAAAAGTCATCTCACTTTCATCAATTTTTGTCAAATTGGTAGGAAAGAAGTTTGGCACTTAGTGATGTGACTGAACATCAGTTTTTCTTTTGGGATGACTTCGGAAAGCGCAATTTCATCAATTGTCGTTTTTGCAGAGCAACCGTATATCAGATACCACGGTTACTGCAAAAAACGACTAATTGCAGATCCAGTTACCGTGGTACAGATACCATGGTATCTGCAAAAACGCAACTATAGATCGGAGGAGGGTCATTCTCTATGAAGATCCGGACCCTGGAGGCGCACACTTCTAAATCCCATTCAACATTATTGTTGTTCAGTTTTTCCTATTCAAGTTTCTTGTACAGATGTATGCAAGAATATAATACATTAAATAGAGACATACATACAAATCCCTACAGAGGATCAATTTTGTGAGTTCCCTACTTTTAATGTACAAAAAGAAGAGCTGGAAGCTCATATGGCACTTGCAAGGCTTGGTAAAAGGATGAAAGTAGGAATTTGCCAATTCGTGGGTTTCTTGTGATTATTTGGAAGCAAAACCCTTGAGGCAAAAATGATCATGGGCTCATGAGGATCATGAAAATGCAGGGTTTGCTTAAAACTATTTTTTTTACTTTTCGGTTAAGATGAGTACTTTAAGGGATGGTCGGATCTGGGAAGTGACGATTTCTAAGCCAATCTTGTCCAGTTTCTAATGTTAGGCTACGCTTGTTCTTCCTACCAAATGTCATCCCATTCGCTACACTCTAAGCGTGTCCCAAATTTCCCACCCCCACCCCGACTCCCCCACGTTGATTGGATTCTGTCCGCACTTGAAATGGGACATATGAGACATGAGTTCTTTCTGAATATCAAGTTTCATTCAGATCCGATCACCCGTTCAAAAGTTGGACATTTTTCAAGATTCCGTGTTACCCCTCCCTCAACTCCCCCCCCCCCATGGTCAAATCGGAGAAACGACTGTTCTTGAATTAAAATTGTCGAGTCGCTGATACGCCTGCCGAGTTTCATCGTCCTAGCACATGTATAAGCATCTTAACTCGGGATCACCGGAATTCCGGAAGCCCCACTCTAACTCCCCCACAGTGCTTGAATCCGGTCCGGTCTTGTCAACTATGTATTTAGGATTTGTGCTTGTTCTTCCCACCAAGTTTCATCCCGAGGCGTCCACTCTGGACAAGTCACACGATTTCCGATTCCCCCCTCCAACTCCCCCCAAAGTCACCGGATCCATTCCGGACTTCTCGTGTAACATCTGAAACACGAGGTCTTTCCAAATATCAAGTTTCATCAACATCCGATTCCCGGTTCAAAAGTTAGAAATACGTCAATATTCCGGATTTCCCCTCCCTCCACTCCCCCACGGTGGTCGGACGAGGGAAGTGACTATTTCCAAGTTCTTTTGGTCGGGTCCACGATATGCCTGCCAAGTTTCATCGTCCTAGCACATGCGTAAGCATCTTAACTCGGGATCACCGGAATTCCGGAACCCTCCCTCCAACTCCCCCACATCTCGGATCCCGTCCGGTCTTGTCAACTCTGTATCTAGGGCTTGTGGTTGTTCTTCCCATCAAGTTTCATCCCGATCCGTCCACTCAGAACATCTACCCGATTTCCGGTTTCCCCCCTCCAACTCCCCCCAAAGTAACCGGATCCATTCCGGACTTGAAGTGTGACATCTGAGACAAGAGATCTTTCCAAATATCAAGTTTCATTAAGATCCAATTCCCCGTTCAAAAGTTATACATACGTCAATATTCCGGATTCCCCCTCCCTCCACTCCCCCCACAGTGGTCGGATCAGGGAATTGATAATTTCCAAGTCAGTTTGGTGGGATCCCTAATATGCCTACCAAGTTTTCATCCTCCTAGCACATCTGGAAGTGCCCGAACTCGAAATGAGTGGACCGACCGACCGAAAAGTGATCGGTATATGGCATTTGAGCGGAGCTGCAAGTGCCGTAAAAAAATATGAAGGAAGCATGGCAAAAAGTGAACTCTGAAACAACCCTCATTATTATTTGACATATTCCCGTAAAATCCATTACCGTACATAAGACAACCACCAGAGTCGGTTGATATGTTTAACAAAAATCAAGCCAAGACGAGCATTAACAGAACACTATGAGAATTGAAAAAAAAAAAAAAACTGCACAACTATGGCAGTCTCTCACAAGCCCTTGATTTTTCAAAGGCTATCCCGATAAAAGGTCTTTGAAAATTAGTTATACGAAGTTGCAACCTGTAGTAGCAGACTTTCTGCTCTAAATAAATTACTTACTTAATTACTTACTTACTTACAGCAGTAACTGTTGTCACTGCATGATATAGCCTAGAGAATGCTGGATGCTACTGGACACTAGCCTACTGCCTAAGATCATCCTTATCCCATTTCATGATCTACTGCTAAATTTCAATATATAGCCTACAGCTTTTGATCCAACTACACCAGCTACAAATTTTTCACCAGGATCCTACATGTTCGGTATGCCAATAGTATGGAATACCCTAGAATAAAGATGGGCGATGGCCTATGCTTCTTCTGAACACTTCACTTTGCTTTTGTTTTTTGCTAATAAAACAGTCAAGTGACAATACTGGCAATTTTAAATTAAGAACTTCATATAAGCTAAGAGCCAGGGGTTTGTGCTTGCTATAACAGGCCATAGCAATTCTTTTGTAGACCTATGCTAGTCTAGCTCTAAGCAGCTTGGCTTTGGTTTCGCCCAGTATGCTCCACTGTGAATAAATATTTGCTAGTTCTGATGTGAATCATACCCTCTGATCTTACAGAATACTTTGGATGATCATGAAAGTAAGGCAAAGCAAGTACAGGAAACTCTACAGGAGGATCACGCCACCTTATCTGGCTGAAATGCAATTTAAGGTAATTTAAAGTAGTTCTCTTTATGCAAGTAATCTGGCTCAAAGCCAGGGGCGTCACGACTGGGGGGGGGAGGGGGGACGCCCCCCCCCCCAATGCTGTCAGCCAGTCGGTAAAAAATAACCGAGTCGGCGCGAAGCGCCGCAATTTTTCGTCAAAACAGTTGATTTTTTTCATGAAAACAGTCGGTTTTTCTGAAAATTGGTCGTTTTTTTCGTCAACACAGTCGGTTTTTCTGAAAATCAGTCGATTTTTTTCAAAACTGGCATTTTTTGTTGTTGAAAACAGTCGTTTTTTCTGCAGAAACAGTCGGTAAAAATTACCAGCCGGTCGGTAAATTCCTCGTCCCCCCGCCCCCCCCCCCCCCAAACATTTTGGCTAGCGACGCCTCTGCTCAAAGCAGTTTGGGTTTGGTTCTGCCCAGGAGTGTGAATAACAATTTGCTAAGTTTTATGTATGGTACATTACATCCTCTGATGCCATTCAAGGTTGGAAACTCAGAAGTAACATATGTAGCCTAAGGCCTGTAAATAGTAAAGTTTGTCAAAGACCGGTTGACTTTTACCAAAAACTGGGCACACTGACCCACATTATTTTCCGAATATCAGTCAACTCACAATTTATTTTAGGGTTTAGGCTATAGACTTACTTATAATTTCATTTTATCATTTGTCTAGATAGGCTACTCTAGACTCTAGACTAGGCTAACCATAGCCTACAGCAGAACGGGAGTTTAACACATAGTAGGCTACATTCGAGGTACCCAGCCTAAAATAAACATAGAGCGTGTTCCACCCTTCTAACAATAGTTACTATTAGTTACTAGTTGCATTTTTGATCGCCTGTGTAAGTTCCCCTGTGAGTT
Organism: Branchinecta sandiegonensis; assembly: GCA_030848855.1. Classification (NCBI taxonomy): domain Eukaryota; kingdom Metazoa; phylum Arthropoda; class Branchiopoda; order Anostraca; family Branchinectidae; genus Branchinecta; species Branchinecta sandiegonensis. Next base: position 11,726,621 of record JAUPMV010000010.1, read on the forward strand.
CGCCATTGAAGTTTAATTTCTGTTTTTGCACTCAGTTCGCCTGACGCCTTCGCCGTTTCAAGATGCAGGTGAATAAAAACGGAAAATAAGCATCCCGGCAAATCATTTATAAAATCGCCTAAATAAGTCAGTAAAGGGTAATTACATTTGACAGTGAAAAGGCAATTCTTGTAGGTGAAGGCAATTCTTGTAGTTGTAATCATCTATTTCCAAACACACTTTCCTGGACTTTCGATTTTGTTGGGTTAATTTATTCATGACAGGCGAACACGGACTGGGAACTGAGTCTGCGTCACAGTTCGCCGTTTCACTCGCAGGTGTTGTAGAACCGAGAACTGACACAGTCTCCGTTTCAGCAAAAACGACAATTAAAGAGACTGCGAACTCGGAAGCTGATCGAAAATGAGAAATAAGAAGAACCGAGATCAGGAACGGCAATCAAAAATGCAACTACTATTTCCGTTCCATCCTCACGAAAAGTTACTACCCTGACCGTCCCAACCTTCTCGAAATAGTAACTAATAGTTACTATTAGCCTACCATGCACAGGAGCGTAGAAAGCATAGTAACTATGCATCTTTGTAAGTGATTGGTCGGATTCGCCTGTGACATGATATCCTGCTGGAAAATAGAAAAACTGTTCCAGCCTCGTCTGCAAAAAGCCGGAATTTCTGACCTCATGTGTAGTAAGTAGGGTGGAACCCGCTCATAATGTCAAGCTTGACCTCAAACATGTTTAAAGTTTAACTGAAAAGGCAGCTTATTTTTTCATCTGATATTTGAATACATGAAATATTTTGACCCACCTGAGGGATCTTTTATTTTTTCATCCGAAGCTCTAGTAATAACTTTCATAATGTGCACTGCGTGCACGACAACTGAAAATTCATCCACATGGGAGGAATTTGAATTTAAAAAAAAGTCTGAATTTCCAGGCTTAAAGATGCTAAACCAGGAAAAGTCACGGAAAATCATGTCCTGCACAGAATCTGCTATTTTTAGGGTATTTTTTCGGCAATGGCTTACCTTTGAGCTGGTGAAAAATTCAAGCATAGAGGGACAGGTGCATATAGGTATCACAAATCAAAAGGATAACTTCATTCAATAAAACTGATTATCTGTGGACTACTTTAAAGGAAATTTCTTTGTAGTCCCAACTAGGCTAACTGGTAACTGTTAAGAAGCAAAATCAAATGACAGAGGACTAGCATATAGATAGGATGTAGTTAGGAATGAAATAAATTTGCAAAGAAGTCTTGTCGTTTCTGAGTCCAATTTAACATGCAAGGTTGTGTGTATGTTTGAGCAGGTTGGGCACCTCTCCGGTACTGCATTCTACACTGTGCAGGATGCTTGCTATTTGCACCACCCATATATTTGCCCATCTCTGCCTCTGGGGCTCTGGTTGTCTGTCCCTGCTGTATGCTACAACCGCTCTAGGCTAAGTTACATACCAATCTTAAAATCTTCAGCTCCTCTTCACATGCCAGGAATAGGTCAAACACAAAAATAGTGTTTTCTTGCTCGCATTTATTGGATAAGTCTTTCAAAAACTCTACGAGAGCTGGAAAGCTTTCGTTTGTGCATCCCAGTTTTTCGAAAACCATGGTCTTCCAGACTTTTGAAATCCATACGGTTTCCCGCTGCTGAATTTTGAGGCGAAAAAATTTCCAAAGAAGAAGTAAACGAAAACTTGGCGCGAAAATTAAAGCGGGAATTTGCCCATTTCACAATTTCGCCTAGAACTCAGCCAAAGCCTATGGTAAATTCGTAGAAGGTTAGTCTGGCCCACTCCTAGCTTGCTTGAATTTGTATCAATTATCCTTGATGGGTGCAGGATACTAAGTACAGTAGGCTAGAAGCTGCTTATGTGAAGGTTTGTTGACATTGGACTTTGCCATGTTCATGCATTTGCTGTGTCAAAAGCTAACTACCAGTTAGCCAAAGTAGGTAATCAAGAGCACTTGAGTAGGTATTTTGGATCTTCATTCCAGAGGAATGAAGAAGTAGAAGCAGGAAGGGTATACAACCTCGTATTTACATAACCTTGATTTCGGCCCAAAAAAGGTTGACAGAAAATTTTAGTGCCGTCTTAACTGTCAAGAAGGAAACCATGACTGACCTAGAGCCTGTTTCATAGTAGATAGAAATGTCCTTGTAAGGTTTTCTGGCCAAGTTGAATACCTTAACCCATAAAAATATTGATGATTTGAGTGAAGCTCAGAAATCCAGTCTACCACAGATCCCTGATTTTTGGACACCATATGCCAAATGCTGGTATATCTAGTATTTGGCATAGCCTATGCCTAGCGCTGGATACCCTATGCCAAACGCTGGATACCTGTTGCCTGTTGGTAAACTAACCCTGACCTACCCAGGACCTACCACAATATAAAGGATTTCTGATTGGTTGATTTTGTAGCTTCACTCAAATCATGAATATTTTACTGGGTTACAGTATCTAGCACCTGGCATAGCGTATCCAGCATTAGGCATAGGGTATCCAAAAATCAGGGGTTTGTGGTTGACTGCAGAAATCATCCAATCAGAATTCATCTATAGTGTGGTAGGTCAGGGACACAGGGTTAGGGTATGAACAGCTATCCGGCATTTGGCATAGGGTATCTGTCATAGGCATAGGCTATGCCAAATGCTAGATATACCTGGATATACCCAGCGTTTCGCATAGGGCATCCAAAAATCAATGGTCTGTGACTGACTGGTCTGCATAGCCTATTACAGACAACTATAAACTGCTAAACTGCTTAACTGCCTGTGCCAAAGACTGGGTACATTCATAGTTTGGCATACCTTTGACTCCATCCCCAGATTTGTAGTGCAAAGTATTGTGTTTTACTAGTCAATGTAGGCTACCTGAGAATCTAGGGGAACAAAAAAATCATTATTTGGGGGTTGTTTTTCATTAGCTTTTCATCACAGGGCCATTATGCCCATATAGACGTTTTGCCATTGGGATATTTCAGAACAAGGGACTTATAAAGGGAGCTTGAAGTTTAACTGAAAAGCCAACTAATTTTTGTATCATTTAACTGGACACACTGCATTATTTGTATTTTGTTAAGAGATATTCTAATTTTTCACTATTCGCTCTACAGTGACATTCAGAATATCTCTGGGCATCCTCACAACGGAAAATTCTACTATGACTCAGAAAATTTGAGTCTCAATAGAAATGTGGCTTTCAAGGCCCATTGACCTGCTCGTGGAAGGTAGCCCACTGTGTGACCACTTATTTTTTCTTAAATCGTTGTCATCAAGCATACAACACACGTACAAGGGCATAGAAGCAGGGGCCTAACGGCCTTACTTGGTAAACGAACCTGGTAAAATTTACCAAATAAGTACCTGATTTTGACCGAATTTTTTCTTCTTGTGAGAACATAGCGAGCTGTCTTCAGGAAGCTACAATGTAAAAGGTGCATAAAATGTACAAAATCAAGTCTAAAGAGCGAATTGGCGCATTTTCAAGCTCTTCCTCTTCTGTTGTTTTTTTTTCGGGAAACGCCATCACTAGCCTTTTACCTTTGGGGGACGTCCAGTTTTGCCAACGAACTAGAAAATCTGCTGACAAAAAACGCCGTTGTCGCCTAGCGACAAACGTCACTAACGGCTGTACATAGGACAAATTAAAGCGCAGCAGGAGAACAAATTATAATCAGTCTTTTTTCTTGCAACATGTACCAATCTCAGGACTACCTTTTAAACCACAGAGCTGTGTGGCATAAAAAGGGGCCATCCAGTGTAAAGAAGATACAAAGTACATTTGTTCTGAATTTACAGCAAAAAAAGTAGGCTAGTTTTCACACTTGCTTATCTCCTAAGTACTGCGATCAGTAGAAGTAAAAGCTTGGTAAAACTTATGTTGAATGGCAACCAAATGAAGCTACTGTTAAATGGTAGAGAAGAAGACCTAAATAAATGCCAATTAAATTACCAAGATCAGTAACTGAGTTGAACCAAATAATGAATTCGTACTACCGAAAAAAATAAGGAACAGATCGGGAGCAGTAAAACAACCAAATTCAGTAGTGGAGTAAAACTCTTATTAGGACCACCTAAAACAACCTAATTTTGCAAGTCTAGTAATAGATACAGACTAAACAAAAATCGGGTAAAGTACAGAATTCGGTCACGAAAAAGAACCAAATGAATCTGATTTATGACTGAATTATGAAACGAACTGACCAAATGCAATAGAACAGGTACAAGGTTGAGAAAAGTCCGGTGAATTACCAAATTTGGTAACAATTGAGACCATATAAACACGTTAAATCTCCGAATTTACGAAGGGACGCACCGAATGCGGTGAATTCGGTGCGGGCTGAGCAGAAGTTGGGTGAATGACCAAATTCAATAGAGAATGGGAACCAATAAACAAGCTAGATCACCCAATTTAGAAACATGGGGACAAAAGATTTTATAAAACGGGCATCATGGCTTCGCTGCGATGCCCGTTTCGACCGAATTTTCCCCTTCGGCGAAAATTTGACCGAACGACCAAAACGTAGGGGGGGCGCTGCGCCCACCCCTGCCCCCCCCCCCCCCCCCCTCGGGACGTCCCTGCATAGAAGTACCATAAATCCGACCGAGAAGAGATTGACAGAGACAGAGATTGTTCGTTAATATTGGAGCAACAAAGTGAAGCATTTTCATTGGGTCTTCAAGCATCTTAAAGTGAATAAGTGATGGGTAACTAGATAGAAACTTTAGAAAAGTAGTACAGCAGTTATCAGCACCTAGAGTTTTGTGTAACTTCAGCTTAAAATCGTCTGAGCTACTTTTGCAGTTTGCTTTGTTTTTTTTAGTGTTGTTTTGTTGTAAGCCAGATTAAGTTTTTCTAATTTTTGGGGGTTTAGTATCACTGTTACTTTAGTTATAGTTATTAAAGTACTGTATGTGTTCGATTTTATTTGTCCATTCCACATACTGTAGGCTACTTTCATAACTGAAACAGAATTATGTAAAACTACAGTAAGAGCATTCTTGTATTCTTGGTATGCATTCTTGGTTTCCAGTGGTAGTTGTGCACTGGCATGATAATTGCAGCCTTTAGTCAAATGACATTGCACTATATTTGTACTGAAAGACATAGATTCGAGTTGGACAAGTACATGGTCATGTTGTCCAGTAAATAAAGTAATTTTTGTTCTAAAGCAAAAACATTGTAATACATACCAATTTTTGGAATCTCAAAACGTAAGTGGACGGATACCTATGGCATTGCAAAGTTGTCAAAGTTGTGCACAATAACTTACGAAGGAAATGGAATATTTTGATGAAACTTGGTGTGAGGATCCTTTAGGTCAAGGGAAAGGTCAAGTTCGTAGATGGGCTATGTAGCCCTACATTTAGGGGTTGGGGTCCAAATTAACGGGCAAACAAAATATTTTCAAACAGCTAATGAGATAGTCGATTAAGGGGTAAGAAGACATGCTGAACAAGATTATGAAAACCATTTTCTCGCCGGACAAGAAGTTCGCCCGGAATCCAGCCAAAACTGGAAAGTTTCTTAAAAGTAAAAGTTTTATTTGGAGTTGATTAGATGTTCGATTTAGGGGTGCGATTTAGATGTTCAAGTAGTCTGCCAAAGACTGGATCTGGCGAAGACAAGACCCAATTGACTTTGATCAAATATTGAACTTTTGGGACCCCATCGAAACCTTTGGTCTTGTTCAAAGAGAGTTAATATTGGGAACTGTTAGAAGCTGGAAAAAGGGTCTGGCTTTGGCCGATGTCCTGTCTTTCTTATCTCGTTTAGAAGTAGCCTAGACAGTGTCTTTGTGACTTACTCACCATATCTGTGCAAATAGATTGTTTTTATGTAGGCTATAGCCTAATCACCTGACAGGTCATGCTAAAGGCATTGGGACACGTCTCAAGCAACTCGCCCAAAGACAAATCGTTAGTATACTATTAGGTAGCTTCCTTTCTAGTTGTGAGGTATTAACCTCTCCCCCCTCCCTTTCAGCAGAAATCCCACATACATGTGTCAGAATCGTTTTGTCTTTGTCAGGATATCTTTTTGAGAAAGCATATCACTTTGGAGTGACAAAGATCTTGAGTGTGGACTATAAAGTGTAATTCAAAAAAATAAAACTTTTGCCAGCGCCTTTTCGTTTCTTGACATCATCATTATGGAGTACACTTCCTATTATTGGGGCAGACGAAAACTGGTTGAACCTCAGACCACATCTTGACCATAGTCTCATTTGCTACCCTTCCTAGGAAGAAAGCTTGACTTGTGATGAATGGATAGTGTTTCTGACACAGGAAGAACCCTTGTTGCAGTCAGATAATTTGTGCAAATTTGGCAAACCACTAACTTCTGGTCATTTCAGGATGTCAAAAAATAAACGTTGGAGCCTTGAAATGGCTCCTGTGGAGACTGACCTTTTGAGTGATATGGGCTTAGCTCCTGTGAATGATGACTCTTATGATTCAACTGGGCCCACCCCAACACCGCCGACCTCATTTCCATCCCCAGCTGTTTTTCACAACTACAACAACAATGTGGACCCAGCAGATCCTGCAAATCCATATGCCCTTATGCAGTTATCCCTTGATACAATCGATAAAATGCCTGATAGCTATGGGGTATACAAAAAAAGAAAAATCTGTGAAAATGACCAGAGTGGTTTTGCTAAATTTTCTGAAGAACTGATTATTCAAATATTCTCAGTACTTCCAAAATCATCTCTTGCAAAGTGCCTTCAAGTGTCTAAAGAGTGGTACAGACTAGCGTCCGATGAGAGCTTGTGGAGGAGGATGGACCTGAGTGGCAAAGTGTTGAAGTCAGCTCAGCTTGGGACTGCATTAAGCCGAGGGGCACATTTCGCCCGCTGCTCTAAGATCCATGCTCAGGACCCCATTTTTGGCTCCCTTCCTCAGTTTCTCCCTCTAGTGTGTCTTGATCTAACAATGGCCACTATTTCTGTACCTTCACTCAACCAAATTCTCAGTGTTTCTTGGAATATAAGAAAGCTGAGCCTTGAGCACTGCACAGTGGATGAGGAAAGTTGTCGAGCAATCACCAAAATGCGGAATCTGGATACATTGAATCTGTGCATGAGCTATGGTCTCGCCGGCTCGGGCTTGACAGAAATATTAAAAAGCTGCAAGAAAATCGAGTCTTTGAATATGGCCTGGGTTGGTCTATCAACTCCATCACTGGATTTAGTCTGTGCTTCATTCCCAGTTCTCTTAAACCGCTTAAATATTAGCGGATGTCGGAACGAGCTTACTGACGACCATGTGAAAGTGTTGTGTCTTCGGTGTCCGAAGCTTGTTGAGCTGGATGTGAGTGATACAATGAAGCTGTCAGAAGACTCGGTTGTGTCCATATCTCGTACACTGCGCCATCTAGAGTTTCTTGCCGCCTCGCGGTGTTACAGCATACCCTTTATGGCGTTCAGCCACCTCCAGGTATGTAAGCGATTAGTCCATCTGGATGCGTATGGATCGTGGAATGGACGGAATACCGAAGTTTTGGAAACAATTCTGCCAAATGTGAAGTTCAATCAGTTTAAGTTTTCTAGTATTGCTAGGCCCACAGTTGGTGTTAGGCGTACTAGTATTTGGGAGATTCGAGTTCGTTAGATTCTTACTTTTTTTGTCGTTTTCTGAGACCATCTTTATGTGGCTTGTTGCGAAGATTTTTTTTTGTGAAATAGTTTAATTGAGGCACACCAGTGGCATCGCAAATTTATTTGTCCGTCTCTGAACATGGATAACTCCCGGACGGATTGAGACATCTCTGTGAAAATTAACCTTGAATCACACTTGCTAGCGACAAGGCTGGAAGCCCATTGCCTATTAATGTCACCACTGTTTGTATGGGGATTCTTTAGGACGATAAGTAAGGTCAAGTTCGGGTAGGGCTTTGAACATCAAAACTTAGGGGGTGAATTTTAGGGCAGAGGAAGGATAATCAGATGGGTTTGACGGTCGACGTGGGAGTAAAACGACATCTTGAATCGGACATGCTGTTACTTCTTGCTTCGAATGGATAGTTCAGCTAGAAACCGGTCTAAATGGACTCTAGTGTGTTTTTCTAAGTACTTTATAAACACAAGCCTATTCACCCTTGATATCTATTCTTAGTTATTCAGTTTACAGTTCTGGTTATCTTGGAAATATTCGTCCAGAACATTATAGAAATCCTGGAAATCGTTCAGAATTACCACGGAAAATGGAACATGCCACTGTCATAGTGTCTTTCGATTTTGCTTCTTTTGTCAAGTCATGGTAGGTCGAGGCGGTATTGGAGTCTTATTTTATTTGTGTTATGTTACCCTCACTCTTTCTCTTATGTCTGTAGCTTAGGCCTATCCCGAATGTGTTTCATTTCATTTTCTACTAGTGAATGATTATCTACGTCATTACGGCTGAATGCCATCGTTTTCTTTTTATAGAGTTTGCTAGAATAAACAACCGAGTTATAAAAGAGTATCAATAGGCTACCCATTAAGTACTGTTGATATCTGTCAAGAACAGAATAATCCGGTTGCTGTAGAATAGAGTTATCTGGTTGAACCCTGAAATTGCCCGTATCTGTTATTCCCTTGGTCTGACAGTCTTAACCTGTAGCGGGCTCGAACTTGTTCTTACAGAGATGTTGCAGTCTACCGACAAAATAGGGAAGGGGCATAAACAAAATGAGTTGACATTGTGAGATATAAAATTCTCGACTTTGAGACTGAATTATTGACGTTTGGTGACTATTCTGAACTTAAAAAATGCTTCTAACTTCTAATACAAAAAAATCAGGCTTCCTGTTACCGGAAATTTCAAGAAACGGTTAGAATGGAGGGATCGGAGTGAAACTTGCTGGGAAGAACAAGCATCTGCTCTAGATAAGTCGTTTAGACAATTGTATTGGATCCGGACACTTGGGGGGTGAAGGGGGTTTCCCGAAATTCCGGTGATGGCGGTCTTGGGATTTTTACGACAAAACTTGGCAGGCATATCAGGGACCCGATCAAACTACCTTGAAAATAACAAATTTGTCGATTTGATAATCGTGGGGGGAGTGGAGGGAGGGGAATCCGGAATACTGAGTCATGCGTATCTTTGGAACGGGTGATCGGACCCGAGTGAAATTTAAGAATTGAACAGAGGACATTTCTCTGGTGATCTTTTGCATATCCGGACCGGATCTGACAACTATTGGGGGGGGGGGGTGAATACGTGACCCGCTTAGAATGGAGAGATCGGGATGGGACTTTGTGGGAAGAACTAACAGATGCTCTGGATAAATCATTTACTGAACCGGATTGGCTCCAGGCACTGTGTGGGGAAGACCGGAAATCTCTAGAAACGGTTAGAATGGAGGGATCGGAGTGAAACTTGCTGGAAAGAACAAACATTTGCTCCATGTAAATCTTTTACACAATTGGACTGGATTCGGACACTTGGGGGGGGGGGGGGGGTCCCGGAATTCCAGTTTTTGGAGATTCTCACTAACTCACTAACTTGGCAGGCGTATCAGCGACCCGGTCAAACTGGCTTGGAAAAAAAATATCCTCGATATGATAATCTAAGGAGGGAGGGGAATCCGGAATATTGAGTCATGCGTAACTTCGGAAAGGGTGATCGGATTCGAGTGAAATTTAATAATTGAACAGAGGACATTTCTCTCTGGTGATCTTTTTCATTTCCGGACCGAATCCAACAACTATTGGAGGGGGGGGGGGGGAATACTTACCCGCTTAGACTGGTGTGATCGGGATCGAACTTTGTGGGAATAACAAAGAGATGCACTGGATAAATCATTTATAGAACCAGATTGGCTCCGGGTATTTTGGGTGGAGTTGGAGGGGGGAGGGGGTCTGGGATTCCGGTGATCGCGAGTTAAGGTACTTCCAGGTGTGCTAGGACGATGAAACTTCGCCGGAATATTAGAGATTCAACAAGATCTGCTTAAAAATCGCTACTTCCCAAATCCAGTTATTCCTTAAAGTACCAATCTTGACCGCAAAGTAAGGAAAATACTTTTTAGCAATATATACATTTTCGTGATGCCCATCAGCCCATTATCATTTTTGCCTCAAGGGTTTTGCTTACAAATGAAGTTCTAGCTCCCTTAGAGTGCGCATCTCAACCGCAAAGTCGAAATCATCAATACATCTTAACCCATGCAAGTGCCATATGAGCTTACAGCTCTTGTTTGTTTTTCCTGTATCTCGCGTCCTAACCGACCAATGGGGTGTGAAGCTCGGTCTTTGTGATGAAAGTGAGAAACCTTCAGAGTCGCATTTCCTAAGAAAAAGAGTCAGATTAATGTTTCCGGTAATTTACAGGCTCAAAATAGTTCGTCCATAATTGAGTCTCAAAATTGAAAATCCCAGTGTTAAATAATTTTGTATGCCCCTTTTGATGGTCGTATAGAAAAATCCGTTTTCATCGTTTGAAGGGAAATCTGTACATCACATGGATGATGGTAAAGATTTTGTCGAAAAGGTAATGCCGATCTGGTTTTCACATTCTAATAATAATAATAATCTTTTCGCAAATTGGATGGCAGGCGGTTAAGCCTCGACAAAGTTCTTTGTTTACATTTCTTCTAAATTTGCATAAGGAGAAAATGTCACTTGATTAATATCCATCAACTTCCTTCCCAAATGTCAGTAGGTTTTGGAGCAGATCATTCATTCTCTCTCTTGGAAGTTTTGTGCCCTCCGAGTCCGAACTCCTCAAACTCAGAGCATGGTTCCGAAACTCAGAGCCGATTTGCCCCGCTGCTAAACCACCGATCGATAGTTAGAAAATTTGTAAAGTATTGAAACCGATCTCCGTACTCCAGTTCCAAGCTATCATGCTGCGCACAGCGCTTCTGGCGATCTCTTGGATTCGCTTCTTTTTCTGACCCGAATTCTCCTCGCAATTCTCCTGTTTCGCGTCGTTGGACTATTCAGATGAAACGAATTCACCTTTTCTTGCGTTTTTGTCAGAATCGAGAACGGGGAAAGCCTCGAGATTCTGCAGACGCGAGAAGTTGCTCCGATTGTGAATTCTCCTCTCTCCGTTCTCCTCCCTGATTGGTCAATAGAGTGCGGGTGTTCATTATGCATAAACAGATGCAGACGGGCTGCCAAATTAGTGTGTGTCAAAAGCGAGAATGGAGAAGCGAGAAGAGCAAAAACGGTAATTTGTACGAGAATCGAGAATTCAGAAGCGAGAACTGAGAATTCAGATCAAGAACGCAACTATTTCGTCCGGTTGAGCCTTTACACCTTCTAGCTGGTTTGTCACTGTCCACGTACGTTACGGATTCACTCATCACGCCGCTCTCCAAACGATTGGAGCGCAACAGCCTCGGAAAGAGAGGCGACATTTAGCCTAGTCGCAACAACAGACGTTGGATAAACCAGCGGAGCTTTCAAGACCTCCCTTACAGTGTTGCCAAGTGTGACACTTTTGGTGCTTTTTGACACTTCTTGCCTCTGGGTTACACCATGACACTTTTTCTCTGAAAATGACATCTTTTCATGCAAATAACACTTTTTGGGTCAGAAAAGCACCATTTCATTTACGTTACTGAAGTTACGGATTATCGCCCCCCAAAAACATGTATTTTGCTTTGATTCAGTACACAAAAGACTTTGAAGCCTTATACAAAGCCCATTTCTGATAAACTTGTGTTACAACTGTGATCAAACAATTGAGAAATACTTTGAAAAATGTTCCTACAAAGAATATTTCCAGTTATTCGCATTTTTCGCATTGCGCAAGCGGAATGAAAAAAAAAATCGAGGTGTCAAAAAGCACCTTTTTGCCGGGAATTGTGACAGTTATGAACGAGCTCGTGGCAACCCTGCTCCCTTAGTTCCTATTAGTCCCCCATGGCCATCACCACCATCGGTGTTTAGCTAAAACCACGCTAGGACGTGTATTAAATCATATTCCTTCAGCAGAAGACAAGTGCGAGCCTCCGTAAGATGATAGTTTTACACTAGCTTTCAGTGTAAAAGTGAAAGCTTATATTTTATTCATTAACTTATGGATAATCTCTGTGTGATGGATGTTGATAAAGAGGCAAGGGAGAGAAACAGACTATCCCGCTTGGAGGGCTGAAAAAGGTCGACTACGTGCGGACAGACACTCACGATTGGGAGATCGCGGACTGGAATTCCTGCTATGATTTTCATCATTATCATCAACTCCATACAGAAAAGTTTAGATTCTTTTAACTTCGTGACGAAAGTGCAGAAAATCTGGTCGCGAAAACCTGTCATCTATTCGCAGCATAAAATAGCCTACATTATGTTTGAGTGGGGTCTGACACGAATTCACTTTGATCTGCTGTTCACGTCACTACATCAATTGGGTGTTCAGACGTCGGGGTTTTTGCTTCTATACTACGGAAATGATGCCCAAGGAAGATATTCTTAGACCAGTTTCGTATGTAATAGCTGAAAGACTATTTAAATTGGTCTGCTGCCTTTTTCAGCTTTCTTCTTACCATTTGTGGATTTGCTTTGTAGGAGACCGGGTGAAGTTCTGCAATGTTTTCGGCTTTCAAGAAACTAACGGTTAAGCAAGACCAGACAGGAAATGTTGCTGCCTCGCCAAACACTTCCAAATCTCCGCCTGTAATTGCCCCTACCTTGCAGAAGAAATTCTCACGAGGAGTGCAGTATAACCGTAAGTTCTATGATAAAGTCGATTCATAAGCCCCCCCCCCCCCCCCCCCCAGTCTAACACAAATCCCCGACTTGCCAGAATGATGTCTAGCGCTGGATGCCTTATGCCAAATGCTGGGTACCCTAACCCTGACCTACTCCATTATATAAGAATCTGATCGGTTGATAACTGAATTGAAACACCTTTACTCAAATCATCATTATTTTGTTGGTTTAGGGTACCTAACGTTTGGCATAGGGTATCACGGGGTTTCGTAACCCCCCTCCCCCAAGACAAACTAGTGTCCTCGTCCAGGATGGGTTAGGCAGCTTTGCGCTTTTGGAAGTGCTACTCCCTGCCACCTCTTTTGCCAATCAATGAGTGAGTTTTGGTCCGCGCAGCATAAGGGCGATTCTGGCCTTCTCACGGATTCGCTTTCCAGAAAGCAAAGCGAGAATCCGCCGAGCGCCGGAACAAACGGAAAGTCGTTGCACCTTTATAACTTCTCGCTGGCTTGCCGAATACTCTTGATGACCAACTCTTCTTGCCGATGCAAAATCGCCCTGTACATAGCAGAAGAGCCGGAAGCGGTATCACAGCTACTCCCAGACGTCGCCGTGATTGGTAAACACAGGATTGAGTTGTGAGTTTGAGTCGTTAAATAGTCCTGCGTTTTCTCGTTCTCCCCGAGGATCACTCGTGTTTTGGACTTGATCATATAGAGTATACTCTTGATGATTAACTCTTCTTGCCGATACAAAATCGCCCTGTACCTAGCGGAAGGGCCGGAAGCGGTATCACAGCTGCTCCCAGACTTCGCCGTGATTGGTAAACACAGGATTGAGTTGTTGAGTTTTTTCGTTCTTCCCGAGGATCACTGGCGTGTTTTGGACTTAGTCATATAGAGTATTTACTTTCCACGTATGGAGGGGATTCACTTTCTGAAGCTAGGGGAATGCAAGAACAGCATCGGAAAGTGAATTTAGCCACGGTCGAAGAACACTCCTTGAGTAAGATAGCGGAGCTTTCCAGACCGCCAGAATCGCCCTCTAGTTAGTGCCAGGTGTTAGCAGAATAGCCTACTACAAAAGATAACTAAACAGAAATACACAACGAAAAAAACACTACATTTACTGGATGAGCCGACTCGTTGGGCATGTTAGCAATCAAGTTTTATCACTGATTTTTATGGCATCTGCCTTCCGGCCAAGTTCCATATACCGATCACTTTTCCGTCGGTCGGTCGGTCGGTCAGTCCGGTGTTTGCGAGTTAGGGTACTTCCAGATGTGCTAGGACGATGGAACTTGGCAGGCATATTAGGGACCCGACCAAACTAACTTGGAAATAGTCACTTGCTCGATCCGAGCATCGTGGGGGGACGGAGGGGAGCCGGAATCCGGAATTTAGTGACATGCGTAACTTTCGAACGGGTGATGGGATCTTAATGAAACTGATATTTGGAAAGACGCCATGTCTCAGATGTCCCATTTCAAATCCGGACCGAATCCGATGAACGTGGGGGGGGGGGGGTCGGAGGGGGAACCGGAAATCATGTGACATGCTTAGAGTGGAGCGATCGGGATGAAACTTGGTGAGAGGAACAAGCGCAAGCCCTAGGAACATCATTGACAGAATCGGACCGGATTCGTGCACTGTGGGGGGAGTTGGAAGGGGGTTCCGGAATTACGATGATACGGAGTTAAGTTACTTCCAGGTGGGCTAGGACAATGAAACTTGGCAGGCAGGTCAGGGATCCGACCAGATTAACCTGGACATAGTTAACTTCACGATATTTGATGGTGGAAAACGGATACGTCAGCTGAATTTTATTGGAGCTATATTTCGGCCCTTCTTGGCAAGGGTCTTCTTCAGGCTCAAAACCGCTGAAGTTGGAAAGACGAACTTGTTGGAAACGCAAGTTCCCAAAGACGAACTTGTGGGAAACACAAGTTCCCACAAGTTCGTCAAGTTGGAAAGACGAACTTGCGGGAAACACAAGTTCCCAAAGACGAACTTGTGGGAAAAACAAGTTCCCACAAGTTCGTCTTTCAAACTTGAGCGGTTTTGAGCCTGAAGAGGACCCTTGCCAAGAAGGGCCGAAATATAGCTCCAATAAAATTCAGCTGACGTATACGTTTTCCACCATCAAATATGATTCGCAGTCAGCTTGGGCTGAAGGAATATTTAACTTCACGATCTGACCACCATGGGGGGAGTGGAGGGAGGGGGAATCCGGAATCTTGAGGAATGTCTAACATTGGAACGGGTGATGAATGTGGGGGGAGTCGGAGGGGGGGGGGCGAACCGGAAATCTTGTGACACGCTTAGAGTGGAGCGATTGGGGTGAAACTTGGCGGGAAGGACAAGCACAAGAACTAGATACGTCAGTGATAGAACTGTATCGGATTTGGGCACTGTGGGAGGAGTTAGAGGGTGGAGTCCGGAATTGCGGCTATCGCGAGTTAAGGTTTTCCAGATGCGCTAGGACGATGAAACTTAGCCTGATCATTAGAGACTTGACATGATTGGCTTAGAAATAGTCAGTTCTCCGACCCAACCATTGTGGGGGAGTGGAGCGAGGGGGAATCTGGAATCTTGAGGCATGTACAACTTTTGAACGAATGGTCGGATCTTAACGAAACTTGATATTTGGAAATACCTCGTGTCTCGGATGACCTGTTTTAAGTCCGGACCGGATCCGATGATTGTGGGGGGGAGGGAATCTTGTGACACACTTAGAGTGGAGCGATTGGGATGAAACTTGGTGGGAAGAACAAGGACAAGAACTAGATATGTCAGTGACCAAAGCGGACCGGGTTCGGGCACTGTGAGGGGAGTCGGTTGTGGGGGGGGGGCGGAATTTTGGTGATTGCGAATTAAGGTATACGTCCAAATATGCTAGGCCGATGAAACTTGGCTTGAACATTATTAACTTGACAAGATTGGCTTAGAAATTGTCACGACCATCCGACCATCCCTTAAAGTACTATAATCCTAACCACAAAGTACAAAAAAATGCTTTTAAGCAAAGTATACATTTTAACTCAAGGGTGTTGCTCAAAAACTAATTTTTAGCACCCTTAAAGTGCGTTTCTTAACCGAAAAGTCAAAAAAATACTTTAACCAAATGATATATATTCATGATCCCCAAGGACCCATGATCTTTTTTGCCTCAAGGGTTTTGCTTACAACTGAATTTCTTAAAATACAAACAATAATTTTGAGCAAAATATACATTTTCATGTTTCCAATGAGCTTGTCATCATTTGTGCTTCAAGAGTTTTCATTACAGATGAATCTCTAGCGCCCTTAAAGTGCGTATCATCACGGCCAAATGCACAAATAAAATAGTTTTTACGAACAATACATTCTCTTGATTTCCAAGGACCCATCACCATTCTTATCTCAAGGGTTTTGCTTACAGATGATCACAACAAACCAACGAATTGACGAATTCCTACTTTAACCATCTGACCCAGCCTTGCAAGTGCCATAAGAGCTCCCAGCTCTTGTTGGGTTTACCGCTCACTAACGTGCTAGCTTGTTTATTTATTTATTCATTTATTTCCCTCAGAACTGAGGCGTACAGAATAATGTATAAAACAGAACTTTGCCTAAACCATCCGAGACTATGCCTGAACCATCTGGTTTGTTATGCAAGAAACGGTTTTAATACTGGAAGATATGAAATAGGTTTTTTTTTTTCAGTTAAGATAATCATAAAAGGCGATAGAAACGTCGGAAAGACTTCGCTGTTCAATCGTCTGCAGGCGAAAGATTTCATTGAAGAGTACAATCCCACGCCAGAAATCCAGGTAACGTTGTTGCCTATTACAGTATTTACTATACCGCAATCGAATTAATAGCAAGAAACTAAAATGTAAATTACTAATTACGATTCCGGATGTCGCCAGAAATCCTCCTCTAATTCGCCGGACCGCGCGTGACGTTGTAGATCGCAGAAACATATTTGGTCTATTTTCAGGGCGCTAGTTCGCCTAATTTTCGTCTGAATGAGTTCGCGACCTTTCCCGTAAATTTCTAGCTCTTTACACAGAAACATTACAAAAACATACCTGTCGATGTGATCCTACTTGATCAGGAGAAGGCCTTTGACAAAATTGCCCACAAGAGACTTATGTTGAAACTCAAAGCAGTTAGAACCGAAGAGGAAACAGTCAAGGGGATTAAGGAGTTCCTTAGCGGCAGAACTCAGCGAGTCTCCATTTGGGGTAGTAACGGATATCAAGCATTATCAGACGAAACTGCCGTCACCAGTGGTGTCCCGCAAGGAACAATCCTAGGTCCGACCCTTTACAATATATATGTCAATGACATGTGTAAGCCTCTGAAAAACAAAAACACCCTGTACGCAGACGACACCAAGCTCTTCGGACCAGCCGACCATAGGAGTATCCAAGCCGACCTAAACCTACTCGCAGCCTGGGCAGACACTTGGTTAACTAAGTTCAACGCAAAGAAGAACAAAGTCATTCATATTGGACATAACAATCCCCACAACCAATACACCATGGATACCTCCCAGGGAAGACAAGTAATAGAGAGCAGCAACTGCGAAAGGGACCTTGGTATGCTTATCGATGCCGAGCTCAAGTTTCACAAGCACACGCAAAACTTCGTGAGTAATGCCAGTCGAGCACTTGGAATCATCAAGCGAACTGTAAGCAGTAGGAGTTATAAGGTGATCAGCAAGTTATACACGTCGACGTCACTCGTCAGGCCGAAGCTGGAAGTTGGAGTCTCACTAGCATACCCGCAATACGAGATGGACAAACGCCTTATCGAAGGTGTCCAGTGACGTGCCACGAAAATGGTCAAAGGAATGCAAAGCACCCCATACCCAGAACGACTCAAAGCCCTGAATATCCCCACAATGACCTACAGGAGAAATCGTGGTGATATGATTGCTGTGTACAAAAATTTGAGCAACAACATCCCACCCAACATTTTCGTGCCAAACACAGGAAGAGCCACCAGGGGCCACCCAAAAAAGCTGACGAAGAGGCCTGTACTGAAGCGGCATGCACAGATCGCCTTCACAAGTAGACCAGTCAACTTCTGGAACGCACTAGCAGATTCCACTGTTACCTGCCAAACAACAAATAGTTTCAAACAACATTTGGACAAGGAGTGGTCAGGCGAACAGTGGAGATTCAACTGGAAACCTGAACAAGACAGCACCCATGAAGGCGTATATTAGGAGAAATCCTATTCGCCTGCAATTGCAAATTTGCAGGTAATTCCGGATCATCGTCATGTACAGCGGCTAGCCGTAAGAGAAGAACTGGATCTTGTCAGAACACAGCATTTTGAAACAAATTAGTTCTTCTTCTTCGATCCGTCCAGATGCTCAAGAAGCGTCACTTGATGCTTAGAGCGTGTTCCACCTTACTTACCGTAGTTACTACGCATGACGAATTCTGGCTTTTTGCCGTCAAGGCTGGAAAGATTTTTCCATTTTCCAGCAGAATATCATGCCGCGGGCGAATCCGACCGATCACGTTACAGAGATGCGTAGTTACCACGCTCCCGAGCATGGTAAGCAAATAAGGCGTATTCTTGCCGTTCCCCAAGGACTCCTCGGGGAATAGAAGGGAACGGCGAGAATAGAGGGAATCACTCCACGCGGACTCCGCGTACAGAAACAGCGAGAACAGGGGGAATGCTGCCAAAATGGATTTTGTTCGAAAAGAAAATATGCAGTTGACGAAATTAGTCTGGATCCACTTTATTTTTGGTTTTGTTTATTGTGATTGTTTTTACTTAATTTTACATTGCACCAACACCAGCAAAAATTGATTCCCTCCGAATCTGAAAGGGAGTCCTTTTTGATGATGGTGATGATTCAGAGTCCCCGGGACACACAAAAACGCTGGCGATCCTCAAGTTGAGTCCTCGGGGAAGGCGAGAATACGCCTATAGTTACTATTTCGAGAAGGTTGGAACGGTCAGCGTAGTAACTTCTCGTGAGGTTGGAACGGAAATGGTAACTAATAGTTACTATTGTTAGAAGAGTGGAACACGCTCTTTATTTTGTTGAGACGATTAAAATGAAGTTTCACATATTAGTGCGAACAGACGGTCAGGGTCGGGTGCTCCCGAACTGGAATTCCTGCACGGATTTTAGGCACCATCATCACTACCATTTGGAAAAGTTAAGATTTTTTTCAACTTTATGGTGCAGGTGAAGAAAATCTGGCCGGGAAAATCCTTACCGTGTTTTCGCACTGTAAAAAGAAAGTAAGATAAAGCAGATGGCATCTTGAAGGTTCGGTTAATCGAAGCTTCAAGTTCCGCTGTTGTTGCTATGGGTGTGTTCTAGTCTATGTCCCTATGAAACAGTTGAAGCGATTATGGTAGTATTTCCTAACTGTTGACAAAATATTGTACCCCCCCCCCCCGAAAGTTTAACCGAATAGGGCTGAGATCCGACAGTCTAGTTGTACATCACTTGTACTTATCACTTATCGCCGTTCGCTTAGCCGGTTGCAAATTTTCCGTTTTCAAACGACGTCGAAGTTCACCGTTTGCTTAATTAGTGTTCTTATGACTCCGGCGATCCTTGCCCGATCGACGTTTCTTCGACGATTCAAGCAAACTTCGAACTTGCTAGCTCACGAAGTTCGACGGGCAGAGTTTGAAGGACAAAGAAACTGGGACCGGCGACCAAAAAAGGCATTTAAATAGAGACCTTTGAGTTTGAAGGTAACTTCAAACTTCGATCAAAAACGCAACTAGTGTATTCAAATATCAGATGTAAAAATAAGCTGACTTTACAGTTAAACTTTAAGTATTCTTATATATTCAAGTATTCCCGCCTATCTTTAGGTCACCAGTATCCATTGGAACTACAAAGCGACAGATGATGTTGTCAAAGTAGACGTTTGGGATATCGTCGACAAGGCGAAGAAAATCAAGCCGCAAGATAGCCTCAAGCTGGGAGTTTCTGACGCCAGAGTCGACCAGGAGGTGGCTCTGGATGCGGAGTTTCTGGATGTTTATAAGGGTACTAGTGGCATCATAATGATGTTTGACATGACCAAAAAGTGGTGAGTTAAATCTTCTTTTTTTCCGCGGCGCTGGACAAAGCGCTACACATCGTGCGATGACGCGTTTTGGCATCGACCTCAAATTTGACAATTGCAAGAGTGCATGTCTCAGATGTTCCATTGCAACTCCGGGCCGGATTCGGCAGCTATGGTGGGAGGGGGGGGAGATGCGCTAGAGGAGGGTTGGTTCTTGGAGCGGGGTTCTTGGAAATCTTCTGACATGCATATAACTCCGGAACAGGTGATATGATTCCAGTTGAACTTGACAGCTGGCAAGAGCTCACGTCCCAGGCATTCGGTTTACACGTCCAGGTCAATTCGGTCACTTGTGGGGGGAGTTGTAGGGGGAACGGAAATCTTGTGGCACGCGAGATAGAGTACTTGCAGAATAAACTTGTTTGGCATATTGAGTAAAGATTGACTACTAAATTGCCGTTTCTTGGGTCCGACTATCTAGGGGATTGGAGGGAGGGGGAATCAGGGATCTTGTGACAAACACAACTTTCTAAAATATCCGATCTAAATGGAACTTCATATACTAACAAGAGCACATATCACAGATGTCCAGTTTCAGGTCCGAACATACTTTCATGTTCCCCAAGGGTCCATGGTCATTTATGCCTCAAGGGTTTTGCTTAAAAATGAATTCCTAGCACTCTCGAAGTGTGCATTTTCACCGTACGGTGCAACAATACTTTAGACATATAGCGATCGCAGTGTCTGTCCGTCCGATGATTGGTCGGTCGGTCCGGTTTTTGCTAATTCTCGTTCTTCCACATAAGCTAGGACGACGAAACTTGGCAGGCGTGCCAGGACACGATATGATTAAGTTGAAAATAGTCACCTCCCCGCTCCGAGCATCGAGGAGGGAGAGGCAATCCGGAATCTTGTGGTATTTATCGGGTATATTTATCGGGTGGTCGAATCAGAATGAAACTTGATATTTGGAAAGTCCTCGTGTCTCAGACGACCCACGTAAAATCCGGACCGGATCCGGTAACATCGGGGTGAGTTGAAGGGGTTAACCGGAAGTCTTGGGAAACGCTTAGAGTGGAATTCTGATGATCCAGCGAGTTCGGTACTTCCTGATGTACTAGGACAATGAAACTGGGCTGGCAGATCAGGTACTCGAAGAAACTGACTTGAGAATAGTGTTTTGCATGATCCGACTATTGTGGGGGGAGCAGAGGGATGGGGAATCCGGAATCTTGTGGCATTCGCAACGTTCTTGACAGAACCAAATCATATCGGGGCTCTTTGGGGGGGGAGTCGGAGGTGGTTTCCCGGAATTCCGGTGATCGCGAGATACGATACTTCCAGATGTGCTAAGGACGATGAAACTTGGCAGGCGTATTAGGGATCCGACCAAATAGGATTAAGGACCTGACACACTTTGACTGCACTTTCGTCACGAAGCTGGTAAAATTTCAACTTCCGCTGATGAAATCAGTGAAAGTGGCCAAGAATCGCAGTCTGTGACCACCCGGTACTGGCATAAGTTTTGGGAGGATCTGTCCGGGGTTCCATTGATTCGTGATGTTCTTGCACTAGATGCGAGTGTGAAGCCATTTTTGGGAAATAGTGAGGATATTTGAGGCAAAGAAAAGTGGGCTTGAATAACTATTTATCGATTGAAATTTGCAGGACCTTCGAATACATTGAACGGGAGATCCCAAAAGTACCCCTTGAGATCCCCATCCTGATCGTTGCTAATCGAAGAGATATGGGACACCATCGAGTGGTCAGCGAGGACACCGCAAGATATTTCATTGCTGGACTGGACAGGTAAACTTTCTTTCTAAAACCGGTACAGTTTCTAGAGAATGCTGTTCTCCCCAAAGATTTATGCGGTCTTTGTTGCGATGCCTTCCAGCTTGGACAAACCAATGTATCATAATAATAATTTCTGTAGAGGCCAACGGCCTATTTTTTTTTTTGCATTACTTTTTTTTATTGTAATTATTATAGTATTGCTCTATTTGCTTATCTGGGATATGTGACACCATACGGTGGTGTGCACGAACAGTAAACTTTCGTTCTCAAAACTGTACAGTTTCTAGAGAATACTGGGCTCCCAAAAGGCTTATACGTTCTTTGTTGCAGTTCCTGCCAGCTTGGACGAACCAACGCCTCATAATAATAATTTCTGTACAGGCCAATGGCCTATTTTTTTGCATTATATTTGTATTATTATGATTATTCAAACAATGTTTACAACGGGCTCAAAGAATATTTATCATTATGATTGTTATAATATTGCTCTGTTTGTTTCTCTGAGATATGGGACACCATAGGGTGGTGTGTGCGGTTATCGCGATAACTACTGCTACTATACTTCAGTATCAACTTCGATCTCAAAAGCTTTGACCAAAGTTTTTGTTCTCCCAAAAGAGTTATGCGTTCTTCGTGCAATGCTGCCAGATTGGTTAAACCAAGGGCCCATAAATTTTGCTTACTTCCCTTTTCAAAAGTTGAAAAGGGCTGAAAGTACTTTTTTAGACCTAAAGATTTGCTACGATTCGTATTTGCTACACCGAGTCGTCCACACGGGATGTTTTCTTCCGTTTCGGTTAATCTTTATATTATATATATATATATATACATATATACGTATATATCGTTTACTGACCAAAACAGCAAAAATAGCTAGCAAATGTGAATTAACCTAAAGACTTTCAACAAAATTAAGTACAACAAGAGCTGGAAGCTCATATGGCACTTGCAAGGCTTAGTAAAAGGATGAAAGTAGGAATTGCCAATTCGTGGGTTTGTTTCGATCATTTGTAAGCAAAACCCTCGAGGCAAAAATGATCATGGGCTCGTGAGGATCATGAAAATGCAGAGTTTGCTTAAAAGTATTTTTTGTACTTTGCGTTAAGATGAGTACTTTAAGGAATGGTCGGATCTGGGAATTGACAATTTCTAAGCCAATCTTGTCCAGTCTCTAACGTTAGGCTACGCTTGTTCTTCCTACCAAGTGTCATCCCAATCGCTACATTCTAAGCATGTCACAAAATGTCCCCCCCCCCCCCCGACTCCCCCACATTGGTTGGATCCTGTCCGCACTTGAAATGGGACATCTGAGACATGAGTTCTTTCCGAATATCAAGTTTCATTCAGATCCGACCACCCGTTCAAAAGCTAGACATTTCTCAAGATTTCGGATTACCCCTCCCTCCACTCCCCCCACGATGGTCAAATCAGAGAAACGACGGTTCTTGAATTAAAATTGTCGAGACGCTGATACGCCTGTCAAGTTTCATCGTCCTAGCACATGTGTCAGCACCTTAACTCGGGATCACCGGAATTCCAGAACCCCCACTGTAACTCCCCCACAGTGCTTGAATCCGGTCCGGTCTTGTCTTCTATGTATTTAGGGCTTGTGCTTGTTCTTCCCACCAAGTTTCATTCCGATCCGTCCACTCTGGACAAGTCACACGATTTCCGGTTCCCCCCTCCAACTCCCCCCAAAGTCACCGGATCCATTCAAGTTGACATCTGAGACACAAGAGGTCTTTCCAAATATCAAGTTTCATTAGCATCCGATTCCCCGTTCAAAAGTTATAAATACGTCAATATTCCCGATTCCCCCTCCCTCCACTCCCCTCTCCCCCACGGTGGTCGGATGAGGGAAGTGACTATTTCCAAGTTATTTTGGTCGGGTCCGTGACATGCCTGCCAAGTTTCATCGTGCTGGCACATTTGTAAGCATCTTAACTCGGGATCACCGGTATTCCGGAACCCTCCCTCGAACTCCCCCCCCCACAGTGCTGGGATCCCGTCCGGCCTTGTCAACTCTGCGTCTAGGGCTTGTGCTTGCTCTGCCACCAAGTTTCCTCCCGATCCGTCCTCTCTGAACATGTACACGATTTCCGATTCCCACCCTCCAACTCCCCCCAAAGTAACCGGATTCATTCCGGACTTGAAGTGTGACATCTGAGACAAGAGATCTTTCCAAATATCAAGTTTCATTAAGATCCGATTCCCCGTTCAAAAGTTATACATACGCCAATATTCCGGATTCCTTCCCTCCACTCCCCCACGGTGGTCGGATCAGGGAAATGATAATTTCCAAGTCAGTTTGGTGGGGTCCCTAATATGCCTACCAAGTATACTCCTAGCATATCTGGAAGTGCCCGAACTGGAGATGAGTGGACAGACCGACCGACTGACCGAAAAGTGATCGGTATATGGCACTTAAGAAGAGCTGCGGGTGCCATAAAAAGTGGTCAATGGCAAATAATGCCAAATAAACACGACTAAAAACTCTTACACAACATGATAAAGTGCGGCACAAACGTGTTTACATATCTTGCAGTTGAAGTGAAGTTCCGAGTTTAGACGTTTATGGCCAAAATTGAGTGTTGAATCGTGTCTACATTACTCAAGGAAAGGAAGCCCGAGATTTGTTCAATGTATTCCAGTTTGGAAGAACGGGGGGCTGTACTTTTTTCATTTGATTATCTTTTCAGGGGGCTTAAATGTACATTTTTGCAGACCTAAAGAGGCCGCCCACATCCGCTACGCTGAGTCTTCCATGCGAAATGGTTTCGGCCTCCAGTTCCTCCACCGATTCCTGAACATTCCGTTTCTGACTCTGCAGAAAACAACCCTTTTGGCGCAGCTTGAACGGAACGCGAACGAAATGCGCATCACTGATTCTGAGCTGAACTTATATGATGAGAGTCCAGCCGCCAATTATGACAAGTAAACTTGAAAACTTCTTGGTGCTTATCTTCGCCTGACGGCTGTTTTAGGTTGCTATGCAAGGGTTCGGCTTCTCGGGAAGGACGAATGTTCCAGTCGCGTTCAGCAGGCTCTGGGTCCCGCTGGTCAAAGTAACATCCTTGCTTCCGGGGGTGGAGGTTTTTGAGGCGCGCGACAGAAAGGCGAATAGACAAGACCAAGATTTGGGACTTCCTCCGTTGCTGTGATCCAGTTGGAGCGTGCCCGAAAGCTCGGAAACGAACGAAAATGCTGAATTCATTCAGCATTTTATGCAGCATTTCGCTTTCGGACTTAAATTGCAGCATTAATTCAGCATAAAATTCATCGAAAAATTCAGCGAAGATGCTAAATTTTACGCTGAATTTTCAAGAAGAAACTTGGGAGCTGGCGATTAAGGCTAAATTTCGAAATTAGAAGTGTCAGAGAAGAAATAAAGAACGTGTCCGAAAGCTTTCAGTGCTGTAAATGCTGCATTTAATGCTGCATATAAGGTAAGAGCTTTCGGATGAAAATAGAAATAAAAAATGCAGCATTAAATGCAGCATTTACAGTCCTGAAAGCTTTCGGACACGCTCCAAAAGATAAGTTGATATTGTAAGTACGAGTGTTTGACCAGTAGGCTACTGATAATGTAGAGTTAATATAATCTTCAATATAGTTAGTTGTGGTCGCCTTACCCCGTCCTATACTACACATTAGGGATGTAGTATATCCCGCATTCGAAGATCGCTCATCCAGCCTACCCTACCATGTTAGGTCTCTGAACCCGGCGGGTGTAAAAAGTTAAGAGAGATTTAAAAAAGTTTCCCCTAATCTCGTAGTTACAAGTTTTAATTGCGCAGGTTTAGCGCGACACAGGTGTCCAGATGACCTTCGATTGACGTGGGAAGCTTTGTTTTCATTTACAGACCTGGGGCGTATTCTCGCCGTTCCCCGAAGACTCCTCGGGGAATCTAAGGCAACGGCGAGGATAGAGACCACGCGGGCTCTGTGTACGGAAAGCAACGAGGACAGGGGGAATGCTTCCAAAATGGATTTTTTTCTAAAAATAAATATGCAGTTGACGAAATTTGATCCACTTTATTTTCGGTTTTGTTTGTTCTGATTGTTTTAATTAATTTTACATTGCACCAACACCAGCAAAAATTGATTCCCTTCCGAATCTGAAAGGTAGTCCTTTTTTTATGATGGTGATGATAATCGGAGCATTCCCCGTCCGTGGGAACTCGCGAGAATGCGGGGAGTCCCCGGGACAAACAAAAAAGCGGGGACTCCTCAAGTGGAGTCCTCGGAGAACGGCGAGAATACGCCTCTGGGGGCGATCCTTGCGCGTTTTGACGCTCTGCTAGTTTTTAAGCGAACCGTTCTGGAAAGCGAATCCACAACGCGAGTGGGAAGAGATTTCAGAAAGTTGAATAGCCAAAACGGCTTGCCATGTGCTGTTGCGCCGGCGCGTAGTGGATTTTCGCTTTGCTTTTCGGAAAGCTAGCCATTGAAAATGCAAGAATCGCCCTTTGTTACGTGTGGTTGGACCCTTGGATAATGCCGAGCGCCTTTACCCTGCTAAGTTAAGCCTTGTTTTTATGGCACTTGAAGCTCCACTCAAGTGCCATATACCGATCACTTTTCGGTCGGTCGGTCGGTCCACTCTTCTGGAGTTGAGCACTTCCAGAAGTGCTAGGACGATGAAACTTGGCAGGCATATTAGGGAACCGACCAAACTAACTTGGAAATAGCCACTTGCGCGATCCAACCATCGTGGGGGGAGGGGGAGGTGGCGGAATCCGGAAAATAGGGGCATGTACAACTTTCGAACGGGTGATCGGATCTCAATGAAACTTGATAAATGGAAAGAACTCGTGTCTCAGATGTCTCATTTCAAGTCCGGACAGGATCCGATGAATTTGGGGGGGGGGGGGGAGTCGGAGTGGGACCGGAAATCGTGTGAAACTCTCACAGTGGAGCGATCGGGATGAAACTTGGTGGGAAGAACAAGCACAAGCTCTAGATACATCACTGACAGAGCTGGACCGGATTCGGACACTGTTGTTGGAGGGGGAGGAGGAGGTTCCGGAATTCCAGCGATCCGTAGTTAATGTACTTCCCGGTGGACTAGGACGACAAAACTTGGCAGGCATATCAGGGACCCGACCAGATTAACTTGGAAACAGTCACTTGCCCGATCCGACCATCGTGGGGGAGGGGGAGACGGCGGAATCCGGAAATTAGTGGCATGCATAACTTTCGTTTTCGGATCTTAATGAAACTTGATATCTTGAAAGACCTCATGTCTCAGATGTGCCATTTCAGTTCAGGACCGGATCCGATGAACTGGGGGGGCGGGGGGCGGGGGGCGGAGGTGAGAACCGGAAATCTTGTGACACGCATAGAGTGGACGATTAGGATGACACTTGGTGGGAAGTACAGGCACAAAACAAGTGAATTCTAAGTGATTTATTTTCTTATATGTAATAATTGTATATATTCAAGTATTTTAACACATGCAATGTAATGGTCGACGTATTTTGTGCCATGTCGGCGCTACGAGTTGGATCAATAAAATAACTATCTATCTAACTATCTATCTATCTAACTATCTATCAAGTCCTAGGTGCATCAGTGACAGAATCGGACCGGATTCGGGTACCGAGGGGGGGGGGGGGAGCTGTATGGGGTGTCTGGAATTCCGGTGGTCGTGAGTTAAGGTACTTCCAGATGTGCTAGGACAATTTGCTGGAGCATAGAAACATAACATCATTGAGTTAGATATCGTCACTTCTCCGATCCGACCATCCCTTAAAGAACTCATCTTAACCGCAAAGTGCAAAAAATACTTTTAAGC
Source organism: Branchinecta sandiegonensis (assembly GCA_030848855.1). Classification (NCBI taxonomy): domain Eukaryota; kingdom Metazoa; phylum Arthropoda; class Branchiopoda; order Anostraca; family Branchinectidae; genus Branchinecta; species Branchinecta sandiegonensis. Next base: position 11,753,904 of record JAUPMV010000010.1, read on the forward strand.
AAAATTTACTTTTTCACGATCGCCATGAGCACATAATCCTTTTTGACTCAAGGGTTTTGCTTAGAAATAAATTTTAGCACCCTTGAAGTGCGTATATTAACCGAAAAGTGAAAAAAAAAAAACTTTTGACTATCACTTCCATCCTCTGACCCAGCCTTGCAAGTTTGGCGCATTTTAACCGAAAAGTGAAAAAAAACTACTTTTGACCATCACTTCCATCTGACTTTTGCAAGTGCCATATGAGCTTCCAGCTCTTGTTTTGTACCCAAAATTGTTCTTCGATCAGAACACCAAAGAGTGTTCAACTTTTGTTCATAACTCATATCGTCTTCAAATTAAATTTAATAATTATTACAACACACGCGACCCACAAGTTGACACTCACGAAAATGGTTTGTCATTTTTTGGTGGTGTTTTGTAATGCCTGAAAATCAAAAGTAAATATCAATAAACGGAAAACAGGTTTAGGCTACGCCCTAACCATTCTGTACTAGAAGGATCATCTGTTTGTTTTATCTGCTTATCAAAATAGCTCATTTTACTATCTAGACTAGAATTTGCCGTTTATGTTAAATTTGCCGCAAAGTTAGAGCAACAAAGATCGTGTTCCACCCTTCTAACAATAGTAACCATTAGTTCCTATTTTCGTCCCAACCTCGTAAAAAGCTATTACGCTGACCGTTCCAACCTTCTCGAAATAGGAACTAATAGTAACTATTTGCTTACCATGCTCGGGAACGTAGTAAGCGTGGTAACTACGCATCTCTGTAACGTTATTGGTCGGATTCACCCGTGGCATTCTGCTGGAAAATAGAAAAAATCGTTCCAGCATCGGAAAAATACCAGAATTCGTGACGTCATGCATAGTAAATACGGTAAGTAGGGTGGAACACGCTCAAAGTAAAAAATCACCTCAAGAGTTGTTTGTCAACTTTGAACTACAGTGTAAGCCACAAAAACCTTGATGGTCGTGGAAACAGGCTTGTGGGGCACACAAACGATCGCGGAAACACTGTTTTGAGCCTAAGCCAAACCACAGCTTATTTGTGGGTCAAAACAAACCAGAACAAAATAACGCTAGGGAGTAGCGCAAAGACCTGGAAAAAATGACATAAACTCGAACGGCAGCGATACTAGTACCACTAGCGATAGTGAACGTCCCTACTGAAAGTAAATCATTTGCGCACCAGCGCTGGCTCCAATAATTCTATATAGTGAACACTGCAGAAAAAAGATAAAACCTCCACTGTTTCCTTGATGTGCAGATCGCATCTTAGCTTTACTAAACATTTCTTTAAAGGCCACAAGCGGTGATCTTATTTCGCACTAATATCTGAAACGTATGACTGAAAAGTGAAAACGTGTGACTACTGTGAGTTTCTGTAGTAAAGAAATCCGTTCCGTGACTCTACGGTCCGACGGTTGAAGCTTTTTGGCTAATGCGTCTGTCCGGGCCAGGCAAAGTTGGTCATGTGTACATTACAAATATTTAACATCATTTAACGAGAATGTATGTTCACAGGTATGTGGAAGCATTCAAGGGACATAAAGCCGTTACAAGTCAGCCTGTACCGCCACATGTGACCCCACAGGGAACTCTGCCGCCTCTGCAACCAATGAACGTACGTAGACCTAACTTTTCCTTTTGTTTCACGTACTGTAAATTCTTGGGAGTGGTCTACACTGCAGCTATTTCTCGAAGATTTTATTTTCCCAGGTTAAAACCGTTGGATTTGTATATAGAGGGGATTGCACCCTACCCGACGAAATCGGAAAAGCACAAAATAAACTTTAACATACCGAGTCAGTCGCTTTCTTAAATTCTACCGCGTCCAGTGATAAGAGCCGCGCTAGATCAGGTGTCAGTTTTGAGAAGTGGGCGAATCGACGGATTTTTGGGGTCTTATGATTGGTGGGCGAATCGACGGGTGGACGAATCACCGGGTGGGCTAATCGGCGTATATTTTGGGTCTTGTGACGGTTAGGCGAAATCTCGGAAAAAGTAGAGGATGTGACGTACTTTTCGGGCATCATGACGGGTGGGTGAATAGACGGGTCCCCATACCGAGGTATCTGGGTATGGCAACTTCGAGACTAAATTGTGGGCGTTTGTTTGGTTGACATTCTCAGCTTGCATGTACTGGAAAAGTTTGTCCGACCCTTTTATGATTGACTACGTGTAGTTTTAGAAGAAACAAAAAAATTAAATTGGAAATGTGTTTTGGAAGAACCGAATCTCACGTCTTGTTGGTCGGTTTTCACCTTCGCGTCATAGCCGACTAATAGGAAGCGAGACTTCTTTTTAGGCGAAACTTTGAAGTCTTCTAAAACACACTTCCAATTATACTTTGTTCTGAAACTGCGTTTAACCAACCAAGAATTGGTGGGAAAAACATATGCAGGCATTCACAAGCTTAGCATATTTACGAAACACCCATAATTTAGTCGTCTCAGAGTTGAAACTCCTTGAAGTGTACCTTTCTGACAATAGTGAGAAATATCCGTTTCGTCGGGTATATGCAATCTCTCTTTTAAAGCTTAACCGAAAAGGGCTGGGATAAGACGATCTAGTTATCCATCACTTATTCACTTAAATTGGCTTGAAGACCCGCTGAAAATGCGTTACTTCGTTGTTCCGCTATTCACGAATTATCGATTCTCAAAAAGTGGAATTTCCGTGTGATTTGTGGTACCTCTATGCGCTTGTATTTTTGTTCTGTGCCTTACGAGAAAGATTTATGTTTTTTTTGTTCAGGCACTAAGCAATCTTCACCAGTCTCACTACTGCCCACTGTAAAGCCGCGTTTGTGTTGAGATTAAAATTTCCCGCGTGATAGTAGAATTAACGCTATGGGGACGGCTGCAGATATTCTGAACGTCATAACCAGAGCAGATAGTTGAAAAAAATCCCTTTGCAGAATTCAAATAATTCAGTGTATTCAGTTAAATAACACAAAAATAAGTTGGCTTATCTGAATGAATGAATGAAGGGTTTATTAAAAACAAGAGCTGTAAGCTCATATGGCACTTGCATGGGTCAAGATGATTTGATTGATCAAAAGTAAGTTTCGACTTTGCGGTTGAGATGCGCACTCTAAGGGAGCTGGAACTTCATTTGTAAGCAAAACCCTTGAGGCAAAACTGCTAATGGGCTGATGGGCGTCACGAAAATGCATTTATTGCTTAAAAGTATTTTTTTTACTTTGCGGTCAAAATTGGTACTTTAAGGAATAATCGGATTTGGGAAGTAGCAATTTCTAAGCAAATGTTGTTGAGTCTCCAATATTCCAGCGAAGTTTCATCGTCCTAGCACATCTGGAAGTACCTTAACACGCGATCACCGGAATCCCAGACCCCCCCCCCCCCTCCTCCAACTCCACCCACAATAACCGGAGCCAATCCGGTTCTGTAAATGATTAATCCAGAGCATCTGTTTGTCATTCCCACGGAGTTCGATCCAGATCACACCAGTCTAAGCGGGTCAAGTATTTTCCGCCCTCCCCCCAATAATTGCCGGATTCGGTCCGGAAATGAAAAAGGTCACCAGAGAAAAGTGTCCTCTGTTTAATTATTAAATTTCACTCGAATCCGATCACCCGTTCCAAAGTTACGCATGACTCAATATTCCGGATTCCCCTCCCTCAACTCCCCCCCCCCAAGATTATCATATCGAGGATTTTTTTTATTCCAAGTCAGTTTGACCGGGTCCCTGATATGCCTTCCAAGTTTCGTCGTGAAAATCCCCCAAAAAACGGAATTCCGGGAAACCCCCTCCTCCCCCCCCCCTCAAGTGTCCGGATCCAATCAAATTATGTAAAAGATTTACATGGACCAGATGTTTGTTCTTCCCAGCAAGTTTCTCTCCGATACCATCATTCTAACCGTTTCTCGAGATTACCGGTCCACCCCCCCACCCCCCCCCCCCCCCCAGCTCCCCCGCGGTGCACGTAGCCAATCCGATTCAGCAAATGACTTACCTAGAGCATCTGTTTGTTCTTCCCACAAAGTTCCATCCCGATCCCTCCATTCTAAACAGGTCACGTATTTTCCGCCCCCCCCCCCCAATAGTTGCCGGATCCGGTCCGGATATGAAAAAAATCATCGGAGAAATGTCCTCTGTTCAATTCTTAAATTTCACTCGAATCCGATCACCCATTCCAAAATTACGCATGACTGAAAATTTCGGATTCCCCTCCCTCCACTCCCCCCACCATTATCTGATCGACAAAATTTTTATTTTGAAGTCAGTTTGATTGGGTCCCTGATATGCCTGCCAAGTTTCATCGTGAAAATCCCCAAAACCACCATCACCGGAATTCCGGGACCCCCCCCCCCCCCCATAAGTGTCCGGATCCAGTACAATGGTCTAAAGGACTTATCTAGAGCAGATGCTTGTTCTTCCCAGCAAGTTTCACTCCGATCCCTCCATTCTAACCGTTTCTTGAAATTTCCGGTCCCCCCCCCCCCCCAACTCCCCCCTGGCTACCGAATCCGGTCAAGACTTTAAACGGGGCATTACAGATATATATATGCTATTCAGTTATGAAGTTTCATTACAATCCGATCATCCGTTCGAAAGTTCCACACTTCTCAATTTCCCGGATTCCCCTGCCCTCCACCCCCCACCCCAAAATGGTCGGATCAGAAAGCTGATTATTCCTAAGTTTGTTTGGTCGGGTCTCTGATATGCCTGCAAAGTTTCATGGTCCTAGCACAACCCTCACAACCCCCACAACCTATGGTCCTAGCACCCCACTTCCCCGCATAGGGTCGGATCGGGAAACTGATTATTTCCAGGTTCGTTTGGTCGGGTCCCTGATATTCCTGCCAAGTTTCATTGTCCTAGCTCATCTCGAAGTACCCTAACTCGGAAAAAAGTGACAAAATGCCCTAAATTTTCAAGTTTCCAGCGCCCCGCACTCCCCCGCATATGGTCGGATCGGGATATTTGGGACAAAAAACTCGGACCGACCGACAGACGGAGTTGTGATCGGTATATGGCACTTGAGCCAGAGGCTGCAAGTGCCATAAAAACTGGAATCTTCAATGCCCAGAGGCGAACCTGTAAAACATCAACATCAAACATCAAAACATCAACAACAACGAAAACTTCGACAAAAATAAAGAAAAAAAAGGAAAGAAAGAAAGAAAGGAGCTTGACTTACCCGGTCTGGGACGCCGAACCAGAAAAACAACAACAACAAAAAACCCATTTTCAACCTGAATCACTACTAACTATCCAAAACAAAAAAACTAAGGAAAAAACACAACTTAAACGGCTGAGAATAACGCATCAAATTCATATACAGCAAAACAATGAACCTTTAACATGCTACGAAAATCCACTAAAGCACTACATGACCTTAACTCTGTCGATAAACCTTCCCATACTAGAGGCCCAACATGTCTAATGCTAAATCTCGATCTACTAGTTACTCAGTTAAACTTTAAGGACCATCAGCAACTTGGTGTTCTGTGTCCAAAAATTGAACATGCGTGCATTCCCCCAGGAAGGCAGCTAGCTGGACGCAATCCAGGCTAAGGAGTATTCCCGCTGCTGCCGCCGCGTCCACCCGCACGACCACAAATCCACGTTCTAATATACAAGCTCAACTTGTCTACCTCCCTATACCCTAACTGCCCGATGAAAAATTTATCTCAAAATAGTACTATGAAGTAGTACGAAAAAGTAGCATGCAGTACTAATGGTGCTACTACATGCTTCTACTTCAAGGGCTACCGTGTTACTGCATAATTCTTTGCTATTACATAGTATTACGTGCAACTTTTTCGTACTTTTTCGAGTTAGGCAAGTAGGTATGTCGGTATGGGCTTTACTTTTGATTAAAAATGAGACTGTAAAAAAATAAAATATCAAGACAAGAAATAGGTGCAGTTTCCGGTTTTCTCTAGACTTCGACCAAATTACTCGTTGATGTAGTTTTGTTTGCAGTATAGGTATACTTGTGTGTACGCCGTAGGTTGAAACTGTGCATGGCTTCCGGTAAGAAAATGCTTGAGCACCCTATCCATAAGTATATACTTCCGCCACCGTTCAGTACTGCTCGCAAACGACCTGCAAGAGCGGCCTCAGTGGTGATCCCAAAACTCCAACACGTAAAATCTGACCATGTACGGTATGAAAAGACGTTTGTACCGTCTTTCGTAGAAAATTTTAATCTCATTTAGTGTTAACTTTTATATATGACGTTGACATATCTATAAATGAGTGTCTGCATGTATATATGACGATTTCGACAAATTTGGATTTCACCACGATAATTCGAAAAGAACAAAAGCGATATCTATCTAAAAAAAAAAAAAAAAAAATTGAATGTACCAAAGCACCAGATTCCAGTGCAATACGTTTTCTTAGAGGAACCGTCGTAACTATAGCCTAATGGCAATGCAACTTGCTTCTGTAATTGCTCCGTCAATTTTTATATCCGGGGACCCTAATTTCATGTGTTACATGCTAATGCCGCTAACGACACCTGCATGATTTTCACACTTGCCACGTTTCACTACTTCCCATGTGTATCATGCTCCCGATGAGTGTTGGGGTATCATGCTATTTCTGCGTAAAACCGATTATCTGAGCGTTTCTGTGTGTTTGCTAGAAGTCAATAGGCCTCCAAAAAGACAGCCAAAGCTGTGGAGAATTTGTTAAAAGCAGTGCCTAGTTTCATAGTATTCAACTATTTTTGAATACTTCACCTTGAACAGCAAATAGTGCTACATGAACTCACTCAATTTTTACTGCGATAAAATTCAGGAACCGTAACGTAAAATTTTCGTCTAGAACTTCACACCCTTGTCCGCCATGTCTGGCCGCTTAGACATGAAACCCACACCTACTCCAGTGGTTCAGTCCGTCAGTGCACAATCAACTATAGAGCTTTCAGCAAAGAAACACCCATCACCAGTGAAATCCATCACGAAATCCAGCGATCCATTTGACATCCAACCGGATTCCTCTGGCCTGGATGATTTCTTGAGTGATGAACGTGCCATCCAAGACCATTTCGGAAGGGGACAGCCAAAGAGCCCACCTGGAGCATTATCAGAAAGGTAGGTAGCCTAAATAGATAGAAAAATGCTTGTATTAACCAGCTGTCGCGGCTTGTGCCAAATTTATTTGGTAACGTCGTAACTAATTACAAAGGTTTCGATGGGATCCCAAGGGGGGGATATTTATCGGATGTATTCATCCAGACTGCCGGGTCTTGTAGATTTTCATTCTGGATTGCCACGAGGTTTAATTGTTTTCTAATTATATATAACATTGAATTATTTTTATTTATTCTTTATAATCTTTATAAAGCTGTTTAAGTATAGTATTGCATTTGTTTTTTTCCCTTTTCTTTTTTTTTGTTCCCAGTATAATTATGCGAAGTGGTTAAATTATTAAGTCCTGCCACAAACAAATCTGTATAGATTTTCACGTGGCAGGTCTGTTATGATAATGAAATTTTTTTTGGAAAATTCCATTATATTTTAAATTTGTCTCTCTTATTCTTCATTGCATACAGTAATCATATTAATTAGCCCTATAACGAACCACTTAACCAGGTCCATTACGTAATTCCTTTTTGTCTTTAATTTCCTGGCCAAGCACAGGATACGACGGGAATACCAGTGCTAATCAAAAATTCGGAGGATATAATATATAATATAATATTGTATTTAAAGGACACCTCAATGAAGACTACGAAGTATCATCCCTATCTGTATGACTTCCGTTAACATTGCCTGCAGAAAACCCAATCCAAATACGAAATAATGTTTCCAAGCTATGATTTTTGCTCTATTTTGCATCTGTCCTTATTTCAGTACCGAACAATTTTAGAAATGAACAAATGTCTCCAATCAACCCTTCTTCTGGAATATTTTTTAACCATTTAAGCCCAAAAGAATATCTAGAAGAAATTCCACGATCCGGCCAGCGCTGTACAAGATTTCAATGAATTGCGCTTTTTGTCTTGGACGTGTGAGAAGAATGCGCTCCGTGGCCACGTCTGTAAATGCATTCTCCATGGTGTGTTCAAGTGTGGTTTCATTGTTCAGGTGTCCTTTAAAGCCTTAGGGCCATATACAACATGTTTCCAGTTCAACATGTTCTTCATTTAGGCCACAGTTATAAGTTTTATCGGATGATTTCTTCTTTCCGAAATATCCGGTTTACATCAGAAAGTGATCTTACCATTTATCTGGTAATATTGCAAAGCAGTCTTCTAATCTATAGCCTAACGAAACAAACAGCTGGGCAAATACGTTTATTAGAACTGACGGATTTCCCATTTTCGTTGGCTTCCGGGGAATCCGGCCGACCAAGCAACTTCGAAGGAAAACGAAGGAGAAAGATTGATTTTATATGTCTTCTTATCCCTGTGTTGAACTCAAAACACCTGACAAGACATAACACGAAGCCTACCGAATTTCCGTTTTTCACCGGATTCCGTCGATAGTGTCAACCAAGCAGGAAAACAAAACAGAATAATCGATTCAAGATGCCAGCTTAACCGACTATCGATACTCTAAACAGTTTGATCAAGCAGTTATAAGAACTACCAGAATTCCGGAGTTTGCCGGATTGTGGCCGAATACAACTGTGCGACAGGAAAAGCAAGTAAAGTTTCCTGTTCCAGCCTTTTTTTGCCCTATTTCGACACCATAACCTATTTCTAGGCAAAACTTTTACTTTAACAAGTTTTCCGGTTTTTGCTGGATTACGGAGGGACTACCTGTCCACCGCTCAAACAAACTTCAAATATGGATTAAGTATGTATTCTAACCCCGACATAAACTTCTTCTTTTGACATACTTGTCCGGATAGAAATTTAAGTTGAACAAGTTCGCAAGCGCTCAGACGTCGAGTGTGAAATTAAAATTTTTATCACATGTTATAAACAAACAGCGTTAGAACCAAGACATTTTAGATCACCACTAACCAAAAAATATTGAAATAACCTAATTTGAGATCATCCCAGTTTAAAAGCTTTTAATGCAAACAAACCGCATTTAGAAATCCAAAGGAGATCTTCAAACTCTTGCAAGAACGGTCTATGTTTCATACTGAATGTCTGGCTAGCCAGTACGGCACTTTAAACCTCTTTTGTATTAGCAAGGTAATAAAAGTTGTAATAAAAACAAATCGTTTTGTTGCCTGATACCCCCCTTGTCACAACTTCATTAAGAATATCATATCATTAGGATATATCATCGACCATATGAAAAAACCGTCCAGTTTCCAACTTATCATTAAGGATTAAAGTACGCCGCGTAGTCTTATTTGTTGCTGTTGCACCAAAATCATTATCTATACATATATATCCACAAGTATACAAGAGTTGGACTTGAGACATCATCATAACTAACTCACATGAAATCTTGGCTCAGTTACCCATAAACGGGAGGGGGGGGGGGGGGCGGGACCCATCAAATTGCATACTAGACCTAAATATTCTCGACTATACCAACTTTGAGTTTGATTCCAGTCACGGGCCACATTGATATTCCCAACCCGATGATCCAAAAGCACAAAGGAATTTCATCGCTATCTCCAGTTTTTGTCAAGTTAAAAATATAAAAAAATGGGCAATCTTGGCCCATTGCCCCTGAACCAAGTGGGGGTGTGGTTTGGGGCCCGTAAAAAGCAAAAAGAGACCTCAATTCTCACAAATGTACCAAGTTTCAACTTGATATCTGTTGATTCCTGTCACGGGTAACCAACTTTACTCCTGGGCAATCTGGGACCAGTTGCCCTTGAACGGGGTGGGTGGGGTAGGTGAAACTTTGAAAGTAATTTCCCAGCCCTAGGATCTACAAGTACAAGGCCTTTCATCGTCCTATCTCCAGCTAGGTCTGGTGAACAGAGGCGTTACTAGCCAAAATGTTTGGGCGGGACGAGGCATTTACCGACTGGCTGGTAATTTTTACCGACTGTTTCTGCAGAAAAAACGACTGTTTTCAGCAACAAAAAATGACAGTTTTGAAAAAAATCAACTGATTTTCACAAAAATCCACTGATTTTCAGAAAAAACGACTGTTTTGACGAAAAATCGACCAATTTTCAGAAAAACCGACTGTTTTCATGAAAAAAATCAACTGTTTTGACCAAAAATCGCGGCGCTTCGCGCCGACTCGGTTATTTTTTTTTTACCGACTGGCCGACAGCATCGGGGGGTGGATGTCCCCCCCTCCCCCACCCCACCCAGTCATGACGCCCCTGCTGGTGAAATGAACATTATTCACTGGGCAATCTGGGCCCATTTGCCCCTGAACCGGGTGGGTGTGGGGGTATGGGACCCCCAAAAGGCATAACAAGACCCCAATACCCACAAGTGTACCAAGTTTGAACTTGATACTTGCACTGGTTCACGAGTTATGAGCTCCACAAAATACGGTGAAAACCGGAAACCGGAAGTCGAAAGCTGCTACAGCGCTCGCAATAGTAGATTGTTCCAGGGAACACTACCCTAAAACCGGATTCAGCATGTCTCCTTACCCCTACATGGAACAAATTGACATACAAATCAAACTGCTTCAAGTTGTGAAGAAGTGTCAGAACGAATAGTTGTATTTGTCTTTTCAACAATTCCGACCATTCGATTTAATTAATAGTTTTGTTTCAACTCATTCACATGATCTCCATCTTTTTATATCATATTATATTTGACATTTAAAATGAAGGTATTTGCGATTGTATATGGTAGTAATATTAAGTCTTCATCAGAGCTAAGCCTTCACGCCGGTGTGAAAGGTCCGATGCAAGACAGACGCAACGCTGACTCTACGCAAGCGCAACGCAAGCGTCTTGCGTTCTCAGTGTGATCGCCGCATAAGAAACTTTAGATACAACTTTTTCTTTTACCAAATTTTCCGATTTCGGCAGGATTCCAAGCGAACTACTTGTCCGGCGAGAAAATAAGTTTCAGAGATGGATCAGCATGTATCCTTACCCTTACATTGACTTGACATATTTTGTTCGCCCCTTAATTTGGGACCCCCACCCTTAAAAATAGGGCTACGGGGCTTACCCACGAACTTGACCTGCATTCTCTCAGAAATTTCATAACAGATAACAGAAGGATCCGCGGTTTCAACAGACAATGCGTAACAGACAACACTTGGAATGTTATAGGTTGTGTTTGGAAACGTTATGCATAACAAGCATTGCCAGAAAGAGCCGAAAAACAGACAAAAAATTATCTGCTGACTTTTTTGTTTGTCGTCATGATGCCGGAAAATTCAGCAGATGCTTTTTTGGCCTACGAAACCTCACACCAAGTTTGAACAAAATACCTCAATCTCTTCGAGAAGTATCCTGCTAACAGACAGACGGACGGACGAACTTTACGAAGTCATTGGTATCCAGTCACTAACGTTTTGGGATCCCAAAAACATAACCATTACCCCTTTGTGGAAAATTTTTACCCGGTTTGGAATTATTTACAGCCTTTCTTCCAATATCTAAAACCTGTCAAATTGCCACCTTGGTCGCGGAACACCTATTTAGCCAATAACCCTAAAGTATCCGAACATGTCACCGCAGTGGAAGATTCCATGCCCGGGGCCTCGGGGCCTTAATTCCTCAGTCACGCCTAGATCACCCGCCAGGGTAGCCGGAGGTGACTCTAGCAATAATTAGTGTCAAATTTAGCTAAACGTTTGTTTCCGTGTTTTGTTGTTGTTGATGGATATTTTGTTTTCTTCTTCCTTTTTGGGATCCCAAAACATAATTGGAGGAATACCTATGACATCGCAAAAGTTGTCCGTCTGTAAGCACGATAACTCTCGAAGGGAACGAGATATTTTGATGAAACTTTGTGCGAGGACTCTTTGGTCAAGGGAAAGGTCGAGTTCGTAGATGGGCTATGTAGCTCAACATTTAGGGGTGGGGGAGGGGTTTCAAATTAAGGGGCGAACAAGTTTTCTTAAACAGCTAATGAGATAGTCGATTTAGTGGCAAGAAGACACGCTGAACGTGAATATGAAAACCATTTTATCGCCGGACAAGTAGTTCGCCCGGAATTCGGCCAAAACCAGAAAGTTTGTTAAAAGTAAAAGTTTTATCTAAAGTTGATTAAATGTTAGATTTAGGGGTAAGACATTCTGAATCCGCTTTTGAAAATCATTTTCTAGCCGGTTAAATAGTTCGGCCGGAATCCGGCTGAAACAGGAAGATTTGTTAATTTAAAGTTTTATCTGACGTAGATTAGATGTTCGGTATAGGGCTAAGGTGATACGCTGTATTTCGTTTTTGAGCTTTGGTTTTTGCCGGAATCCGTAGTTTGCCCGGAATCCGGTCGAAACCGGAGATTCGGCAGAAGTTAGGCAGAAACATTTGATCAGTTTCGTCAAAGTAGATATGACCTATAACCTAGTGGTAAATATACACATGGTGTATCCATATCTGAACTTGGTTTTCTCGGATGATTAAATATTGACCTTCTTCTGTTTCTAAATCTTAATAGTAAAAATGTTCAAGGGTTCTGGCGAAGACCAGATATCTACCTACGACCAAACCACGACCCAGACCAAATTGTCTGGATCAAATATTACATTTTTCGGATCCCATCGAAACCTTTGGTCTTGTTCTATAATACTCCACTCCTCATCTGGTCGTGTAGTTCAGTGGGTGAATAGAATGAAAGGAGGCACGGCACGGTATGGCGCAGGAGGCACGAGTAATGAAAAAAAAAGAATAGCAAGTAACAGAAGTAGACAAGTAAGTGAGACTTCGTAACTCCAGAACCTAAACGAAAGCACGTTAGAACATTGTTCCTGCCCCTCACTCCTAAGCTTGAAAGGGCCCTTTTAGGTGCCTCTTTTTAGTACTTGTGCCTCCTACACTGTATCGTGCCCAGTGTTGGGAAGTACTTCAAGCACTTGTACTTCAAGTACTGCTTAAGTACAAAATCTTAGGTACTTTTATTTTACTTAAGTACATTTTTCCTGGAGTACTTAATACTTAAGTAAAATAAATAGGTACTTGAAGCTCTCAAGTAACGGTACATTCTTAAGTACTTTCAAGTACTCTCCCAGGTACGTTCCTCTTCGATCGAATGATTTTTTTTAACAGAAAAGGATTTTTCAGAAAAGGGAATTTCAAGACTCATAAGTAGTTCGAGTTCAGGATTGGCAAAAAGTGCTAAAAGCAGATTCTCAGTACCAGCATCTCCACAAGAAGACAAATCATTAGTCTTAAGCAAGGCAGACTTCTTTGAATGTTTCTTGACCTAGAACAGTGCAGTTCGGACTAAATGGAAAAAGAAAAAAACACCCGTTGAGGAATTTCTAGAAGCCCGTAATTAGTTACTTTGGTAGACTGGTAGATGACTTTCGTCAAGCGCAAACAAGTGGCACTTTTGCACTTTTTCAGGATTGACTAACGTTCAAAGAGGGGTAGCTCTAATGTCTTTCTTGGTATATAATTCTTTGTTTAAACTGCCAAATGCCTTTATTTATATGACTTTCTTTTATTTTCTATTATACGACTGAATATCACTGAGCTAGAAATACTGCTAGTAGAGTTGTACTTAAGTAGTACTAAGTTCTGTACTTAAAACTCAAGTGCTACTTAAGTACAATTGTGGTCTAGTACTTAATACTTGATACTTAAGTACAAAATTTGGAAGTACTTAATACCAGGGACCCATAAATTTCCTGTAATGACTCGCCATTCAGGGGGCTTGTCAATAAGAGATTTCTGATGCGCTCTTGACCGAGCGTCAGATTGTTCGAGAAATACCCACGGGGATAAAATACCCGACTATCCAGATAGACAAGACTTTTCACAGCTGTTCTGCTGAACTAGGAATATTTCTCTGTAATGGAAGAGTTTCCTGGATCTTTTGTCCTAGCTTAGGTACCTGGTGACATGCTGAATAGTCCCAATAAATTTTGTCTATCTGAGCAAGAACGCCGATTCGACCCAAGCGGAATTTTTGGAAACTAGGTGAGGCTCGGGCAACATTGCAATATTGAAGCATAGGAAATGACAAGCCCCCTGAATGGCGAGTCATTACAGGAAATTTATGGGTCCCTGTTAATACTTAAGTACAAATTTGAAGTACTTGTTACAACACTGGTCGTGCCGTGCCGTGCCTCTTTTTAGTCGATCCCAAACTTAACGGGTCATAACTCTTGACCTACGTTTCGTTGTGTCAAGTGACAAAAGAAGGGATAAAACGGGAACACCGGATTGGTTACAGTTTTCAACTGCTCCTCCCGAAGGAGTCTTTTCGCCATAGCGATTCGCCATAGCCTCGTGTCTTTTCGCCATACCAGTTATTCAGAGGAAAAGGTTTAAAACATTCTGTGTTGAGTTTACTTATAGCGTTGCCACATGTCGCACGATAGTGTGAATTGTCACTCTATTTTGTTTTTGTCACTCTTGTCCTACGTAGGACATAAAAATCACTCTATTTCAGAAATTGACCAGTTGTGTAATTTTTGCAGCAGGGATTCCGACCAGAAGTGACTATTTTCATGAAAGTAATATTAAAATATCTCATTTCTATAGAGGCGATTCCGACCTAAAGTGGAAATTTCATGAAAATAAACTTCACTCCCAATTCACTCTCTGTTTTGGGCCAAAAGTCGCTCTCCAGATATTCGCCATACCAGTTATTCAGAGGAAAAGGTTTAAAACATTCTGTGTCGAGTTCACTTACAGCGTTGCCACATGTCGCACGATAGTGTGAATTGTCACTCTATTTTGTTTTTGTCACTCTTGTCCTACGTAGGACATAAAAATCACTCTATTTCAGAAATTGACCAGCTGTGTAATTTTTGCAGCAGGGATTCCGACCAGAAGTGACTATTTCAAGTTTTTTTCATGAAAGTAAAATTAAGATATGTCATTTCTATAGAGGCGATTCCGACCTAAAGTGGAAATTTCATGAAAATAAACTTCACTCCCAATTCACTCTCTGTTTTGGGCCAAAAGTCGCTCTCCAAATATTTTTGATGTGGCAATCCTGATCACTTATCGAAACCACAAGGTGCTAATCGTTGTAAGACGGTATATCGCTGCGGGAGCGTCACGTTGATCATTATGACATCGTTATGACGACTTTACTGGGCCAAAAGTCGATATTGCTTTGAGTGTATACACCGGTCATAAATCATGTGAAGATCATGTAAACGCGTAACGTTCCGCTTTGACTAATCGTTAGGAACCGTGCCAGGGCTTTGCTCTGGTCGTTCACTTGCAGTAGAAGTATCAACAGTAGGCGTATGCTTATTTGACCACTTCTCTCTCTCTCTCAATGTTTCAATATCTTGGTTCTGTTTCTTACGTATACGACCGTCGAATGGAAAGAAGAAATAACAAATATGACATCCATTTAACAGCCAACTTTTTCAGCTTTCTTCTGGCACAAATTTTATGTTGAAATTTTAGAAGTTTGGGATCGCAAACGTTAACGACGGGATATCTGTGACTTCGTAAAGCATGATTACTCTCGAAGGAGTTGATATACGGTACTTGGTTTGAACTTGGTGTGAGGATCCTTTGGGTCAAACTGACACAAACTGCAGGCAAGGGTGGCCCGAGGGGGTGGAGGTGATTCACCCACCCCTGCCTTTTGCTAAGTCGTATCAGTCGTTTATTTTGGCCTCGCCGAGGCCCCAAGGGCACTCATTTTAGTGAAAGAAGAAATCAACCTGTTTTCCTCGTTTTGTTTCTAAGTAGGCTAAGCGTGTCTTGAACTTGAAAACTACTTTTTCTTTTGCTATAAATTCGGAACAAATCTACTTTGTATCTACTTTATTTTCGATCGCCACTGTTTTGTCACTTTTTCGACGGACAGATTTGTTATTTCATAGCTATTTGTTACTTTTCACTGGGATCGCAAAAAGACGCTCGGCTCCTCGGCGTTGGACTGTTATCTGTTAAAACCGCGCATCCTCGTGCTATCTGTTATGACACTCCTGACAGTGTAGGACAGGCCCGTATCCAGGAATTTATTTCGGGGGGGGGGGGGGGGGGGTTGCCTGCGGGTCGGACAAAAAAGTACATAAAAGACATAGATCAGAGGGAAAAGCCTATAAAAACGATTATTTTTGCATGTTTCGGGGGGGGGGGGGGGTTCAACCCCCTACCCCCCCCCCCTCCCCTGGATACGGCCTTGGTGTAGGATATCCACAGGAAATCGAAGAGGAACACTTTATTGAGTAGTTTACTGTAGCCTACTTGACAATCCTACAGACACTCTCCCGTCTTTCCAGTGATGACGATTCACCTCGAAAACCCATCGTCATGAGCTTCAAAGACGATCTCGACGATGACGATTTCGCCGCCCCACCAACCATAACGCGTCACTCCGCCCAGTCGTCGGAAAGCGACTTGGAGCTGCCAATCACGAGTCAAACTAACCAACAAATCAGAACTACTCCCTCCCCTGTGATAGTCGCTGATTCGTGGAGGGATTCCGTTAAGGTATCTGATAACCTGTCGAACTGCTTCGTAGTGGGAGCAGAGCAGAGCTCAACGTCTCTTGATTTGAGCTTTAGGACTGACCCAGATGGGACCGAAGCGAGCGCTGGGAGGCTAAGCCTTGCTGTGGATGCTGTGAAGTGCTACGATGAGTTTGGGGATGAAGTTGACCAGGTGGCAACGCAGTCAAAGTAAGTGTAAGAGCGCTCCGGGAGATGACGCCTTCGAAAATGATGGTTTGCCCGCAAAGGCGCGGCAAAAATAAAATAAACAAGAGCTGAAAGCTCATATGGCACTTGCAAGGCTGGGTCAGAGGATTAAAGTAGGAATTCGTGGATTTGTTCTGATCATTTGTAAGCAAAACCCTTGAGATAAGAATAGTCATGGGTCCTTGGAATCACGAGAATGTATTGTTCCTAAAAACTATTTTATTTGTGTCTTTGGCCGTGATGATGCGCACTTTAAGGGCGCTAGAGATTCAACAGCAACGAACAATCTTGAAGAACAAATGATAATAAGCTCATTGGAATCATGAAAATGTATAGTTTGCTCAAAATTATTGTTTTGGGGTAAGAAGAGAGGCTGAGTCTGTATATGGATGTCCGGCAATGAGATATTTTGGTATCTTGGATTCATTGGGTCAAGGGTAAGGTCAAGTTCGTAGATGGGCTTTGTATAGCTTTACATTTAGGGGTGGGGGAGGTGGTTTAAAATTAAGGGGCAAAAAAAAATATTTTTAAAAGGTAATGAGATTTAGGGGTAAAGAAACATGCTGAATCCGAATATGAAAACTATTTTCTTCCCGGACAAGTAGTTCACCCGTAATCCAGCGAAAACCGGAAACAAAATTTGTCGACCAATTTTTGGCTACAAGATGTTTGGGATCCCATCGAAACCTTAGGTCTTGTTCGGTTAAGATGCGCCAAACTTTCAAGGTTGGGTCAGAGGATGGAAGTGGTCTTCAAATGTTTTTTCTTCACTTTTCGGTTAAGATGCGCACTTTAAGGGTGCTAAAAATTAGTTTCTAAGCAAAACCCTTGAGGCAAAAAGGATCATGTGCTCATGAAGATCGTGAAAAAGTAAATTTTGCTTATAAGTATGTTTTGCACTTTGCGGTTAAGATGAGTTCCTTAAGGGATGGTCGGATCGGAGAAGTGACGATCTCTAACCCAATGATGTCAAGTTTCTAATGCTCCAGCAAATCGTCCTAGCACATCTGGAAGTACCTTACTCACGATCACCGGAATTCCGGACACCCCCTACAGCCCCCCCCCCCCCCCCCTGATAACCCAATCCGGTCCGATTCTGTCACTGATGCACCTAGGACTTCTGCCTGTACTTCCCACCAAGTTTCATCTTTATCGCTCCACTCTATGCGTGTCACAAGATTTCCGGTTCTCCCCTCCCCCCAGTTCATCGGATCCGGTCCTGAATTTGATGGACATCTAAGACATGAGGTCTTTCATGATATCAAGTTTCATTAACCCTTCGAAAGTTATGCATGCCACTAATTTCCGGATTCCGCCGTCTCCCCCTCCCCCCCCCCCACGATGGTCGGATCAGGCAAGTGACTGTTTCCACGTTAATCTAGTCGGGTCCCTGATATGCCTGCCAAGTTTTATCGTCCTAGCCCACCTGGAATTGCATTAACTACGGATTGACGGAATTCCAGACCCCCTCCAACTACCCCCACAGTGGCCGAATCCGATCCAGTTCTGTCACTGATGTATGACTAGCCCTAGAGCTTGTGCTTGTTTTTCCCACCAAGTTTCATCCCGATCGCTCCACTCCGAGAGTTTCACACGATTTCCGATTTCCCCCTCCGACCCCCCCCCCCCCGATTCATGGGATCCTGTCCGGACTTGAAATGAGACATGACACGAGGTCTTTCCAGATATCAAGTTTCATTAAGGTCCGATCACCCGTTCGAAACTTATGTATGCCCCTATTTTCCGGATTTCGCCACCTCCCCTCCCCCCAAGATGGTCCGATCGGGCAAGTGACTAATGTCCAAGTTAGGTTGGTCGGGTCTCTAATATGCCTGCCAAGTTTGATCGTCCTAGCACATCTGGAAGTACCCTAACTCGAGAAGAGTGGACCGACAGACCGACCGACCGAAAAATGATCGGCATAGGGCATTTGAGTGGAGCTGCAAGTGCCATAAAAATCATCTCTTTAAAGTTTAACTTTAAAACTTTTTTAAAAAGCCAACCTAGTTTTGCTCATTTAGTTGAAAGCACTCGAATATTTGGATTGTGTTTAGGGACTTGTTTTTTTTGTGTTTTTTTCCATTATACACCGTAAAAAAAATCTTGCAGTATTTGCTACTAGGATTAATCTTGTCTCTAAAAAGATAATCTTATCTCTAATTCGGATTAATCTTATCTCAGTAGAGATAAGATTAATCCCAGTATCAAATGCTGCAGTTAACTTTAATCCTTACTCTGAGAAACTTTCTACAGTGTATGCTCTACGATGACATTCAGAATATCTACGCCGCACAACACAAAGTTCTACTATGACGCGGAAAATTGATTTCAACACAAAAGCGGCTTTTAAGTGGCCAGTGGTGGCCTTTTCGTAAATCCTTTCGTCAAGCATACACACAGGTACAAGCGCGTGAGGTACCACAAACCCTACAGGGAACGTCCACTATTTGAAAATCGATCATTTGTTAATAGCGGAGCAACGAAGGAACGCATTTTCGTCGGGTCTTCAAGCCTCTAAGTGAGGGGTAACTAGATTGTCCTGTCTCAGCCCTTTTCGGTAAACTTTAAAGGAGTTAATTGTAAAGCGTTCTTGCATTTGCAGTATCTAGATTACCCACATTCATGACGCTAGTTCAAACCAGGACTTGGTACGACCTTGCATGACCTAGCGAAGTGATTGGGAAGTTTGTAGCTGGGAGCTCTGAGAGTATCTCCCAGCATAAAATCGACGATGCAGAAAAATATCCAACTGGTCTATGAGCAAATTATCAAAGAGCGAAATATTTGGCAGTCTTTATTTCTTTTAATAATTTATTTTGAGGTTGCTTTATCATTAACTGCTTAAATATCCGCCACATTTTCAAGTAAAAAGGCGTGCCAGTTAGGGTCAGTGATCGCGTCGGCTCAGGTGTTCGATTTCTTTGATTATCAGTAGTACCGATGCAGATAGATATTCTGAATGTATGGTTACACTGTCTCTAAACGTGAAGTGAGCTTGGTGTGTAGGAGGTTTATATAAGCAACATATCTATATTCTATCGTCTAGTTTTGCTAACAGTAGTAAAAATTTATGTTCAATTAGGTATACAACGCTAGATGGAACCAGTGACGTTGATGAAAGTGGTGAAAAGAGCAAAAAGAAGAAGAAGAAGCAGAAAAAGGAAAAGAAAAGCCGGGATACCTTTGACTCTGATGATCAGGTTAGTGAAATATCCACTCAACGGTGGACTTTGCTCTTGTGTGCATGCCAGTGCACCAAGAACCGTAGTTGGGGGGGGGGGGGGGGATTTACGAATGTTCTACATTTTTCAGGACCAAGTGCTATTTTACAAGATTTTCTTTTTCAGTGTATGGCCGATGTTGTGATCGGCTAGTGGTTAGTGCTGTGCCACGGTTTGTTTTTCAGTCGGCACTCTCGTTGCATCCCTTTGGTTATGACTATAGTATAGAAACAACTAAAATAAAGTAGAAGAACAATTAAAATAGGTGGTGTATCTTGATTCATCCATGCTTACGTTCCATTTTACGGTAACAGGCTCGGTCGGTAACTCGAATGCGAAGAAAATCTACAGAAAGGTGAAAGGGTGTTGCTACCCGGATGACCCAGCGTCATGATAAAGTAGAAGAATCCATAGGCAGGGTACGACGTAGATCAGTTCTTGAACTCTGCGGTCTTTCATACTGCTGAATGTTCACTTCGACGGCGTTAGCCGAATGTTCACTTCGGTGTGGAGAATCCGCTAACCAAAAGATACAGTTGTGCATGGAAGATGATATCTTGCTCATGGACAGCAGAATAACACTAGAGCAGTGGTTCCCAACTGGAGGTACGCGTACCCAAATGGGTACGTGAGACCCTCGTAAGGGGTACGCGAAGGTCCCAAATCTCTGAATTCGAAAATGTCTGCTTTCGCCAAGAAATTAGAGTTTTGGGCTTACGAAGTTTCAAATAAACAGCGCAAGTGTCTTTTTGATCCTTGACCAGTTTATGGACGAGAATGAAATTGACAGCCTTGCAGCCTCAAGTACACATTAATTGCTTACCATTTATGACAATAAATGACGCCTTTTTGCTGTTCCGATCTGGACAGCTCTTAGTAAAATAATATAACAATGATTCTTCAAAAACGGGTACGCAACCATTTTGAACCTTAATTAGGGTACGCGATACGGAAATGGTTGGGAACCACTGCACTAGAGAGTAGCGCCAAGACCTATGCTCTCCATGCTTTGCAAACGGAACATGCTCGTAGCGGCGTCCACTATGCTTGCGGCATTTAAAGCAAGACAAACTTGCAGGCTTAGAAATTTCTAGCAAAGCAAAGGTGCGGCCTGCACACACTAAGGAAACAATGGAGGCTGTATAATTTTTGTTGCAATGTTAATAATATGAAGCTTTCGGAGCCAGCGCTAGTGAACGACTGAATGGGTTTCAGTAGGGATGTTCTCTATCGCTAGTGTTGATAGTATCGCTGCGATTCGAGTGTGTCAATTTTTTCAAGTCTTGGCGCTACTCCCTAGTGTTATTTTGCTCTGCTCATAAATCGTGAGAGACTGGGGTAAAGTGAGTCGGGTGCCTCGGAGTTAGGCGAACTGATCCTTGGGTGGCTGATACCAGGTTACGTTAACATAGGATTTTATTCATACTTTATCTACTGGGATGTCTTTGCTGATGAAATCTAAGACAGAGTTCTGTGATAACTGTACAAATAATTTCACAGAGTTCTGTGATGGGAAAAGCGAAGGATTATATAATTGCTGGGTGAAAGCTTCTGCGCTTTTCCAGGGAATTGGTAAATTGTAAATAGACACAGAATTCAGAATTGTAAAATAGTCACAGATTTGTACATATACACTTTTAACACGCACATTTTAATATTCGTTATTTTATTTGAATTTGTTTGTCGTTTCAATCCGCATCGTTCTTCTGGTTTTTAGTTACAAATCGTTGTAAGTTTTGTTGGTTCCGCATCACTTTTCTGTTGGTGTTGTGTTGGATTTTATGATTTGCAACCGAAATATCCGAATTTATATTTATCCCTCGCACATCATCCTAGAGGGATAATTAGCTGATCAAGAAAAAAACCCGTAAATCACTGTCTTTTATTTCTTTCGCAATGAATTGTCAGCTTGGCTTCAAACCTTATAAGGGGGTGTACGCCAGGGTGAAACCAGTCGAGACAGGCTTGTAGTTTCTGAGACACTCCGCAGAGTTTCAAAGGATATTAGGGTTTCGAATATTGGGGTGACAGCCGTATCCATTGCGACCTGCGCGTTGCTCTTGTAAATAAAGGTCATGATTTCTAGGCTCAACCGAGTGAACGACGTAAACATCGCAAGAGCAAAGGAGAAAGTGCTAAACCAGCAGTAACCCGACTGGCCGACTATGAAGAGCTATAGTTCCCATTTTCCTCGCCAGATGTCCGTAAGGGCGGGAAATAACTTATCCTTGCGGGAGTGCTATGTGTTTGTGTTTGCTTAAGTTCAAAACTTAAACGTCTGTTCCTCTAAGCTAGAGGCCATAATTGTTCCTTCAACCCAAGCTGACTGCGAATCATTTGATTGTGCTTAATCGAAAATCAGCTTTCCTGTCTTGTGATCTTACAGCCCTTCTTGGCAAGGATTCTCCTCAGGCCCTAGCTAGCAAAACGAACCTGGATCTAGACAAACGTGGATCACTAGAGGCGTATTCTCGCCGTTCCCAGAGGACTTCTCGGGGAATCGAAGGGAACGGCGAGAATAGGGGGAGTCACTACACGCGAACTCCGCGTACAGAAACAGCGATAACATGGGGAATGCTTCCAAAATGGATTTTGTTCGGAAAAAGAAATAATTAGTTGACGAAATTAATCCGGATCCACTTTATTTTTGGTTTTGTTTATTCTGATTTTTTTTAATTAATTTTACATTGCATCAACACCAGCAAAAATTATTTCCCCTCCGAATCGGAAAGGGAGTCCTTTTGATGATGGTGGTTATAATCCGAGCATTCCTCGTCCGTGGGGACTCGCGAGAATACGGGGAGTGAGTCCCGGGACAAACAAACCCGGGGACTGCTTAAGTAGAGTCCTCGGGGAACGGCGAGAATACACGTTAGAGCTATTGCCTAAAGAGAACCATTGCCAAGAAGGGTTGAAGTATCGTGAATGAATAACAGCTGACTAATCCATTTAGCGCATTCAAGAAGAGGCTTATGAAGAGCGTGTTCCACCCTTCTAACAATAGTAACTATTAGTTACTACGAAACAACCTCGCGAATAGTTACTACGCTGACCGTTTCAACCTTCTCGAAATAGTAACTAATTTGTAACTATTTGCTTACCGTGCTCGAGAGCGTGGTACCTACGCATCTCTGTAACGTGACTGGTCGGATTTGCCCCCAGCATAATATTCTGCTGGAAAATAGAAAAATCGTTCCAGCCTTGACGGTAAAAAGCCAGACTTGGTGACGTCATGCGTAGTAACTACGGTAAGTAGGGTGGAACACGCTTGAAATGAAAGGGCACAGAGGGATTTCCTCTCGAAATTAACGCCACTTTCAACGATCTAGCTAGCCAAAGTTCCTGGGGTAAGCTCGAAAAGAAGACCGGTCCAGTCAACTTTGGCTTTCTAGACTTCTAATCTGTGAAGTTAAATATTCCTTGAGCCCATGATGACTTTGGAACATATATACAAATAATGCATAAAACGGATACGTCAGCTACGATGCTTTGACAGCGGCAGGGTCCTCGTCAATCTTCAGGGTCAACGTCGGGGAAGAAACAAACCTGCAATAATCTTTCCTTTGCCTTGCCAAGAAGGGCCGAAATATCGCTGCCAAAGCATCGTAGCTGAAGTATCCGTCTTATGCATTATTTCAGTATAATATGTTAAGTGAATCTTCTATAAAAGGAACTGGTGGAGGACGGAGCTGTGAGTTTATTTATCAACCGCCGCGTATGGACAAAGATATGTGCTATTTTCGTGAGATGTGAATTGCTATTTTTATGGTTTATATTTTTGTGTGTCCTTGCTGTTTGGACGAGGATCAAATCCTTTTTGTTATGTTTTCTGATGATGGAGTGAAGTAAAAAAGCTGATTCGGCGAGCAGAAAGAGTCTAAGTGTGTGATTTTGGTGTAAAGCTGGATGGGTACCATCTCTCCACAGTTTGTCACGTGTTCCATCATCCTAGATTCACGGGACCTCAACCATATCGGACTGGTGATTCGTACAACCGGTGAGTCGTATATCAGAAGATCTGTATACGATGATTTACCCACTGGCAGAATAAGCAATTTTGTTTTTGATTGATTTATTGATTTATTGCTGTTCTACTTACAAATAAACATTCGTAAAAAAAGTCCTATTCATCCTCTAAAGTGGAAACGGCCACCAAGCAAGGAGAAAAAATACTAACAATCAAACTATAACTATAACAAATATCCCATTACACCAAACAATTAAGCCAAACAACTTCTTCGGCCAATCATTATTTTTATGACCCCTCAATATTCCTTCAGCCCAAGCTGACTGTGAATCATATTTGACAAGAGAACTTTTTCCACAAGTTATTTTTTTTTTCAGTTTGAACGGCCTGAGCCAGAAGAGGACCCTTGCCAAGAAGGGCCGAAAATAGCTCTACACTGTCAGAAGTTTCATAACACATTGCGCATAACACTTTCAAGAATAACACCTTTTCACTTAGAAATAAAGTGTTATGACCAATTAAGTTTACACTATTTCATGCCTAGATCTCCAACAACACCTTCAATTGGTAAAAGTACTAACGGGAACGAAAGAAACGTAACATATAACATCCCAAAGTGTTATCTGTTGAAACAGCGCATCCTGCTGTTGTCGTTATGTAACTTCTGACAGTGTAGTATTTTTACCTATTGAAGGTGTTGTTGGAGATCTGGGCACGAAATAGTATAAACTTAATTGGTCATAACACTTTTTTTCTAAGTGAAAAGGTGTTATTCTTGTAAGTGTTCTGCGCAATCTGTTATGAAACTTCTGACAGTGTAATAAAATTCAGGTGACGTATCCGTTTGCACTGTCATTTATGACCCCCTCCCTGAAACAAAACTGTTACTCAATACTTCAAACTTTGACTTTGATTCTTTGTTGCCGACAAGTTGAATTGACCTATTTTGACTTAAGCTTCTGAGGGGGGTGGGGGCAACTTCCAGTGTAGAAGGGAAAATTCTTGGTGTTCCGTCGGCTGTTCACTGAGCGTCCGAGGGGTCGTGGCCGCTCTCAACCAGCTCTAGGACGTCGCGTTTGTCTGTGGCGTGGTCTGACTTTTATGTCCATACCAGATTCAGTGACGTCTGTACGTAATTTGGTTCGTTAGTTTGGATCTTACCCACTCTTACGTTTCAACCTGAGCCTCGTTTCTGTTGCATGCTGCAGGTCCACTTCTCGGCCGATTCCGGACTGATTCTTTCTACATCCGTTTTTGCACTGCAGCGCTTCCGAGGAAGACGGCAGCGCTTCTCGAGAATCACGGACTTGCTCACCGACCAAGTCCGTGCTTCCCTGCAAGATGCTGCAGCGCTGCCGCTTCAACCAAGAAGAAAGTGAATCCAAAAACGCAAATTGTGCAAAAGCAAAGAAGTGCTGCAGCAGCGATGCGGCAGCGCTATTGCAACAAAAACGAGGCTCTGGTCACACCTTGGACGAATCTGTCCGTCTGTCTGTCTGTCTGTGAGCACGATAACTCTCGAAGGGAATGAGATATTTTGATGAAACTTGGTGTGAGGATTCATTGAGTCAAGGGTAAGGTCAGGTTCGTAGATGGGCTATGTAGCTCTACATTTAGGGTTGGGGGAGGGGGTGTAAATTAAGGGACAAACAAAATATCTTTAAACAGCTAATATGATAGTCGATTATGGGGTAAGAAGGCATGCTGAGCACGATAGCGAAAACCATTTTCTCGCTGGACAAGTAGTTCGTCCGGAATCTGGCAAAAACCGGAAAGTTGGTTAGAAGTAAAAGTTTTATTTGAAGTTGATTAAATGGTCGATTTACGGGTAAGAAGACATGCTGAACACGATGGTGAAAACCATTTTTTCGCTGAACAAGTAGTTCGTCCGGAATCCGGTGAAACCCGGAAAGTTGGTTAAAAGTAAAAGTTTCATCTGAAGTTGATTAAATGTTCGATTTACGGGTAAAAAGACATGCTGAGTACGATGGTGAAAACCATTTTCTCGTCGGACAACTAGTTCGCCCGGAATCCGGCCAAAACCGGAAAATTTGTTTAAAGCGAAAGTTCGATTTGATGACAGATTAAGGGGTAAGAAGCAGGGGCGTCGCAAGGGGAGGTGCGGGGGTGCAGCACCCCTCCCCCACCTTTTTGAGATTCGGTAACATTTTGGGCCGGAGGGCCAAAATTTTACTAAAATTGTTCTGTATTTTTTTGATAGCAGAACTGTTTGACATATTTACGGGGATTCGGTAGTCATACGGAATCCTAAATAGGCTATAGGTACAAATCTCTTCGGTATAATGATCGGGATTCGGTATAATTGCCAGTATTCGGTAGTCATCACGAATGTGGTGAGAGAATTTACTGAAATCATTTGGTAATTTTTCGATGCCGGAACTATTCGGTATATTTATGGAGATTCCGTAGTTACACAGAATCGCGAATAAGCTATTGGTTCAAAATTATTCGGTATCATGATTGGGATTCGGTAATTTATTCAGCATAATTTATAGGATTAGGAAGTTAACCACGAGTCCCGACTCGTTTCGACGAAAGTATACCGAATATGAATATTGTTCGGTAGTCTTTCGATAACAAAACAATTCGGTATAATAACCGGGATAAGGTAGTTATACAGAATCCCGAACATGCTATCGGTCTAAACTTATTCGGTATAATAACTGGGATTCGGGAATTTTCGTTACAATTGCCAGGATTTGGAAGTTATCACGAACCTCGAAACTCAGAAGAGGTCGAGTGAAGCACTGGACGCAGACAAAAGGGATGATCTATGATATCATCGATAGTCCTTACTTTTATTTTGGATCCCAAAAAGAATATATGATCATAAATATTTCTAAAATTCCGCCTGCAGCACTTTTCGTAATATTCTCTGTTTTGTGGATGGGCGCGTCATTTGACGGGGGATTTAAGCCAGATTTAGGATTGAGATTTCGAAACATTAAAAGCTAGAATTTGGATGGAAATTAAATTCGGCAGGAAAAAGCAAACAAAAATTTCGCCTGCGGCGCTCGCTTTATGTGTTTATGGGTAGTATATTGACTAGACTACAATATTGATGCTGCTGCTGCTGGAATATCGCTCCATCCGGATTCTGGAACTTCTTAGAGTCTCGGTATTTAATCAACGCTAAATGATAGAATTTGTAAGAGAAGCAGTTAAATTTTAGCCTACAGAAAAAAATGGATTTCGAGAATTTTCGCCTGCGGCGCTCGATTTAATTTTCTATTGGCTAGAATAGATAGAAGCTGCCCGGCAATATATTTTCCATGTCGGCTTCGCCAAAACGCCGCCTAATAGTTGGCTTATCGTCTTTCATGCTGCCCTTTATTGTTACTCTTCCTACGTACTCGTTTCTGTTCCATAGTTTAAAGCTCGAATTCTTAGTTCTAGAATTCGGTAAAATTTTTGAAAGTTTCGGTAAAATTTTGGCTCTGCACCCCCCACCGAAAATGCACTTGCGACGCCCCTGGTAAGAAGAGAGACTGAGTCTGTATATGGATGTCCGGCAATGAGATATTTTGGTATCTTGGATTCATTGGGTCAAGGGTAAGGTCAAGTTCGTAGATGGGCTTTGTAGCTTTACATTTAGGGGTGGGGGAGGTGGTTTAAAATTAAGGGGCAAAAAAAAATATTTTTAAAGGTAATGAGATAGTTGATTTAGGGGTAAAGAGACATGCTGAATCCGAATATGAAAACTATTTTCTTCCCGGACAAGTAGTTCACCCGTAATCCGGCGAAAACCGGAAACAAAATTTGTCGACCAATTTTTGGCTATAAGATGTTTGGGATCCCATGAAATTCAAGATATATTACCACCATCAGCACTCATAGGTAAACAAAACTAGCTGAAGTCAGTGACTGTCGTCTGTGATTGGTCCAAAGTTACACTCAAAATGGCGGAGATGGATTTTTCCATCTCGTCTATTTCACGTTTTCAGCGTCTTTTCTTCCCAATTTCGACCGTGAGTCGGTATTATTACCAGATGTGACTATAGTGGGGCCCGGCTATTAGGCGTCTCCAGCCGTGTGCGGTTGGGTTCGAAACGCGGACGACCGCCACTAGCGTGGTGACTTGTAGGTGAAGCACCACTCCCATGACGAATATTCACAAATCGTTGATTCGTTTACCAGAGGTTCGTAGTTTCGTCGACACATATAAGCAGTATAAGGGCTGAGGTCGAGTGAGAATAAAATAACGGTTTATTAATGACTTGTACAATAGAGTAGATAGAATGGAATAGAATAGATAGCTTGGTTGACCAAAGCCTTAAAGTCCAAGAATGGATAATCATAATAAGAAGAAGAAGAATCCAGCAATCTAAGAATTTTCTATACTTGCAGGAATTTTCATAATTAAGTTAATATTCTACGAACAAAGATTAAAGCAGGTGCACTTGGCGTCGGTAGTTCATATTCTCGTTGTCGCCAATTCGTTTTCCAGTCAACTATCTCGTCTGTCTGTTATCTTTATATATCCGAAAGTTGAAAACTGGTTGATCGTCCGGTCACCGAAAACACCGGGACGACAAACAAGGCCGTATCCAGGGGGGGGGGTAGGGGGTTGACCCCCCCCCCCCCCCCCTCCCCCCGAAACATACAAAAATAACCGTTTTTGTAGTCTTTTCCCTCTGATCTATGACTTTTTTGTACTTTTTTGTCCAACCCGCAGGCAACCCCTCCCCCCCCCCAAAGATCACCTCCCCCCCCCCCCCCGAAATAAATTCCTGGATACGGGCCTGACGACAAACCTTCTCTATTGGGATGGGAGTTTCATATTTTCTTGGTACTGACGGAACTCCTCGTCTCTTTTACCGATGATTGATTTGTTCTGCTACCTTGTGTAATATCAATCAACTGTTGAACATTGGCTGATCGAAGGCTCCTAAACCTTAGTTTTCGGATTTATGAGAGTTTCGTATTCGTTGGTGCCGACTGTTGATATACTCGTCTACTCTTGTACCGACAATTCATTTTCCATTCAACTATCTTAATTATCGTCAATCAACTATTATATAATATCCGAAAAATATTGGTTGATCGAACGCTCCTGAACCTTCTCTTCGCGGATATAGGAGAGTTTCGTATTTCTTGGTACTGACGGTTGATATACTCGTCGACTCCTGTACTGACAATTCATTTCCCCTTCAACTATCTTGTTCGTCGTCACTAGTCAGTCATGTGTAGAATATCCGAAAGTTGAATATTGGTACATCATTCGCTTCCGAACCTTCTCTCTTGATACCAAAGTAAGCTTCGTATTACCATGGTAAACATTATTGATATTATACTCGTTGACTCTTGTACCGACAGTCCATTTTCCATTCAACTTACTTGTTTATCCGTCTCTCAGCTGTTGAGTATCCGAAAGCTGATATTATACTGTCAGAAGCTTCGTTACATTTTAACACATGCTTGCGCATCCCTGTGTTAACGGTATGAGAATATAACTTTTCTCGAACAGTTATGCAATGTATACCATCCTATGACCCACGGTCAGTTATCTTACGATAACTTTCACACAGAAAGTTAGCGGTACATACGAGAGGATGATATAAACTCATGTCAGCCTCCGGAGACGATGATATGAAGTCATAGCAGCCTCCAGAGAGGATGATATGAAGTCATATCAACCTTCAGAGGTTTTGTGCATGGTTAATTGTCCATGGTTCTGTCCGAAAAAGTTAAAACAGTTAACACTCCTCCATCTCGGTTGATATCGAAATAACAACCTCGATAGCCATTTAGAAATGTCAAACTCGCTGCGCTCGATGGGTATTTTTCATAACCTACCTCGCCTTCGGCTCGGATAGTCTATTTTCAATGACGTCTCGGTGTTATTTTCCGATATCAACCTCGATGTCGGAAGTTAACTTCAATATCTGTCATGACCCTATTGAATGTTGTTTTTTCGAGAATAACATGTAAAAGAGTCATCACAGAAATTTTTTTTCGAAACATAATACTTAAATGTAAAGATGATTTCGTAAACCACATTGGCCTGACATATCACAAAAAATCAACGAAGAAACGAACGAAAATGGTATCGCTGAATTCGCAGGTATTCGCAGGTATTGGTGAGTGGCTCGCTGTCTTTATTTTAGGCTTTCAATTCTTCCAATTTTCGGTTTATTGTTGGTTTTCTGCATTGGTTTGGTTTTCTTGGCTGTTGATCTTCATCCTCGTTTTGGCATTTTTCCTCGAAATTTTCTGTCTGCGCTGAAGACGGGAGGCGGTTGTTCTCCCGAAATATTCGCATTTTATTTCCGTATATTCGTTGGCCTTTACAAACACCATTTTCGTTGGTTTCTTCGTTGATTTTTTTGTAAATGTAAAAAGTCATACGGAAATATTCTTGGCATCTAACGTAACATTTAACACAAGAGCGCGCAATCATGTGTTATCTGCTATTGAACTTCTGACAGTGTGGTTGATCGAACGCTCCTAAACCTTCTCTTTCGGGATATAAGGGAGTTATTTCCTTAGTGCCGACTGTTGATATACCCGTCGACTCTTGTACCGGCAATCCGTTGACCGTTCATCTATCTTGTTTATAGTCAGTCAACAGCTGAATATCCGAATATACTGGTTGATCGAACACTCCTAACCGTTCTCCCTTGGGTTCTAAAAGCATTTGACAGTGCAAAACGGATACGACAGCTACATTTTTTAAAGTTATATTTCAGCCCTTCTTGGCAAGGGTCCTCTTCAGGCTCAAGCTAGAAAATAAACTTGTGGAAAAACAACTAAAGGTTAAAAAAAATCAAATGAACTTGTGCAAAAACAACTAAAGGTTCTTTAGTTGTTTTTCCACAAGTTCATTTTCCTAGCTTGAGCAGATTGAGCCTGTAGAGGACCCTTGCCAAGAAGGTCCGAAATATAGCTCTTATAAAATGTAGCTTTCGTAATTCGTTTTGCATTGTCAAATATGATTCGCAGTCTGCTTGGGCTGAAGTAATGTTGATCTAAGAGAATTTTCTTGGTGTCGACTCTTTTATCGATAATTAATTTTCCGTTCAACTATCTTCTTTATTATCCATCATCTGTTGAATTTCTGAAAAATGAATGCTGGTTGATCGAGCGCTCTTCGACAACCCCAGGACGACAAACCTACCTTGGGATTAAGGGAGTTTCATATTTCCTTGGCATGATATACGTGTCCACTTATTACTGGCGACTTGTTTCCAATCTACTGTCTCGCTTAAGGTCTGTCTATCAGCTGCTGCATTTCCGAAGTTGAATATTGGTTGATTGAACGTTGTTCGAAAACGGAGGGACAACAAACCTTCCCGCTTGGGATTTAGAGTTTCATATTCCAACTCCAGAGCCTTGCTAATGGAATCGTCCAGTAAATATTGACCACTCGCGAAGTGACAAATCCGTATCAACTGGCGGGAACAGAAGGCAAAGACAAGACTAATTGCTTTTCCTGGAACAAAATGGAAGGGCAAACGGGGCCATTACTGCAAATAAAGACTGTTGTAAAATACCAGGCGTCAACTACAGACTTTTTTTTCTCAGTTGATATAGATCGGCTTGGTCAGTTCGACGGAAAGGGACCTTCGCTTCAGGTTCTAAAAATAAATTACAAAGATGAAAGTAAGAACAGTAATGTGCATCGCGCTTGACCCTGTCGTTCAAAGGAAATTTAATAGTGTTTACCTCGGTCCCACGAAAAGGCTGTGGCTCAACTTCTACGACTTCTGTGTGGCCCACAATATCTGTTCTCAAACTGAGTGGCAAAATTGAAGCCTAAATAATAAAATTAGGTACTTTACCAAGCAGATAGACATAAAGCCGCTTTCACACTGACGCGTTGAGGCTTTCACACTGAGCTACGCAACAACTGCGTCACGCTTGCGGTGAAGCAACGCAGATCTTACGCAGACAAATAAAAGGCAACGCAAGAATAGAACCAAATTCTATTCTTGCGTTGTGTCAACGCGTACGCATCAGATTTGTCAGTACAGAATGGAAGTTTTTGAAGAAAAACTAAAGAAAACTTGCTGATGAGTGAAAGAAATTAAAATTCAGCAGAAGAAACCGAGAAAGGAAAACGTCTATGAGCATCCTGCGCAATCTGTACGCAACGTAAGATAAACGCATCCGTAACGACGCGTCAGTGTGAAAGCGGCTTAAGACTGACGATCTCTGTATAGCACAGGATGGTGAGGGCGGAAACCTGCTGTTCTGTTTTGTCGAGATTTCATTTTGAGATTTAATTTTTTTTTTGTTCCAATGTACCGCCAAACAAACGAAAATCCGGTGTTTTGCGCGAGTTTCAACTTTAGTCGTTTTTCCGCGACATTCCCGGATTATAATCCTAGTAAGATAACTGATTCACCAGAGAACAGCGAAATCGACTATCTCAGGTTACAAAACGGCAATCCAACGGTCTTGCTCCATTGCAAGATTCCGGAATCGACGATCCAAGAACGAATCCGGATTGTCAGAGAAGACAATTTTTCAGAATCTGGATTATCGGAATAAAACGCATTTTGGAAAAAAGTTTCGATAATCCCATTACTTTCCGTTTGAAATTATTCGGTATTTTTACGGGGATTCGGTAGTTATACAAAATACCAAAATGGCTATCGGTACAAATATATTGGGTGTAGGCTAATGATCGGATTCGTTATAATTGCCAGGATCGGTAGTTGTCAGGAATTCGGTGAGCGAACTTACTGAAATTATTTGGTAATTTTTCGATGCCAGAATTATTCAGTATATTTATGGAGATTCGGTTGTTACACACAACCTAAAAGGTTATCGGTCCACAATTTTGTTGAGTGTGTTTTTGTTATACTGTGGCCCATGTTGGCCTTATTTGAAATAAAATAAATAAAAATAAAAAATTATTCGGTATCATGATTGGAACTTGGTCATTTGTTTGATGTAATTTCGGTAGTTTTTCGACATCAGAACTGTTCGGTGTAATAACTGGGATTTTGTAGTTGTACAGAATCTCGAATAGGCTATCGTAACAAAATTAGCTGGTATCATGATTGGGATTCGGTAGTTTATTCGGAATAAAGTTCAGGACTCGGTAGTTACCACGAATCCCGACTTTAGTTCCGTTTCAACGAAATTATACCGAATATGAATATAATTTGGTAGATTTTCGATAACAAAACTATTTGGTATATAACCGGGACCCCGAATAGACTATTGGTCTAAACACACATTCTTCTGATTGGAAGTGCAATCACCGAATCATGGAGAAGTTTTTTGTCTTGGTCCCAACTGTCAAGATAAAAGAAATAAGTGAACATCTTCTGCCATCATCCAACCGCCTTCCTGCCAATTGCCCAATGTGCCAGCTAATGCAGTAAATTTATTATTCTTTCCGTGTTTCATTGTGTATTTCTTGTTATGCGTTCATTTATCTTTTTCTGTTGTTTTAGATTGTGTGTGCCCTCTGTATTTTATGTTAAGCGTTCATTTACCTTTTTTGTATTCATTCTGCAGCTTTATGTTACTATAGTGTGTGCGGCATGCCAGATGGCAAGGCTGGCGCACTTTAGACACAGCAAGTACGAGAAAATGGCAAAGTCCAATGTCAACAAACTTTCACATAAGCATACCTCTAACCTGCTGTATTTAGATCGTGTTCCACCCTTCTAACAATAGTAACTATTTTCATCCCAACCTCGTGAAAAGCTACTACGCTGACCGTTTCAACCTCCTCGAAATAGTAACTAATAGTAACTATCTGCTTACCATACTCGGGAGCGTAGTAAGCGGGAGCGTACCTACGCATCTCTGTAACGTGATTGGTCAGATTGGCCCGTGGCATGATATTCTGCTTGAAAATAGAAAAATCATTCCAGCCTTGACGGTAAAAAGCAAGAATTCGTGAGGTCATTTGGAGTAACTATGGTAAGTAGGGTGGAGCACGCTCGTACTTGAACTCCCGCTCAAGGCATAAATCTGTATGGTTGGTAAGCCGAAGCTGATATTTGTAAGGACCAATCCTCGACGAGGGGAGTCGGAGCTGAAGGTCCGTCACCGATTGCTACGCTATCCTGCGCGCTTGCGGAGGCAGGCAGTGCAAACCAGCTGTTTCTCACTATTCCGGTTTGGGAGGAAAGGAAGTTCGGCGAGAGTACCGTACCGTTTGAGTCCGGAGGATAATGGGATTTTGGCTGTTAAGAAAAAAAAAGGAATAAATTAAACTACAGCAAGGCAGTTTGTTTTCGTGATAGCCCACCGGGAGAATTCTCGGAGGGTTAGTTCATGTACCCTATCTTATTAAGCTGCCTGGTTGTAGTAGGGTGCAGGATAGAATACTGTCAGAAGGGTCATATCGGATAACACGAGGATGCAGGGTTTCAACAGATAATGCGTAACAGATAACACTTCGGATGTTATCTGTTGTGTTTGAAAAGGTTTTGCATGAAATGTTATGCATAACAGGCTTTGTTAGGAAGAGCCAAAAAAGCATCTATTGACTTTATTCCTTATCGTCATGTCGTCATGGTTCTTCCTGATGGTAACGCTTATTATTCGTAACATTTTGAAACGCAGCAGATAACATCGGAAGTGATTATTATATTGATTATCGACGATTAATCGTCGATTTTTTCTTGGAAAAGGTCGATTTTTCTTCAAAACAGTCGGTTTTTCGTAAAAATGGTTGATTTTTCATCAAAATAGCCGCTTTTTTCTTAATAACAGTCGATTTTTTAAGATCAGTCGATTTTTCGTCAAAACAGTCGATTTTTATGCAAAAACATTCGGTAAAAATGACCAGCCAGCCGGCAAATCCCCCAAACATTTTGGCTAGCAACCAACGACTCTGCCTACTACAAATGGACTACCCCAGAGAGCACTAGTATTCTTAGTATTCTGTTACGCATTATCTGTTGAAACCGCGCATCCTCGTTTTATCTGTTATGAAACTTCTGACAGTGTATACAGATAACACTTCGGGAAGATCCGAAAAACCGCCAAAAAGTATCTTCCGACATCATGACGATAAGGAATAAATTCACTAGACACTTTTTTTTTGCTCTTTCTAACAAAGCTTGTTATGCATAACATTTCATCGGTTACGCATATCTGTTGAAACCGCGCATCCTCGTGATATCTGTTATGAAACTTCTGACAGTGTACATGACGCAAGCCCGACGAGCGGAAGGAGCCACTTTCCACTTATAGGCTCGAGGAACTATTAACTCAGACTTTTAAGTTCCGAGTTAACTGAGTTTCAGAATGGTTCACTCATACACTGTCAGAAGTTTCATAACAGATTGCGCATAACACTTTCAAGAATAACACCTTTTCACTTAGAAAAAAAGTGTTATGACCAATTAAGTTTATACTATTTCGTGCCCAGATCTCCAACAACACCTTCAACAGGTAAAAATACTACACTGTCAGAAGTTACATAACGACAACAGCAGAATGCGCGGTTTCAACAGATAACACTTTGGGATGTTATATGTTATGTTTGTTTCGTTCCCGTTAGTATTTTTACCAATTGGAGGTGCTGTTGGAGATCTAGGCACGAAATAGTGTAAACTTGATTGGTCATAACACTTTATTTCTAAGTGAAAAGGTGTTATTCTTGAAAGTGTTATGCGCAATCTGTTATGAAACTTCTGACAGTGAGTTCAAGCCTCCTTCTGGACGACCAGATCCACTTTAGATGAACAATGTTTTCGCGGCATTTCAAGCAGATTGGAAGTATCAAACAGAGAGGATAAACATCTTGGATAACCAAATTGACAGCTAGTGTTGGGAACGGAAATAATGGCAGGACATTGACGGGCTTCAATATCGAGCGGTTGCAACATGACAAGCCACTTTTCTTGATTAGAAACAGTCACTTCAGACGGAATAGCCCAATCAATTGAAATGCCCGTACGAAATTGTGCTGACAGGCGAGATATTACGCTCATTGGAGTGGAAACATGAAGGATATCCCGGGGGGAGGGGGGGGGGGGGGTAAGAAGGTATTTGGAAGAGTAGGATTAGCCTGCTTGAAGCAGTGAATGTGACGCAATTTAGTGGTTTCACGCAAGGCGGTCGATATCATGAAACCTCAAGTTTAGCCGACGACGGGATCAATTTGGTTCGTGTTCGCAGAAAAATTAAGATTTTATAGCAGACTCCAAGAGCTCTCGAGCAGAGCAAAATGACACTAGGGAGTAGTGCCAAGACAAAAGTAACCGGTCAAGCTCGAACTGCGTCGAACGAGACACAGGCAGTCATTCAGACAATATTTTGTGGAAAATTTTAATAAGTGACAGACATTTTATTTTTTGTAACATATATTGTTTTATTTATCCTCGCGATATTTACAGTAAAGTTATTCATTCATTCATTGTCATATCTTACGGTTTTCACAAGTGCTCATGCATACATTTTCCGTGACTGGTGTTAGCCGTATGTCGGGTGACTTGGGAGAAGTGAAAAAATATACGAAAATATTCGCAGTAGATACAGTTTATATCCCAACATTCTAACTTTGAAACTGCTGGGTTTCTCAAAGATTACAAACCCGTCTTCAGGCTCTCTCGGTCCCCATGGTTTTGATAAGAAATCCGGAAAAAGTTTCAAAACCGGTATTTCTGACCAATGAGCTTACAAAGGAAGAACTTTCAAAACCGGTGTTTCTGACCAATGAGCTTACAAACATTCTAGCTTTGAAACTGCTGGGTTTCTCAAAGATTACAAACCCGTCTTCAGGCTCGCTCGGTCCCCTTGGTTTTGATAAGTAACACTGAAACACTTTCAAAACCGGTATTTCTGACCAATGAGCTTCTCGAAAGCAATAAGCGGGGACTTGATCCGCCTCGAAAACAGTCATACACGGAAATTCCAAAAATAAGCGTACTTCAGTTAGCGTGGATAAAACTGACACAGGAAATTGAAATCTTGCAGATGAGAATGGATAGAACGAGAACGTAGAGGGGAGCAGTAGTAGAGGTAAGACTGGATACTTTGTAATCGTTACCCAAACCTAGACTTGTTAATGTGTTCGACTCTGGCAGCGCTACCACACGTCAAAGCTCACAGCAAATCTTTATTTCACAAAAATAGCAAACGTATTGAGCAACATCTTCGTAGGCTATAAAACATGTAACACATCCTCGTGCCCAGGCATGCACCGGATCATCAATAAACAAATAGATCAAACATGAAATAATTAACTATTATTAGTTTTCATCCCTCGGAGTGGACTGGTTGCTATGGTTACGGATGTCTGATCTTAAGACACGAAGCTGGTAACGGAGAGTTTCTGTTCTGAAGCACGAAGATATAAAACAAAAAATCTT
This sequence comes from Branchinecta sandiegonensis, assembly GCA_030848855.1. Taxonomy (NCBI): domain Eukaryota; kingdom Metazoa; phylum Arthropoda; class Branchiopoda; order Anostraca; family Branchinectidae; genus Branchinecta; species Branchinecta sandiegonensis. The sequence continues at coordinate 11,791,052 of JAUPMV010000010.1, forward strand.
CCTTCAGCCCAAGCTGACTGCGAATCGTAGTCACAGGTTTACATTTCTGGATCATAGCCTGAAGAGGGCCCTTGCCAAAAAGAGCCAAAACACAACACGAATAAAATCAGCTGACGTATCGATTTTGCGCAGTCAACGATATGACAATTAGGACAGGTTCCGGATACGGACTAATTGATATCTCAGTGGATGGTTCCCTTCTCTCACATAATCGACCTCTTTCCTTATATTCGTTTTCCAAAAACCGTCACCTAGTTTATCTGTTTGTAGTAGGGTGATGATAATGACGGAAAGTTACGTAGTACTTAAAGGACCTCTCACACTATTTACTCTTCAACTTTCAGTATTGCAATATATTTGAATACTTTAAATCTAGGCTGCGCTTTCAACAAATAACCCACGGCTTTGGCTGTGTTCAGCCTTTTCCGAGACCTGTTGACTTATAGCGAAAACAGGGAAGCAATTTACATAACCGGTTTTCTGATGGAAAAACTTCTCGCAGACAACCGTCGACAGCGTGTTACGCATTGAAGGTAGCAAAACTCGGCAAATGAGAAAATCAGCGTGGTTTCGTTAGAGGGGTTAGAATGTACCGTACGAAATTGGGGTCTCCGGGTTTAGAAATAAATGGAGTGATTATCGAAATAGGTCGCGTTAGTCTTATAGGTAAGACAGGTCCTTTAAAATTTATCTCGTGGGAAAACTTATCTCCGGAACCTTGTTCTGTTCAGTTCAGAAAAAGCCCTGTCCAGCAATATTCGACAAGAAGCGAGATGTCAAGTCAGGCCGCCGGCAAGAAAAACTCTACTCTCTTGACTTGGCTTGAGTCCAATCCGGATTCGGGGACCATTGGGGACTCTCCTCGCCAGCACACGATACGTAAATATACTAAACGGAATGAAGGGAAATTATATGTGGGTCGCGTTAGTATTATAGGTGTATTATGTCCTTTAATGTTCCGCTCAGCACCATAGGCTATTTCTCTTTCCTGCGTTTTTGGAGAAGGCATTAACCCCTAGCGCTCGCCGTCGTGGTTTGCTGTTGTCATACGAGGACCGAGGTCCGATAGACCAAAGGATAGATGAGTCACCCTAATTCATTCCGTTTTGTTTTTAGTCGCGATCAGGCAAGTCATCTGGCCATATGTCGATCTCCGGCCCCAGGATTCCGTGGGAATGTGTATGTTCGTGACTCAACTTTGTTCGTATTTGACTTCGCCAACGGACAAGTCAGTTGAAATTTGATCGAACGATATTTCGACCCTTCTTGGCAAGGGTCCTCGTCAGGATGGTGCTGTAGAAACGAACTTATGATCAACTGTCTTTCTACCTTGAGCCTGACCCGGACCCTTCCCAAGAGCGCCGAAATATAGCTAGACGAGTCACCCATTTCTGACACTGCAAAACAGATACGTTGGCAACATTGTATTAGAGCTATATTTCCGCTACATATCCGTTCTGCAGTGTCAAAAATTATTCGCTGTCACCTCGGGCTCAAGGTATATTCACAATTTACCCGTTTAGTCCGCTACGGCTGAAGTAGTACTTATTTGGTTCGTCTTCAGTCAGTAAACTGGAGCGATTTTGAACCATTTGGATCGACTAAGAATCATACGTGTAACACTTAAAAGATGTATCAGCTGGGCGTTTCGGAATAACATGCAAACGTCTTCATATTTCCTATGGTTTGTTATACCAAACTACCTGTATGCTGCTAAAAATCATTTCGTTTAATTAATATCTAGCTGACTGTGTTACAAGTATGTCGAATGTTACTCTACCAGCAGTCCTGGATTAAATCTCTCCCCTAGACGGTCGAAATTCCGGGAACCCTTGCTAATTGTCTCATAGTAGTTTCCAAATCGATTCTAGACAGAGATGACCATCACTACTGTATTTACGTGATTCGCACCGAAAGTGCTTAAGAAAACTTTAACTTCTCAAGTCATAAGTTGCGTTGTTGCAGATACCATGGTATCTGATACCACGGTAACTGGATCTGCATTTTGTCGTGTTTGTCTTTGCAAAAACAATTGCCGAATTTGCTCTTTTAGAAGTCACCCCTAACGAAAAACCCAGTCCGATCGTGGTATCTGAACATCAGTTACCACGTTATGCTACGTTTACACACTGCGTAAATCCCAGCGTATTTTGAAATACGAATGTATTTTACGCACGTATTTGGGCTTGAAAAGATCTCTAGCAATACGGACGTATATGAGAAAACGGTCCGTTTTGTATCTAAAAACGTCCGTATTCCTAGAAATCTTTTCAAGCTCAAATACGTGCGTAAAATACACTCGGATTTCAAAATACGCTCGGATTTTACGCAATGTGTAAACCCACCACTAACTGGCCAGATACCACGGTATCTGCAGAAATGCCTTTAGACCGGTGCCAGATACCATGTTATCTACAAAAAACGCTCAACTTTTGATACGTAGTTGCGGGGTCCCTAAAGAGTATCGGGGCCCATAGGCAAGTGCCTACTCTGCCTATCTGATAATCTGGCAATAAAATGCCATACGAGCTTTAAGCTCTTGTTACGCTCTTAATTATTTGTCATTGCTAATGTTCGAAGGCGGTGAACATTTCCAATCCATGTTCGACAATCCCGCCGGATTTGTGGTCTGATTTCTCGGACTAGACTTAATCGATGCTTTAGACTGACGAGATACTTTAGACCCGTGAGAGTCCACCGTTGTTTGTAGCCGCCTCCCCCTTGACATACTCATGAAAAGCCGAACGTTGACAAATGATGCTTCTGAATATTAGACTCATTCCGTGGCGGAATGCAGGCTGCATCGCGAAATAAATAATGAACTTCCAGAAGCTATTAGAAACAGCGAACCAAAACATTACAAAATGTAAAGGCATGCTCAGACCTGTATTGCTAACGTTCTCATAAAGCGCAACAGAAAAATAGGGCACCCAGGCAAACCAAAAAGCGAGTATTAATATAAAGGACATTAAATGGGTCGGATTCGTTAATGTCTCACCGAGGGCGCTCTCATACCCCTTCCCCTGTTTTCTAATCACTACCCGCATCTTCCTCATTTTTCCAAATACGAAGGTATAACAAAAGCTAACAGTACACACAGTTGGCAATAACACTAACACAGCAAATGTTATCGAATAGGCCGGCATGTTATTCCAGCCCAAGTGGCAGAATTTTGCTTCTTTATCGAAGTATGGCTCGCCAAATCCAAGCAGTGGGGGACAACAGCCTAAGAACGCCGTTATCCAACTGAAAATAATCCAGCACTGGCACCTAGTCGGCGTTTGCAGAACTTCATAGCGCGATTGCTTTTTAATCGCGAGATAGCGGTCCACGCCAATCCACATGTATGTATACACCGTGACCACCCATAAGGAAGTTGAAATGTAGCCAATAACGGCACAGCTTGTACTGTCGTAAGGCCAGAATCCCAAGTATGCCGTAGAGGCGGAAGCTGGCAGCACTATTGTTCCACAAACTAGATCTGCCGCTGAAAGTGATGAAAAGTAGTAGTTGACAATGTCTTCTCTCCCTGAAACAACGATGGCTGTTATAAATACTCTTGGGGACTAACTCTTCCTGCCGATCAAGAATCAATAGTTGCGTTTTGATCCGAATTCTCCGTTCCGAATTCTCAATTCTCGATTCTCGTACAAATTACCGTTTTTGCTCCTCTGACTTCTACATTCTCGCTTTTGACAAAAACACTACTTTGGCAGCTCGTCCGCAACCTGGTATATGTGTTTATGCATAATGAACACCCGCACTCTGTTGACCAATCAGTGAGGAGAACGTCGAGAGGAGAATCGAGAATTCACCATCGGAGCAACTTCTCGATTCTGCAGAATCGCGAGGCTTTCCCCGTTCTCGACTCTGACAAAAACGCAAGAAAAGGAGAATTCACTTCATCTGAAAAGTCCAAAAACGCGAAACAGGAGAAATCGGAGGAGAATCGCGAGGAGAATTCGGATCAAAAACGCAACTAATATGTGCCTAGCGAAGAGCCAGAAACGTCACGACAACAAACGGTGTTGATTGGATTACACAGGATTTGAATCAGTTTTGAGGGTTCGTTTGAGTGACCTTTCTTGTTCTTCCCGAGGTTCATTGGCGTGCTTCTGAGTCATACGTCATACAGGGTATTACATTTTGCTCCTTCTTCTGTTTGTCTTAAAGCAAGTATTGGCACCTGACAGGTTGCATCGTAATCACTTCACTATAGAAATAAAAATAAATACAACGAAGAGAAATTTCGAAGATGTTGCTTCCGTATAAGAGAAACTGCGTCGTTTCGCTGCGTAGAATTGAGCGTGACACATTAGCCCGCAAAGAGTGTCGCCGTGCTTCATTTGACAAAAATGACGCCGTGAAATCTGAAACATTAGCTGCGTTCGTTGCACTCCGGGCTGTCTCTGGTGTTTAGTCATCAGTGTCCGATTCTTCCCTTAAAACGCGTTTTTTTTGTTCACCGGTGAGTTGATGAAAACTGGCTAACTCCTCGCTGAAGCCGGGCTCATGAGCAGGTTCTGGTTAGTCCGCACCGGTGAGATGAAACCGGACACTGGTTAGATCAAAAACGGGTTATAAGACTGGTGAGAAGTCACCGGTGGATGCAAAAACGGCTTATAAGAAAAACCGGAGACCACCGGTGAGAACTCACGTGACAAAGAACGCAGCTATTGTCGTAGCTAGTCAGTTGAAGTATTATTTATGTCAAATAAGAGCGGCTGCACTCTTTGTGGGCTAATAAGTCACGCTCGATTCTACGCAGCGAAACAAGGCAGTTTCTCTTATACGGAAGCAACATTTTCGAAATTTCTCTTCGTTACATTTATTTTTAGCATTTCTCTTAAGCTGAGAAAAGCTTAATCGAAAAGACTGGGATAGGACAATCTAGATACCCATCACTTATTCACTTAAATTGGCTTGAAGACCCGCTGAAAATGCGTTACTTCGTTGCTCCGCTATTCACGAATAAACGATTTTCAAATAGTGGAGTTTCCGTGTGATTTGTGGTACATCTCCGCGCTGTATCTTTGTTGTATGCCTCATGAGAAAGATTTATGTTTTTTTCTGGCACTAAGCAGTCTTCACAAAACTAACCAAAGACAATAATAGTGGGAAAGACCGGTGACTTCGCTAAAATCGGGTCTCTGAAAATCGATCGGAACGCCACCTAGCGTTTGGACTTTGTCCAGTCTCGAGCGGTAGATGATAATATAATCAAAGCAAGAGGGCGTGAGTAGGCAATGTCTGTCAACATTAATTGGTTCGAAATCGTGAATTCAACCTTTTTTCCATAAAAAAGCGATAGATTCTTTTCCTACTTGTTTTTTATTCCAATTAAAGAGAAAATCTGAATGGAGAGAGGATGCTCATCCTCAAACGGAACGAAAAAAATCAACAAAACGTGCTTTGATGATGATTCTGCGGAAAGCGGTGGAAGAAAATGTCAACAGAGCGATTTTTAACGAAAGAACATCCGCTAAACGGCGCTGATTGTTGTGACTCATGGGGCTTACGGGAGTTCCCGGTCTTTCCCACTTTTACTGTCTTTGAAGCTAACCACCTCCCACTGAAAAGCCGCGTTTGCGTTGAGATTCAAATTTCCCGCGTTATAGTAAAATTTACGTTGTGGGGACTACCACAGATATTCTGAACGTCGTTAGCTTTTAAGTTAAACTTTAAAGTTGCTCTTGATCGCACTATTTTAATTTCTAGACTGAAGCGGTTTAAAAACGCAACCTGTCAGGCGTCAATATCTGCTCTAACCAAAGTACTCACATAACGTGTAAATTATTCCCCTTCGGCCTCTAGACGCCGAGGGGGAATCTCTCTTCAACACTTCTGGCGCGCTGCAAATTATAAATAAAGCCAAGTATCCATAGTAAGCGATTTCCGCTTCGCTTTGCGAATTCCAATTCACGAACTGTGAAAATTGTACACTTTTCATTCTGACAGGCGTCTGGCTACGCGGCGCGACATTCCACCTACAGTAGAGGTATGCTTCTTTTAACAGTTATTTAACTTAACAACTAATAACTTAAATAAAAGCCAAAGACTCACAAATTTTTCAGGATCATTTTGAAAGGCATAATATGCTGTTAAACGGATTTCAATCATACCAGCCGCCTCTATTCATTGGGATTTTGCGAATCATGATCCCGCCAAGTGTTAGACCTTGTTCCCGGCTGCCGTGCGACAGAAATTCGAATCACGTGCTTTGAGCTCGGGCGTAGAAATGTGTAAATCCGGACCTGGATTCCACTGACCGGTGTCTTACTTTTATTGCAGAAAGTGGATGAAATGGCACAGTTCAAAGTTAAGTAACTGATCATAGAAGCATACAGTAGAGGTATGCTTATTTGAACGTTTGTTGACTTCGGACTTTGCCATTTTCATGCACTTGCTGTGGCAACTATGAGTTAGCCAAAGTAGGTAATTAAGGGCCTCTGAAACCCCTGAATAGGTATTTTGGATCTTCATTCTGCCATTTGGCCAAAACTGCAGTGTTCACGTTTAACTAACTATTAAAATAAACATACCTCTACTGTACCTCTACTGGACAGTGGGAACTTGGCAATGCTGAAGGAAGAGAACCTCAGAACCTCCAGAACGAAAACGGGTGGAGCAACTAGAGGGCGTAGAGTCAATCAGTTTCATCGGTTCCCAAACCGTGACAACCAACTACGTTATTTATTATTACCGTTAAATTCACTTCCCTTGACAAACTGACTGGGACAGCCTTCTCCCTCCCCCCCCCCCCCCCAATTTGATTTAGCCCTAATCGCCAACGAATCTGCCAGCAAGGTGTAATGACCTTGTTCCCTAGGCCCGTCGGGAAAGCATTCTTTCCGCCGGAACATATCAGATCCGGGAAATATGCAATTAAGACCTCCTAAGTCTTTCGGCAAGGCCAAGGGGCTAAGAGCTGTATCTCTATGCTGTCAAAAACCAAACTGCAACAGCGAGAAAGTGCTCCTGGCTTTCTGGGATCCCGAACGCCAGTGGCAGAAGAATTACGTTTATTTATCCGAAATCCATGAAACATGTGAAGGAAAAATAAATAAACGGTTACACCTTCCCCAGTTTAAACTAATCTGCCTCTTTAAAACTTCCAGGATAAGGTTGGGAATCCAAGGTTTCAGATGAACGTGAACCACGACCAATCCACCCCCCCCCCCCCCACAAATTTATTCCTCAAAGTCGAAAGCGCACTGGAATTCTTGAGATCGAAAATCACCCTCAGTGTACTGAAATGCCACTTCCCTATCTAAAGAAAAACTTGCTTCGTTCATGTTTTCAGACAATCGAGGGGGGGGGGGGTACTAGGGGAAGGGTGTAATTGGTGACGTTAAAAGGATGACTCAACTAAGACAGCAATATGAAACTGCTTTAAAACAAATAAGTTTTTCGCAACTAAAAATCTAACTTCGGGTGTCTATTCTCAAGGAATTACCGGACGTGAAAATTACAGATAATTATCCGTGCAAGCTTGACCATGAAAGCTTACAGACCATTTTCCAATATCATGACGACAAACAAAAATGTCTTAGGAGATGCTTTTTCGGCTGTTTTTCGGCTATTCCTGGAAATGCTTGTTATGCATAACATCTAAAGTATAACGTTTTCAGAATCACAACAGATTACATACCAAGTGGTGCCTGTTGAAAGTGTTCATCTATTATCTGTTATGAAACTCCGGACAGTGTGGTGAACAAGATCAAAGGTTTCGATGGGATCCCGCCGCTGAATATTTTTGGACTTCCATTACGTCATACAAAAATAAAATATCAAATAATTATGTTCACTCGTGAAATTGCGCCGACGATTCTGACCAGATCCTCCATACAAGGTGAGTACAAATGGTATTTGCCAACTTCTTCTTGTCCTCGTTAAGTTTAATGACCTCCCAACCAGTTTTATTGTCAAACTTTGTATGTCCTAGTTATCGTGCTAGAGTCATCGTACTAAATGGCGGAAAGACGGACGGATGGACGGACAGACGGACAAACCTTACAAAGTCATGCGCCTTCCATCAGTAAAGTTTTGGGACCCACGAAACACGGTTCTCAGTCGGCTTGAAATGAAGGAATCCACGGAAGGAAGGATATTATACAAGGGGGCGGGGAGGGATTGTTGCCTGGGGAGTGTTCTTCCGGAAAGTTTTCCGTTGACCTAGTTATTTATATTTATCTCATATTGTTTACTTAAGTTTTTATAACGGCATCCATGAGTAAAAATGGCGTAGTGGGTACTAAGTACATTGTAAAAAAAAATCTTGCAGTATTTGCTACTGAGATTAATCTTGTCTCTAAAAAGATAATCGTGTCTCTAATTCGGATTAATCTTATCTCAGAAGAGATAATTTGAATCCCAGTAGCTAATACTGCAGTTAACTTTAATCCTTACTCCGAGAAACTTTTTACAGTGTAAGTAAGTAAGTAATTTATTTATAACCCGTCATTTTGAAAAAGCGGACTAAATGAAAGAAAATAGATAAAACACATAAAGACACAGAAAAAGACACTTCATTTTCAATCTTCGGCCAGGAAGCAGTGGATAACTTCGTGCGTTGGTTGCCCGATGAAAAATTTGTAGCCTGCGCAATAGTTTGGTAGTAGTACGAAAAAGTTGCATGTAATACTATGTAATAGCAAAGAACACTATCATTTTATGTGCCTCCTTCACACGAGGATGCGCGGTTTCAACAGATAATGCGTAACAGATAAAACTCCGGATGTGAGGCACATTAAATCTCTCTTGCCATAGGAGCATCCAGTCTTGCTAATAGTAGCATATAGTAGTATGCAGTAACACGGTAGCCTTGAAGTAGAAGCATGTAGTAGCATCATTAGTATTGCATGCTACTTTTTAGTACTACTTCATAGTACTAATTTGAGATAAATTTTTCATCGGGTGGGCCCTGTTGTCCATGATTTTACTGTACTGGTCGTTACTCGTTGGTGAAGCTTATTTAATTCTTACTCTAGGTTGCTGACGATCTTCACATTTTATCAACCCCAAAATACAGGAGAAAGTCTTCCTCGATCTGGGAGTGGAACCCCCTCAGAGCAATCCAAGTCATTGAGTAAAAAAGAACACAAAGGAGAGTAGAAACGATAACCTCGAGATAGATCTTCCATCTATTCGAGAAGGGTCATAAATAGCTTTTTTTAATGCTCATGTTACTATCGAAAAGGAAAAGGGTGTGAACTATTTTTTTAGACTTTCCGACTTAAAGGAAGGGATGGTCACCTGTCATGGGGACCGTTAACTTTAGGGGCCCAACGACAAGGTACATAGCAACAGAATAATACTGGTTCTTTTGAAGAAAATCAACATCAAGTTTTCTTAAATTATTTCGGTCAAAACTACGTTCGTGTTAGTACATCGGTCATGTTCATCTACTTCTAGCACATTTTGGATGGTTCCCAAAACCACCCCGATCAAAATGCCCACGATTAGAATGCCCATGGCTGAAAATGCCCACGGTTCAAATGCCCACGGTTCAAATGCCCACGCTCAAAATGCCCACAAGTGAGAAGAGATGGGCGAATCCGATCATGGAAGGATTCGAATCCGAATCCACCATTTCACGCTGAAGATTCAAATCCGGAACTGAATCCGGGTTCGAATCCGACATTATCCAAAATCAAATCATGAACATAGGTTACAATTTGAAAATCAAAGGTGACATGATGCCTAAGGCAAATAAAACGGTTAATTGGAAGATGTAGACAACATTTCTAGTTTTTCATGCGTGCGTGTTATAGCATGGGTATCCTCTCGGCACCCAGGAACGAATTATCAAGCATGCTCTGAAGTTGGAGCACTGTGCCCCAAACCCGAGGATTTGTGTTTGACTGGTTCGAACTGACAATGAATCCCAAGACAAGAGGGCTAACATTCATGATGCCCTACGATCACGATGCCCACGACTCAAAATGTCCACTATAAGTACCCGTGACTCATAACGCCCACATATCAAACAAAATGCCTACGATTCAAAATGCCCACGACTCAAAATGCTTAAGACAGCGACTCAAAATACCCACGGTTCAAAATGCCCACGATTGAATTACTTGAGGTATTCAGTCCGCAGCGAACATGTAAATATCATACACTGTCAGAAGTTTCATAACAGTTAACACGAGGATGCGCGGTTTCAACAGATAATGCGTAACAGATAACACTCTGGATGTCATCTGTTGTGTTTCAAAATGTTACGCATAATAAGCGTTACCATCAGGAAGGACCGAAAAAAACCCCAAAAGTATCTGTAGAGTTTTCCGACATCATGACGATAAGGAATAAAGTCAGCAGATACTTTTTTGGCTCTTCCGAACAAAGCTTGTTAACATTTCATGCATAACGTTTTCAAACACAAAATTTAACATCCGAAGTCTTATCTGTTACGCTTTATCTGTTGAAACCGCGCATCCTCGTGTTGTCTGTTATGAAACTTCTGACAGTGTAGTAAATATATCATAGGTAGGCAATGAACTGAATCTGTACTACGACCAGAGGCCTTAAACATCACGCCTGATCAAAATATCTAAACCTACCTGAGTCGTGCCTTCCTAACAGACAGACGGACGAACACACTGTCAGAAGTTTCATAACAGATTGCGCATAACACTTTCAAGAATAACACCTTTTCACTTAGAAAAAAAGTGTTATGACCAATTAAGTTTATACTATTTCGTGCCCAGATCTCCAACAACACCTTCAATAGGTAAAAATAATACACTGTCAGAAGTTACATAACGACAACAGCAGGATGCGCGGTTTCAACAGATAACACTTTGGGATGTAATATGTTATGTTTCTTTCGTTCCCGTTAGTATTTTTACCAATTGAAGGTGTTGTTGGAGATCTAGGCACGAAATAGTGTAAACTTCATTGGTCATAACACTTAATTTCTAAGTGAAAAGGTGTTTTTCTTGAAAGTGTTATGCGCAATCTGTTATGAAACTTCTGACAGTGCATACAACAAATTCATATGTACCCTGTTAGTAACGTTTTGGGGTCCCAAAATGCAACATAAATTCTGATCTTTGACATTTTTAAGACGTTTACTCTCTGTCGAACCCCGAGCAGACAAACTCCTGTTCCTTGTAATCTCATTGTCCCAGGATGATTTGGACCTTCCTTGAGGACAGTTAGAACCGTCGGCATTTTGAACCAGGACGATTTTAACCTCCCGTGTGGGCATTCTGAACTGTCGGCATTTTAAACAGTCGGCATTTTGGACGATTTCGGGGTCTCGACCTCACTTGTGGGCATTTTGAGTACGTGGGCATTTTAAACCGTGGGCATTTTGATCGTGGGCATTCTGAATCGTAGGCATTCTGAACCGTGGTATTTTGACTGTGGGTATTCTGAACGTGGGGCACGTCAGGCGAGTGGGAACCAAGACCTCCAAGAGTAGTTGCGAACCCAATTCCAAAACTGCAGCCTGTCCAATGCACCCACGTAAGAGAGAGTAACAGATTTGTTCCGGCATTTGTTAAACTGTTTAACGTTTCATCCACCCTTAAAGAGCCCACATGATTTTATATTGTTTTTTAAGCACATATAGTTGACCATTTAGTATAGTGTTTTTCTTTTTTTTTCTCTGTTGTTTCGATGCAAACCGAAATAGCAGTTGACACGGCAGTTACGCTTGCCTTTTTTTGTTAACATATATTGATGTGTATTCATATGTTGACGTGGAATCAGTTAGTCGGCACGCGCCGTGAGTAAGATTCGTAATGAATAAACCATTTGATTTGAACCCAGGGTGGTCACCAAAAGTAACTTCTTACACCCTGGAAAGTAACCCAAAATTGTCTCAAAGTAACCCAATGTAACCTAATGTAACCCAATGTAACCCAATGCTAGCTTAGGTACCTGGTGGCATGCTGAATAGTCCCAACAAATTTTGTCTATCTGAGCAAGAACGCCGATTCGACCCAAGCGGAATTTTTGGAAACTAGGTGAGGCTCGGGCAACATAGCAACACAGAAGCATAGGAAATGACAAGCCCCCTGAATGGCGAGTCATTACAGGAAATTTATGGGTCCCTGGTGGTAGTGGGAACGTCCATGCGATTCTGTCGCACGTCGGAACATCAAAGAAAAAGTGTCCGTACGCGTCAATCAATCAACGCGATCTTTAGGAGCAGCTGTGACACCACTTCTTCCTTTCTTTCTACCTACCCGGAGAGGCCGGAGATTTTGCATCGGCAAGGAGAGATAGTCATCAAGAGTATAGCAAGTCGACTCTTTTATCGATGACGGGTGCAATATTGGAAAGTGCGGAGGTCGGCTAGTGCCTTACTGAGTAGAGTGGTAAATTGTATACATAAGTAAGAATTTCCACGCTTAATGAGGAGACGATCTAAGACCAGCAGTGATACCGTACAGTTGGTAGCAATTGCCATATTGTTTTCGTGAGGATTATCTATGGATTAAGGTCAACTCGAAATCAAGTGAGTTATAAGTATATTGATTAATAAAGTACATTGTAACCCTAGTTTGTTTGACTCTACATGCCCTAGGAGATAGACCCGACGAGCCTCCCCCACGCTGCCGAACCGAGTATACATCTTATTCTCTTCTACTGTATTACACTGGATAAACGACTTGATTCGTCGTCGGACTTTTTTGTTTTGTTTTTAGACCTTGAATATTCGCCTCATTATCGAAAGCTCAGTTTAACTGTCGGATCTTTCTTTTTTCTTACTGCACTATTTCATGTCCTTGTTTCTTCATGATCATTATCACAGATTCTGTATTCTCTTTTTTTGTTACTTTCTACCTTCGGCTGCATAAAACGTGATTAAGCCTCCCCACTATTCCCTTTCCTCTCGCACTGCCAAACCTGAGTATTACGTCCCCAGGGCACTCGTAATACCCAGGGCCCACGATAATTTGTTCACAACACAAGTAGTTATTCACGGGGCAAATGTATCGCACTGCATATCCTCAAAGAATGGGGGTTTGGCAGTGGGGTTTGGCAATTCAGGTTTGGCAGTGCGAGAGGAAAGGGAATAGTGGGGAGGCGTAATCACGTTTGATGCAGCCGAAGGTAGAAAAAAAAGAGAAGACAGAATCTGTGATGATGATCATGATGAAACAAGGACATGAAATATTGCAGTAAGAAAAAAGAAATTAAATTGATTCACGTACATTGAAAAAAAATCGGAACAGAGACGGTATGTCGTGCAAATTCACTTACACTTTAAGTGAAAAGAAGGTAGCTGACAAACCGTGCAAGTCCCCCTGAGTGTTATTAACAATACTTCATTTGCCCGTGGTAACACGAAGGCCTTTCCGATCCCCTTGCCTCTAAAATTACATTTCCGATTTCCAATGACGCGAGAAATTTCAAGTTCGGAAACGTATCCCATTTCCGATGCGTCACCAAGGCAACAGGAATCCCCTCTCAGCTTAGCTGTTGCGTAGGCACAGAAAAGCAAGGCCACTAGAATTACGTTTCAGCTCTCCTAAGAAGTTAGTGGACTAATTTTTATCAAAATATTATCGAAGGCAAACTTTTAACTGAGGGAAACAAAATAAGGCTGATCCGATTCCTATCGCCATCCGAGGACTCAGAAACAAAATTGTTTGGCACACTTAATAAGACCTAAGGTTTCGATGGGGATTCCACCGGATTCCGGATTCCGTCTCTCCTTATCCCTAAGTCTGTCATCTAATCAACTTCAAATAAAACTTTTGCTTTTAACAAATTTACCGGTTTTGGCCGGATTCCGGGCGAACTCGTTGTCCGGGTAGAAAATGCTTTTCATAATGCCTTCCCCTAAATCGAACATCTAATAAACTGCAAAGAAAACTTTTACTTTTAACCAACTATTCGGTTTTTACCGGATTCTGGACGAACTACTTGTCCGGCGAGAAAATGGTTTTCATCATCGTGTTCACCTTGTCTTCTTAACTCTAAATCGAACATCAAATCAAATAAAACTTTTCCTTTAACCAACTTTCCGGTTTTTGCCGGATTCCGGACGAACTACTTGTCCAGTGAGAAAATGGTTTTCATCACCGTGTTCAGCATGTCTTCTTACCCCATAATCTACTATCACATTAGCTGTTTAAAAATATTTTGTTTGCCCCTTAATTTGAACTTCCACCCCTAAATACTGGGCTACAGAGCCCATCTACGAACTTGACCTTATCCTTGACCCAAAGAATCTTCACACCAAGTTTCATCAAAATATCTCATTCCCTTCGAGAGTTATCGTGCTGACAGACTGACGGACAGACGGACAAAACTTTTGCGATTTCCACTTACGTTTTGGGACCCCAAAAACGGAAGAATACGGGAGGGTTACCGAACACAACAAGACCTAAGGCTTCGATGGGATCCCAGAAATCTAGTATTTGATCCAGACAAATGGGTCTTGTCTTCACCAGATCCAGTATTCGCAGGCTAATCATCTGAGAAAACCAAGTTCAGATAGTTCAGATATACCTCTATCAGCCATATCTATTTTGACAATACTGACCGAAACTTCCTGCTTTACTTCTGCCAAATTTCCGGTTTCGGCTGAATTCCAAGCGAACTACTTATCCAGCAAAAAAGAAAACTTAGAAACGAATTCAGCGTATCTCCTTATCCTTATAAAGGATAAATTTAATCAACTTCAGATAAAACTTAAACTTACAAAGAAATTTACGGTTTCAACCGGATTCCGGACGAATTATATGACCGGATGAAAAATTATTGTCATATACAGACTCAGCGTCTCCTTCGCCCGAAATCTGTCATCTAATCAAATGCTTACCGGTTTTGGCCAGATTCCGGGCGAACTATTTGTCCGGGTAGAAAATGCTCTAAGTGTTCAGCATGCCTTCTTACTCCTAAATCTGTCATCTAATCAACTACAGATACAACTTTTAATTTTAGTCAACTTTCCGTTTTTTGCCGGATTCTGGACGAGCGACTTGTCCGGCGAGAAAATGGTTTCTATCATCGTGTTCAACAAACTTTCCGGTTTTTGCCGGATTCCGGACGAACTACTTGTCCGGCGAGAAAACGGTTTTCACCCTCGTGGTCAGCATGTCTTCTTACCCCTGAATCGAACATTTAATCAACTTCAAATGAAACTTTTACTTTTCACCAACTTTCCGACTACTTGTCGGACGAGAAAATGTTTTGCATATTCGTGTTCAGCATGTCTTCTTACCCCATAATCGACTATCCCATTAGCTGTTTAAAAATATTTTGTTTGTCCCTTAATTTAAGACCCCTCCCCCCCCTAAATATAGGGCTACAGAGCCCATCTACGAACTTGATCTTACACTTGACCCAAAGAACCTTCTAAGTTTCATCAAAATATCTCATTCCCTTCGAGAGTCATCGTGCTGACAGACGGACGGACAGACGGACAATTTTTGCGATGTCATAGGTATCCCTCCACTTACGTTTTGGGATCCCAAAAACGAAGTTTCAAATTTCCAGGAAAGCCTTCCTTTCTAAAAGATATATTTTTATTTACTGCATAACCCGCTAAAAGTAGAGTAAAAAAAAAACCCAACTAAACATACTAAAAATAAAAGAAAAAACTGACTAAGGAAGAAGGATAGGCCGTGATGTGCGGGGTGGCTGCACGATGGGAGGTTGCGGAAAGTTTTTACTAAGGGCCGACAGTTTTAATGATATATCCGGAAGCTTGTGACGCAAAATCAGGTGTCTGATTTGGTCTGTTTTGGGGGTAGGAAAAGGAGGAATTTCGCATATCATCATCAACAAGAAGGGAAGGAATGGTGTGTTTTTTTTCCTTTAAAATCTGGGAAGGCTGGAAAGAAGTAACTTGGTTAAAAGGGACCCAAAAACGCGAAGAAAGTACAAGGTTCAAAGCTAAGACAAAATTATTTTCTTCTTTCTGATAGAAATTATTTCGGTCTTTCTGGTTAAAATAATCTTGAGTTCCACATGCTATCCATGCTTTAGGGAGCATGAATCTCATCGAAACTAGCGAGACACGGAAAATGTAAAAATCAGTGCGGTGTAGGTTATATAGGGGGGTTAGAATGTTCTTCATGAAATTCGTGGGAAAAGGGTAATGGTAAGGTTGCATGAGTATTACAGGGACGACGAGTCCCTTAGAGGAAACAGCAGCTTCGCATGGCAGATAAAATAAACTTTCATCAATGTGAAAACAGGTTCCGTCCGAGTCCGAGTTCCAACAACTTGTGACCTTGCATGGAAAATCACAAAGCCGCGCCCAAACTTACCAGAAAATAGCTGCGTTCGTTGCACTTCGGTCTGTCTCCGGTTTTTCCTCACCAGTGTGCGGCTTTGCGCGTTTTTCGTCTCCCCGGGGACGTCACAAAATCTACCCCCTCCCCCCGCCCCGAGCGGTTCTGTTTACACTGTAAAAAGTTTCTTCGAATAAGGATGCAGTATTTGCTAATGTGATTAATTGTATCTCTATTGGGATAAAATTAATCCAAATTAGGATAATCTTATCTCAATAAAGACAAGATTAATCCCAGTAGCAAATACTGGAAGATTTTTTCTTACAGCGTAGTCAGCACCGGGGAGCACTAACCAGATACTGGTTAGCGAAAACGTGCTATAAGACCGGCGAGCTGTCACCGGTGACGTTATAAGAAGAACCGGCGAGCACTCACGAGAACGCAGATACTGTCGAGAAGTGTGAGCAGGGTTGCAACATGTCGCACGATAGGGTGAATTGTCACTCAGTTTTTTTTTTGTCACTCTTGTCCTACGTAGGACATAAAATTTACTCTATTTCGGGAAAAATCCAGTTGTGTCGTTCAGCAGTGATTCCGACCAAAAGTGGCTATTTCAAATTTTTCATGGAAACAAAATTAAGATCTGCCATTTTTGCAGTCTTGATTCTGACCAAAATTCATCATTTCACATTTTTTCATGACAATAAAATTTCACTCCCAATTCACTCTCTGTTTTCGACGAAAATGAACTCTCTAAATGTTGTCGATGTGGCAACCCTGAGTGTGAGAGAATTTACTGAATCTAATAATTCAATTCAATTCATTCATTTATTTGTATCCGCCGAAGCTGGCGAGTAGAAAAAATATAATAAAATACACACAATCGATCTCAAACTGACTAATAACTAGACCATTTACTCTCATAAAAATTTACATCATTTAAAAATAATTAGCCTTCACTACCCTAAATGAATTCTACCTAACACTTTAACCAAAATACAATCAACGCAACGCATCGGACAAAGTGTGCTTAGACATGCGATACTACAGTTGACTGTAAAGATTTTAAAGGGTTGATTAAATCCGAAAAAAATCAGTTCTTTCGTGTCGCTGTCCTTCAAAAAGATAGTCAATTTAATGGAAACGAGGAAGCTAAAAACAAAGTTTTCTTACCTTTCGTGGACATAAACCAGACGATATTCAAAATATTCGTCACGGTGATCAGAAAGGCAATCGTCACGACGACGACAAGTCTAGTGATGGCAAAGACGTCAGCTTCCTTGTCGCCCATATTCTTGTACGCCCGATCTCCGTAATGAAATATATATTCTTCCATTCTTCTTTCATTTGGTGTACTTGTGGCCAATCCCGAGTCATCTAGCGGTATTCCTGTAAAAGGAAACTAAAGGGAACTGATGATGATGATGTACAAAAAAGGGGAAGATTACACTGAGCTTTCGACAGCATATTAAATACACAATAATTTATTTAACAATTAATTGTTTGAGATAAAATGGTCTTTTAACAGCCAGTACTGAGAAATCCCGACTCATTCTCAATTTGTGTTATATTTTTCACACAGACAGAAACCCATCCCAAATATTATATACTATTTGTGTGAGGATTGTGTCTTTTTGTGTTTGAAGAAGTGGCACGTGTTCACTTAGCTACTCACATCGAGGCTCTCAAGTGATGAAGTTTATTAAAGGACCCCCTTACTTATTCTGCGTTTAGTTCATCTAGCTCTACCGATGAAAATTTTCGAGAATTAGTCGTAGGGAGTTGTACGGAAAAGTAACATTCTGAGGAAACTGTTGCCACTGCATGCTACTGCTACTACTCGTAAACTGGATGCTACTGCAGAAGAGTGGATGCTATCGGATACTACTACTTAAGACTAACCCAGGCGGTGGCATGTTAAATCAAAGTATTCCATACTACTACATATCAATGCATGCAACTTTTCTGTACAACTACCATACAACTACACAGTCAAAGAATTTTCATCGGGGAGCTCCCTTGTGGAGTCAAAAGCTTCTCAAATCCCCGCCTTTCGCCATTCCTTCGTTTTTTACCTGCAACTTTTTAGCGTTTTTTCCGCCTAGCCGAGTTTTGCTAGGCACGCAACGCCAACTTCACGAAAGCTTCAAGGTCATAAGGACATGATGAGCTTCAAAGTGTCGTTTTCATTTTAAAAGACAGGGTAGACCATCAGGTCTATCTTCTGTTTTCGACTTCTTTTGTTTTGCTTGGCCACTTTATAACCAGAGCACATTCAGTTTTCAAATATCGTGCGTCCACCCGCCGCGTCGGAGAGCAGGAAGGCTGGATGGAGTCGACAAGTGCGAACAAGAAAATCGCTAATATCACGTGGATAGTAATGGTGTTTTCAAATAACGACATTGCTGAGTTATTTCATCATGCTAAAATCATTTCTAGTAAGAGTTGTGCTTTAAGGAAGGGAGTATTGTTGCAAGCAGTTCGGTAATCCAACGGCGCCGAAGTGAAGAAAACCGGGTGTCTTTGTCGCCGGTCCCAAAACTCACCAATTTCATCATTAGGAAGTAAAATGAGCAAATGGTAAATATATGGCCCAAAATTAAAAAAGAATAATTAACACACGATAGTACAGAATAGCATGTTTGAAAGTGAATGCTGAATATCTAACTCTCAAGACATTCTGGGTGGGTGATCTAAACATCCACTCGTCTAACCCAGTCTGGGCATGAACTAAACAAATAATGGGTAACATTCTGTTTTCGATTTAGGTTAGTTTTTCGCTGGTGACACCAAAAGGCTAAAAGCCTTGCCCCACCCCCACCCCCACCCATTGCCTGATTCCTAATAAGCCCTCGCACCTCTTTCATATCGGCACATGTTCCCCAGCCACTTCCTTCACATCAACCCTTCAGTCCTTTACAAAAAAAAAACTAAAAGAGTTATTTTAAAGTTGTAGTAGTTGGGAGTTGGAAATTAGTAATGTGTGATGCTTATTTTTATGTTTGTTCTAAACAGAAGTATTGTTGAATGAGCTCCGAATTTGTATATTCACTCCCATAGGCCGCATGGCATTTTTTATGCGGACATGCAGTTTGTTCTAGAAATCATACTATTTTCTTTTGTTAATAAATAATCGGAATTTAATCTGAAAAAATCACCTCCTTGACAACCATCCAGCACACCATCCGAATCCTTTAAGAAGAAATTTGACAAGGACTGGAAATTTCAGCCGTGGAGGGAAAACTGGCCCGATCCTGAGCCGAAAACCCGAAAGTAACCATCATCAACAACGCAAGCTACTCATCGGGATTCTACATCCTTACTGCTTGCTACACTGTCAGAAGTTTCATAACAGATTGCGCATAACACTTTCAAGAATAACACCTTTTCACAAGAAAAAAAGTGTTATGACCAAAAAGTTTATACTATTTCGTGCCCAGATCTCCAACAACAGCTTCAATAGGTCAAAACTACTACACTGTCAGAAGTTACACAACGAAAACAGCAGGATGCGCGGTTTCAACAAATAACACTTTGGAGTGTTATATGTTATGTTTCTGTCTTTACCGTTAGTATTTTTACCAACTGAAGGTGTTGTTGGAGATCTAGGCACGAAATAGTGTAAACTTAATTGGTCATAACACTTTATTTCTAAGTGAAAAGGTGTTATTCTTGAAAGTGTTATGCGCGATCTTTTATGAAACTTCTGACAGTGTAGTGCAATTTAAGGTTGTTAAAGTTTAACCGAAAAGGGCTGAGATAGGACAATCTAGTTGTCCATCACTTCTTCCCTTAAATAGGCTTGAACACCAGATGAAAATTCGTTACTTCACTGCTCCGATATTCACGAATAATCGATTTCCGAATAGTGGAGTTTCCCCGTCAGATTTGTGGTCTCGAAAAGATTTACGGAAATTGTTCAGTCACCAAGCAGTCTTCACCTGGCCACTGAAAAACCGCGTTTGTGTTGAGATTCAAATCTTCCGCGTCATAGTAGAATTTGCGTTGTGGGGACGGCCGTAGGTATTCTGAACGTCACTACTAGCACAGATAGTGCAAATCAGAAAATCCCTTAGCAGAATCAAAATAATTCAGTGTATTCAGTTGAATGATCCAAACATAAGTTGGCTTTTCAGTTAACTTTAAAGGACCTTTCCTACCTACAATGCCAATGCAACCTACTTCCTTAATTGGATTCATTAATTCTTAAACCCGAAAACCCAAATCTTCCATGTTACATTCTGAATCCGCTTCTGACCTCCCTGATGACACCTCCCTAATCTTTGCAATCTTAGTCACTGCCTCGATTAACTATTTTCCATGCGAATTATGCTCCCGACGAGTGTATCGTACGATCGGTACGTAAAACCGTTTATCTGAGTTTCGCCGAGTTTTTGCAGTAGTCAATGGGCCTAGAAAAAGGCTCAAAACAGCCAAAGCCGTAGGTAATTTGTTTAAAGCAGAGCCTAGTTTTGCAGTATTCGAATAGTTTGAAAACTGAAATATACACAGTAAATAGTAAGAGGTGTGCGTTAAGGTAAGGTGTCGTTTGTAGACAACCCCTTGCGTCCCTTTCCTATAGGCGCGTTTTACTCAGCCACCTCTTCATGGACAGCAGAATGGAAAATAAGATGCCCCTTGCCTTTTTCTAAATAATCCTCAAGTCCTCTTCATATCGGCACATTTTCAGCAGCTGCCTCCTCAAGATTTGACTATTCCCCTAAGAGGAAGAAATATTCTAGAGCATTCCACCAGTTGCATCCCTTCCGATATCTCCGCATGTCAATGAAAAGTTGTTCGCTGTGCCTGTCAAAATATCGATCGTTCGATCTGTCGGTTTTCCGAAGCACGTGCGATCTAGAAAAACATAGCCTATTCAGCTGCGCTGTCTAATCTGCTACGCTGTGTCCCGGGGCAACTGAAACATCTGGTCAAGTCAGCAAATAGGGAGCTGAGATTGTTACTCTTATGGGGAAAAAGATGGGTGCCAGCGTTTTAGGATCGGGACCATTTCCAGAAGCTGTGATATAAAATTCTGGGAGTTGTGCCCATAACCTTCGTTTTTCTTGCGATTTACAGAAGGCATTAACCCCTCGCGCTCCTCGTGGCCCACTGTTGTCAGTCTAATTCATTCCGGTTTTTCTTTAGTTACGATCAGGCGAGTAGTGCTGGGCGATATTTGGATATTTCGATCTATCAATATTTTCACTTTCAATATTCAGTATTGATATTTCTTTACCACAGATCGCTATAGGATACGTCTCGTTTCGCAAAAAGTTAAGAACAAAATTGTCGTTAAATAACAGCTTGCATCATCTCAAACTCCGAATAAATCAGAATTGAATTACGGATAACATATTGCTCCAGTTTCGGATGTATAAATGTAGGTTATGTTGGATTATTTACAAAAACTATGAATGAACACGTATCGTTTTCGATATCGATATTTACGTTTCGATATCGATATTTGGTCCGATATATCGATATATCGTTATCGTTATCGAACATCGCCCAACACTTGCGATCTGACCACAAGTCCTTGCGAATTTGTCTGTTGGTTTTACTGTCAAACTGGAATAGATAGATAGATAGATAGATAGATTTATTTGCGCTAAAAAGCCACAAGGGCCATGGCAAATACAAAAAAAAAAAAAAAATAATAACAACAAAACAACAACAATAACAAACCTACAAAAATCCTTCCCGATATGACAGAGCGATCCGAAGGAATCTTCCAAATCTCTTTAAATCCCCAAAATGTTTACTTTTTAATTTTCTAACAAGTTCCTCCCTCGAGAACTTCTTCGAAACTTCTCTGATCAAATAAGAGACCTAACCGACCAGTTGGTGCTCAAGGCTGGGATTTTAGTCCTCAATCACCGAGGAAAGCTTGATGCGCAGAACGTGAAGTGGATTGCTGCTGCACTGGGTCAGAAGTCTGATGACAGATAATTGCGCATCCTTGCGTTAAATCTTATGTTGGGTACCTGAGATTTCTGCCATGACCCTTATAAGAGTAAAGTGTTAAGTTTTGTCGTTGTTTGTGGTGTTTGTCTGCCTTCGCCATTTTCATGTTTTTTTGTCGTTCCGATGGATTAGAGTTTGCTTTATTGTTGGTTTGTTTTTGCGCATTTATATAATCATTTATTTTGTTATCATCAATTTTGGTGGATCATATAACATAATAATAATAATATGATACCGAGGCAAAATCTGCGTTATGACCCTCTCAAATATGTTTCGCGAAAAGATAACATATAAAAGGGTCATAACAGATCCATTATCTAGCGGTAACACAAGGATGCGAAAATGTGTTATGTGTTATCAAACTTCTGACAGTGTGATGTTGCGAGATTTGTGTGAACCAAGAAGTCTAAAGTGTGTGTAAAGTGTGAAGTCTAAGTGTGCATGTATGTAATCGTGCTCAGTTGTCAATCAGAGAGTTTTTCAGTTGTATTTGCTGATTTTTTCCTATGCTTTTCTTTTCGTTTTTGTACTCTGTCCTTTTTCTTTTAGAAATGACGGGTGATAAATAAATAAAATAAAAAAACTGAGAGTATCCTTTTTAAGTAAGGACGTTGATATCGAGTATAAATCTACGCTTACAACTGGAACGAGTAAAAAGAGTACCAGAAATTAACAAAACCAAAGGTTTCGATGGGATCCCAAGAATTTCATATCCATGATCCAGACAATTGGATCTTGTAGATATCCGGTTTTCGCCAGACTCATTGAAAATTTTTACTACTGAAATTTAGAAACAGATTAAGACCAGTAGCTAATCATCTGAGAAAACCAACTTCAGATATGGATTCAGCGTGTGTGTTTATACAGCGTTGTGGTCTTATATACCTTTGACGAAACTGATCAAAACTTCCAGCTGCCTTACTTCGGCCAAATTTCCGGTTTCTGTCAGATTCGGGCTAACCACTTGTCCGTTAAAAAAAAGCTCAAAACGAATTCAGCATATGTCCTTACCCCTATATCGAACCTCTAATTAACTTCAGATTAAACGAACTTTCATGTTTTGGCCAGATTCCGCGCGAACTATTTATCCGGCGAGAAACTAATTTACATATACGGTATCAGCATTCCTCCTTTCTACTACATCGTACCTCTAATCAACTTCAGATTAAACTTTTACTTAAAACAAATTTTCCGGTTTTAGCCGGATTCCGGGCGAACTATATGTCCGGGTGAAAAATAATTTTCATACACGGATTCAGCATGTCTTCTTACCTCTGAATCGAAAATCTAGTCAAGTTCAATACAAATTTTCAAACAAATTGTCTGGTTTTCGCCGGATTCCGGGCGAACTACTTGTCCGACAAAAAAATAATTTTCATATACGTGCGGCTCTAATCCTTTATTTTTCACAAATTTTCGGGTTTCTGCTGGATTCCGGGTGAACTATATTTGTCCGACAAGAAATTACTTTCATATCCGGATTCACCCCCTAAATCCATCATTAGCTTTAAAAAAAGTCGTCCCTTAATCTCTTCCCCCACCCCTAAATATAGGGCTACAGAGCTCATCTCCGAGCTTGACTTGTACTTTGACCCAAAGAGTCTTCATGCCAAATTTGAACAAAATATCTCGACTCCTTCGAGAGTTATCGTGCTAACAGACGGACAGACGAACAACTTTCACGAAATCATAGGTATCCCTCCACTAACGTTTCGGGATCCCAAAATGGAAAAGCTTTACTTAGAACCATGGATTATTTTTTCACGTCGTCATTCTGGGAAAGGTGAAAAGAATGGATGTGTAGTCTGTAATGTAAAGTTTTGCATGTATGCATGCATGTATGCACGACCTCAAAACATATGACTGGCTGATGCCCGGCAATTATACCGGTTATAAACAATATACAAAAAAGACCAAAGGTATCGATGGGATCCCGAAATTTAATATTTGATCCGGACAATGGGTCTTGTAGATATTCGGTCTTCGACAGACTTCTTGAACATTTTTACTATTAAATTTAGAAACAGATTGAGGCCAATGGTAATCATCTGAGAAGACAAAGTTCAGATATGGATTCAGCGTGTGTATTTACCTTATAGCCTACGTCGTATCTACTTTGACGAAACTGATCAAAACTTCCTCCGTTACTTTAGCCAAATTTCCGCTTTCGGCTGGATTCCGGACAAACTACTTGTCTGGTAAAACTAAAGCTTGAAAACATATTAAGCAAGCCTCCTTACCCTACATCGAACCTCAAATCAACTTCAGATAAAACTTTTACTTTACGAGCGATCTATACGTCAGGTAAGAAGATGATAGTCATATACGTATTCAGAAAAAATTTCAAAAAAAATATCCGAGATTGGATCCGAGATTTACTCCCATAAACGTCGTATCTTTTTAATTTCCTAAGCCGCTCTGTCCTCAAATCAACTTCAGATAAAACTTTTACTTTACGAGCGATCTATACGTCAGGTGAGAAGATGATTGTCATATACGTATTCAGCATGTACATCATTGTACATGTCTTCTTACCCGCAAATCGAACATATTATCAAGTACAAATAAAACTTTTACTTTAAATAAAGTTTAAGGTTTTGGCCGGATTCCAGCCGAAATAATTGTAAGACGAGAAACTAAAATAATTGTAAGACGAGAAACGGTTCTAAGGGTCGTGAGGAATGTTCGTGTATCAGATACGTGTCAGCCCCACCCCTAGTTATGTCACGACTTGTCGTGTTCCTTGACCTAACCCAGGGTTAGGGAGGGAGGCACGAATACTAAAAAGAGGCACGAAAACCAAAAGGGCCCTTTCAGGCTTCAGAGTGAGGGGCAGGAACAACGCTCTAACGTGCCTTCTTTTAGGCTCTGGAGTTACGAACTCTCACTTACTTGTCTACTTTTACTACTTGCTAGTCTATTTTATTACTCGTGCGTCCTGCGCCATGCCGTGCCGTGCCTCTTTTTAGTCAATCCCATTCTAGTTCGTTTACTGCATTTCTATATTTCTAAAATTTACCATATAACCGCTGTTCGGCGACAAAAGCTGAAGTATAAACAAAGAAATAAAATCCCTGCCTTTTGGTTGGTGGCAAAGCTTGCAAGAGCAAACCTAGCTTGCTCTACCTGTAAGCATAGATTTACTTGTTGTAAGCACAGATTTGCTATGCGGTTAACAGCTTTTTGATAATAAAGAAAAAAAACTTTACATTAATTTGTTTAACGTACTTTGGCACATACATGAAATAGACAAATATCAACTACATTTTAGTGTGTTTTTAAACTATATAAAAATGATGTAGTCATGTTTATTTACGTTGTTCTGTTTATTGTTTTAATATGTGTATTTTACTTTGTGTATTATACTCATACTTCGCTGTTATGCAAAAAGCGGGTCACAAATAAATAAATAAATTAGTTATATTTTTTATCTGAATCCTCAGTTCTCAGTTCTCAATTCTCGTACAAACTGCCGTTTTCGCTCTTCTTGCTTCTCCATTCTCACCTTAAAAACACTAATTTTGCCAAATGTTAAAACCTGCTCATACTGGTTGAACATTCGCCCAATCAGGAAGATGAACGCAGAAGGAGAACCGAGAATTGACTACCGAAGAAACTTCTCGATTCTGCAGAACCGCGAAGCTGTTCCCATTCTTTATTCTGACAAAAACGAATAAAAAGGAGAATTGGCTTCATCTCAATGGGATCGACCAAAAGCTGGAAGGGAAAGGAAGGGCATGGTGCACGAGAAAAGCAGGAAGGGCATACTAAAACGAGGAAAGATGCACCAGAATTCAAGACTACGAAAAACTGGAAAGCTGCACCGTTCCCTTCCTCTGTTTAGTATTCTTTGGGGGGTCGACAACTTTTCAAATCCAATGTTCACCATTCTTTCCTAATGAAATACTCGATTCAGGGGTAAGGAGATATGCTGAATCCGAATATCAAAATTATTTTCTCGCTGGACAAGTAGTTCATCGGAATCCGGCAACAAACGGAAAATGTGTGAAAAGTAATAGTTTAATTTGAAGTTGGTTAGAGGGTTGATTTAGGAGCGTTGAGTCCGAATTTGAAAATAATTTTCTCGTCTTACAATTATTTCGGCTGGAATCCGGCCAAAACCTTAAACTTTATTTAAAGTAAAAGTTTTATTTGTTCTTGATAATATGTTCGATTTGCGGGTAAGAAGACATGTACAATGATGTACATGCTGAATACGTATATGACAATCATCTTCTCACCTGACGTATAGATCGCTCGTAAAGTAAAAGTTTTATCTGAAGTTGATTTGAGGACAGAGCGGCTTAGGAAATTAAAAAGATACGACGTTTGTGGGAGTAAATCTCGGATCCAATCTCGGATATTTTTTTTCAGATTCTGGCCGCTTTCCGGCCATGCTGCTCCTGGTGCCCCCCCCCCCCCCCCCCGAATCATGCGTCAAACCATTTGCCTCCGACTGTCATGATTTTGTCAAATTAATTTGGTAACGTCGTTTAGTAATGAATGGAGGGTTGCCGATTTGGCAACTCTTAGATATTGGTAACCCAACCCTTATGACCCTTACCGACCAAAGACCGTAGCAGGCGCGTGTGAACCGCCTCTGTAGATCTGTGGTGATGCCACAATGTTAAACAACCAATAGTCGCTTACTCGCGACTTTTTCTTCTCCGGCCTCTACGGCGACGAGGTGTTTGCATAAGTAACAAACTGTGATGTTCCGCGTAGCTCCTAACCTCCGCTCGTTTGCATCGGGCAGGGCATTCGGAATCTATTCGACTCCGCATGGTCGTATTACAGAGATCAGGGGATGTTCTTTTGCTTAGTTGTTCTTGGTAATAGTATGAACTTGCATGTCAGTATATTTTTCTTGACATTTCCTATGCTATTTAAAAAAAATAAAGTGAGAAAAATAAGTTGAGCTTCGTAATTTATCACCGAGATCGGGAAGGCTTGTCTTCACTTTCGGGAAGACCTAAATCTAGCCAATGGTTGCGTTTTTGCAGATACCATGGTATCTGATACCGCGGTCTAAATCGTTTTTGCAGTTATCGTGCTATCTGAAACCATGGTCAAAAAGCGTTTTTGCAGTTATCGTGGCATCAGGTCAGTTATCGTGGTATCTGATATTCAGATACCACAGTCCGATACCACAGTCCGAGCGTGGTAACTGATCGTGGTATTTGAAAAAGTTATCTCACTTATCATCAATTTTTGTCAAATTGGTGGGAAAGAAGTTTGGCATTTAGTGATGTGACTAAATATCAGTTTTTCTTTTGGGACGACTTCAAAAAGCGCAATTTCGGCAATTGTCGTTTTTTCAGAGCAACCGTATATCAGATACCACGGTAACTGCAAAAACGCCAAACTGCAGATCCAGTTAGCGTGGTAACAGATACCATGGTATCTGCAAAAACGCAACTAATGTGTAAGACCAGTTCTGTCAGAAGACTTAACATACCTCTCGAGCAGTAAAATCCGGTCTGGTATTCTCGATGCCTCCCGAGGAAGCAATCGTAATACTGTCAAATTATCCCCACTTCTGGGCGTTTGTGGGATTCTTCGGCTTTCGCGTCGGAGTGGCACAGGAACCGACGCGTGAGGAAGAGATGAACTAGTCCCTGCAAGAGAGGAACCACCCGAAGGACTGACTTCAGTTGATGATTGACTGTGAGGAATGTCTTCAACATACTGGCGCGTTTTCGGTGTAAGACGCTGTGGATCCAGCTGGGTGTAGCGTTTACACGGCATCCCGTCGAGTAGAAAGGAATTCCGATCGACTTAAAGGATTCCGTTCGTGGAGGCGACTAGAAAAAAGTCTTCTAGCTGGACGAGAGTTTGTTTTAAGATGATCCTAAACACGCCACTGATCGTCAGGAAGAACGAGAAAACGTCTCACTAACGACTCGAACACAACAACTCAAATCCTATTTCAGTCAATCAAGGCGATCGCTGGGGACAGCCGTGGTGCCGCTTCCGGCTCTTCCGCTAGGTACACGGCGATTTTTGCATCGGCAAGTAGAGTTAGTCATCAAGAGTATTCCGGTCTACTTGAAAGAAATTTCGTCGGCGGCACTGGTGAAAAAGACTAAGAAAGGTTAGCTAGCTTTTGAGATCAGCAGTCATCGGTACTGATGTCATAAATGCCATCAAAACATTTTTTGTTGGCTAGTGAATTTATTTTTGTCATATTTTCTTGCTTGAAGACACAGTTTTTACCCTCTGTGTATAAAAACCAAGAGCGGATTCTGTTCAAGTTTTCCTCTACTTGTAAACGCTGCAGAATTAATAGTTTCGACGTGCGAAACAGTCTAATAGTGAGAACACACGATCAGGGTCGGTGCTCCCAGGCTGGAATTCCTGCAAGGATTTTTGGCACCCTCATCGCTTCCATATAGACAAGTTGAGACTTTTCAAACTTTATGATGAAAGTGAAGACAACCCGGCCGAGAAATCCTTAGCGTGTGTTCGCACCATAAATAGGATTTTAGAGCCTATGGATTGACCTAGAGAGATTAGATGCGGACAACTAAGTAGGGTCATGAGTAACACAAATGAGAGAGAGAGAGCATTTATTGACAAAACAAGATGAACGCATGTGAACAGGGGCGGCAAGCTTCCACGTCACGCTTTCACCTGTCCTAAGGGGACACCCCATATTAAAGAGTCGTAATTTATTATTAATTTATTAACACATCAGACAAAAGAAAATAACGGAGGGAGAACACCAACAAAACAACACACCAAATTATCCGCGTCCATACAAAAAAACCTAATAATTTTTTAGTAACATACAAGGATGCGTCCAAGCAGGAAAACCCGATCTGTGTGTCAAAGCCTTTAATGGTCAGGAAGCGAGCCTTTCAGTCGCCAAGGTAAGCTACGTGCGCACGTGCATCGGGCCAATCATTTACAAGTTCACTGTACATTTTGTACAAAATCAGAAACAGACAGAAACCCATACATCAGTGACACCTTCACTATTCACTTTGTAGAAACCCTTGAGTGCAAGTTTGGACATTCTGATATCTAATAAAACAATAAATTTGTGCAGCTTTACTTGATTAATTAAGGAAAGTAAAGGGTAATTAACCTAACAGGGGAAAAACAGAGCGCAAAGGAAAAAGAAACAAGCCAAAGGACTCGATGGGATCCCAAAACTGAATATTTGATCCAGACAATTGCGTCTTGTAGAAAACCGGTCTTCGCCAGACTCTTTGAAGATTTTCAATGTCAAAATTTAGTAACAGATTAAGGCCAATGGCTAATCACCTGAGAAAACCAAGCTCAGATGTTGATTCAGCATGTGGGTTTACCCCTATACGTCATATCTACTTTGACGAAAATGATCGAAACTTCCTGCCTTACTTCTGTCATATTTCCGGTTTCGGCCGTATTCCGGGTGAACTACTTGTCCGACAAAAACTACAGCTCAGAACGAATTCAGAATATCTCCTTACCCTTCAATCGAACATCTAATCAACTTCAGATAATGAATTTGACCTGTACTTTGACCCGACGGATCCTCACAGCAAGTTCATCGAAATACCTCAATCCCTTCGAGAGTTATCGTGCTAGCAGATAGACGGACGGAAGTACGGACGACTTTACGAAGGTATCCTGTCGCTTACGTCTTGGGATCCCAAAAACGGCACAACTACATACCCGAAACAAGAGCTACGATCTCATTTAAGCAAAATCGTTACGGGAATATTGTATAAGAAAATAAATGAGGACGTCTCTAAATTTCCGCAGCCTCCCCAACTAACCCCACCTTGTCCGGCTGCATTTTGGGCTTTAACCTTTTCCGTGCAAGTTTTACAACTCGGTTTGTTCCCTACGCGTGTCACAAAGTACCCCCCCCCCCCCGCCAAATCCCTGATCGTGGCCAGATGTGGTTCGGACACGTAAATCGCAATCTAGGATCCTACAATCAATCAAGTTTCATCCGAATCAGAGCAAGTCCGGTAAACGCTCCGCACCAACTGCCACCAACCACCAAATCCTCCCGCCGAAGACCATTTATTTGTTTGTTCCCAACGCGTGTCACTAAGTTCTACCCCCCCCCCCCCCTCTGTGGTCGGATGTGGTTCGGATATATAATAAATGTAAATAACACTTCGTTCGAATCAGGTCACCTATTCGCAACAAGATCCCGGATTCCCCCCACCCACAAGGATGATCGGATCCAGAAAAGGAAAAAATGTCTAGAGCATCAGGTCGGGTCATTTTGTATGCGTGCCAAGTTTTATCATCTTAGCTTATGGGAAAGTGCCGAATTAATAAAAGCTGGACAGAGCGACAGACGGAAAAGATATTACGATTGCTATATGGTCCTTGAGCCGACGGGTGCAAGTGCCATAAAAAAGGGAAAGTCACGACATCAGAATTCCAAAGAAAAGGATATTTCACATACAGATTCCAATGGTGAACACAGTTTATTCGTTTAATATTTTTGGACAGCTTGAATTTATTTTCCCGAGTTTGGCAGTAACACACAGCTAAACCAAGTGTTTTCGATTTTTCACCTCAAAACTGATATATACCAAGCCTCTATTGTCGGACGGACGTACGAAAAAACGCCGAACCCACCTATCCTGGATATTACAGAATCTCTATGGAGCCGTTACACTCTATTATCTAATCTCGTTAGGAGTTAGCTTGTTAGTGCTCCCTTGCTATTGGAATCAGCCGGAAAGATTTCTTCGGTCGTCTTATTTGTACGTGACTCGTTAGGGGTTGAGGGACGTGTCCTGAAGTCAATAATCACGCCGTGTTTACGAGTCCGAAGATCATGGTTCGCGAAAGAAATAACATACTTGTCCTTTCTTCGTTTCCGGCCTCCTAGTGTACTCCGGTTTTTACGGCTTCGCCTTCCGGCTGAGTGCAATATAGCGATCACTTTTCCATCGGTCAGTCGGTAATCCCCAGTTAGGGTACCTCAATATGTGCTAGTTGGCAGGTGTATC
Organism: Branchinecta sandiegonensis; assembly: GCA_030848855.1. Taxonomy (NCBI): domain Eukaryota; kingdom Metazoa; phylum Arthropoda; class Branchiopoda; order Anostraca; family Branchinectidae; genus Branchinecta; species Branchinecta sandiegonensis. The sequence continues at coordinate 11,822,190 of JAUPMV010000010.1, forward strand.
ACGGACCCGACCAAACTGACTTGGAAATAGTCACTTCATTCGACCATAGTGGGGGGAGGGTGAATCCGGAATATTGGGGCATGCGTAACTTTCGAACGGGTGATCGGGTCGGAATGAAACTTGATATTTGGAAAGACCTCGGGGGCCGGATCCGATGACTGCGGGGGAAATTGGAGGGGGGAACTGGAAATATTCTGATACGCTTAAAGTGGAAGGATCAGAATGAAACTTGGTGCGAAGAACAACCACATGCCCTAGATACATCATTGACAAAACCCGACAGGATCCAGGCACTGTGGGGGGAGTTGGAAGGGGGGGGGGGCGGAATTCTGGTGATCCCGAGTTAAGGTAGTTCTAGATCGGCTAAGACAATGAAACTTGGCAGGCGTATCAGGGACTCCACCAGATTTACTTGGAAACCATCGTGGGGGGAGTGAAAATCCGGAATCTTAAAAGTATGTATAACTTTCGAACGGGTGATTGGATCTGAATGATTTGAAAAGACCTCGTGTCTCAGATGTCTCATTTGAAGTCCGGACCGGATCCGATAAATACGGGTGAATTAGAGGGGGAAACTGCGTATCTTGTGACCAAGGCCGTATCCAGGGGGGGGTAGGGGGTTGACCCCCCCGAAAAATACAAAAATTGTCATTTTTATAGGCTTTTCCCTCTGATCTATGTCTTTTTTGTCCGACCCGCAGGCAACCCCCCCCCCCCCCCCCCCGAAAAAAATTCCTGGATACGGGTCTGCTTGTGACACGCTTAGAGTGGAGAGATAGGGATGAAACTTGGTGGGGAGAACAAGCCCAAGTAATAGATACATCATTGACAGAACCGTACCGGATCCGGGAACTGTGAGGGGTTTGGAGGGGGGTTCGGAGTTTCGGACGTCCAGTGATCCCGAGTTGAGGTACTTCCAGACGTGCTATGACGACGAAACTTGGCAGGCATATCCGACCCGACCAGACTGACTTGGAAATAGTAACTTCCCTGATCCGACCATTGTGGGGAGTGGAGAGAGGGGGAATCCAGAATCTTGGGGCATATATGCCTTTTGAACGGGTGATCGAATCTGAACGAAACTTGAAATTTTTGAAAGAACAAGTAAGCGGGGGGAGGAGATCCCGATGAAAAATTTATCTCAAAATAGCAGTACGAAGTACTAAACTAACTGAGGCTACTACGTGCTTCTACTTCAAGGCTACCGTGTTACTGCATACTACTGCATGCTACTGTTAGCAAGACTGGATGCTACTATGGCAAGACAGGATGCTACTGGATACTAATACATAAGACTGGACCAGTCTGAACTAGGCAGGCTACAAATTTTTCATCGAGATGGCAGGCTCTCGACTGAATCATCCAATCCGGATGGAACTTGAAGTGCAAAAATTACTTCTGACCAAACGGTGCATTTTTCATGACCCCAATGGCCTATAATCATTCGTGCCTCAAACGGTTTTGCTTATAAATGAATTCCACCCTTAAAGGGAACATCTTATCCGAAAAATACAAAAAAAAAAAACTTTTGGTCAAACGATACATTTTATCATCACCAAGGAGGGCCCAAGATCCCTTGTTCTTCAAGAGTTTTGCTGACAAATCAATTCCTAGCCTCGTTAAAGTGGACATTTTCTGGACTGAACTTGACGGCTATGGGATGCACAATTCGAATACGGCATTTACAGCGAGAATCTTAGCTGAATTACACGCTAACTGCCCTTGCAAGTGCAATATGAGCTTTCAGCAGGGGCGTCGCAATGGTGTGTGTGTGTGTGTGTGTGGGGGGGGGGGGGGGGGGGTACCACCCTTCCTCGAAGAGTTGCCATCAATGTATAAATGAAATAAAATTTCAAAATAAATGAACTAAGCTTGGCACTCGCAGAGCGCCCGACCACAAAAATTGAGCTAAACTGGGCGCTCACCCAGGAAAGCTAAATGGGGGGCTGGCAGTACGCCTGGAGAACTTCAGTAAGGCTAGTTCAGGGTCACCAAGGAACTGAGTTGACATCCAGATTGGACATCGGCGGTGCTGGGGACTTAATGAATTGTATTCTCAGTCGCATGTTTCGAGCTTGCCAGATTGATATAAAGAGGCAGGCTATTTTAAAGGACCCCTCGTACTATTTACTCTTCGACTTACAGTATTTAAAAATATTCGAATACTTTAAAACTATGCTGTGCTTTCAACAAATAACTCACGGTTTTGGCTGTTTTAATCCTTTTCCGAGACCCGTTGACTTTTAACCGAAACAGGAAAATAATTTACATAACCGGTTTTTCTGATGACAAAACTTCTCGCAGACAACCGTCGACAGCTTGATATACATCGAAGGTAGCAAAACACGGCAAGTGAGAAAATCAGCGTGGTTTTGTTAGAGGGGCGTAGAAAGTGTAGAAAAAATATTATCAATAAGGGTAGCGGATTCCTGTGCAACCCGTGTTGCAACATGGCAACAAGAACAAATAAGGGAAGAATTGAGAACTCACATAACCCCGATGTCAGCATACTAGATCTCTTTTCGTCCGATGTTATTTACCGGGGGTGGAGCCTGGGTGGAGCTTCGCGTGTTGCCTCTTGCAGTATTAAATGTTACCTCCAGAGCAAAAGTGATGAAGCAGTCAGAAAAGGCGGGAAGTTCAAACAGTGCAGATTCTGAGGATTATTTAAATGGAAACTCCTTTTCAATCTCGGGTCAGATTTGCAATATGAAGCTTACGTTGTCACCACCCTTCACAAAGACGGTGAAGCCCAAGGGAATGCGGCATTTGATGACTCAGGGGAACAATTAAGCAACTTGAACGCTGAAGCATAGATCTAACACGCATGCATTTAGTTCAGATTCAATAGGACTGGTGTGAACATTAGTAATTTTATTTTGGTCTTCTCAGGACTGTAAAGAATCGCTCCTAGAAAAGGTATTAAGCTTGGACAATATTTAGCTGTCGAAATGTCCTCAATGAGTTACTATGTTTTGTTTTTGAAATTTAGTTCATATCATTTTCTCGTGTAGTTGCGAAAAACAGTATAAAGTCCTAATTTTAAATTAATGATTGATGAGTGTAGGATATCTTTCAAGACGTATCAGTTTGTGATAACAACTTATTATTCTTGGTCAAAAAGGTATATCATTATCTCGGATAGTTGCACTTTACATCTGCCCAAATTTGTCATTGTCTATTCAAGTTGGAATTTGGGCATAGCTGGCGAACTGTACTCAAAGAGTTGTTATGTTTTGTTTTTAAGTTGCACTCTGTACAAGAAATTCACTTCATAACATTTCTCAGTTAGTTGCGAAAAACAGTTGGCTTGAAGTATTTCCTAATTTTAAATTTGAATTGATTACTGAAAATGATAATTGCACGGTACCATTCAAAACGTCTACATTTGAGATAACCATTTATTATTTTTGGTCAAAATGTATATCATTATCTCGGGTAGTTGGCTAAATGTTTCACTATCTATCCTATTGACAGTCTTTTTTTCATCACTAAGAATCTGCCATAGAGATTGCATGAATGTTTGGAAGCGTGTCCCTTCCTTCTTTAAACTTATAGTGTTCAGTCCAAATCGGTCCTTTTCTGCCTTTATTTTCGTCATCCTTGAATGTATCATCTCACTGTACTTTAGCCCCTTGTCTCGTCTTTTAAACTAGTGGTAGCAGCGATTTGTTGGAGGGAGAAGAGCAAAATGTCGGCCTCTTTCTGTTTAATTTGAATTCGGCGCACTTCCTTGACGCGAAGCTCGGCGATCAGAAGAAATAGCGCCAATATTTACTCTGTGGTCTGGACAGGCGCCGAATAGGCTCCACCCCCGGTACTTGAGGATCGGGCAGAAAACAACGTCCCATGATTCAAGTCTTCTCAATTCTTCCCTTATTTATTCTTGATGGCAAGTAGGTACGTAAGTATTCAAGTATTTTAATATACTGTAAGTTAAAGAGTAAATAGTGCGAGGGGTCCTTTAAGCCGTTTCCAGCATTCTGTCTCACCCCTTGTTACAAATTATTTCAACAAACAATAAAATTTCACGTTTGCCGTTATTCAGTTCATTTGTGCCTGTTCGGTTCATAGATTTATTTCTGTATTCTGTTATTAAGTAATCGTTGTTGGTGGTAAATTATTTAGGTGTTGTTCGCTATTACTAAGTGGTTATTTATTTTTTGTGCCTATTATTGTGGCAATTTTTCAATTAAACCTTAAACGACCAAAACCGCCTTCGACGGTTGTTATCGTCTACGTGGTGGCCCTCCAGAACGTTTAAAACAAGGAAGACGTCAACGGGAAGACCAAGAAAGTCGATCCCTCGCCATTATCGAAGGGACCTGCAAAGATACATGCAGGTCTGTACCCTGAGTGCGAGGATGTCCTGACACCCGCCGAACTGACTGGCGCATATTCGAATGACACGGGTGTCGCTGGTAGCACAGGAGGATCATAAGATAAGGCGTAGAAGGGATGAAAGCCAAACAAATAAATAAAACCGATTGGGGCGACGAGAAAATAAAGTAAAATCGTTTTTTCTGCCACCTCCTGCCAGTGTCAATTGCCAGATGCTTGAAAAAAGATCGCGCAGCAGGAGAAGCAAAAATGCGCCGAAGGCGCATTTTCGCTATTTTCTTTGCATATCTTGAGCCAGCAAGCATCAGATATCAGTGTTACCAAATGACATTTTGATATTTCAGTGAAGATTTTGAGTCCCCGCAATCCTCGAGATATGGAATCTGGATATAAAATCACTGCGTGGTCCTTACAAATACCTCGACAAATCCTAATCTGGTTTTCGATTTCTAAGGGATGTGGATAGCAAAATGCGCCCAATATTTAGGGAAATACGCAAATTCGGCGAAAAGCGCACGCTTGGGAAGTCAAAGCGCAGCCGTCTCTAAAAGCGCCCAAATGGCGCAAATGCGCACCATCTGGCAACACTGCCTCCTGCTGGTGGGGAGCATCTGAACCAATCTCGTTCACCTTCCAGATTTTTCTTCCGGATTCCAGACAGCCGTTTTCGTCGAAATGCATCTGGAAGGTGAAGCCAGGCCAAAAACGTCTGGAAGTCCGGGGTGTTGGACACCCGAGATTCCGGATATCTGGACGGTGCTATAGAGGCAACCAGTTCGAGAGACACAACAAATATGCAAATGAAGGAAGAAAAGGGAAAGTGATGGACAGCTGTAGTTGGGATGCAAGAAATATTTGAAATATAAAGGGGACATCTAGGAAATGTTGAAGAACAGCAAATTTTGCTTTCACCATTATCATGAAAATCTGGAAGGGTTGGCTTGACTATGCGGAAGCCCCGGACGTCTGGGAATCTGGAAGGTGAAGCCTGGCAATTACTCCTTTACTACCTCTTCGCGCCGATGATGAATCGCCGTGCGCCCAGCGAAGAACGTCACTATAATTTTTTTTGTATAAAGACCAGACCCCTCATACATTCAATGTCTGATCTCTGCCCCCCCCCCCCCGTCTCGTGTCGTGAAGCAACTAGTTTGTTTGGTTGTCGACTGGTTTACACAGGATTTGAAGAAATTTAAGAGGGTTCGTTTGGGTGACGTTTCTTGTTCTTCTCGAGGTTCACTGGCGTGTTTCCGACTTGGTCATAGAGAGTATAACGACCCAGTAGTCCAACCTTAAAGGGAACGGTGCAGACGTTCCTCATAAAATCCGATGACGTATTGCCGGCAGACGCGCCAGAGGAACAATATCAATCAGACGTGAGATCTTGGTATAAGTTATCTGAACGGTAAATAAGCGATTAGGCTTTCGCTTCATATCGAGTCGCGTATTAAGCCTCGTGGAAAAGTCAGCAAGCACTCAGCACTGAAGTCGGAAGCCAGAAATGACAAACTTGATGACGCTTGACAGAACGGAGTTGAGTAAAGCAAAAATAGATGAAGAGGCATCTTAAACAGTTTTAAATATTGCTAGGCCTAAGAGGAATTGAAGATAGCCAAACAAACCTGGATAAACGTACACCAAGAAGTCGCGTGTTATCGTTTTCTTTACGATAGCGCGCCTAGCGTCCAAAAAAGAACTAATATGAGAGGAATTTTATGAGGGGCGTATTAGCGCAGCAAGTGGTCCTTAGCTAATACGAAAGCATATCAGTGATGATCTCAATGATATAATTTTTATTACGACTAAAGAAAAAATGGAAATACGGAGAAAGAATAAGAAACAAGTCGAACACGAACATTCTTTGTTTAGGCTATGCATTTGTTTCTTTAGGGAAATGCTGAAGGTGGATTTAGTAGTAAAATATTAAGAATCTCAATTAAGCTCTTAAGAGTGTACATACCGCCCGTCGCTCTCCTATATGAGGAGATAAGTCGTAACGAAGTAGGTTTACTGGAAAGTAAGCCTGGAAAGATAGGGGATAGCTTGAGCTTAAGCAATTTACTTACATTATTATATAAACGAAGCAACGAAAGATATTAATAATTATAGTCGAACCTGAAAACATTTCTATAAATATATTTGATGCAGATTTCCAAATTGCAGAGCGACACCTGGGACTCTCAAATCGCAAAGTGGAGTCGTGGGATTTCTTTTTTGTCATAAATTGGCACAAAGATAAATTTCGTTGGACTTTCCTTTGAATTCTCAGTTACGGCTTCCACTCAACTTTCGAATTCACGCCACGCCTTAACCACAGGACAGGACTTGAGTCCGATCGGGCGCTTCACCGAAATTCGTTCCTCCCGCGTGAAATCCGTTTACACGGTATTCAAACAAGAAACTTCTGAGAGTCCCGTTTCGCCGCCTTTGGTTAAAGTATAGCTGAAAAGCCAGCTTACTTGTATATGAACTTTTCCAGCTGACTCGTCTATTTCACTTTCGTATTCCCTAAGAACTTATCAAGTTTTCGATAACAAATTTAGCTACGCTTATAAATAAGAAGCGTGATTTTTTCTTCGGGTATGTTAGACCCTAGCTCTGCTTTGAAAACCGGATATAGCTTTATTGGCTGAACAACGTACAATAGAATCATTGACTGAAATACAACATATTTACAACAGGATTTGTCACTCAAAAATACAACGACACGAGATTAACAGACAGGTAGGTAACAGAAAGGTACTAGATCGACCAGTGCATAGACAAATTATTCACTGGGCCTTATAACTAATCAGGTAAGTACAAACTGTTTTCCACTACAGACTAATCTAGTTCCTATACTCATAAATTTAAAGGACAAATGAAACCAATCGGGTAGACAGAAAAATGACTAGGCTAGGAAGAACAACTGGAAGTTACTATAACGGAACTATTTCATTATTGCGGGGGGGGGGGGGGGGTTAAGCCAGTAAGAATACTATTTGACTGCGCTAACCGGATACGTCAGCTGCGCTTATTCTAGCGATATTTCACAGGCTCGTTTTTCTCGCTCCAGCCTAAAGAGTACGCTTGCCAAGAATTTTTTATTGATTGACTAAAAAAAGAAAGGCCGAAGTACAGTAGAGGTATGCTTATGTGAACGTCGCCTAACAGTTAACGGTCGCCGAAGAAAAAGCTAAAACCCAAACCAGGCATTTTTTTTCCCTACAAAATACTTGCCAAAAACTTTTTCCATTCCATTTGTCATTTTTTTAATATTTTGCTGATAGGCACAACTGATAGTGACTAACTGCCACCTGGTTTTCCTTTCACAATTTGAATATATAAAATACTTTTTCGATTCCATTTGTCATTTTTGAATATTTTGCTGATAGGCACAGCTGACAGTGACTAACTGCCACCTGGTTTTCTCTTCACAATTTGAATACCATAAAATAATTTTTCGATTCCATTTATCATTTTTTCAATATTTTGCTGATATGCACAGCTGATAGTGACTAACTGCCACCTGGTTTTCCTTTCACAATTTGAATACTTTGCCAGCAGGAACGCATAAGATGGCGGCTCGAACCTACAGATGCCTCAAATAGAAGAAGAAGCTTAAATGTGAATTCAAAATAAATTAAACTTATTTGAACTTCTACTACAAGTTTGTGCAAGGATAACCCTGAAAGAGTTGGCAGTTAGCGATATCAAGTTTGTTTTTTTTCCTTTCATTTTGGCTGTTTTATATGCAAGTAACAAAGCCAGGGTAGTGAAACAGTTGAAGAAGTGTTCAAATAAGCATATCTCTACTGCAGTGGTTCCCAACCGGGGGTACGCGTACCCAAAGGGATACGCGAGACCTTGCAAGGGGTAAGCGAAGGTAACAAAAACGATTTAGTCTGTAGCTTCAAAATCTTGCCTCGCTCATTTTGATTGCCGAAAGCCTAAACTCACCAGCAGAGGCATCACTAGCCAAAATATTTTTTTGGGGGCAAGGTATTTTTACTGACTGGCTGGTCATTTTACCGACTGTTTAAAAACAAGAGCTGTAAGCTCATGTGGCACTTGCAAGGCTTTATAAAAGGATGAAAGTAGGGATTTGCCAATTCGTGCGTTTATTGTGATCATTTGTAAGCAAAACCCTTCTGACAAAAATGACAATGGACCCTTGGGATTGGCTGTGATGATGCGCACTTTAAGGGCGCTAGAAATTCATCTGTATTCAAAAACCTTGAGGCAAAAACTGTCCTGGGCCCTTTAGGATCATGAATATATATGGTTTGGTCAAAAGTATTTGTTTACTTTTCGGTTAAGATACGCACTTTGAGGGTGCTAGAAAAGCTTTGAGGCAAACATGATCATGGGCTCACGGGGATCATGAAAATGCAGATTTTGCTTAAAGTATTTTTTTTTACTTCAAGGGATGGTCGGATCTGGGAAGTGACGATAAGCCAATCTTGTCAAGTCTCTAATGTTATCTAATGTTATGTCTCTTGTTCTTCCTACACCAAGTGTCATCCCAATCGCTAAAATCTAAGCGTGTCACAAGATTACCGACCCCCCCCCCCCACACACATTGATCGGATCCTGTCCGCACTTGAAATGCGACATCTGAGACATGAATTCTTTCCAAATATCAAGTTTCATTAAGATCCGATCACCCGTTCAAAAGTTGGACATTTCTCAAGATTCCGGATTACACCTCCCTCCACTCCCCCCACGAAGGTCAAGTCGGAGAAACGACTGTTCTTGAGTTAAAACTGTTGATTCCCTGACACGTCTGCCAAGTTTCATCGTCCTAGCACATGTGTAAGCATCTTAGCTCGGGATCACCGGAATTCCGAAACCCCCCCTCTAACTCCCCCCACAGTGCTCGGATCCGGCCCGGTCTTGTCAACTATGTATTTAGGGCTTGTGCTTGTTCTTCCCACGAAGTTTCATCCCGATCCGACCACTCTGAACATGTCACACAGTTTCCGGTTCCCCCCTCCAACTCCCCCCAATGTCACCGGATCCATTCCGGACTTGAATCTGAGACACGAGGTCTTTCCAAATATCAAGTTTCATTAACATCCGATTCCCCGTTCAAAAGTTTTAAATACGTCAATATTCCGGATTCCCCCTCCCCGCCACTCCCCCTACGGTGGTGGGATGGGGGAAGTGACTATTTCCAAGTTATTTTGGTCGGGTCCCTGACATGCCTGCCAAGTTTCATCATCCTAGCACATGTGTAAGCATCTTAACTCGGGATCACCGGAATTCCGGAACCCTCCCTCCAAATCCCCCCACAGTGCTCGGATCCGGTCCAGGCTTTTCAACTCGGTATCAAGGGCTTGTGCTTGTTCTTCCCACCAAGTTTCATCCCGAACCGTTCATTTTGAATATGTCACCAGATTTCCGGTTGCCCCCTCCAACTCCCCCCAAAGCAACCGGATCCATTCCGGACTTGAACTGTGACCTCTGAGACAAGAGGTCTTTCCAAATATCAAGTTTCATTAAGATCCGATTCCCCGTTCAAAAGTTAAACATACGTCAATATTCTGGATTCCCCTCCCTCCACTCCCCCCCCACGGTGGTCGGATCAGGGAAACGATAATTTCCAAGTCAGTTTGGTGGGGTCCCTAATATGCCTACCAAGTTTCATCCTCCTAGCACATCTGGAAGTGCCCTAACTCGAGATGAGTGGACCGACCGACCGACCGACCGACCGACCGAAAGGTGATCGGTATATGGCACTTGAGCGGAGCTGCAAGTGCCCTAAAAAACTGTTTTTACGAAAAATCGTAAATATCCTTTATGATAATGAATATCGTCTTTTTCACGTTCTGAAAAAGGGGGTACGCAACTTTTTCGAATCTTGGTTAAGGGTGCGCGGTAAGGAAAAGATTGGAAACCACTGCTCTACTGTACAACTAGAATAAAACTCAGCTGAAGTACCCCGCGTAGTCAAATATAGTTCGCAATCATCTTGGTCTTAAAGCACAACTCTTACTAGAGTTGATATTTCCCCTATGAAATGAATCAGAAAAAATGTTCTTGAAAATACCATTACTTTCCACCTAAAACTAGTGATTCTCTTGTTAGCGCTTGTCGACTATATCCAGCCTTCCTGCTCTCCGACGCGGTGGCCGGGCGCAAAACATTTGAAAACTGAACATGCCTTGGTTAAAAAGTGGGGAAAACTAAGCAAATAAAAGAAGTAATAAACAGAAGATTATCGCATCCTTATGTCTGAAGAGTTGTCATTGGGCGTTGAAGATTCCGGCAAACTTTTTGTTGGGTGACGGGAAAACTCGGCAAGGCCAAAAAGCGCTAAAAATTCGTAGTTATGAAACGAAACAATGGAGAAAGGTGGGGATTTTAGAAGTTTATGATTCCAAATGGGAGCTAAGTATATTATAAAAGGCAGAATAAGCAAGATGGGTCCTTTAAGGAAAATTTTGTAATAATACTGTTATCTGATAAAAGCAAGAATGAATAAGAAATCGATTCGGCCTCTCGGCCAAGCAGAAATCAGCCAGCGTGCTTCCGTAGATATTAAGCGTGCGCTTACCCGATGGCCTATATACCATTAGTAATGCACAGTTTAGTAATTTCTTTACTTTTTCTCTCACTGGTGGGTCATAAATTATTATTATTCTGGCACAACACTTGCTAAGTGTTGGCCGTGAAATTTCGGGTATACAGAGACTACGGCCTACTGGACGAAAACAGATATTTCTACAGATAAAAAAGGAAAAATAATTGTACATTGTGAGTATAGGATTTTTTTCTCTGAGACTGAGAACGGTAGGCAGAAAATACATGCGTTACGTGACCGAGAGCGGACTTTCTGTCTACCCAACAGATCTTTAGTAGCCTATGAGAGCTTTGGTAAGAATAAACTGGTAAAGTTATTAAGTAAAAATGTGCACTAAAATTTGAACTTCGGACGACAACCGTAAAAAGGGCTTCAAACCGCAAACACAACAAGTAAAATAGACCCTTGTACTTTCGTCGAAAACAACAGCTCTAAAAATCCAAGTAAGCGGGCATCCCGGAGAAATACTTGACCATAGAGGTTATTGCTGGTAAGAATACGGCAGCGAAATCCGGATCTCGTCCTGACCCGAACTTTTCTCGCTAAAATCAACAAAATTGCATCTTATGGTCCCTGGTTAGCAGAGCCTTATTGACGAACGCCGCCCTGCAGAAACAACCGGAGGGACCCAGAGGAAGAAGGCGGCCAAAGAATACCCTTCACCCCAAAGCTGGTGAACTCGTACTCTGGACTCGTTTCGTGACGCCTTTTTCAAGGACTCGGACTCGTCTTTCACGGAGCTGTCCGTCCGCCAGACCTGTGGACTCGGACTCTGGACTCGTCTCGAGACGCATTTTTCAAGTACTCGGACTCGGATTTGCTCGACTCGCAGCAGCTCTGCTTCACCCACACAGAAGTGATATCTACGTAGGATCAACGCGTCCATTAGCTCGAATGGGAAGATGTCTGGACAGGGTTATATCAGAGAGGGGACTGGCAACTCTTATTGGATGCCACAAGCGCCCTGCGGGTGTAGAAGGAACGAGGGTCGAAGGGAAGCAGAACATAGTGGGCTGCCGGGGAGACATACAGCTAAAGCAGAGCACTGGCAGTCAGATGCTGCCGAAAGTATACCGCCGTTATTACAAGTGTTGCGTTTTTGATCGAAGCTTGAAGTTACCTTCAAACTCAAAGGTCTTTATTTAAATACCGTTTTTGGTCGACGGTCACAGTAGTTGCTTTTTGCAGACAGCATCGTATCTGTTACCACGGTAACTGAATCTGCAATTAGTCGTTTTTGCAGTTACCGTGGTACATGATACACGGTTGCTCTGCAAAAACGACCGAAAAACTTGCCGAAATTGCACTTCTAGAAGTAACCCCAGAAGAAATTCTGATATCCAGTTACATCACTAAATTCTAAACTTATTTCTCACGAATTTGATAAGATTTGATGAAAGTGAGATGACTTTTCAGATACCACGATCAGTTACCACGCTCGGACAGTGGTATCTGAATATCAGATGCCACGATAACTGGCCAGATGCCACGATAACTGGCCAGATACCATGATAACTGCAAAAACACATTCTGACCGTGGTATCAGATACCACGGTAACTGCGAAAACGACTTTAGACCGTGGTATCAGATACCATGGTACCTGCAAAAACGCAACTAGTTTCTTTGTCTTTCAAACTCTGACCGTCGAACTTCGTGAGCTAGCAAGTTCGGAGTTTGTTTCGATCGTCTAAGAAACGTCGACCGCGCATGGATCGTCAGTCATAAAAACACTAATTAAGCAAACGGTGAACTTCGTCGGCGTTCGAAAAAAGAAATTAAGCAACCGGCTAAGCGAACGGCGAACAAAACTTCGATCAAAAACGCAAGTAAGGTTTGAAGCACAGATGACCATTATTGCAAAAGAAACAAAAAAACAACAGATTTTCGTTTTTTTCTTGGTCAGTTAGTTATCTCTTGCATTTATATTTATCCATCGCATATCATCTTAGAGGGATAAATAGCTGATAAAAAAAACACGAAAATCTAGTTTTATTTCCTTTTACCGCCGTTTTTAGCGATTTTCAGCCAACGAGAGCACGCCGGGTCTAAGCAAGCAGTGCTTCGACGATCTGATGATTGCCAGCGGAACTCTCGCTCAAGAACATAAGATCCAAATTTGGATCACAAACCACTTCTCGTTAACATAGTCGGATAAACAACGGTGGCTTCAAGCCTTGATGCTAAGTGGACGAAGAAACTATGTCACTTAGCTCGATCTTAGTGAGGCCTACTCAGAGCGGGCTCTGAGTTGTTTCGCATTCGGCCAAACTCCCGTCCCGGTGGCGATTCTTCCGGCGAGAGATGGAAGTTCACAGCGCGCTTTCGCTCGTTTGGCGCCTCTGCTGTCGCTGCTTCGGTTCGAGATCGGAGAAAATCTTGGATGTGTTGGACAATCAGCTCGATGGCAACTGAAAAAGAAAAGAAATAAACTTACTATCCTGTACCCCCCCCCCCCCCAGAAACGCGGACATGACTAAGCTGAGTGTGCGATCCTCAAAAGGCACTGGCAGACAGTATTTCCAAAACGGACAGAGTGATGGGCTGTGGAACGTCCTTCCATCTGAATTGGCCATACAAATTCCTTCGACAATCTGTACGCAGAAAGAATCTAAAACGAAAGGTATCTGAGATAGATTTGAAGAGAATAGCCCTATTTTGTGCATTGTGTTATTAATTATCGTTAAGCTTGTTGTCCAGATGCCTCTCTTACGTTACTACTACAAGTGCACGGGAAACGATGTCTGGGTCAGCTTTTTCGAAACTTACGCTTCACCACACCCTCTTGCTCCGCTTTTGGTATTTTGGTATGCATAGGCTACGAATATGTTTATTTACTGTGAAACCGTCACAAAGAAAAAGATGGAATATGTAGAAAAGAAAGACCAAGACAGAAACGTGACTAAATTGATACAAACATTGCTATACCAGTATCGTACTCCATTTTGATATGATCCAAGAAGACGACTTTCTTAACTACTGACTGTAGATTTACTAGCTATAAACGTTATATTATGAGCTACCGTAGAGAATATGAATTTCTTGTCAAAATTGGGACCTGGAGCAAGAACTTAGCGTACTGAAAGCGTAATCTATTTACGTAGGCTTCTTCGTAGGTTGATACGGCTTCGTATCATCCTCTCTGGAGGCTGATACTATATCGTATCGACCTCCACAAAATTTATTGTCATAATACGAAGATATACCTGCTGGACATAGGAGATACAAATTACATACCTTTTCTAGAAAGGTTACATTACCATAGTCTTCACATAGAAATCTAGCGGCGAGTATGACTTCATATTAAACTCCAGACTCCTCGACGGCCATTTAAAAATGTCAACCTGGCTCCGCTCGGTAGATATTTTACCTTTAATAACTACACAAAAATCCCAATTCTGGGAGAATAATCGTGTTGAGGAAAATGTAGATCCTAAATCAATGACATAAATGGTCCATAATATTTTGTTCACTGGATTTTTTCTATGTGACGTCCCATATATAGCTAGACGTTAGCTGAGCTGCAAGTGAATTTTCTTACTGGTCACCATTCGGCACCGAGGCTTTGAGCAAGACGCCACAATAATGAGGTGGGAAAAGCACTAAGCTCGAGTATGTCGAAGAAGGATTTTTATTACGAGCTTGTAGAAGAAACAGCACGGAAGAAAACATTATGGTCCTTTGATAACAGCATCTTCTGACTCCTTTTATTATGCAGAGAAAATGCAAAAACAAGGATAAAAACAAAGGCACATCTTTATCCAAGAGCTCAGAATTCAGAGACGGGTACAACTGCAACCTAGTTTTTTTTTTACGATATGATTTTACAATATGATATATAATACAATCCATCTTTTATGCTCGGAAATCCTCCGTCCCTCCCCCTCAGTCTAATCAAACTGGGAATGTAAGAGTGGAAATCAAGCTTATCCAGACATACTTTCAATAACTGAAGAGCTGCCACAAAGGTGATACTTCGCCTTTCATGGCAAATTGAGTTAAGAGCACCATCTCGTATACATTTTTGCGTTCTTTTCCTCAACACGTAAAATGTGATCATGTACGGTATGAAAAGACGTTTGTACCATCTTTCGTTAAAATTTCAAATCTTATTTAGTGTTTACTTTTATAGATGACGTTCACATATTTATATTGACAGATTTATATGAGTGTTTACATCTATATATGACGATTTCGACAAATTTGGATTTCACCATGATAGTTCGGAAAGAATAAAAACGATATCTATCTATAATATCGATCTATACTGTGCTATCAGAATCTTCGCCAGATCACTGAGATACTCATTGTACAAAGTTGATAGCCAGCTTTCGATATACTAACTTTACAAACTTTAAAGACGATAATCTCGAAAGTAGCAAAAAGCGAGTAATCAACTTTGTGCGCCCAGCTCTTCAATTATTGAGGCCAACTTTATTACAGTGCGCGTAATGGGCTTGTTCGTAAAATGGAGTCAAAACTCAGCAGCAAGTTATTCACACGATATTCCGAGACCTATCACGGGCAACCTCTTCGGGTGAATAAAATACAACAAATAGCAGCTCACAAAGATTCAATTACAAAAAAAACACATAATCCATTTTGCTGCACATCACGATTCTGTAACATCACTGAAACACCATACTCTGGTGGCTTTTTGGGATTACAAATCGATACTGCACTCAGGCCTGAGCCTCGTTTTTGTTGCATGCTGCAGGTCCACTTCTCGGCCGATTCCGGACTGATTCTTTCTACATCCGTTTTTGCACTGAAGCGCTTCCGAGGAAGACAGCAGCGCTTCTCGAGAATCACGGACTTGCTCACCGACCAAGTCCGTGCTTCCCTGCAAGATGCTGCAGCGCTGCCGCTTCAACCAAGAAGAAAGTGAATTCAAAAACGCATATTGTGAAAAAGCAAAGAAGTAATGCAGCAGCGATGCGGCAGCGCTATTGCAACAAAAACGAGGCTCTGGACACAGAGATCCAGGGACTGGGCAGTAAACGGAGTCGGAGTCACGTTTTTGGTAATT
Source organism: Branchinecta sandiegonensis (assembly GCA_030848855.1). Classification (NCBI taxonomy): domain Eukaryota; kingdom Metazoa; phylum Arthropoda; class Branchiopoda; order Anostraca; family Branchinectidae; genus Branchinecta; species Branchinecta sandiegonensis. Next base: position 11,838,123 of record JAUPMV010000010.1, read on the forward strand.
TTGCAAAAAAACTTTCCTTTTTTTTAACGTACTTCGACTTTATAATAGGCTACAAGTACAACACATACAATTTTACAGTTTCAGAAGTATCATAACAGATAACACAGGTATGCGCAGTTTCAACAGATAACAATCTGCTGTGATTTTGAAAACGTTATGCAAATGCTATGCATAACAAGCATTGCCAGGAAGACCCGAAAAAACGCCGAAAAAGTATCTATGCCTGCAGACTTTTTTGTTTGTCGTCATGATATGGGGAAAGCCAGCAGATGCTTTTCGGCTCTTCTTGGCATTGCTTGTGGTGTCAGCTGAAACTGCGAATCCTTGTGTTATCTGTTATGAGCATTCTGACAGTAGTCGCATTTTTTGTCAACTTATCTACCAATTCATTGGTTCATTTCCCTGTTTTTTAGACCAAGCGCTTACTGCCCACTGCTCTTTTGACCGCTTTTGGACCAAGGCCTTTATCCTTTCTGTCCAGACCTGCCGAGAAAGGAGATTGGCACACTGTCAGAAGTTTCATAACAGATTTCGCATAACACTTTCAAGAATAACACCTTTTCACTTAGAAATAAAGTGTTATGACCAACTAAGTTTACACTATTTCGTGCCTAGATCTCCAACAACACCTTCAATTGGTAAAAATACTAACGGGAACGAAAGGAACATAACATATAACATCCCAAAGTGTTATCTGCTGAAACCGCGCATCCTGCCGTTGTCGTTATGTAACTTCTGACAGTGTAGTATTTTTACCTATTGAAGGTGTTGTTGGAGATCTGGGCACGAAATAGTATAAACTTAAATGGTCATAACACTTTTTTTTCTAAGAGAAAATGTGTTATTCTTGAAAGTGTTATGCGCAATCTGTTATGAAACTTCTGACAGTGCAACTCCAAGGTGAGTGACTCCTCTCTGGCAAAATCGGTCAAATACTCCATTTGACTAAAGGAGGGTTTTCGCGAGATCTCGGGATCACTTTCCGGCGAGCGAAGCACATCGCGAAAATTGTGGGAAAGTGATTCCTGGAATCACTTTCCACTTTCCCGCTGGACTGATCGCGAAAACGCATGGAAGCTGACATCGCCGAGAAAATACTGAATTACAAACTTTTTCGAGTAAATATGGTTCACTGAACGGTTCTTTGATTTTCGTATATTCCATGGAAGTCACCTTAATTACGATTGCCATTTTTTTTTAATTTATTAGTGACACTTGCACTGTTTTCTTTCCACACTTTTGAAATTCCCGCCGAAAGATTCAACTTTCGCGGAGCTTTCCACTAACCTCGTGGAATCACTTTCCGGGAAAGCTGCTTCGGTTTCCATAGCGCGAAAACCGGGTTGGAAAGTTCGACAACTTTCCGAAGTAGCGCGAAAACCATTGGAAAGTGATCCCGACTTTGCTTTCTAGCTCGCGGAAACCCTCCTTAAGTCCAAAACAAGCCAGTGATCCTCGGGAAGAACTAACGACTCAAACTTAACAACTGAATCCTGTGTTAACCAATCATGGCGATGTTTGTGAGCAGCCGTGATACCGCTTCCGGCTCTTCCGCTAGGTACACGGCGATTTTGCATCAGTAAGAAGAGTTAGTCATCAAGAGTATTAGCAGAAAGGACAGAAGACTTGTGAGAGAGGCCTTTGAGCTCTTTTGGCAAAAAACGCGACTAACGCAGCTGATTTGCCTAGACAGGCGTTCAGCACTGAGCGTATGCGCATCCATAGGTTATGTAACCAGTTACCGGGGTATCTGATACCACGATCAAGTTATCTGAAGAAATCTGAAATCTGATCAAGAAATCTGAACAAGTCATTTCAATTTCATTATCACCAACACACGAGCCTAAGTTTTTGTCAAATTGGTGGGAAAGAAGTTTGGCACTTGTGAGTGGATGTAAGTATTTCTTTTGCGGTGACTTCTAAAAGCGCGAATTCGGCAGTTGTCGTTTTTGGAAAGCAACCGTAGTATCAGATACCATGCTAACTGCAAAAACGACAGAACATCCAGTTGCCGTGATTTACGCCCTTCATGAAATTCCCTCCAGATTAGTTATTTTTTTTACCGCTAGATGCGCTAGCATAAAGTAAACAATGACATGTTACTTTTTGGTCTACATTTAACCAGGTTTGTTCGGCTATTTTCAATTCCTCTTAGGCCTAGCCATGTTTAAAACTGTTTAGAATACCTCTGCCTTTATGTGTGCTATACCCAATAGAGTTCTGTCCAACTTCATCAAGTTTGTCAATTCTGGCTTCTGACTTCAGTGCAACTTCTCCACTTGCGACTCGGTATGAACCGAAGGCCTAGTCGCTGATTCCCCTCCAGATAACTTATACCAAGATCTAATGTGTGATTTTTTTAAAGTCGTTTTTGCAATTATCGTGGTATCTGATACCACGGTTGCTCTACAAAAACGACTATTGCCGAAATTGCGCTTTTCGAAGTCATCCCAAAGGAAAAATTGATATCCAGTCAGATCACTAAGTGCCAAACTTCTTTTCCACCATTTTGACAAATTCCTAGGCTCTATTGTTGGTGAGGATGAAAGTGAGATGAAATTTTCCAAAATCATGATCCGTAACCACGGTCGGACCGTGGTATATGAATATCAGATACCACGATGACTGCAAAAACGCCTTTCCGTGGTATCAGATACCACGGTAACTGCGAAAACGACTTTAGACGGTGGTATCTGCAAAAACGCAACTATTGTTTCTATATAGCGCAGCTGGCGGCAATTTGTCATTGAATTTTATGACAGCATATTAGATGGGTAGGCAACAGGTATGTTATCTGCAAAGGCGTGCAACATTCCGCTTTAAATAAGCGCCCGGAACCGCGACAGAACCACGCTTCGCTCAGCTACTTTTTTAAATTATTTGCGTACAAATAAAACGCTCACTGAAGTATTGATTTATGTCACCAAAAAGCCACCATATCCATTCGACTTCATTTCTTTCAAACTACATAGATCGGACACTGGACATTTCACATTCGGCATCTTAGTTTATGTTCCTTATGGGAAACGGCGAAACATGGTAAGTTACAAGGTCCGTTCCCAGTCTGAACAGTAACATTTCGACAGAGTCCAATCTAAGAACCCTGACTAAAATAAAGGCGAACGGTTAAACCTACCTTCACCTACCGACATAAAGGCAAGTGAGATAATAACCAGCTGACTTGAACTACAGCTTGCATACTTAGCAGTCACGAAAAAGATCTCTTTCCCCCGAGATACGGATAGGATCATACGCCAGAGCAAAATAACACTAGGGAGTAGCGCCAAGACAATGCTTTACATGCATCGGAAACGGGCCTTCCTCGTAGCGCCACCCACTACGCTCGCGGCACTTAAAATGTGACATACATGTGTGTTTAGAAATTTTCTAGTACAGTTAAGATGCGACCTGCACACATCGAGGAAACAGGGGAGGTTGTATCTTTCTTTTTGCTATGTTCGGAATACGAAGTTATCGGAGCCAGCACTGGTGCATGACTGACTGAGTTTGAGCAGGTACGTCCTCTATCGCTAGTGGTGCTAGTATCGATGCTATTCGAGTGTGTGACACTTTTTCAAGTCTTGGCACTACTCCCTAGTGCTATTTTGCTCTGCTTCGCACTGATTTTTGCTGAGATTAAGACATAGACTGGCTGAAGATATGGAGCGTGTTCGACCCTACTTATCTTAGTTACTACGCATGACGTCACGGATTACGTATTTTTCTTGTTTTCAGCAAATATCATGCCACGGGCTAATCGGACCAACCACGTTACAGAGATTCGTAATTAACACGCTTACCACGCTCCCGAGCGTGGTAAGCAAATAGTTACAATTAGTTACTATATCGAGAAGGCTGGAATGGTTAGCGTAGTAACGTTTCACGAGGCTGGGACGAAAATAGTAACTAATAATTACTATTGTTAGAAGGGTGGAACACGCTCATGGTTATGGTGGTGGCAGAAGGAAACAAGATTTACAAGAAAAAAAATTACAAATTATTTCATGGCGCTGAAAGAGAAAGTCGGCTGAATTCTGGCGAATTTCGTTCCTTCAGGTTCAAGCTAGAAAGACGAACTTGAGATCTTTTCTTTCTTGATCTTGAGCCTCAAGAGAACCCTTGCCAATACGGGACGATCGCTAGAACAAATCTCACCTGACTTTCCGTTTAGCGCAAGATTTCATTCGCAGTCAGTTTGGGCTGATAGCTTAATTGCAAAATTACCAAAAATAAATGTATTCAAATAATGTATACAACGGATACGTCAGCTACGATGCTTCATCAGCGATATTTCAGGTCAAATCCGGTCAATCCTCCTACTCTCAGGTCCATCCGATGTTGGACATGAAGATTGACAGCCTGACGAGGACCCTTGCCAAGAGGGACCGAAATATCGCTGATGAAGCATCGTCGCTGGCGTATCCGTTGTATAGGCCTACATTATTTGAATATATGTTTCAAAGTCAGCTTGGGCTCAAGGAATATTTTACCAAAAATAGGGTCGGTAGGGTCATTTTTAGGGTTATCAAGCTCGCAAAATAAGTGACAAATAATCAGGAAAGAGAATTGGGGACAATCAACCACAGGATCTGGCAATTTGTAAAACCTTATGATGACAAGGTCAAACAGTCTTGGGCATGAACTAGGCTATTTTTAAAAGTCTGGTACTAACAATTAATGAAGAAAGGAAAAAGGAAGAACCCTATTTTAGGGTTTGGCGATCCTGATACTGTTTATGCATGTTCAGATTCGAGAGTTATTGCAAGATTATGCGTCGTTCACGGAAGTATAATTAAAATAACGCCTTGGTAACACGGCCCGGGAAAATGTCCAAGAGTCCTGGCTGTTGTCCTCAATTCAATTATTTTCCGGTCGGATTTACCTATTTCCGTCCGGAAACAACTAAAATGAGAAAATCCAGCCAGGAATTCCGGTCATCAGGAATCTGGGCCGAGCGCACAGTATTTAAAAAACACCCATCTCCATCACAGCATTTCGGAAATTTAAACAATCTAGCCGTTTTCCAACGTTCGGCTATTGTGAGATTTCACTGTCCGTCGTGCTCTCGTTCTCCTCGGACGGACGCCGAACATTCCAGACCCCTCCGTTACGGGCGCGGACAATTTCGCGTATGTGCTGCACGATCAAGTCGATCGCAACTGGAACGAAAAAAGCAATTTCAGAATTTTTTCAAGAAATAACCGAAATGCTGTGATTTAGACTAACACTTATTTTAAAGGATCCCACTTACTTTTTCTGCCTTTCACATTATCATTACCTCCCCTATGGTATTATAAGCTTCAGAAATTCTCGCCTTACGCCATTGTTTGTTTTGCACCTTCAGCGCTTTTTTGGCCCCACCCGTTTGCCAATGAAGTCGCGCCAATTTTGTAGAAGGCTTCAAGGTCCGCCGACAAATTTTAAAAGGACACGCCGTACTTATGATAGTCCTTCATTCTACTTCGGTAGTATTTCCATCCAGTGTCGTTCCACTCCGCAAGTGTATCCCATCTCCGCTATTAGTAATACACTGAGTATCACGCTTGCCAAGATTTCGTTTCTTTACGTGATGTATCAGGCGACCGATCATTGTTCCCGGGGAGCTATTTCCGTCCGAAAACCGGTTATGCAAATTTTGCCAAGATTGTCATCCAAGGGAAGGGGCATGAAAATAGGCTAAAAACAGCCGAAGCCGTGTGTAATGTTCTGTAAGCATAGCTTAGTTGTAAAGTGGTCAACTATCTCAGAACATCTGAGCAGAGACATTATGTCTTGAGTTTTGGCCCCCCTTTACTTTTGCTTCACTTTCCCAATTTTTAACCACGGCGCTACAAATTATCGTTTTTGATATTTTCCATTCTCGCTTTTGACAAAAACACTAATTTAGCCTTCCGTAAAAACCTGCTTATACGGGTTGAACATCTGCCTTTTGTTTACCAATCCTGAAGGAGAACAGAGGAGGAGAACCGAGAATGGACTATCGAAGCAACTTGTCGATTCTGCAGAATCTTTAAAGGACCTGTCTTGCCTACAATACTAATGCAACCAACTTCCATAATCACTATATACTTTCTCAATTGATGCCAGGAGCATTCGGAGTTAAGGGGATTTTATTTTAAGGGGAGTGTTTCGCTTCTTCCAAAGGATTATAACAAAGGTGTGCGAATTTATCGACGGAGCGCTAAAGCTAAGAGCGATCAAGCTTAGTAGAGAGGCTTCATAGCCTCTCTACTTGGAAAAGATTGTTGTTGTTTTCTTTTGTAATGTGTACTATTGTTGTGTTATGCATATGACCCCTGGGCTTTTAAATACACTTATTATTACTATTATAATTCTAAGCCCGGAGAACCCAATTTCGTACGGTACATTCTAACCCCTCTAACAAAACCACGCTGATTTTCTCACTTGCCGCGTTCTGCTAATTTCGATGTGTATCACACTGTCTACGGTTCGAGAAGTTTTTCCATCAGAAAAACCGGTTATATAAATTGTTTCCCTGTTTTCGCTGTTAGTCAATCGGGTCTCGGAAAAGGCTGAAAACAGCCAAAACCGTGGGTTATTTTTTGAAAGTATAGCCTAGTTTTAAGTATTCAAATATATTAAAATACTAGTTACAGAGTAAATAGTTCGAGGGGTCCTTTAAAGCACAACTCTTCCTAGAAATGATCTTTTCCCTATTAAATGAATCAGAAAAAATGTTTTCGGAAATACCATTACTTTCCAACTAAAACTAGCGATTCTCTTGTTAGCGCTTGTCGACTATATCCAGCCTTCCTGCTCTCCGACGCGGCGGCTGGGCGCAAAATATTTGAAAACTGGACGTGCCTTGGTTAAAAAGTGGGAAAACTAAGCAAATGAAAGAAGTAATAAACAGAAGATTATCACATCCTTATGTGTGAAAAAGTTGTCATCGGACGCTGAAGATTCCGGCAAACTTTTCGTTGGGTGAAGGGAAAACTCGGCAAGGCTGCAAAAGCGCTAAAAATTCGTAGTTAGAAACGAAACAATGGAGAAAGTTGGGGATTTTAGAAGCTTATAACTCCATACGGGAGCTAAGTATATTATAAAAGGCAGAATAAGCAAGAGGGGTCCTTTAAGCTTTCCCAGTTGACGATTCTAACAAAAATTCAAAAATAGGAGAATTGAGAGGAGAATCGAGAGAAGAATTGAAATAAAAACGCAAGTATTTTTTTGTGAAAAGATCACTTCTAAAGCATTTTTCCACGATCCCACAAAGAGCTTGTGGCTCGAAAAAGTGCTTCCGCGGTCGTTTGTGCAGCCCACAAGTGTGTTTCTGCGACCAACAAGGATTTAATTTCTGAGGGAAATAAATAAATTTTGTTGGCTCGCTTTGTGACTTGTATTAGACAAACAACTGTCGACGTGATTCCCGATTCTGGTGGGATGATCAAATTTAGCTGTAAATTAAGGTCTAAATAAAACATCTCTAAGAAATCGGTTGCTACTATCGCAAAATTGCATAGTTGTGGCGTTATGTAACCCGTGGCTTCGTCTGTCTTTGCCCGTTTGGGTTAACATGTATAAAAAAGACGTTTTTTTTTTTTAGACCCGCGTAGCATCTTTTCAAAGCATTTTGATTATTTACTTTTTGGGCTACGACTCCTCTTCCACTCCGTGACATTAATATTTCCTTAATCTCTTTAACGTCACCTACTCTTTCTAAACAAACATACACACTTTAAACTTTAATAAATTTTAACTTCTTCATTTCAACTATTTAATTTAATTTTTTTAATTTAAATTTACCAATCTTAATACTTATTTATTCTTATTTTAATACAGTTATAAACCTTTTTCTACGAATCACCACCTCTTGTGTGTTCGTTTATGGCTTCTGGCCGGAATTAAAGTCTTAAACTGAACTGAATTGAAAAAGATTAGCAATTTTAGCAGGCAGACAGATATAAACCTAAGGATCCTGTAGTACAGAACCGTAAGGACGTAAGACTGAAGTTCTATTTATTAATATTTTGTCTGGATTTTATTTTAATTATCAGACATTTGAAATTACCGCCGCAGACAAACGGCGTTTCCGCGAGATTCGAGTTGTGGGTGAGTGTGTGGCCGCAGCAGACACTCAAAAGCGTGTGGCATCCAAGTGCGCCGCGGAAAAACGCTTCCCGAAGGAGTTGTGCTCTAAGTCTATATTACTCCGCAGTGGATTGATAGGCACCTAGCTAGGAATTTTCCAAAGATGATAAAAATAGTTTCACACAGACCATTGCCGGAGGTGAGGAATTCCAAGAAGTATACGTCCTCAAATTCAGGCCTAGCTCTCCAAATGCGACAATTTACAATGTCAGACGTTTCATAACAGATAACAAAAGGATGCGCAGTTTCAACAGGCAACACTTGGGATGACGTCATGCACCAAATATTATGCATAAGAAGCACTGGAAAAAGAATCTCGTGACTTTCCGATATCATGGCGACAAACAGAAAAGTCAGCAGATGCTTTTTCGGCTCTTCCCGGCAATTCTTGTTATCAGGTCCGAATCCAGGAATTTATTTCAGTGGGGGAGTCTACCTGCGGGTCGGGCCTAGTCCATACCGAACAGTAGCACAAAACATGGATCAGAGGTTAAAGCGTATACAAAAACGTTTACTTTTTATGTTTTGGAGGGGGATCGGACCCCCTACCTCCCCCTGGATAGGGCCGTTCTTGTTAATAAACATTTATTGCCTAACGTTTTCGAAATCAGAACAGATTGCATCCCAAGTGTTGTATACTTGCGCGATAAGCTTTCACGCTGGATGAGTATTTGCGTTTTCCTTTCTCGGTTTCTTCTGCTGAAATTTCATTTATTTCATTATTAGTTTTTCTTCATCATTAGTAGGTTTTTCTCCAGTTTTCCTTCAAAAACTTAAATTTTTCACTGAAAAATCTAAGACGTACGCGTCGGCGCAGCGCAAGAACAGAACTTGTTTCTAGTCTGTCAAATTTCGTTTCCTTGCAGCGGCCACTGCATGATTAGCAACCCTTGTCCAACCAACATTTCATGCAGAGGCCACCGCGTAATCAGCGACCCCGTTTGACTTTTTCAAGCCATTTGACTTTGTTGACTTGACCCAGAAAACTTGTTTCTATTCTTGCGTTGCGTTTTATTTGTCTGGGTAAGCCTGCGTTGCGTCACGGCAAGCGCGGCGCAGAGGTTGCGTAGTTCAGTGTGAAAGGTTCAACACGTCAATGTGAACGCGGCTTAAAACTATCAGATTTCAAAATGCAAGAAAGTGGACTGACGTACATTGTAAAAAGTTTCTCGTAGTATAAGGATTACAGTTAACTGCAGTATGTGCTACTGGGATTAATCTTATCTCTACTGAGATAAGATTAATCCGAAATAGAGATAAGACTATCTTTCTAGAGACAAGATTTATCCCAGTAGCAAATACTGCAAGATTTTTTTTTACAGGGTACCTAAAGTAACTCAATGCTAAAGGTACGTTCACACATAGTCCAATTTTCGCAGTCGGATGCGAATTCTTCTTCGCTCCAAAATTCTGATGCATCGCGTACAGGATTCTCTATGGTGACCCGAATTTCGCATGCGAAATCTTACTGGACTGTGTGTGCACGTAGCTTAAAAGATCCGGGTGGACTTACCAGTATTTTCCGCGCCACGAGGAATGATAACATCGGCGAATTTCTTGGTCTGCAAATAATAACAGAAGTCAGAAAAAGCAAGAGCTAACATTTTTTCACCACTCTCACATCATTTTCTACTTGATGGAAGGCGGCGGGGAACCAATGACAATAATAACCAATAATGTTCAGAATTTTTACCGTATTTTACCCTTGGGAATTTAACGCATATGAAAAAGTCATTTTTAAATTTGGAAAGTTTTTATGCCGAATTTCTCGTTATTTTTCTAACACGCAAATGATGGAATACTATAATCTTAAAGATCCGCTTATTATAATGAATAAAAAACTTCAGCGGGATGTATCAAATTTTTCAGGTCTCCAACATAACCTGTGCAGGTTTTTTCGTGAATGATATATATTGTCAGTTATAATTAAATTGTAGATAAGTTTTTAGTATTTTCGACAGTGTAGTTAGGCTATCTTTTGGCAGTTCATGAGTTATAGTGTTTTAGCCGAAATTTGTCAGTGTCTATTAATTTCTTCCTTACTCGCTATCTTTGGCGGAAATAAAATATTGATTGATTGATTGATTGAATGCTACATAAACCAAGCACCCGTAGTTTGTATGTCACAAGGCAAAAATGGTTCTTTTTTTTAAATCTTTTTTTCAAATAAATGATACCGAGACTAAACATATGAGCGTTTTTCCGTGCTCCCAAAACGGTTTGTGGGTCGCCTGTGGCTCGAAAAAAGTGTTTCCGCGGTTTTTCGTGCGGCCCACAAGTATGTTTCCGCGACCAACAAGATTTTCGTGGCTCGCTTTGTGGCTCAAATTCGACGAACAACAGGCGAGGTAATAGTGTCTAAACAATAAAATTAAATACTTTTTCAAGCATATAGACTTAAAATTGAGGATGCTTTTTGTACAGAGTGGTAAGGACGTTAGACTGGAGTTCTATTTATTGAGATTTTAAATGAATTTTATTTTTATTTTCAGACATTTGAAATTACCGCCCAATAATTAGACAAAACGGCGTTTCCGCGAGTTTCAACTTGTGGCTCGACTGTGTGGCACACAATCGTGTTTGCGCGAAAAACACTCAGAAGTATGTGGCACGCAATTGTGTCACGGAAAAACGCCTCTAGTGTTTTGTTGGCTTGTTAATAAATTACTAGAGACCATACAGGTTATTAATTTGGAAGAAAAATCTTAAGATATATCGAGAGGAATAGCCTACATATATTCATATAGCCATAATTGACACTGCAAACGGATAAATCAGCTACATTTTATTAGAGCTATATTTCGGCCCTTCTTGGCAAGGGTCCTCTTCAGGCTCAAGCTGGAAAATGAACTTCCTTAATTTTCCAAGTTAGCTCTAACAAAATGTAGCTGACGTATCCGTTTTGCAGTGTCAAACATAATTCGCAGTCAGCTTGGGCTGAAGGACTATTTACATAGCCTATTAATGACAATATTTTTACATTGACGACTAAAAGAATATTCAGCTGGTCTGCATCCTGTTTAGGAAATTGAACTGAAGGTGGGTATGAGCAAACGAGATATACCATTTACCGAGTTCTAACACTGAAGGATGGTTCTAAACATTCAGCACGCATGACTCAGCGCTCCTGGCGGACTGAAGCAAGATTGAAAACTCTAGTCTGGGTTGACGCGTGAATCTAAGCCCCAAAAAAGACTGAAAATACCAAGTGCTAACACTGAAGGCTGGTTCTAAACGCATTACTCAGCGCTCCTAGCGGATTGAAGTACGATTGGAAACTCTAGTCTGTGTTGACGCGTGAATCTAAGCCCCAAAACAAGACTGAAAATTCAAGAATTCTGATAATTCTGATAGGGAAATTTCAGCCTAGACGGTTGGTAAAAATCCAAATAAAACCAAGAGCTGTAAGCTCATATGGCACTTGCATGGGTCAAGATGATTTGATTGATCAAAAGTAAGTTTCGACTTTGCGGTTGAGATGCGCACTCTAAGGGAGCTGGAACTTCAATTGTAAGCAAAACCCTTGAGGCAAAACTGCTAATGGGCTGATGGGCATCACGAAAATGCATATATTGCTTAAAAGTATTTTTTTTACTTTGCGGTCAAGATTGGTACTTTAAGGAATAATCGGATTTTGGAAGTAGCAATTTCTAAGCAAGTGTTGTTGAGTCTCCAATATTCCAGCGAAGTTTCATCGTCCTAGCACATCTGGAAGTACCTTAACGCGCGATCACCGGAATCCCAGACCCCCCCCCCCTCCTCCAACTCCACCCACAATAACCGGAGCCAATCCGGTTCTGTAAATGATTAATCCAGAGCATCTGTTTGTCATTCCCACGAAGTTCGATCCAGATCACACCAGTCTAAGCGGGTCAAGTATTTTCCGCCCTCTCCCCAATAATTGCCGGATTCGGTCCGGAAATGAAAAAGGTCACCAGAGAAAAATGTCCTCTGTTTAATTATTAAATTTCACTCGAATCCGATCACCCGTTCCAAAGTTACGCATGACTCAATATTCCGGATTCCCCTCCCTCAACCCCCCCCCCCACCAAGATTACCATATCGAGGATTTTTTTTATTCCAAGTCAGTTTGACCGGGTCCCTGATATGCCTTCCAAGTTTCGTCGTGAAAATCCCCCAAAAAACGGAATTCCGGGAAACCCCCTCCTCCCCCCCCCCCTCAAGTGTCCGGATCCAGTCAAATTATGTAAAAGATTTACATGGACCAGATCTTTGTTCTTCCCAGCAAGTTTCACTCCGATGCCATCATTTCTCGAGATTTCCGGTCCACCCCCCACCACCCCCCCCCCCCAGCTCCCCCGCGGTGCACGTAGCCAATCCGATTCAGCAAATGACTTACCTAGAGCATCTGTTTGTTCTTCCCACAAAGTTCCTTCCCGATCCCTCCATTCTAAACGGGTCACGTATTCCCCCCCCCCCCCAATAGTGTCCAGATCCGGTCCGGATATGAAAAAAGTCATCGGCGAAATGTCCTCAGTTCAATTCTTAAATTTCACTCGAATCCGATCACCCATTCCAAAATTACGCAGGACTGAAAATTTCGGATTCCCCTTCCTCCACTCCCCCCACCATTATCTGATCGACAAAATTTTTATTTTGAAGTCAGTTTGATTGGGTCTCTGATATGCCTGCCAAGTTTCATCGTGAAAATCCCCAAAACCACCATCACCGGAATTCCGGGACCCCCCCCCCCCCATACGTGTCCGGATCCGGTACAATGGTCTAAAGGACTTATCTAGAGCAGATGCTTGTTCTTCCCAGCAAGTTTCACACCGATCCCTCCATTCTAACCGTTTCTTGAAATTTCCGGTCTCCCCCCCCCCCCAACTCCCCCCTGGCCCCCGAATCCGGTCAAGACTTTAAACGGGACATTACAGATATATATTCTATTCAGTTATGAAGTTTCATTACAATCCGATCATCCGTTCGAAAGTTACACACCTACCCCCCCAAAATGGTCGGATCAGAAAACTGATTATTTCTAAGTGTGTTTGGTCGGGTCTCTGATATGCCTGCCAAATTTCATGGTCCTAGCACAAGTGGAAGTACCCTAACTCGAAAAAGTGTGACAAAATGCCCTAAATTTTCAAGTTTCCAGCGCCCCAACTTCCCAGCATATGGTCGGATCGGGAAACTGATTATTTCCAGGTTAGTTTGGTCGGGTCTCTGATATTCCTGCCAAGTTTCATTGTCCTAGCTCATCTGGAAGTACCCTCACTCGAAAAAGTGTGACAAAATGCCCTAAATTTTCAAGTTTCCAGCGCCCCAACTCCCCCGCATATGGTCGGATCGGCAAACTTATTATTTCCAGGTTACTTTGGTCAGGTCCCTGATATTCCTGCCAAGTTTCATTGTCCTAGCTCATCTGGAAGTACCCTAACTCGAAAAAGTGTGACAAAATGCCCTAAATTTTCAAGTTTCGAGCGCCCCCATTCCCCCGCATATGGTCGGATCGGGAAACTGATTATTTCCAGGTTCGTTTGGTCGGGTCCCTGATATTCCTGCCAAGTTTCATTGTCCTAGCTTATCTAGAAGTACCCTAACTCGGAAAAAAGTGAACTCGGAAAAAAGTGACAAAATGCCCTAAATTTTCAAGTTTCCAGCGCCCTGCACTCCCCCCCATATGGTCGGATCGGGAAACTGATTATTTCCAGGTTAGTTTGGTCGGGTCCCTAATATGCCTGCCAAGTTTCATTGTCCTAGCACATCTGGAAGTACCCTAACTCGGATATGTGGGACAAAAAACTCGGACCGACCGACCGACCGACAGACGGAATTGTGATCGGTATATGGCACTTGAGCCAAAGGCTGCAAGTGCCGTAAAAACTATGGCAAGCTAACTGTAATAATCAATATTAGAGAACAATTACCGGAAATCAGGATAAGAAACCCTCTTTTGGCGAAGAGCTTCAGACGTCAACTCGGAGTGGCGTTTTCAATCATAGCCTTTTCCAATCGCTCAATTGAAAAATCGTAAACTGAATATATACGACTTAATATTTCATTCCTGGACTAAGGATCATCCAATTTCCGAAAGGCCGGTTCAAAACTTTTTCCGAATTTCAACTATGTAAAAATCCCAAGCTTAGAACTACCGAGAAACAGCAAAAGAACTGCATGTCAAAATCTAAGGAGACAGAAATATAACACATAATAAACATATAACATATAGAGCGTGTTCCACCCTGCTAGCAATAGTTACTATTAGTTACTATTTCCGTTCCATCCTCACGAAAAGTTACTACGCTGACCGTTTCAACCTTCTCGAAATAGTTACTATTCGCTTACCATGCTCGGGAGCGTAGTAACATGATATCCTGCTGGAAAATGGAAAAATCGTTCCAGCCTTGACGGCAAAAAGCCAGAATTCCTGACGTCATGCGTAGTAACTATGGTAAGTAGGGTGGAACACGGTCATAATATAACTTACGGGTAAACAAAACTCTTCGAAGGCTGGCTTTACAAGCGTCGTGTACTGTAGTAAAACCTTGTTCAGATCTCTCGCTCTTTCTCTTGTGTCCCTTAAAACTGCAACAGAAGACAGTAAGTAAGTAACGTCGGATATTCTTTAACAAGGAAAACATGGTTCCAGTCCCACCCAAATAGTCAGCAACTCCTCAGTCAGAAGGAACTCTTGAAAAGGGCTGGGATAGGACAACCTAGTTATTTTTAATTAATGTTAATGTTTTGGAGCTTAAAGCAGTATTATTAGGGTATAGAGCTTTCAGACATAGTTTTTACGGCAAGCATTTTCGAATGAAAGTTGACAATACCCCGGCAGTAGCCGTATATAGGGATAAGATTCTTACCCGCGTATTTCTAGGCTGTCTGGTATGTTTTCACTGACAACACTAACTGTTCTGCACACTTCAGGTTCTACTCGTCCATTGGTTTGGAAAAACACCGTGCCTTCAAGTCACTGCCCGTCGGCATCTCATTACATGAACTCTCACTCAATTCAGCACTCCACGGCAGAATCAGGATTAAACTTCAGCTTAGTTAAGTCTCGTTTAATCCCCCAAGTATATACAATAACCCGCGCAATGAACAAAAAATATCCCCAAATATTTTACAAGATAAATATATGCTTGGGAAATCTAGCTTCACGAATCTCCTGTTTTGGCCAACACAAAAACTCTCACTTTGATGACTATTTCCAGAAATAGTCTATTTCCTGGTCAGTTTAGATTATATATGAGGTTTACTGGAAAAATACTAAGAACTACAAAACCCTCCAGAAGTTTACACTTGTTAAGAGGTTTAACAAACCCCCTTTGACAGATTAACCTACATAACACTATAATAAAGTGTTATTATCCCTTTTTGTAATTCAGAAAAAGCAAACTTTACCACAGTTCTTTATTTATCTCGCGTACTTTAAATTTAGAAAATAGACAAGCAGACTTACAAATGAAATAAACAAGTACCAACTATACTTTTTTTTACACATTATAAACTTTACATTTAACACTTCGGCCCTTGGCCGGGGTCGCAGGATCGCGAGGATGAGGCCCTCTTCCGAGTTTGGGCCCTAGGCAGCTGCCGAGTTGGACTTGGCAGAAGTTCGCCACAGTGGTTGACCGCAAAAACTGGACAAGAGGCGTATTCTCGCCGTTCCCCGAGGACTCCACTTAAGGAGTCCCCGCGTTTTTGTTTGTCCCCAGGACTCACTCCCCGTATTCTCGCGAGTCCCCACGGACAGGGAATGCTCTGATTATCATCACCATCACCTAACAGGACCCCCTTCCAGATTCAGAGGGGAATCAATTTTTGCTGGTGTTGGTGCATTGTAAAATTAATTAAAACAATCAGAATAAACAAATCCAAAAATAAAGTGGATCCAGACTAATTTCGTCAACTGCATATTTTTTTTTCCAACAAAATCTATTCTGGAAGCATTCCCAGTGTTCTCGCTGTTTCTATACGCGGAGTCCGCGTGGAGTGACTCCCTCTATTCTCACCGTTCACTTCGATTTCTGGAGGAGTCCTCGGGGAACGGCGAGAATACGCCTAAGAGCTGCGGTCCTTTCCACCGGAGTACTGACTGGTTGTCTCCAGCTTTGCATGTACTGGTGACTGCTTCCTAGTGTTAAAACCCGTTTTTGCATCCACCAGTGTCTGGCAACTACTTATAGAGGATTGGAACGATCTCGCTAGTAACTGTGTCATAGCCTGGAGTAATGATCTTAGCTTTTTAGGACTCTGGTCTGGAACATACCCTTTGTCTACGGACAGTGGGTTCGTAAAACTCAGAAGATCAGCTATCGGTAGACTGCAAGATACACCAAGGAAAAGAAGAGAAGCGTCGAACGACTTATCTTCAGCAACACCTAATATGACAGTAGGCTTAGACGTCTTTATTCTATAAAACTCTCTCTCTCTAGAGGTTGTTTCGTTAGAGATTAACTATCTCTCTCTAGAGTTTTGTTTGTCAGAGGTTTGTACCTTGATGTCTTATTTGAGGAGCCTCTGGAGGAAATCAGAGCCTCGTTTTTGTTGCAATAGTGCTGCCGCATCGCTGCTGCAGCATTGCTTTGCTTCTGCACAAGATGCGTTTTTGGATTCGCTGCCTGCACGATTTCTTCTCGACTGAAGCAGCACTTTGCAGGGAAGCACGGACTTGGTCGGTGAGCAAGTCCGCGATTCTCGAGAAGCGCTGCCGTCTTACTCGGAGGCACTGCAGTGTAAAAACGCCATTTAGCAGAAGCGGTCGAGAAGTGGAGGTGCAGCGTGCAACAAAACGAGGCTCAGTATAAATAATCGGACATTGAAGGAGGGAGTAAGCTGTCAGTATTTTGGAATTAGTGCATACACATTAGGATAGGAAGTTCGGCCTCAACCACTGTATAAGTAAGTGTTAAGACTCTGTAACTAAGGTTTCGTATCACTGTATCAGTCCAAGGGTTCTATATCGGCGCTATCTTATTGAATAAAACCATGATCTAGGATTGTACTCGTTTGATATGCAAGGGTCGTATCACGTCCAAGGGAAAAAAACCGCCTATGTACTTTGGACACTCTTATCATACAACGTTTAACGTTAACGGTACACTTACAAACACCGAGGATTGCAATGGACGGCATCTGCATTCTGCACTTGGGCTCCTGCACGGTGTTGTGGACCCTTGAACGGCTGTTACGGGGCCATAAACGTTAAACCACTGTTTCGAACTGTTTATACAACGCTAATCTGTACATGGCCCCCGAGCGGTGTGGACCATGCTTACGGTACAAAGTAACGTTGGCCAAAGTAACCTTGGTTACACCGGCTACCTGCGCTAAAGGTTTGCACCCCAAAATTTGCTTCCCCCCCCCCCAAATTGTAATGTGTTACCTCTTCTTGCCAACCGCGTGTCAGCATCTGTGTCTACAAACAATTTCATGTCGAAGAGACTCCGCACCTCGGATGTGTAGAAGACCAAAATTCCTTCGAAAAGGACGACATCAGCTGGGTACAACATCAAGAACTCGCCTTCAACCCTGAAAAGGAGCCCGGTTAAAGGATACAGGGTACTTTGGCGAAGAGGATACAGGCTACTTTGGCAAAGAAATTCTAAAATTATTAATAATTATTCGCTGCTAGATATTGCGGAGAAACTGTCTGTTCTCCACAGAAAACTGTCCGAATCGGCGTACGTGCGTCGGTCGCCCTCTCATGGGCTTATTCGACTGTACGACACTTAAGTAGATTTGTCATACTTTTTGCAAACTAATGCACCTATAGACCGTCTTCAAGGAATGTGTCATAAATTTTCTTGAAGAAAAGAATTCTTCTCGGGAGATACTATTTTAAAAGTTTCTAGGGGCTGACAACTTGAGGATTCATTTAATAGCGAAAAACGAAACCAAAAGCAACAGACATTTGTCGGCAAAGCAGACCAAAGGTTGCTGCAGCACTTCCCGTTGCCCAGGGAAAGTAAATCTAGTTATGTCTCTTTATTTTCTTCTGTACTCCACTATTTTTGTCTTGAACGTACGATTTGTGGGTTAAAAATAAATTACTCGTATTATTTGTAATACTCATTCATTCTCCGTCCCTTGTGTCTCCATCCACTTTTATTCCGGGAACTCTGAGTTACAGAAGATTCTGAGAAGACTCCGTTCATAATAAAATTTGACTACCTTTAACTTTTACCACAGTGGGCTATATCTATACCATTTTGGGCTCTTATTTCGTTTTTTTCTGGAATTCTTTAACATAACGTAATCTTTCCATAAAAAAGAGAAGAAAATCTTACAAATTTTATACTTCAAAATTTATACTATTTTATATATTCCCAATTACAAATGCAAATAGTTTTTTCTATCATCTCTTCTATAATTTTTACTAACTCTTATTTTCCTTAATAATTATATACTTTTATTTTTATCTGCAAACCCGTAAATCCTCATGACTACAAATATAAACTACAACCGTACTCAATTGCTACAAACTATCTCCAACAGACACACAGCCGCGATAACTACAAATACCATACTTTCCAAAATCTAAAATTCAAATTAACCTGATTATAACCTATATTATATTTTCCAATTTAAACTTTTTTTTACTTCCTTTATTTTATTTTTATTTTTGAGCAATCAATTTTAAATTCCATGGGCCAAACCAGGTACTTCAACTTTAAAACTTATTTTAACAATCTATTTGCTCTTCCTGTTTCGAGGAGCCCTGAAACAGATCCTAATGACTGAATTATGAAATCTTCCATCAGTGGCATAACACTGAAAAAAATCTAAACTTTAAAAATTCGCCTCTACGACCCATGAAACCAATAAACAACATTAAACTAAGTTAAAAACACTAACTCCTTAAAACTCAATAAAAATTCACTTGATCATTGTTTCACAAACATTTAAGATTGATTAAGTGAATACTAGATGTTCCTTCAACCCATGCTGACTGCGAATCATGTTTGACGGTGCAAAACGGATAAGTCAGCTACATTTTATTAGAACTATATTTCGGCCCTTCTTGGCAAGGACCCTTGCCATAATAAAATGTAGCTGACTTAACCGTTTTGCACCGTCAAATATGATTCGCAGTCAGCTTGGGCTAAAGGAACACCTATCACCGAAGTACGGAACTACCAATCGCCCATACATGCCGCCGACAAGTACCCATCTTAGCTGGAAAGAAGAAAAAGAGACAGGTGACTCCTAAACCAAAATGCAGAAGAATCTCTACCCTTTCGACGACCAAATCAAACAGCAAAAACAGCAGCCATGTCCAGAATGAAATCACAGGACCAGCTTTAACTCCAACCAATTTTCAAAAAGACGTTCACAAAATCGGATAGTTAAGGAAGAATATTTAATTGTTTTTCACAAGTTCAGTTTCCAGCTTCAGCGGCTTTAGCCTGAAGAGGACCCTTGCCAAGAAGGGCCGAAATATAGCTCTAATGAAATGTGTCTGACTTATCCATTTTGCACCGTCAAATATAAGTTAAATACTCACAATTATTATCAATTTTTTCTATCTTTCATTGTAAACTACAATTGCAAAAAGAATCTTATTAAAAACTATATTTTTCTATAAATTAGAAACTTCTTAATCCCTTAAATTATTGCTCGAAGCAATTGAAGGATTTTCTATCATGTAGCATTGCTCTCATTTTTCTGTAAGCACAGCTTTACCGCACGGCAGAAGACCATTTCTTCACATTTCACATCGAACCTAAGCAGATCCGTGTCGAGTGACGAGGAGGATCCGTGACGAGGACAGGAGTTATAAGATAGAGGACGATATTTAAAGGGGTCCCTCGAGTATTTGACTGAGTATCCACTGACCTGCCTTATGGTTAGGCTAGTTTTGTTTTAATTGCTTCAGCTATTAGCGTTTTTTTTCGTAATCAATCCTGTATGGTCATATATAAGCATAATAAGACACAGATGGCACTTTACACAAGGGACTTGTACCGTGACCAATAAACCAGAAACAGTTTTTTCGAATATAAGTTAGAAGTCTAGGACTCCATTGTCGGAGCCACGCAGACATATCAGGACCCACAAGGCGTGGTCTCATGGTGAAAACTAAATAAAACCAAATATATAATGTTAATAGGGAAGACGCCCTTGAGATGGAAAACATTTTATAAGTAGTGAACTGAAAGACAACAATTCTACTCAGCTGGGATTTGAACCCAGGACCCTCTGCTTACAAGACAGGCGCTCTAAATTATATTCGAAATTATATACTTCTAAATTATATTCGAAAAAACTGTTTCTGGTTTACTGGTCACGGTACAAGTTCCTTGTGTAAAGTGCATCTATGTCTTATTATTAATTTCCTTGACATGGGGATGTGAACTGTTTAGACAAATTTGCCTTTGGGCGGGATCACTGTTCCTATGGCCGGCTTCTACCAGACTATTGCAGTGGTTTGCGAACTCTGTTCACAAGCCCCTCAGTAGCTCAAATGGTTAGAACGCCTACCTTGGAAGCAGGGTCCTGGGTTCAAACCCCGGCTTAGGAGTATTTTTGTCTTTCAGTTCACTACTTATAAAAACATATATAAGCAATTCAATAATTGCAGACGCACGTCTTCGATTCCGACGTGGACTTCTCAAACTTACCTAGCATTGGTCTTGAAGTCATATACGGGTATTTCACAGGCTTCCCCAGCTGTTATTCGCTTTAGTGTTTTCAAGATCAAATCATAGTCAAAAGCATCTGAAAGCAGAACAAAATCATGAAATGAAACACACCTGACAGAGTAAAAAAAAGTCGAGTGTGGAAAATAAACTGACAAAAGGATAAGAGCAGAGACAGAGATCACAACCAAGGAACTACAACAAAAAAATCGACTATCATCATAGTACTGTGTTTTACAGAGAATTTTTCTATCTCAGTGACAGTCTATAGGGAGAAAGCAGATTCTGGCTGGTTGTGTATGGATCAAGAACATTAAGAGCATATTGCCAAATGTATTCCACTGGAACACGATCAATAATTCGCAGTTATTGCCTGCAGATTTACTATCCCTCACCCCTTACAATCAATAATGGCATTACCGGATTCAATACATATGCCTGATCTGATAATGAAGCACAAAATCATGGGAAAACAGAGAATACAGGGCATGAAAAGTGCACTGAATGGACTCCCTATTCAAGGCACACAGAGGTCTAGCCTAGCCTACAAGGAAAAGGACATGTTCATGGACTTTACTGATTCAAAGTATGTCACAGGATAAATACAGTTCGTATAACTGCCTCTTCCATCTGTACTTCCAGCTTCCTTAAAAAACAAAGACATATTTTGGTGAAATTCTGTCAAGCTCTTACTTAACTTAAAGTTGTTCAGCACCATCCGGCAGCTGGCCTGCCTTTATTTGATGAATTTGTAGTTGGTTGATCTTGTAGCTATTTCGACCATTCAGCCAATGTGTTGAATTTGTTGTTGTTTTCTTCCCAGAACTTATCAACTCTGTTTTTGAAGCTGTTTATATTTGGTGCCTGATGGCATGTTCAGGCAGATTATCCCAAGTGTCGACTGCTCGGGTTGAGACAAAAGTTTGTCCGAGCTCTTTTTCTGGCTTGCACACCTTTTCTGAGTGGCATCTGGTTCGGCTTGTTGCTGGTTTCCTTAGATGGACAATTATGAAGGTTCACACAAGAGCTTATGCAATTCAGTTGTCACCGAAAAACCATTGGATAGAATGAGCGGTAGAAAAGACTGGTTTCCTTTCTGAGTGGCCTCTGGTTTGGCTTGTGGCCGGTTTTCTTAAGTGGACAACTATGAAGGTTCACACAAGAGCTTGTGCAATTCAGTCACCATTGGGTAAAATGAGCGGGAGGAAAGACTCATGATTGATAAGCAAAAAAAAGACAATAGTCTAATCAACTTACCTGGGTGGTCAAAATTAAACTGTCCTAGTTTGGCTTTTGTTGATTCTGAGGGTGTCAATTCTCTATAAAAGCTGTCCTGTGACACACAGACAACTCGTCTTTCTTGCTGTTCCACATCATACTGTCCAAGGCGCTCAATGATTTTGTCGCAAACAGTTGACTATAATAGACAAGAGTAATCACAGTCTGATGACCAGAGATTCTAACTATGGCTCCAAATAAGATAATCATGCAGTCAATGTAAGAAAATACTAGTGACTTAAGCCAAGGGGAGGGCTTTCGGGAACAGATGCATGAAACAAAACAAAGTCAATTTCTGTGGGTTTTATGGAAATTTGAGCGATCTGGAAACCACAAAAGTTTTCAGAGAATTGTGCTTTCAGAAGGCTAGTCGAAAGCTCAGCGGAGGTTCTGGCAAATTTGGAAATTTGAAGCTTGGCAAATTTGGCAAGAGGAATTTTGTTGAAACACAACAATCAACACAATCCAATATAAAGCAACTGGTGTTACTCCTTACTAGAAACTGTTTTAACTCTGTCAAACGCTGACATGCTAACTGTCTGGTCATTTTTAGTACTTTTCTGGCCAATGCCATACCTTTTTTATGTATTTATATGAAAAGAAAACAAATTATGTGATATCGCTGCCTTTGCTCTAGTTTCCAAAGCAGAAACACAGCCTAGTCTAGATGACCTTAGCATAGGCTTAGTTTTAGATTTCTACTTTCGCTCTAGGATTAGCTTAGGCATCAGTTACAGAGGAGTTAAACATAGGGGGGGGGGGGCAGGGATACTCCCTCTGATGCAGTCATACACAAATCCTCAATTTTTGGTAACAGTGCCCTAACGTCTGGGTCTGCCCCAACATCTGGGACATGCAAGGGCATGGTACCCCTATACAAATCTGTCTGAAAAGCGAGCTTTCATTTCAGATTCTCAATTCATTTAATTCATATATGGGTACCATGCTCGCTGCAGGGCATGCCCAAAAATTTAGGATATGTGTATGACTGCTCTGATATTGTCAGCCAGTCTTTAAAAAAAAAAATCGGTAGGAGAGAAGTGCTGTAGTTTTTCCTAAGAACAGTCAATTTTTCTGACTAACAGTAACTTTTCTGAAAAAGTTGATTCTTGTAAAAAACACCAAATTTTTCTGAAAAACAGCCATTTTTCAGAAAACAGATGGTAAAAAAGACAAGCCAGTCCGTAAAACCTTTTTCCCATAGGCAATAAAATCTGGCCGAACTCAGGCTGCAAATCAATGGCACATTGTCTCAATCCCCCAATTCACAACTGATGGTAAAACATCACTGTAAACAAAATTAATGGAGACATCACTCTATAAACACAATTGACAAAAAAATCATTAATTCTACCACTTTTCATCGCATTCATCCGGACTAAAAAGCTGTCCAACGTTCCTGTCAATTGCAGGTACCTGGACAGTTCTTTCAGTCAAGCTTTTCTCATTACATCCTGCAACTCGACACTCAGAGAGTGGAATGCTTCAGCCATTGCCTTGTATGTTCAGGCTGGGCAATGTATGGTGTGCGCAAGCTATTTGGGTTGATTGGGGTTAACCTAGTAGCGCAAATAAATTTGGAAATGGAAGCTGGTGCAAAAACCACTTGGCCATGGTCAGAAGGTGTATAGAAGAAAGCCGTTTGGCAACTTTGGAACTTTCTCCAGCAAAATGGAAAAAAAATAGCTATAGTAAATGTTGTAGAAAATAATTAGAGCTTCTAATCAAGGCCCAAATTCACACATTTGGGAAGTGAACTAGTAAGAAATGGCGGGAATTGCAGGCATATACTTCATTCATGGGGGTGTGGGGCAAATAGCAAGGTATCCTATAGGCGTTTTTCCATGCTCCCACAAACAGTTTGTGGGTCGACTGTTGCCGGAAAAGAGTGTTTCCCCGGCCCACAAGTGTGTTTCCGCGACCAACGAGGTTTTTGTGGCTTGCTTTGGGGCTCAAATTCGACAAACAATTGGCAAGGTGATTGTCCATTTTGTGGCTCGATTCTGGCGGGAAATTCAAATTAAGCAGCAAAATAGTATCTAAATAATAAAGCTAACTACTTTTTCAAGCATGTAGACTTAAGACTGAAGATGCTTTTTGTATATAATGGTAAAGAAATAAGCCTGGAGTTCTATTTATTGAGATTTTACATGAATTTTACTTTTTTTTTACATATTTGAAATTACCGCCAAAAAAATAGACAAAATGGCATTTCCGCGAGTTTCAACTAGTGGCTCAACTGTGTGGCACACACTCGTGTTTCCACAACAAACACTCAGAAGTGTGTGGCCCACAACTGTGTGGCGGAAAAAGACCTTATATATATTTGTTTTTAGTTACCTTCCCTGATGCTGTCCCACCAGCAACCCCAATGATAAATGGTTTCTTGCCCATGAATGAAAGAGAGGTCCTGCGATATACACTAGACATTGACAAAGAGCAGTCGCAGCCACAGCTTGGTTAACCCAAGCTAAAATCGTTGAAACCTGATCGCAAACACACCAAACTATTTTCGATTTTTTTCTATCCAAGCTGGGATGGACTCGGAGGCCTGGAGCATTTTGCGTCGTGAGTTCTGGTCCATGAAAATCTAGGATACTCTAGATGGCGTGATAGTGCTCAGTTTTGATTGTGGCCTTCTCATTGGCTAGCACGGGCGGATATAAAGTAACAAATAAAATAACAAATTTGGCTTGAGCCATGATCAGTTTTTGGCGAATAAAAAGATTTATCTATCTATCTATCTATCTAAAGTCTACAATAATCGCATCAAGACGTTTTAGGCTTTGTACCCCAAAAGGTTAAAATTAATATTCCTTCAGCCTAAGCACTGCGAATCACATTTGACACTGCAAAACGGATACGTCAGCTACATTTTATTAGAGCTATATTTCGGCCCTTTTTCAGTGTCAAATATAATTCACAGTCAGCTTGGGCTGAAGGGATATTTATCAACGAAGTACGGAACTTCAAATCGCTGACATCTTTTGGGATCAAATCGCCCCCGATGAACAGGACAAGTACCATCTTAGCTGGAAGGAAGGGACAGGCGATAGCAACACCAAATGCGGAAAAATTTCTACCCTCTCATCGAGCGGCAGTGCCGTGTCCAAAATGAAAGCGCAGCAGCAGCTTTTAACTCCAAGCAATTTTCACGAAGAAATTCACAAAATCGGATACTTAAGCAAGAATTGTTTATATTGAAATAACGTATACAACGGATACGTCAGCTAGATGCTTTATCAGCAATATTTCCGCCCTTCTTGGCAAGGGTCTCGCTGATGAAGCATCGTAGCTGACGAATCCGTTGTATACATTATTTGAATATACGTTTCAAAGTCAGCTTGGGCTCAAGGAATATTTATCTTTAGTTGTTTTTCCACATGTTCATTTTCCAGCTTGAGCCAGAAGAGGACCCTTACCAAGAACGCCGAAATATGGCTCATAAAATGTAGCTGACGTATTCGTTTTGCAGTGTCAAATATAGTAAGAATTGCTCCCGACGTCACATACACCTTCTTAATTAACGTTAGTTCATCTGATTGACTAACCGTTTAAAGTACAATGGGCACTAATTCTGCTTTATTTTTCATAAAATGCTTTGCATATACAAATTTTCAGCTTACCTTAGGAAGCGCTTCGAAAATAAGCCGTTTTCTTGTTATCGCTTGTCATTACCTCTTCGATAAAAATACAGAAAAAAAACTTTCCTGTCATCATCCCAATCGTGCAGCAAAAAAACAACGGCTATGTCAGAAGATAAATCTCAGCACTAGTGTTTTCCCTACACATTTAAAAGTAATTTCCCCGAAGAAGATATTTATAGTCGCTAGAAGCTTCAGTTATTTATTGCAGGTTTGTTCCTTCCCCGACGCTGACCCTGAAGATTGGCAGCCTGACGAGGACCCTTGCTAAGAAGGGCCGAAATATCGCTACCAAAGCATCGTAGCTCACGTATTCGTTTTATGCATTATTTGAATATCTTACCTCTTCGCCGTCTCGACGGAGACGATTTCGGAGATTGAGCTTTTAAGGCGCGAAAATTCGAAAACTCTCGTTCACGCAGGAAAATCGATCATTTTATAGTGCTGAATGGCATACGAGATGGCATAGCCATTAAAATAAACAATCTCTATAACTAGCAGATCACTAAAATGCTATCAGACGAACTTTTCTTTTTTGCAGTACTAACGAAAAATTTGATTTGTGGATGTGAAGTTAAAGAAGTGCCAAAATGTACAAATCCTGACTTGCAGCTGGGCCCAGAATGTACCAGAGATTCTCAGTCAATATTATCAATGGAATTATTTGTCAATAATACAGATAATTCGGAGTGTATAGTAACAACTAATGGACAACAAAAATAAACTAAGCTTATACTTGTCAAGGCTAGTAAATTGGAGGATGGCGGGCAGCAAAAAAACCTGTAACGAAACACATGCGAAAATAAACTGTTTAGTAATCGGCCGATTTACAATGTAATATTATATTCTAGGGGTGATAACAATCTGATCTGCCCATTGTATTCTAGGGGGTGATAACATGACATTATGATAATTTAATCTGCCGCAGAGGTGTCATTTCGGGGGGGGGGGAATCAACTTTCCCCCTGGCTTGCGAAGGGAAACAAAGCTACCCATGAAAAGCATGAAATCTGAAAGAAAGCGATTTGATAGCATAATGACAGACAGTTGCTTTAAGTGGGTCTTCTCACCCAAACTTAGAAAGAAGCTCTCTCAACAAACTGAGTCATTTTTTAACCGACATAATGACCCGGGACAACGCCCCCCCCCCCTCACATAGATTTTCGCGAAAAGGAGCCTGTTTTAAAGCGCAGCTGCTTTCGTTTACTACACCGGCTCAAACATTGACGCATAACAAACCCGGTATTTCCGAATTCTTGCCGTCTCGTTTTACAAAAAAAAGTATCCGTATCGTTAATTAATTTATTATAATAATCAAGCAAACAAGATGGAAATCACGCTGATAAACTAACCGTCATACCGAAACGAGTAACACTGAACAACAAACACTTTAAACAGAATAAAAATCAGATCACGCACGAATACACGAGTTCTACGCAGGTTAAAAAAGAGAAAAGAAGTGAAATAGAAAAAAGTAACATGACACTGATGATGCAAGAAAACAACAAGGTTTGTTCACAACGTACGAAAAGAACTGTCGATGATCACGGATCTACCTTCTGCCCCAAAATATGCGCTTTGGTCTCGTGAAAGTTGTTTATTGGGCTTTTCGGCATTACTTCCGATAAAGATCATACAAGGTAAACAAAAAAGAAAAAAGAAGGGTGGCCACGTATTTACTCGCTGGTATTTTTTTCCGGTCACATCCACTGCCCAGGACACACATATTTCCGGATAATGATATTCCAATAAACGTTACCCAAACCCTCGCCCGAAAGCTGAGACCTGAAATTTCGAACAACTTGAACATGAAGGATAGATCTATATGGGTGGCTCAGTTCATCAAAAAAAAGAAAACTGTCCATGGTTCGGTAATTCTGGAGATTATCTGGAGAGAAAGCAGAGATGGAATTCATTGCAAACTGCGTAATATAAACTTTTGAAAGGCCAAACGGCTTACGATATCTACGATCAACGCATTGGTACGATGTTCGCCACCGCAAAAAAGTATCCCTAGGAAAGAGACGTCAAAATTCATAGGTATGGGCCGGAAGTATTTTGGGTCGAACAAACAAAATACAGAAATGCGTCCCAAGATGCAAAAGCTGGAGCTGCCGTCGATACACTCCTCTGAGTGATTTTCAATTTCATCAGTTCCGAACCTTAGCAGATTTCAAAAAGGCGTGATGACTTGACACGTTAATTTTTCGCAGTTGTTATCTGGCGTTATTTTCGAATTTTGAAAGTAACTGGCGTTCTTTTATCGTGTTCTTATTTATATTTCGTGACTTATGTCGTAATCAGGTCGGATCGGATCAGGGAACTGACTATTTCTAAGCCAATCATGTCAAGTCTCTAATTTTCAAGCCGAGTTTCATTGTCCTAGCCCGTCTGGAAATACAATAACTTGTGACCACCGGGATTCCGGCTCCCCCCTCTAGCTCCCCCGCAGTGCCCGAATCTTGTCCGGTTCAGTCACTGGTGTACATAAGGCTTGTGTTTGTTCTTCCCACCAAGTTTCATTCCGATCGCTCCACTCCAAGCGGGTCACAGGGTTTCCGGTTCCCCCATACATATATATTTAGTGATTATCATTATTTTCATCGTATCGACATATCGGATGTTTTTTCCGTGTGTGATACAAATGGGATACTAGGAGCCGAACTGAAAAATTACGATTGCTTTGGTTTCCGTCAACGGCGAACAAGACCAAAGGTTTCGATGGGATCCCAAAGGGGAATATTTATCGGGCTTACTCGTCCAGTCTTTTGTTTTTCGGATTCCCGGTTTTCGCCGGATTCTCTCGGTAGGATCAACCAAGCAGGAAAACATAACAGCTAGATCGATTCAGCATGTCAGTTTACTCCACTATTGACACTCTAAACCGCTTTCTAAAGTTATCATAAGTATTACCAAAATTCGGGGCTTTGCCCGATTGCGGTCGAATATCGGTCCTGCAGGCAAAACAGTGAAATTACTGACAAATCGTGTTTTTAAGCCTATTTCGACGCTTCAACCCATATCAGACAAAACTATAGTTTGAAAAAATCCGGTATTCGCCGGATTCTGGACGGACTATTTGTCCAGCACGAAACAAACTTCAGATATGGATTCAGCATGCAGTTTCACCCCTGTACCGAATCTCTAATCGACTTCAGAGAAACTTTTACTTCTGCGAAATGTCCTGTTTTGGTCGGATTCCGAGCCAACTACTGATCTGGCAAGAAAACAAAGTTCAAAAAACGGATTCAGCATGTCTCCTAACCACTATACCGAATCTCTGATGGATTTCAGAGAACTTACTTCTACCAACTTTTCCGGTTTTGGCCGGATTCTGTATCAACTACTTGTCCGGCAAAAAAATAAGTTCCAGATATGGGTTTAGCACGTCTCCTTACCCCTAAATCACCTATTGCATTAGCTTTTAGATATTTTTTTCGACCCTTAGTTTGACCCCTCCCCCCACACCCCTAAATATAGGCCTACAAGACCCATCTACGAAATCACCTTGTACTTTGACCCAAAGGATCGTCATTCCAAGTTTGAACAAAATATCTCAACCCCTTAGAGGGCTACCGCGCTAACAGTAGACAGACGGACGGACAAACTTTACGAAGTCATAGATATCCCGTCACTAACGTTTTGGGATCCCAAAAACGTAGCCATGCAGAGCGACATTGTTGATCTTTACTTACTCAGAATCCCCCCCCCCCCCCTCCAGTCCCTATGATTCAGACAAATAAATATTTCTTTGGTAATGTTACGTCTCATAATATTCATCCTAGGGCTGATATACCCAGGAAGAGTTGTGGGATTTACGTCCTCTGCTAGCTGGGGTAAAAAACTGTTCTGTATCGCTGCCGCTGTTTATATCTACGTCAGTTTTGGCTCAGTAATGTATTATCAGTTGATAAATCTTAACCCAAGATGAGCATGCTTGCGTTTATGTTGTAAAACTTCTGTTATCTTATCTTCTCGTAAAGATAACATATAAATCGTTTCAAGTGTTACACCTTGCGAAAAGATAACTCTTGAAAGATCATAACACATATTTCCTGCGCAGTCCCGATAACATTTAACACAAGGGTGTGAAACATTGTGTTAAACATTATGACACATTTGACAGTATAACATACACAAAATAATCCAGAGCCTCGTTTTTGTTGCAATAGTTCTGCCGCATCGCTGCTGCAACGCTTCTTTGCTTCTGCACAAGATGCGTTTTTTCATTCAGTTCCTGCACGATTTCTTCTTGGTTGATACAGCACCTTGCAGGGAAGCACGGACTTGGTCGGTAAGAAAGTCCGCGATCCTCGAGAAGCGCTGCCGTCTTCGTCGGAATCACTGCAGTGCAAAAACGAATGTAGAAAGAATCAGTCCGGAAGCGGCCGAGAAGTGGACCTGCAGAGTGCAACAAAACCGAGGCTCAGGATAGGGCCCTGGGTTACCCTTCGAATAACAGCAAAAAAAAAAATGAAGGTTAGCTCTTAGTTCTATCGGAAGACTACTGCAGACGGAACACGAGCTAAACCCTATCTGCGATCACAAATGATTGCTAATCGAACTCTAAAGATTGGAGATACTGGAATTGGTTGGCCAAAAAACTGTCCCAACCAAGAATCCAGAATTTTCCGATCATCACTCACTACTTGAGGGCACGTCGCTGCAACGGTTTTTCCGCAACCTTCGTTTGGCTCAACAAAATTCTTTCAGATCCGGCAGAATATTCTCTGAAGTTGGAAACAACTCCTACTATCAGCTTAACCTTTCATAATCAATCACTAGATAACACCCCCGACTCTAGTATACAGCTTCTCCTTTCTCCAGAAAGCGTAGCCCCCTGGTTTATCTACCCGGCGTCAGCTTCACCGTTTCATTTTCACTCACTAGATTGCACTCTCGTCTCTTGCATTCAACTTATTTTCTCGACCTTCGTCCAGAGTGCGTAGCCCCTGGTTCACATTGTTGGCGTTCCAGCCTTAAAACACTGCAGGCGACAAACACTGACTTTTTGCGTCAAAACGCGTTCCCGTGACCAAGACATTTTGCATCTTGTTGACGTAGGCTAACTCTGCACAGAAAACTGTCAGGTTCCGCACCACCGAAGAAGAGTATTTGCAGAAAACCGACATGGATTAGCGCGACGATCAGGACTGGCATACCTAGACGAGAGGTTTACCGGGTCGCTCCGGAAATCCCAAGAACGATACAACAATCAAGGAATGCATCTTTAGGGAAGATTCTGAACTGCAATATTTCCCTTCTTTCAAGGACGATTCTGGCGGTCTGGGAATCTCTTCTAGATTATGCGCCGGCTGTTCTTGCGACTGTGGCTAAAACTTGCTTCACTTTCCAGAGCTGTTTTAGCACTCCGCTATATTCGAAAAGCGAAGCGACTTGTACGGAAAGCAAATCCACGACGAGAGTGGAAAGTGATTTCGGAAAGTTGTATAGCCGGTGCCACGTATTCTGGCGCGTGGCGAATTTTCTCTTTACTTTTCGAAAAGCGAATCCGTTCGAACACCAGAATCGCCTTTTAGTTTAAGATTGTTCGGACTGATTCACGAATGTCCGGAAATATCTTATCCTATAATTCGGAAAGCGAATCCGTAAGAACGCCAGAATCACCCTTTAGTTCAAGATTGTTCGTATGGATGCATGAATGTCCTGAAATATCTTTTCCGGCCGGAACCATATATATCACATAACCACGTTAGAACGCAGACTCTCCCCCCCCCCAACACAAAAATCTAAATACGCCTGTGTCATTAGGTTTAACAGCTTCTCCTGTCACAGATTCCATTTGCACTTGGGCTAGTACCGCTCCTTCGTCCACCTGATGACAACTGTTTGGTCTTGGCACAGCACTAGTTGGCTTCCAATGCGATTCAGGACGACAAATGGTCTCAATCATTCATCTTTGTATTTCGCTCAGTTGGGTTCCAATTCTGCTAAGGACACTTCTTGGCGCTCTTCTCTCACCTCACAAACCAAGAAAGTCCTCGGTGGCAACCATTACAAACAGGTGCTCAGTATAATCATACTGAGAAGAGCGACAAAATTTTGAGTAATTTCCGACTTCCACCTCCATCGTTCCAGCCACTTTCTCATCATTTAACAGATAACTGACTATTGTCCTACGTTATCTCTCAGGAAGCCATCTCAAGGACACATGCCAGACTTTCGGCGAACCTTCACTATATACCACTTCGCGACATAGACACGACGAGCGTGTTCCACCCTACTAACAATAGTAACTTTTAGTTACTATTTTCGTTCCAATCTCATGAAAAGTTACTACGCTGACCGTTCCAACCTTCTCGAAATAGTAACTATTTGCTTACAATGCTCGGGAGCGTAGTAACTGTGGTAACTACGCATCTCTGTAACGTGGTTGGTCGGAATAGCCAGGGTTGCCACATCAAAAATATTTAGAGAGTGCTTTTTGGCCCAAAACAGAGAGTGAACTGGGAGCGAAATTTATTTTCATGAAATGTTCACTTCTGGTCGGAATCGCCTCTGTAAAAATGACACATCTTGGTTTTACTTTCATGAAAAAAACTTGAAATAGTCACTTCTGGTTGGAATCCCTCCTGCAAAAATGAAACATTTGTTCATTTTCTGAAATAGAGTGATTTTTATGTCCTACGTAGGACAAGAGTGACAAAAACAAAATAGAGCGACAATTCACACTATCGTGCGACATGTGACAACCCTGGGAATAGCCCGTGGCATGATACTCTGCTGGAAAATAGAAAAATCGTTCCAGCCTTGACGACACAAAGCCAGAATTCGTGACGTCATGCATAGTAACTACGGTAAGTAGGGTGGAACACGCCCAGCACACCCAGCACATGACACACTACATTCTTTGAAGGAAAAATTGTATATTGTTATTTAATTCTTTTATTTTATTTTACATACTCCGCTTTTCAAATGGCGGGTCAAAAATAAATTACGTATTACTTAGTAGCTTTGTTCTAAGGATTCCGCGTTATACGCGTTCGCCTAGCAAAGAAAAGTCCCTGTATGGCCCGATG
Organism: Branchinecta sandiegonensis; assembly: GCA_030848855.1. Classification (NCBI taxonomy): domain Eukaryota; kingdom Metazoa; phylum Arthropoda; class Branchiopoda; order Anostraca; family Branchinectidae; genus Branchinecta; species Branchinecta sandiegonensis. Next base: position 11,870,808 of record JAUPMV010000010.1, read on the forward strand.
ATGCTAGCTTCTTTTTAGGACAGTTATTTTTTCTCTCTTTATCCTTTTCTTTCTCCGAACTCCGCATGCTTTTTAATAGTTGCGTTTTCGCTGATACCATGGTATCTGTTACCACGATAACTGGATCTGCAATTAGTCGTTTTTGCAGTAATCGTGGTATCTGATACACGGTGCTCTACAAAAACGACTATTGCCGAAATTGCACTTTTCGAAGTCATCCCAAAAGAAAAACAGATATCCAGTTACATCACTAAGTGCTAAACTTCTTTCTCATCAATCTGACAAAAATTTGATGAAAGTGAGATGACTTTTCAGATACCACGGCCAGTTACAACGGTCGGACCGTAGTATCTGAATATCTGATACCACGATAACTGGCCAGATACCACGATAACTGCAAAAACGCCTTTTGACCGTGGTATCAGAAACCACGATAACTGCAAAAACGACTTTAGACCGTGGTAACAGATACCATGGTATCAGCAAAAACACAACTAATGTGTCAAGTGTAGTGGGATAAAAATTTGCATTTACTCATTCCACTCTATCTAAATTGGCTGAAGCGCGTACAGGGGCTATTTTGGTGGCAGGGAAGGTGAGTAAATTCTGTAGAGATTACTTTCTAGAGTGATAGAAAGGTGAAAAATGATCTTCCTTAACCTAGTAAGGTAACTATGGATCAGTCTGCAAGAACATCCAGTCAGTGCAAATAGTATGGCGGACTTAAAGCGTCCTTAGATGAGAGTGGGGTGCACGTGGTGCCACTGCACCATGTTACTGAACTTCCACAAATTTCGATAGGCACAGTAGGCATGCAGTACTGGAACCATGGCTGACATAGGCTCTTGGCAAGCAAAATCCATGATATACGGCGACCATGCTACGGGCAAAGACAGAAGAACCTAACACCACGAAACACGGGAACGTCAGAACGGAGTATACCCGCAGCACTTGGTTAAAAAGTTTCCACTAGATCAAACGCGGCTCAAACAACAACTGAGCCGAGCGCAATAGGCAATCTATGGAAGTGAGAGCACGATTCTCTTCCAAAATTAGCTGCAGCAGTTTCACACCAAAGGTTTAACAACACACGGCAGCTCTTAAACTGCATCGCAGCACTTACAGAAGGAAAAACTGCCAGTTAATCTTGTCTCGAAGATTATCATCCTGGCACTCGCGTAGTCCTAAAAATCCTTGATAGGTGTCACCATAGATGCGATTCGTGTTGGGGCATGCGCACAACTCCGACACCACCACCTAGCCGCCTGTAGTTCATTTGTCCGCAAATTTTCCACTGGTTCTGTTCCGAGTCATATGCCTCGATGGTTTTAAGGTATGTTGATCCATCGAAGCCACCAACGGCGTACAGGTTGCCATTAACGACAGCGAGACCAACCTAAAGAAAACAAAACAGACCGTAAACAAATCTGGCACGTTACTGATGACTGTCACAAAGCCATTCTTAAAGTTTAACCAAAAAGGGAAAAAAAGGACAATTTTAGTTAGCCATCACTTATTCACTTAAAGGGCTTGAAGACCCGCTGAAAATGCGTTACTTGGTTGTTCCGATGTTCGAACAATCGATTTTCAAATAGTGGAATTTCCGTGTGATTTGTGGTACCTGTATGCGCTTGAATCTGTGTTTTACGCCCTACGAGAAAGATATATGAATTTTTATTTTGTTCAGGCACTAAGCAGTCTTCACCAAGTTCACCACTGCCCACAGTGCCCACTGAAAAGCCGCGTTTATGTTGAGATTCAAGTTTCCCGCGTCATGGTAGAATTTAGGTTGTGGGGACGATCGCAGACGCTCTGAACGTCATGGAGCAGATAGTGGAAAATAAAGAAATCCCTTAGAAGAATCCAAATAATTCAGTGTATCAATTAAAAATAAGTTGGCTTTTCAGTTAAACTTTAACGGCGGATCACACGCCGTGTTTTTAGTAGCCGAGACGGCCAACCCTTGCAGAGACACGGTCTATTGCGTTACATTCTGTCAGAGGCACAAATATGAGAGAGAGAGAGACTATAATTTTAACCGGCTTTCACAGCGCGTGGCGCCGAATTAGCGCTTGACGTCAGGTTATTTATACACTTATCAGATAAAAACTGATCGTCAACGAAAAGCTGAGTCAACACAACAAAATAATGCACAAATCACTTACTAATAAGGTTTACAAACGCAGGTATGAAACTCTTCCTGTATCTCTCGTGGATTGGTGGGAGAGGTTGAAAGGTGGGGACTTTCTGGGACTTGGGTCTTTGAGATCGGGATCTTAAAGGATGAAAAGGCGGGGGGAATAAATCTTGGAAACGGGGATTTGTCATGGCTTTATTGCCAAACCGGGTACACAGGAGGGTTCTTCTCTCCGATAAAGTAGTGAGCTGGAAATGCTTAAGAATAAACGGTGCATCGAGATGCACCGTCTTGACTCACAACGCAGACACTCACACGCCCCTGTGAACAACGCCTAACGGTAAACACCATTAGGAAAATAAGTGTAGCTTGCTAAGTGATAATTTAATATGAGATAAGACATGAGAGAGAGAGAGAGACTTTAATTTCAAAACCGACTTTCACAGCACGAGGCGCCGAATTAGCGTTTCACGTCAGTGTTATTATATGACGAAAAATCCAATGTCCGGCTTGCCCGTGAAGGAATTTTGAAAATAAACTGAAACTGAAATTGAGATATGCGATATTGAATAGTTGACGAAATCAATACAAATCTTTAATTGCGTTGCGAGAGTTTCTAGTTTCTGGTTTGCTAGATTATTGACTGCATGGTATGCTCTTGGTTCTTTGTGGTAACCACTGATGCCAGGGAATGAATAACAAATTCACAAACTTCGTTAGAAAAGCCATCTCAATTACAAATCCATCAGAATTAGTGAAGCGTCGTTTTTTATGCCACTGACATGTCTGATGCTTTTGAGAAACACCAGTTTTATTCATATTTTCCATTAAAATTGTACCTTACCTTACCATACCTTACATATATCAATTTATTATTACAACGGTTGTAAGATACGTTGGCGGGGAATGTGCGACGTTGCCGCGTAGCGGCACTTTTTGCTGGTAAATTATTTAAACCATGTCGGTAAAATCTGGGCTTGCTCCCCCACGAAAATGGGCTAGTTTCGCTCCTGTTCTTACCCCGCTTCTTCTTGAGCTCATGGCCACAATCGAGGTCCATGTATTGCACTGTGGATCGTATCGCTCAGCTGACGATAGCTCCGTTGTGTCGTCCCTTCCGCCAACAGCGTAGATTTTGTTGTTGTAGACTGCACAACCAAGGTGTTTTCTCCGCGTGGACATAGGGGCTACCAGTATCCATTTGTTGGCTCGGGGGTCGTATCTTTCGACTGAAAAATAAGAGGAATCGTCAATAAAGTTCAACTGAAAAGGCATTTTATTTTCACATCTGATATCAATCAACCAATCGATCAAGTTTAATATCCAGATAGCTTAAAGCTAGAAGAGGAATAAAATATTTACGAAATACGCAGACACAAAACAAATACACTAATACACTTACAAGATGTGACCACAAATAAATGATGGGATGAAACTACGTAAAAATTGGGCAGAAGAATTAGCAGGATATGGAGAAAACTTTGAATACGTCGAATTATTTTGACTCATCTAAGGGATTTTGTATTTTTCCACCCGGGGCTCTAGTCATAACGGTCAAAATGTGCGCCGACTGCACGACAACCCGAAATTCATCCAGACGCGGAGAACTTCAATTTAAAAAAAAAACATGCATGTCCATGTCTAAAGACGCTAAGCTCAAAACAGTCACGACTCAAGAAAGTAACAAAATGACGGTTCGACATGTTTTGCAAGGAATTTGTCATTTTTCAGCAATGGCTTACCTTTTTGTTGCCATATATTTCAAGCATAGAGGGACAAGAACATAGAAGTGCCGTAAATACGAAAGAATAAGTTCATTCGATGAGACTGATTATCTGCGGATAGTGGACCGACGAAATAACACACTGTTATCAGGTTTTCATGCCGATTTAAATGAATAAGTGATGTATAACGGGGTTTTGCTAGTTCGGGCACTTCCACATAAGCTAGGACGATGGAACTTGGCAGGCATATCAGGGACCCCAAGAGATTAACTTGGAAAAAGTCACTTACCCGATCCAAGCATCGTGGGGGGAGTGGAAGGAGGGGGAATCCGGAATCTTGAGGTATTTATAACTTTTGAACGGGTGATCGGATCTTAATGAAACTTGTTACACGGAAATAGCAATGTCTCAGACGACCCACGTCAAATCGGTGATTTTGGGGGGAGCTGGAGGGGGAAACTGGAAATCTTGGAAAACGCTTAGAGTGGAGGGATCGGGATGAAACTTGGTGGGAAGAAAAAAGAAATTCTGGTGATCCCGCGAGTTCGGTACTTCCTGATGTACTATGACGATGGAACTTGGAAGGCGGATCAGGGACCCGAACAGACTGAATTGAGAATAGTCTTTTCCCCGATCCGACCATTATGGGGGGAGTGGAGGGATGGGGAACCCGGAATGTAGTGACATGCATATTTGAACGGGTGATAGGAACTGAATGATTGGCAGGTGGAATTAGCTATTGTATCAGATGTTCCACGTCAAGTCCTGATCAGATCCGATACTTATTGGGGGGGGGGGGGGGGTGGAGGGGGCACCGGAGATCTCGTGAACCGCTTAGAGTCAAGGGATTGGGATGGAACTTTGTGCGAAGAACAAGCATTAGTCCTATGTACGTAATTGACAGAACCAGATTTTATCGGGCTCTGTGGGGGGAGATGGAGGGTTTATCCTGGAATTCCGATGATGGCCAGTTGGGATACTTCCGGATGTTCTAAGGACGATGAAACTTTGTAGGCATATTAGTGAGTTAAGGACCCGACACAACGCCCTAGGAAAACTTGTGTTCCTGGATCCGACCATCCTTGGGGAGTTGAAGGAAGGGGAATCTGGAAACCACTGACTTCCGTAAGTATCGAACGGGTGGTTCGATTCCGAGTGAGACTTTGGTTGGGCCACGGTTGGGGGAATTGGAGGGGGGGGGGGGGGGGTCTGGAAATTTTTGACATGCACAAAATCCGAACGGATGGACAGAATGGGATGCAAGTTGGAGAGTACGGAGTTTATGCGGTCTTGATTTGTTATTTGGCCTCCGGACCGGATCCGGCCAAGGAAGAGGGGACGAGGCGGGAACCAGAAATTTGCTGATAGGCTCTGCTCCGATTCCAGTCAAACTTGATGGACGGGGAAAGGAGATGTCAGAGATGCAATTTTTACGTTTCCGAGTCGTACTAAGCCGCAGTGGGGGGAGTTAGGAGGGGAGTCCCGTAAATGTTGCGGCTCGCATAGGGTTAAAACAAGTGAAGCGATTTGAATAAAAACTTGGAATGTACCGACAGAGATCATATGCCCTAGATGACATATTATAGGGATCGAACCGGATCCGACCACGGTGGGGGGGGGGGGGGGGGAGGGGTACCGGAAGTTCCCCAAAAAATGCTAATAGTGGTGTGAAGCTTGATAAGTGGTAGGGGAAAATGCTTCTGATGATCCATTCAGAAGTCAGAACCAGATTCGGCCGCGAAGGGTGAGTTGGAGAGGGCTACCGGAAATCGTGCGGCATCACGTTGAAGGACCAAACAAGTGGATCTATTGGGTTAAAACTTGGAAGGTAGAAAATCATTTGCCCTAGATGATCCAAGGTCATGCCGGAAATGCTCAGGCTTGAGTGAAACTAGATATTATATTTCTAGGTCCGAACCACATTTTGGATGGTGGGGTATTTTGGGACGTTCTCATCTACTTTCTTGTACCACCTACTCGTAAAAAGTGTCATATGACCACGTAGCTCTTGTTAACAGATAGAAAAGTATTTCCAGCGCTCCATTTTATGGAAGGAGTACAATAGGCCTGCTTGCGTAAGAAATTCTGCAGACTTATTTATCTTGATGTTTTGACTGACATTACTGATTTGACATCCATGTATCTTGACGTAGTGAACGCGCCATCTGGCCCCAAGCCATAATTTATTTATTTTTATTTTTTATTTAATTCAGCCGTAGCCACATACACAGAGGAAAAACACACATTATCACTGGCCTACATATCACACATAACCACATATGTATCAAAAATTAATGAACCACAAGTTCATCACTCCATTTTTTCCAGAAAGGCAATTAAATTTGAAAAACTGGAGTGGAAAGAATTTGGATCATTTGTGTTGAAATTTGAAATAAACTGAAACTGAAGCTAAAGATCTGTACTCACCTGTACTGAGAGGTGCCTGACCGTCCGAGCCGCCAATCGCGTATAAATATCCGCTAAGTACAGCCACCGCTACACCCAAACGGCGTGTATTCATAGAAGCCACTTTACTCCACTTATTTTCTTTTGGGTCATACCTGGAAAAAACCTAATTACTTCTTGATATTTGTGATCCGTTAGACTTTCCTCTATCAGCTGTGTAAGTCGGGTAATAACAATCCAACTCCGAGCAGGATTTCAGTTTTCGTGTTGGATAGTTTACAAGGTCTGTAACGGAAGCTGCGATAACGTGCCTGCTGTTCGAACAGTAGCGTACATTAAACCAACCGAGCGGTTGGTGGCTGGAAGACCTAATCCGAACATTTTGTTTACCTTCTCTTGCTGATCGCAAGCCACCAGTTTATTTAGATTTGAAATTGATTGCCGGGTTGCTGTTTAGGCTTAAGAAAAACCCACGCAGAACGTTTTCTTTTCCAGATGACAAATTTTCCACGTTTCATTAGCAAAGAATTCTAAGACTTTACTGATTATTTTTGGCATGTCTTCAGAAGTACCACACTGGCTTTCAATTTATTTGTATTTGTAATAACAGTTGGAGCATTAGATGGAAATTATTATACTGATCCTTGGCTCCCTATGTGCCATAACGGCTGTCCCGGATAATCGGCTGAGATTTAGTCCAGAGCGAATTAATGCAAACCTAGGAAATTTGGTGTTTTTTTTTTACTTTGCTCATTGTTTGACGGTGTTTTTTGTGGTTCTGAACATTCCTAGTGACAGTAGGGATGGTTAGCACTGTGTGTGTGGTAGAAAGACCATTTTTTGTGGTTCACTTTAAAAAAATATGCGGCCCATTGGGAAGACAACGAAACTCCCGACAATTTCAGATTCCTGCGTGCAGCTTGAAGATGGTGAAACTTCCGATCTGCTTGATATCGCTTGCGGAGCGGCCCAAGGGTCCAAACTTGGCCCACTGGATTTCCTACTGATAATCAATAAACTTATGCAGGAGATGAAAACACGCTACAAATTTGCTGATGACCTTACCATGTCCCTACACTGTCAGAAGTTTCATAACAGATTGCGCATAACACTTTCAAGAATAACACCTTTTCACTTAGAAAAAAAGTGTTATGACCAATTAAGTTTACACTATTTCGTGCCTAGATCTCCAACAACACCTTCAATTAGTAAAAATACTAACGGGAACGAAAGAAACATAACATATAACATCCCAAAGTGTTATCTGTTGAAACCGCGCATCCTGCTGTTGTCGTTATGTAACTTCTGACAGTGTAGTATTTTTACCTATTAAAGGTGTTGTTGGAGATCTAGGCACGAAATAGTATAAACTTAATTGGCCATAACACTTTATTTCTAAGTGAAAAGGTGTTATTCTTGAAAGTGTTATGCGCAATCTGTTATGAAACTTCTGACAGTGTGACAGAGCTCAAAGCTGAAGCCGACTAGGTAAAACTTATGGCCAGCGAAGAAAAGAGCACCCTTTTTAGAGTAAACTTCCTCAAACAAACCGTGATCTTCCGACAGACTGCCTGAAATGCGCATGCTCCGTGAAAATACTCGGTTTGCACTTCGATGAAGAACTACGTTGGAACACTCACAGTACGAGCATTGAGTCAAAAGCAGTTAGGCTGCTAAAATCATTCTCCTATCTACGAAGATTCGGCTTGAGCAGACAGTCACTTCTTACATGTTTAACATATGTAAGACCAGCTGTCGAATACGCACGTCCAGTCTAGCACAGTTCACTTACAGACCAGCAAAGTGGTTGCATTGAGAATATTCAGAAACGTGCCTGTAGGATAATCCTCGGTGCGGATTACATCGATTATAGAGTGAGCTTAGAAGTCCTGAATCTCCAAACACTGCAGGAAAGGCGGCGCAAACTAGTCACGGACTTCGGAAGACAAATCTAATCTTAAACTAAAAAAACACCGGGACCTCCTGCCCAGTTTCCCTGATGAACCGTCTGTCCAAAAGACAAGACTATAAGCAGTGAAACTCAAACTCCGCTATTATCCAAAAAGTTGGTGAAAAAAAATATTAAACAAACATAAATAAAACAAAGATAAATAAAACAAAAATCAAATGATGCCCCCCGACTCACGCATCCGAGCGCTATTTGAAATCATTCAGTCCATATTTTTACCTGTCATTTAATTCTGTTTGATAAAAGAAGGGGAGAATTCTTTGGTTCCGTTTTACCATTTAGCCCAAAACTGCACCGACAAATATGTTACCAAAGTAAGACAGTTACGACCATGACAAATTTTGGCACCAAAAATCTAACTAAACAAAGCTCTGTAAAATTCCGAGATCGAAAACATGTCTCCCAGAACCTACGATCATCTTCTGTAATACAGACCTTTCAACGAAATTAAGGCAGGAAACACCATCTTGACCTCCAACGGCGTATAATAATCCATCCATAACAGCTACCCCGACAGACGTCCTACATGTGCTTGTTGGTGCAACGTCGCTTGACCAGAGATTCGTTTGAGGGTCATACCTAAAACAAATAATCGAAACTTTCAAGATCAGCCATAAATATTATGACAATAGACAAGACAAGACAAGATTTATTTACGTAAAAGCACAAAGGGCCATGGAAACAACAAACAACACCAAAACGAACCCTAACCTCAACATAAGAAATAACTACACAAAACTTTTCCTGTGGATCATAGCCACCTTAAGGAACTTCTCAAATTTCTAACATCTCTAAAACTTCTGCTTTTCCAAATTTGTTTAAACCTTTCCTCCCCCAACACCATTTCCTCAAATCTCTTAACTTCTAACATTCACCCATTAAATGGAAAATACATTCATCCATTTTCCCGCACATCGGACAGAAGTTAAGACCACAGAGCATTCTAACCTTACCAAAAATATTTTCTTTCTAATCCTACTGGTAAACAATCTGCCCTCAGGCTAATTCAAATCGATTCAAATCGTTTATTGACAAACCAACTTCGTAGCTTTCTTCATCAGAAGATGCTAAATTACGCTGGTCATACAGTAATAGTATAAAAATATATTACACTAGTTATTCACGTTGTTAAAAATCTCCGTAAAAAAGGGCACAAACGAGTTCATGAACCTTGAAGTTCGTCCTCTGACAGGCACCAGTTTGTCTTGCTGTCTTGTCCTGCAATTTTTCGGAGCGTCAGGGGGGAGCAATGACCGGTATTTCTCATTTGCCAACAATTTGTTTCCAAAGTTTAGGATCAGTTCTGTTCTTCGGTTGTAGAGGCTCGGGATTCTCAACACAGACAGTGCTTGCTCGTAAGACTGATAGCCAGGACCCATTATAATTTTCATTGCGCGTTTCTGTACGGATTCGAGCTCTTCCGATTGATAAACCGTGTTTTGTACTTGGGGTCCCCACACCGGGCAGCAGTATTCCTAAGTATTCCTAATTTACAATAGCATTTGATGTAAAGGAATACCCGCCAATCAGACCAGAGGATGTCCTCATCTTCAACCGGAACTGCCCCAGAGGACACTGTCGGAAGCTTCGTTGTGAGAAATTTTCAAGAACACAGAATGAACGAATGAACAGCCGTTAAGTATAAAACACAAAATACGGAGTATTACGAAAAAAACGATAAACAGCGAAAAAAAAAAAAAAAACTAACAAAACAACATGAACAAGCTAACCAGCATTAATAAGAAAGAAGGTCCGCAGAGGGTCTTACACGTGAATCAAGTTTATGGTCTTTTTGCATAGGTCATCAATCAACGTCCGAATCCGAGAGGGCTCGTCTGTTAGTCAAATCGAGCAATGACTTTTCTGTTCCGTGCCATCTAGGGAGCCGGAGGAGGATTGCGCATTGTGATACATTGTGCATTGTGCCCATAATGAAGGACCTTACTTGATGTGCATACACTTTTATCTGCAACACTAAAATAACCTTCTATTGTACGACTTTTTTTTCAGTTCCGTTTTAAGAAAGTGACAAAATAAGTGTCGACCCCTACAAAGCTCCATGGGCCGTTACATAGGGGTGAATACCAAAATAATCAACAAATAAACGAGTCTCTTCTATATCAAAACCAGAGCAAAATATCAATGGGGAGTAGCGCCAAGACTTGACAAAATTGACACACACTTCAATAGCAGCGATACTAGCACCACTAGCGATAGAGAACGTCCCTACTGAAACTCATTCAGTCGTTCACCAGAGCTGGCTCCGATGACTTCATATTCTAAACATTGCAAAAAAATTACACAGCCTCCAGTGTTTCCATCCCGTCTGCAGATCGCACCTTTGCATTACTAAAAATTTCTAAACCCGCAAGTTCGTCTCGTTTTAAATGCCGCAAGCGTAGTGGGCGGCGCTAAGAGTATGTCCCGTCTGCTAAGCATAGGAAAGCATAGATCTTGGCGCTACTCCCTAGTGTTATTTTGCTCTGATCAAAACAAAACAAAAAAGACAAATTAAAGAATTGAACTACTAATTCTATGACACTAGAAACACGTAGACTACTCACAGGCGTGGGAGACGTGGACCGGGGAAAAGAAATTCGTTCTTGTTGCTGTTTTTAGTCGTTGATGCCTTAGACTAGAATTTTATTGTTCAACGATTAAAAAAAAGATAGTTATCAAAGCGTCATTAGTTGTATGCAGCTGGTATTTCTCGTGCTTTTACTTACTTAAATAATTGCACTTTAACTTAACACTGTTTTCGTGTTCGCGTTCCACCCTTCTTACAATAGTAACCAATAATTATTATTTTCGTTCAACTTCGTGAAAAGTTACTAACGCTGACCGTCCAAACTTCTCTAAATAGTAACTAATAGCAATGCTTACTACGCTCGGGAGCGTGTAACTACGATCTCTGTGTCGCGATCGGTGCGATTAGCGCGATATTTTGCCGAAAGTAGAAACATTCGTTCCAGCCCTGACGCCAACAAGCTAGAAGCTGTGACGTCATGAGTAACTACTGCGGTAAGAAGGGTCGAACACGACCGAAGTTGCACACAATTTCGCTAACTGATCTGGGTAGCTTACCTCTCTATGCTATTTAAATACGACTGCCCATCATGCCCTCCAACGGCATAGAGCAGATCATTGAGCACCGCTACACCGACCCCGCACCGTCTCTTGGCCATCGGTGCCACTAATTTCCAGTCTCCCGTTAGGGGGTCAAACCGCTCTACGCTAGCGATCGCGTCACCACTGCACCAGCCTCCAACTAGGGAATAAATAGGCATTACCATCAAATAGTAACAATAATAATATATTGCATCATGAAAGGCTATCGCGAACATATTCGGAATCAACGCATTGCGCGGAATTAAAAATAAATATTCCTTGGGCCCAAACTGACTTCGAAACATGTATTCAAATAATGTATACAACGGATACGTCAGCTAGTGTGTTGAGCCTAAAGATTGACAGCCTGACGAGGACCCTTGCCAAGAAGGGCCGAAATATCGCTGATGAAGCATCGTAGCTGACGTATCCGTTGTATACATTATTTGAATTTAGGAGTTAAAAATCTTTTCCATAATACACTCGAAGTTAATAACCAACTTCGAATTAACCTTCTCATCAGTAAAACCGTCGATATAACTCACGAACAACAATTAAGCCATTAATTTTATACCCTTTCACACATGAGCTAGTGTTAAAAGGTGTAACACGGTTACTACGACACAATAATCATAATAATAATTATTTATTCTTACCCATAAATTCCAGATGAAAAACAAGTGGAGTACAATAAAGAAAAAGAAAGGAAGAAAATACTAAAATAACAATACATACAAAAACACTAGCAAATAAACGGGGTGGGGGTGGTGTGGTGAAAAACCGAGAGTAGGTTGAACCCTACAGCTTCCTGTGTAGCATTAGTAATTTCTCCAAAATATCTGGAACACCGGACTTACGAATTATTACTCTATTCCGATGCCAAAGGGGAGGGGGGGGGGGGGGGGGTAAAGAAGGAATTTACAGTAACGAAAATAACTTTGTCGGAGAGAGAGAAGGTCTTTCTTTTTAAGAAGAGAAACATAGAAGATAAAATGGTCGCCAAAAGTTAAATACAGCCGACCAAGAGCTCATCTATTATACCGCCCACGGTTAGCGACAATTTTCGAGTATCCAAATTGTGCTAACCAATTGAGTGGCCAATGCTTCGAAGAATCCGAAGAATGATTCACAGCAGAGCAAACTAACACTAGGAGTAGCGCCAAGACTTAAAAAAAGTGACACACTAGCAGCGACACTAGTACCACTAGTGATAAAGAACGACCCTACTGAAGCCAAAGAAATCAAAAAAAAAGAAAAAGAAGGAGAGAAAAAAAGAAGAAGAAGAAAATAAGGATGAAGACATAACAAACTGACATGAAAAATCCACTAACGAACGATTTTCCATCAACAAAGCGCCCTTGCCCCCTCCCGCGCTACAAGTATTGAAGATCTTGGCACTACTCCCTAGTGTTTTGCTCTGAAAATAACAAAAAATTGAGACACACTCTAATAGCAGCGTACTAGCACCACTAGCGGTAGAGAACGTCCCTACTAAAACTCATTCAGTCGTTCACCAGAGCTGGCTCCGATAACAAAAAAAAATGATACAGCCTCCATTGTTTTCATGCTGTGTGCAGACCGCTTTGCTTTAGTAGAAAATTATAAACCCGCAAGTTTGTCTCGCTGTAAATGCTGCAAACATAGTGGGCGGCGCTACGAGTATGGCCCGTTTGCAAAGCATGGAAAACATAGGTCTTGGCGCTATTTTACTACTGGCGGTTATTTTACTGTCCGTCCGTGGCCGAGTGGTTAGCGCGCCGGGCTCGCAAGTGAAGGGTCGCTTGTTCGAGTCTCAGTAGTGCCTACTGTTTGGTTTGGGACGGGGGTTAGTGGCGTAACCCTGTAAGACAAGCCAAAGTCCACCCATCTTCAAATGGGAACCTGGAGAAATCCGGGGAAGGTGACAGGAAGGGTGTGTGAACGCACAGGATGGCTGGCCCCCAACCCCCCATTGCACTTCCTGGCTGAGGGCCGAGAATCGGAGATCAGCACCGCCAGCTTGGCCTGTCAAGGCTAGTGCTGAAACCTTTACCTTTTACCTTTTATTTTACTCTGATTCGCAGTCAGCTTTTGCTGAAAGAACACTTACGCTAGAATTCTTAGTTGCGATTTTGTGAGACCGTAATAGGTCCTTCCTAATGGGAATTTTCTGAGGAAGAAGAAAGTAATTTTCGTCCCTTTCAAAAAAGGGCCCTTCTTCCTACTTCCCTAATGGATTCTGGCAAAACAACAACCGTTTTGGCCCAGACTAGACCCTAAGACTTACCGGCAAACAGCAGTTCGCCTCTTCGAATAGGCTTCCTGGGTCTCGTCCTAGGTCCTTGCATTAAGGGTCGTTCCTGGGGCAGAAGCAAGTAGTTCTTCGCTTCATCGACTAGGTCTCTACATGTGTCGTCCGCTTTTATAAGAGGGTCTGTACTCACCGTGTTGACCAAGAATTTCGGGGTTAGAAGGGGCAGTCTGACGTGCTGGAGTACCTGGAAGGAAAATTCGATAAAGGCTATTTTTCAGTGAGCATTTTTAAGATGGTTAAAGCACAACTCTTACTAGAAATGATCTTGTCACAATGAAACGGATAAGAAAAAACTTTTTTCGAAAATACCATTACTTTCCACCTGAACTGAGCGATTTTCTTGTTAGCGCTTGTCGACTCTATCCAGCCGCCCTGCTCTCCAACGCGGCGGCTGGGCGCAAAACATTTGAAAATTGAACGGGCCGTGGTTAGAACGTGAGGAAACTAAGCAATAAAAGAAGTAAAAAAAAGAGAAGACTATCATATCCTTATGTGTGCAAGAAGTATCAGCGCACGTTGGAGATTCCGGCAAACTTTGCGTTGTGTGACGGGCATAACTCGACAAGGCCTTTAAAGTGCTAAACATTCCTAGGCACAAAACGAAACAATGGAGAGACGTGGGGATTTTAGAATCTTATAATTCCGTAAGGGAGCTAGATATATTAAAAGTGGCAGAGTAAGCAAGAGGGGTCCTTTAAGGAACAGATTCGCAAGAGATTATTGCTCATACAGGAAGTACGTAAACGCGCGCAGTTAAGTTTTAGATGATGGATCAGCATACACATCTACCATGCACATGGCATATGACTTTCTTTTTTCCCTTGTTAGATTTTTCCCTCTGGAGTCTGGATAAACATATCTGTTCAGGTTCAGGCGGATCTGTATCCCGAGGGCGCGGTAGAGGAGCCTTCTGTTTAGCTTATGCGTCTCTGGTTAAGCACCCCTACAGACACTTCAAAGGACTGATTAATAATTTAGAGTAAATGTATAAATAAATCATATGGCGCTTGCAAAGCTAGTTCAGAGGATGAAAGATGGAATTTGCCAATTCGTCGGTTTGTTCTGATCATTTGTAAGAAAACCCCTTAAGATAAGATTGACCATGGGCTCCTGGATATCACGAGACTGTGTCGTTTGACGAAAATTTTTTTTTTTTTTGCGCACTTTAAGGGCGCTACACTGTCAGAAGTTTCATAACAGATTGCGCATAACGCTTTCAAGAATAACACCTTTTCACTTAGAAAAAAAGTGCTATGACCAATTAAGTTTACACTATTTCGTGCCTAGATCTCCAATAACACCTTCAATTGTTAAAAATACTAACGGGAACGAAAGAAACATAACATATAACATCCCAAATTGTTTTCTGTTGAAACCGCGCATCCTGCTGTTGTCGTTATGTAACTTCTGACAGTGTAGTATTTTTACCTATTGAAGGTGTTGTTGGAGATCTGGGCACGAAATAGTATAAACTTAATTGGTCATAACACTTTTTTTCACAGTGAAAAGGCGTTATTCTTGAAAGTGTTATGCGCAATCTGTTATGAAACTTCTGACAGTGTACAAATCCATCTGTAAGCAAAACCCCTGAGGCAAAAACGATAATGGGCCCTTGGTCATCATTAATACATGTCGCTTGGTCAAAAGTATTTATTTTTTCACTTTTCGGTTAAGATCCGCACTTAAGGGTGCTAGAAATTCACTTTTAAGCAAAACTCTTGAGGCACAAATGATCATGGGCCGAAATGTATCTTTTAATTAAAAATACTTTTTTTCTTTGCGGTTAAGATGCGCACTTTAAGGGAGCTAGAAATTCATTGAGAAACCCTTGAGGCAAAATGATCATGGGCTCACAAAGATCATGAAAATGTATCATTTACTTAAAAGTATTTTTTTGCTTTGCGGTTAAGATCAGTACTTTAAAGGACCCCTCTTGCTTATTCTGCCTTTTATTATATACCTAGCTCCCTTGTGGAAGTATAAGCTTCTAAAATTCCCACCTTTATCCATTGTTTCGTTTTATGTCTAAGAATTTTTAGCGCTTTTTCGGCTGTGCCGAGTTTTGCCCATCAGACAACGCAAAGTTTGCCGGAATCTTAAATGTCACGCTAACAACTCTTTCACTTATAAGGATATGATAATCTTCTCTTTTTAACTTCTTTTATCTGCTTAGTTTTACAACTTTTTAACCACGGCGCGTTCAGTTTTCAAACGTTTTGCGCTCAGCCGCCGCGTCGGAGAGCAGGAAGGCTGGATAGAGTCGACAAGCTCTAACAAGAAAATCGCTAATTTCACGTGGAAAGTAATGGTGTTTTCGAAAATCGTTTTTCTGGTCTGTTTGATTGAGAAAATATCATTTCTAGTAAGAGTTGTGCTTTAAGGAATGGTTGGATATGAGAAGTGACGATTTCTTAGCCGATCTTGTCGAATCCCTAATGTTCCAGCCAAGTTTCATCGTCCTAGCACATCTGGAAGTACCTTAACTCGGGCTCATCAGCATTCCAAACCCCCCCCGCCCAGCCCCTCTAACTCCTCCCCCCCCCCCCCCCACAGTGCCCGGATCCAATCCGAGTCTATAAATGATTTATTTAGAGCATTTTTTTTTGTTATTCTGACCAAGATCCATCCCAAACTTGGGGGAAAACTCGTTCTTCCAACATGAGCGGCTTTGAGCCTGAATAGGACCATTGCCAAGAAGGCAAGGGCCTCTAATAAAATTCACCTGACGTATCCGTTTTGCACTATCAAATATTTCCCAATTAAGCCCGCCTCTCGCGTCGTCTGTGATTGGTTCGCTCAGAGGTATGGACTGTGTAAACAAATCAGGGATAACATTTGTTGGTGATGTTAGTCAAGATTGCGAGTAAAAGGTAGTGTGCTTTCACATTGGGAGACAGTAAAAGAGTTAATTCATATGATTAATTTATATGTATGTTTTTTTTCTTCCTGGGAATTTCAACTGGAATGAAGCAATTGTATGTCCGTGGTGGGAAACTGGAACGATAAGCTCTTCAGTGAAACTTTAGTGCTAGCGAAGCTGGCTAGCAGAGACTACTCTACACTGTAAAAAGCTTCTCCACTACTAATCTTATCTCTACTGAGATAAGATTAATCCGAATTAGAGATAAGATTATCTCTTTAAATACAAGATTAATCCCATAAGTAGCAAGTACTGCAAGATTTTTTTTTGTGCAGTGTATATCCTATCTCGATAATACCAGAGTTCTAACGGAAAAACTAAAAACCCATCTTACTTGGGAAAGGAAGAGTCTCCTTTCGTTGACATTATACTTGATCCAACTAGTCGCAGCATTGAAGACCTGCTCCTCTGACCTAACATTCAACTCGTCCGAAGAAATAATGTCGATGAGTTGGTTGTGAGGCAGAAGTAAGAATTCCTCGCTCTCGACGACCTAATCAAAACAAAACAAAATGTATGAGTTATATACTGTCGAAATTCATTTGAAATTTGAACTGAATAACACTGTTCAAATTTTTTGTTTGAAAGTCGGAGCCTCGTTCGTCAACGACGTTACTAAAACAGGGATCCTGCCCTTTAATCAGAACAGGGCTCTTAAGGGAGGAGAAGAAGAAAACCATATTTGATAGTGCAAAACGGATACGCCGTACTTCGGCCCTTCTTGGCAAGGGTCCTCTTCAGGCTCAAAGCCGCTCAAGTTGGAAATACGAACTTGTGGGAAAAGGCTTTGAGCCTGAAGAGGACCCTTGCCAAGAAGGGTCGAAATATAGCTCTTATAAAATTCAGCTGAGGTATCCGTTTCACACTAACAAACATGATTCGCAGTCAGCTTGGGCTGAAGGAATATTTAAGAAGAAAACCAGAAGAACAGGGGTCCTGCCCTTCCTCGTTTTTCGCGGCGGCTTGCATGTACACATAAATTTAAAAAAAAAACTTCTTGCTCGATGACTGACGATTAACAATCCATCCCTCTAAGCAAAACTTGCTTAGAGCTAAGCAAAGCAACTTTCAACAACAAGACAACAAATCGCAAGACAATAGTTTCATTTCTGCAGATGCCATGGTATCTGATACCACGGTCTAAAGTCGTTTTCACAGTTACGTTGGTATCTGATATCACGGTCAAAAGGCATTTTTGCAGTTACCGTGGTATCTGGCCAAGAACCGTGGTATCTGATTTTCAGATATCAGGGTCCAGACCGTGTTAACTGGTCGTGATATCTGAATAATTCATCTCACTTTCATCATGACTAACACAAGCCTAGTTTTTGGTCAAATTGGTGGGGAAGTTATGTCATCCTAGATGTCAGTGGATATCAGTATTTCTTTTTGAATGATTTGTAGAGCAACCGTAATATCAGATAAGACAAAGGAGACATTGGGTCAGGACGTGTTCCAAAGGCGGAACTAGATAGAGGTTTCTGTTTGAATTAAATGTTTTTAACAAGCACAGAAAAGCGTGCTCGACTAGGTCAGGCTACCGTCACAAACGGATCCAGTGGAGATATCAAGGCCAACGCAAACAGGGGGGGGGGGGCTCATAGGGTAATGAAGAAAAAAGAAATAGACTTTGAGAAAGTTGGGAGCTCGCGTCCTCACTTGCCCCATCTGAGATTCAAATGAGAATATGCAGCAATAAGTGTATGAATGTGAGGGTTGCTGGGATTGAAAAATGAGGCTTCGGGAATTCACGGGAGGGATTGGGTAGAACAAGAAAGGAGTTATGAGATTCTGTACTAGAAAAATGTTATCCAAATTACCGAGGATGGTTTCAGTCCACCACATTTTTTGGTCTGTTTTTGGCGATCAGTCTTCTGATTTTTCATTTATGTCTTTTGCTGTTTGCACATGGCCTTAAAGTATTTTGTTTTACTATATATCTATTGATCTACATTAGTGAAAAATAGTACTCTAAATTCAGTGATGGTCCGCCATCATGGTCCTCACCTCTTGAAAATTATGCTGTGTGAACTTATCCGCAATCCTCAACAATTCCCTACATGCATGAGTGTCAGCAAAGGCTCTTATGCCTAAACAATTTGAGGGATCAAGCTGCCTCTTCAGGAACTCACAGCAGACATCTTGAATTTCCTGTAGCTGCAGCAGACACGCTGCAGGCAGTAGTGTCTGGACATTTGTCTCTTCAACAACGATGTAGGAGGTATAACAGAATTCAATAAGGGCCTCCATTGCCACCTCTTCCACGTCCAGTATAGTGACTTCCGTTTGCCTCGATTCGGCAAGCTCTCCGGTAAACATGGCCCGGAAGTATGGACTGCATGCTGAGAGCACAACCCTGAAATTAGTATATTATAAGCCTAAGTATATTCTTGATTGGCAGCTGCCCAGTTGTCCCAGCAGTCCCAGAGACACTTTTCAGCACTCATATCTGGAAAGAGTTGCGTTTTTGATCTGAATTCTCCGTTCTCGCTTCTGTATACTCTATATGACTAAGTCCAAAATACGCCAGTGATCCTCAGGAAGAAGGAGTAAACGTGTCCGTAACGACTTAAACTCAACGACTCAAACCCTGTGTCAAACAATCACGGCGATCTTTTTGGCTGTGACACCACTTCCTGCTTTCTTCTGCAGGTACCTGGAGATTCTGCATCGGCAGGAAGAGATAGTCATCAAGAGTATTCTCGCACAAAATTACCGTTTTTGCTCCTCTCGCTTCTCCGTTCTCGCTTTTGACAAAATTTGGAAACTCGTCTGCAGCCCGGTATACCTGGTAATGTATATTGAATATCCGCACTCTGTTGACCAATCAGGGAGGAGACCGGAGAGAGGAGAATCGAGAGTTCACTATCAGAGTAACTTCTCGATTCTGCAGAATCGCGAGGCTTTTCCAGTTCTCGATTCTGAGAAAAACGCAAGAAAAGGAGAATTCGCTTCATCTAATTAGTACCAAAAACGCGAAACAGGAGAATTGCGAGGAGAATTCGGCTAAAAAATGCAACTATTATCAGACCGGCAAAACATCCAAACAGGCAAAAAGAGCTACCATGATCCAAGATCCATAGATTGTCCAACAAAAGTCAAATTTACAAGCTTGCCAAAACTGCTCTAAATATCAAATTATTATTTTTCTTAAAAGAAATGGAACATGCAAATCCTGCATCTACGCTTAACTCAGTAGCCTAAACTTGAGAAAAGTGAATACGTAATTAAAGTTTCACTGAAAAGCCAACTTATTTCTGAATGATTTAACTGAAATTTTTTTGGATTGTTTTAAGGGATTTTTTTATTTTTCACTGTTTGCTCTAGAATGACGTTCAGAATATCTACGGTCGTCCTCACAACGCAAATTTCTACTATGACGCAGAAAATTGTATATCAGTACATCTACGTGGCATTTCAGTGGCCAGTGATCAGCTTATGGAAGGTAGATCACTGCGTGAACACTTACTTTTCGCAAAATCGTTTTCGTCGAGCATACAACACAGATACAAGCGCTTAGAGCATACAAACCAGACAAGGAAATTCCACTATTTGAAAACCGATCATTCGTGAATAGCGGAGCAACGAAGAAACGCATTTTCGCCGGGTTTTCAAACTTCTTTAAATGAATAAGGGATGGGTAACTAGATTGTCCCATCTAAGAACTTTTCAGTTAAACTTTAACTGAAACAGATTTACCTGTGAGCAAAGATTTTCTTGGATCCAACATTGATAACAACATCACAGAGTTCTCTGCTGTTTCTCAGTAGGTTAATCTCATTTAAGGTTCCCCTCGGATGTTTGTCTGAAGTGTAAGCCATACAGGCAGGAGCAGGAGGGCTTTCCATATCTTCAAATGTAAAGCCTTGTACACAGCAAGTGGAAGAACTAGAAGACAAACATTTTCTGAAACTAGGAGACAGAAACCAGCATTTGGTATGGAACTTTTTAGAAAGTCTGCAACTGTTATTGTTGCCTGTTAACTTTTTTCTTTATTTTATGGAGACCACTGAGTAGAATGGACAACCTGTTGACAGGCCTAGAATATTCCAATATTTGCAGTGCATAACTTGAATAAGTGAGAACTGACCATCAGGATAAAGCAGAAACATACAACGTGAATGTTGATACAACTAGAGGCCTCTGGCTAAATGGTTCAAGCGAGAAGATTGTGGGAACAGAAACATCTTTACCCTCCTTGTTTCAATCTGGGAATACACAATTTTCTTCAACGAGCTAGCTCACCCCTATGCAGGCAGCATTCACTGTTACCTTTCTGCTAGGTTGGACAACTCTTTACCAAACAGCACTGGAAAGTGTTGTGAAAGTCTCAGAATGTCAGATGTGTCTCCTGAGATTCAGATGTGTCTCCACTACCCCCATGGGCCCGTAATCCTAGATATCAGCGAAATATAATTTCACTGATCCATTTACTGCAATACCTGAGCTAACTGCGGGTTTTATCCGTTCGCTTGATGCTAGCCACACTTTGTATAGGGCTATGTCGTCCACTGTGTAAATAAGATTATAACAATCTATGTGTTACCTGTTGTATGTTCTTGTCTTTTTTTCCTTCTTTTTTTCATACTCCCTTTGTGACTTCGTATTAAACATGGGTAACAAATTTCATTCATTCATTCATATAACTTCCAGAAGTTAGCTTCACTTTAAAGGAGTTGGAGACTGACGTTTTTGATGATTTTAGTGACATTCAGAAAACAACCATTCACTATATTTTTTAATGGGTTAGGGTGCCCGGAATTTGGCCTATGCTAAATGACGAAAAGCCTAACCGATGTATACCACAGGCTATTTCAAAGTAGGGTTATATATGACGTTACGCATTGCCTATACAAAAAAAAAAAAATCAGGGATTTGTGATAGACTGGCCCAGTTGCTAAGATATCTATCTTGTAATTTCCCATATTCAAACCAACCTGAGACCGACTGTTTCCTTTAACTCGAAACTCTCTATCAGCTAATACAGTAGCCTAACTCATAATTACTCAAACAGAAAAATCTTGGAAAGTTCGATTTTATCATTGGTTTGAAAAAAAGTATACTGAGTGAACACTTACTAGTTCTGTCAGGAAATTCAAATCTCAAACCCATCTCCAAAGCAAAATAAAAAATTATCGAAATGCAGAAAAACCTCTACCACGTTGACAAACAACCAGCTCATTTTGAACGAAGAAAGCAGTGATGAGTCTCGTCACGTGGGAGGTCTTCGGAGAAGCAAGAAAACATGGAATGACTTTGCTTCTATCTGGCTAAGAAAGTCAAAATACTTTTTGTTTTCCACAGAAATTGTAAATTCACTACACGAAAAAAAAATGCAGAAATCACGCAAATTTGTGTGAACAGGTGAGAAATCTGCGGAAGAAGAAACAACTGTTTTGCTTAAATTGGGAGATCCATGAGCTCTGGTGGAACAGAACGAGTGGTGAAGCACTAAGTTTTGGCTTAAGATCCCGCCACAATTAAGATCTTGTGTTTTTTGTTTCTTTCTATCTCCTTTCTGAACCTTATGTTTCTTTTTACACTTTTTTTGCATGTTTAAATTGTTACCGCACCATTATGTCCCAGGGGTCTCGTTCTACTCTTAAATTAACAGCAACACAACATCAGAAAAAATCTGATAAGCCATAGACTCCATTTGCCATATGCTACTCAACAAGAAAATCAGTTCACAACTTTTGAAGTTATAGCAAGCCAAACGTTTTTTGTCCTAATCATGGCCGGTCTCCCCTATCGTGGTATCTGATATTACAGTAAGAAGTAGTTTTTTGAAGTTACAATGGTATCTGAATATTAGATACCACGGTACCTTGCCAGATGCCACGGTAACTGCAAAAACACCATTTGACTGTGGTATCAGATACCACAATAACTGCAAAAACGCCATTTGACTATCAGATACCCTGGTAGGATATCTGCAAAAATGCAACTAATATGAACAGTGCAATTTTGGGCTAAACAGTAGAAGGAAGATCCAAACCTATTCAGGTGTTTCCAGATGCCATTTATTACCTACTTTTGGTTAACTGGTACATGAGGGGTACCCAACCTCGAATTTACACAACCTCAAAACCAGCCTAAAAAGGTTAAAAGGACGTTTTGGTTTAGTCCTATCAAGGTCCTGACTGTCAGTAAGGAAAACCTAAATGACCTATGACCTATTTCAGACCTCAGAGAAGTTTCATTGTAGGATTTTCAGGCCAAGATTGGGGTTATATAAATTCGAGCTCGAGGTTGGATACCCCTCCTGTAGCTAATATTAGTCAAGTGCATGAACATCAAAAAGTCAACAAACATTCCAAAGATCCAACACCCGATCAAACCAGGATCAAACGATCCAACACCCAAATTTGCCTTAAGGCATTTTTCTGTGCTCCCACAAACAGTTTGTGGGTCGATTGTGGCTTGAAAAGTGTGTTTCCGCAGCCTTTTGTTTGGCCCACAAGTGTGTTTCAGCGATCAACAAGATTTTCGTGGCTCGCTTTATGGCTCAAATTCGACAAACAACTGGCAAGGTGATTGTCGATTTTGTGGCCTGATTCTGGCGGGAAATTCAAATTAAGCAGCAAAATAGTGTCTAAACAATAAAGCTAACTACTTCTTCAAGCATATAGACTTAAAACTGAGAATACTTTATGTACAGAATGGTAAGGAAATAAGCCTGGAGTTCTATTCCTTGATATTCTACATAATTTTATTTTTATTTTCCGATATTTGAAATTACCGCCAAAGAAATACACAAAACGGCATTTCCGCGAGTTTCAACCAGTGGCTCGACTGTGTGGCACACAATCCTGTTTCCACCACAAACAGTCAGAAGTGTGTGGCCCACAATTGTGTCGCGGAAAAAGGCCTTTAGTGTAGCCTACCGAGACTGTACCAAGAGAAGCAGTAAAGATCACAGTATCACCATTCTCCATCCTGACAAGATAAGACTATCAGCAGTCTTTGTGACAAGAAGACTCTCAACAAGAATCTTCTTTCTTGTTGAGATCAAAACTGCCCATTTTGTTTAAAATAATAAAAATAAATTTTTACTTACCTAGCCCTGATACCTTCTTCCTTTTTCTTCTTGTGAGATTTAAGATTTAGACTGACTGCATCCCAAACTCTCGGGACTTTGAAACCAATCTTGTGGAATGTTGTAAGAAAGGAGTCACAAGACATCAGGAAAGAAGGACATTACAGACACCATCTAGCTAAACAACCAACAGAAAATCAAACGAAACTGGCGGACAATGGCAATTCTGCAAATGAGGCTATTAATGCTGCAATGCAAATCAAAAGATTTCTGCATCAAATGCAAAAATTCAGAAGGCTCTATCTACAAAAGAAGTTAACGTGATCAACCACTAATTACGGAGCGTCAGTGTTGTCATACTGATTTTTTGAATTGTACTAGACAGACATATGTCTAAAAATGTACTTCCCGAGAAAAAATGTACCAGACGCCAATTTTTTGCACGTGCGCATCTTCCTTCGCGGTATTTCACGAATCTATACAATATCTTTCTTTTCGATTTTTTTTTCTATCTCCTCCAGTTTTCTATTCTCTCCTCCTTTTTCCGCACCTTTGTGTCTCCTGGGACAGAGCTTGGCAGGTAGAAGTTCTCATGACGGAAATGTGCCTACCAAGGTACATTAGTTCCGCCAAGCCTATGTAACCAGAGGCGTATTCTCGCCGTTCCCCGAGGACTCCTCGGGGAATCGAAGGAAACGGCCAGAATATAGGGAGTCACTCCATGCGGACTCCGCCTATGGAAAACAACGAGAACACGCAAAATGCTTCTAAAATGGATTTTGTTCGAAAAAAATAAATACGGTTGACGAAATTAGTCTGGATCCACTTTATTTTTGGTATTATTTATTCTGATTCTTTTCTATTAATTTTACATGCACTAACACCAGCAAAAATTTATTCCCCTCCGAATCTGAAAGGGAGTCCTTTTTGATGATGGTGATGATAATCAAATCGTTCATCGTCCTTGGGGACTCGCGCGACAAACAAAAACGCGGGGACTCCTCAAGTGGAGTCCTCGGGGATGGCGAGAATACACCTCAGGAGCTAGTAAAATCTGTCAGAAATGAGAAGCGGTTGGGGTCGCGGTGAAATTCGACTGGATCCTCGAGCCACGGACACAGAAATGCCTCTTTAATGACAGAGCTCTAGGAAATCACCGAAGTTAGTACGAGAAGTCAAGTACTAGAAACGGTGAAGGTTCCGTTTACAGGAAACAAAGTACTGAATATGTATTTTGATTTTGTTGATTGTTGATTTTTTGAAATTGATTTTCGGACTTAAGAAAAGTGTCGTACAGATGTAGTGATCAGAGAAAAAAGTACTGAATCTGGTACAATTGCACCATCCATCGCAACACTGCGGAGCGGTCGTGACATGCAGAACTGCGAAAATGAAGGACCTCCCCAACGCCGCGCCGAAAACCGGCGGCCCGCCGCCACCTAACCTTCGGCGTGCCGGCGCCGCCACCGTTCCACCAGCGGCGGCGGCCCGCCGACATTCTCTGGCGCATTTGTAGTTATATATATGTTCCGAATTAGGAATAGGCATTACCCAAAACAGAATATAGTTCCACCGATCATCAATTTATCACTCTAAAATCCTAAACCATATACCTTACACTATGTCCACCTCTCGAGACTTTGACACACACACAACTGCACAGCTGGACTGATCGTTAGTGCCAAAAGAACTATGCTTGCCCCTCACCGAGTCAACAAGCTTCAGTTTATCCAAGATAATTATTGCATTGTAAAGGAGATGTTGAAATAGTTATTTCCACGGCATGGCCTGCTTTTGCAAATTAAACTTGTCAAGATCTTGCAATAAGTTGAAATAAGTTGCATACCTGTAACATACTCCTGTTTTGATGGAAATGTTTCAACTGCTAACTTCGAATTCGAAAGTTGCTTTCAGTACTTCAGTACTCAGTACTTCAGTACATGTATGCAGGTGGACTACCAGTCAAATCTCGAACAGCTATAACAAGAAAAAATTCGAAGCCTTTAAAGTGCCGATTAACTTTATACGCTGGTAGTCCTTGCAGCCATCGAGGAAATTTCGTGAAAACCAGAGAAAAATCGGCGTGACGCCGTTCAAAACCGGCGAGCCGCCGTCGATTAGAATGGCCGAAATGTTTTTCGGCGCGGCGTCGGGGACTAGGGACCGCCAGGCCACCAGGGGACGACTCGCTGTGTTCTCATTATTTTCCGTGGGGAGTCCCCAGGAACAGGGGCGTCACTATTGGGGGGGGGGGGGGACTCTCCCTCAAAGGTCTTTGTAAAGTTCTTTGTTGATACGTCGGCACATCGGGTTCTTTTTGGGATCCCAAAACGTAAGGGGAGGGATATACCTATGAGTTAGGAAAAGTTGTCCGTCACTCCGTCCGTCTGTGAGCACGATAACTGTAGAAGGTAATGAGATATTTTGATGAAACTTGGTGTGAAGATTCTTTGGGTCAAGGGACAGGTCAAGTTCGTAGATGGGCCCCAAAGCTGTATAATTAGGGATGGGGGTTCAAATTAAGGGGCGAAAATAAACATTTTTTTAAAAGCTAATGTGATTTAGGGAGACACTGTAAAAAGTTTATCCGTATAAAGATTAAAGTTAACTGCAGTATTTGCTACTCGGATTCATCTTATCTCTATTTGGTATGAATCTTATCTGCGTAGAGATAAGGATAATCCGAGTAGCAAATACTGCAGTTAACTTTAATCTATACATGGAAAAACTTCTTTCAGTGTAAGGAGACATGCTGAATCCGAATATGAAAGTTATTTTCTCGCCGGACAAGTAGTTCGCCCAGAATCCGGCAAAAACCGCAAAATTTAAAAAGTCAAAGTTGTGAGGATACATCTAGTACAAACAAATATCTTGAACAAAACTTATTCAACAAGCTCTATCCTCAACTCTCTCTATTCCCGACTAGCTCTAACGCCCACGCTTTTCTCCGACGGAAAGAGTTTATTTCCTTTCCTCCAATCAAGGAATTCTTTTCCCCATCAAGAACCTAGACAAACTTACTCCGTTGGTCACCAACCCTTTCGTACTGGATAGAGATTTGCTAGGACGTTGGGAAAGCAACCCTATTCGTTAAGGCACTCAGTTGACATTTCCAAGGCGGTTTAAAAGGACCGAGTTGGCAGTTGGAAAGTCAGTTCAGCTCTGAGCGAGTTCGAGCCAGTTCGACTTGGGGTTCGACTCGAGCCACAGTCCCGACACAGTTGACCTAGTGACAAGTGCTATTGACCTAACTCCAATGTAAGTAAATACGAAATATATGTGCTTTAGTTATTGACCTACGAACTGAGTATCGCCTTCGAAAAGACTCGGTGCACTAACATCTAAACCAGTAGCCAATATCATGCTCGCTCGCCACACGCTACTATCGTAACTCGAACCCCTTACACACTTTTTTATTATCATATTTGGTGACATGCGCGGTCAATAACTAAAAGAATTGGACATCCGAAATATTCGTATGATGATATATAATATTTAATACCCATATGATTTTTAACCATGAATCAATCACCCATGTTTAACGACGATTTATAAAGACATGATCTTCAAACCATGAATAAAACACCAAATCAACCAATTTTTTTTTTGTTCATCGATTATGACAAATCCTACTAAACCCACAAACAACCGATGTATATAACCGAAGTCCAAAATGAAATTCATGAAACCGAGGATTATCTAATATTCTGATTTTTGTGCAAGTCACAGAC
The DNA here is from genome assembly GCA_030848855.1 of Branchinecta sandiegonensis. Lineage (NCBI taxonomy): Eukaryota > Metazoa > Arthropoda > Branchiopoda > Anostraca > Branchinectidae > Branchinecta > Branchinecta sandiegonensis. Next base: position 11,898,135 of record JAUPMV010000010.1, read on the forward strand.
TTCCGGGATTAAATACCCCGATTTTTTTTTCCGTGGCATAAAACAAGGAAAAAATGGCGACAGCAGAAGAACGATTTTACGGAGCATCTGAAAAGGCTCAGAAACCAAACCTGCTGAAAAATATCCCTGAATTTCATGGCACCACGGACGTATCCGAATTTTTGCAAATTCTTGACTACATTATGAACTACACGGGTGGAGACGCAGAATGGGCAAACATCAAAAACATACTACCACTAAGACTAAAGGGAAACGCTTTGAAATATGTAGCCACGATAATGACAGATACCCTGACCTACAGACAGTTCGTTGACCTGTTCAAGAAGAGGTTTAAAGAAACGACCGACTCCGAAAAACTGAAATATGACATCCCAACTTTGCTTCCCCACATGTCGGTCAGAGACTACGCAGACTTGGTGCGTCGCAAAACAGCTATAACTTTGGGTGACACGGTTAACGATACATTCACAAGGGCAGTATTCGAGAACTTCAAGATCGGCTTACCAGAACGCCTGTTTAAAATCTGCGTCAGCAGACAAATTCAGAACCTTGAAACAGCAATTGAAACGGTTGAAAATGAGATCTCCATAGAAAATCTGGTAAGAGCCCATCGAAAATTGTCAATCAACGCAGCGGGATCAATAGTGGCTCCAGATAATGTTAGATCAAGATCCTCATCACCTCCAGGCGACGAAACCCCAACCAGAGATCGGTCACCTGAAACCCCCAAAAGACCAACCGATGTCCGGCCCCGTAGAGTATCTTTCGCGGAAAACCACGAAAATGACCAGCCGAGTCCCCAACATAACTCCCAAAACGAACCCAATTTCTCAAACAAAAGGGCAATTATCTGCTATTATTGCAATAAGAAGGGACACATCCAGCGAAATTGCTTCAAACGCGAACGGGACGTCGCTTACCAATCACCGGCAACTCGGTACTCTCATTTCCGCTCCCGACCAAACGAATTTTCCTCGTATTCCCGTTCCCAGCCACGACCTCAGGCTTTCCGGAGACAAAACCGCGATCAATACTTCCCGGAGACCAGACGGAATTTTCCGCGACAGCATCCTAGCGACAGAGGAAGCCATTTTCCGGGAAATGCCACACCAGGATCCGAAAAGAACTACAGCCGTGATCCAAAAAACGAGTATTTCGCTGCTGGACCAAGAGGAGCATAGGACAGCAGCGAGGTAGACAGCAGAATGCTAATAATCACAGAGCGTATTATTTGAATGAAGTGTTTGATGAATTTTGTGACTTGCCAATTGTAAATAGCTTCATGTTTAATAATGTAAGAGCCAAAACATTAGTTGATTCCGGTGCATCATGTTGTTTAATGAGATCAGATGTTTTTGAAAAATTTAAACCTGACGAAAGACGAAAAGTCCGACCAGTAACTCGGCAACTTAGCTCAATTACAGGCCACTCTCTCGAAGCTCGTGAATTGGCGTATGTGAACGTTAAATTTCGGGGGAGAATTATGCCTACTGAGTTTTTGATATGTTCCGATATACCCTACGAGGTTGTGCTTGGATTTCCGTTTCTGAGAGAAAACAGTATTTTCCTAGATGCGGAAAATAAAACCGTGCACTTCAAATCGGACTTTTCAAGGGAATTTCGAGATCACGCGCAGAGTGACCGAATCAGCAGCGTCTACACAAGACGAAACAAACCAAATACCACAAACAGACCAAAAGACTACCAAAAAACCTTAGTCTTCGTGAATAATGTTTACCGGGAAAATCAGCAAAATAGACGAAATTTCGAAAGAGCAAACCACGACCGGCCAAATAACCGAAATTTTCAGCGGAAAAATATTCAGACACCCTTCAGTCTTCAGACGCTTTCTCCGCGGGGAAATTCGCGAACTACGATCAATACCAGCCACACAGCCCATAAAATTGCAAGGGGAACGGCAGCAGACGGTCGTAAAACTAGGAGAGACGCGCAAATACGGTCAATAATTGAAGCGCTGAATAATGTCAACCGACCGAACCTCAAATTAAGCAGCATATCGTCAACTGACATAATGAGCCATGAGCGTTCCAACAAAATCACCAGTCCCTTAATAGCAAATATTGCAGCTGCCCCAATGGAAGCAGAAAATGAATACGACAGCCCTCAACGATTGCTCGTAATACTGGAAAAGCGAACTACGATTTCCGCGGGTACCAATTCAACTGTAAGCGTTAAACTAATACACGAAAATTCTGGTACACACAGTAGAGCTACTGGCGATTTTATAATCGAAAGTTTCCCACTCGAAGGCTACTCGAAGGTCATAATTGACGACCAACTGATATCGGCTGAAAATGGACAGGCAAAAGTACAAATTCTAAACGGCCAAAACCACCCAATGAAACTGCCGGCAGGACCTATTGGCACAGCAACGATTTTTACCGACGGACAAGACGAAATTTTAATTCCTGACGTAATAGCATCTATCCAGAATAATGAACAAACCGAAACTAAAATTTCAGATGAGGATTATGGAATGTCAAAAGAAGAATTTTTGTCTCAGTTTGATTTAAACGAAGCAAAAGATGAAAAAGAAAAAGAGGAATTTGGATCTTTACTCTGGGAGCACAGATGGAGCTTCGCCAGGGACGAAAAAGATATTGGTTGCACGAACTTGCTAGAAGCCACGATCGATACGGGCGATGCTGACCCTATATCCATACGACCCTATAAGCTACCACACCAACATAAATTTTGGGTCGAAAGTAAAATAAATGAAATGATGGATCTTGATTTGATTGAGGAATCGGCCTCACCTTGGTCTTTTCCGGTGGTACTCGTATCAAAGAAAGACGGTTCACTACGCATGTGTACAGATTTCCGACGCCTAAATACTGTTTTAAAGGGCAACAGTAACCCAAATCCACTGACGGTAGATAATCTTCAAGCAATGGGAGGTGCATGCATTTTCAGCACTCTAGATCTGTTCCAAGCCTTCTACCAAATAAAAGTGAGAAAACAAGACAGGCCAAAATTAGCATTTGCCGTACCATTCATGGGACTTTTTCAGTACAAAAGATTACCATTCGGATTGAAAACTTCTCCGGGAATTTTTGTTCAGCTTATGCTAAAAATCTTCCGCGGATTACTGAACAAAAACATCTGCTTATTCATGGATGATATCTGTGCTTTCTCCAAAGACTTCGAAAGCCATAAAGAAGTTATTAAGCAAACTCTAACCAAAATTCATGATGCTGGACTGAAACTGAAAGCTTCCAAATGCTTCTTTTTGAAAAGAAAAATATCTTACTTAGGACATGTAATCAGTGAGGGCCAAATTTCGCCAGATCCCGCAAAAATCTGCGCGATAACAAATTTTGACCCAAAATCCATCACTGACATAACCAAACTGCGAGCCTTTCTAGGAATGACGTCATACCTGCGGAAATTCATCCGTAATTATTCCAAACTTGCTTTACCTCTTACCAATATGCTAAAAAAGGGAGCAGAAATCCACATGGGACCGGAACAAATAAAGGCTACTGAAGCTCTGAAAATCGCTATAACATCGGAACCAGTTCTAACTCTCTATCAACCGGAGCTAGAAATCGAAATGGCGACGGACGCATCTAAAGACTGTATAGGGGCAATACTTTATCATCCGGATGGGAAAGGTCAGCGAATTATTGAGTACGGGTCCCGAACATTAAACACGGCTCAAACCCATTATTCAGTTTTGGAGAAGGAATTTCTAGCCATAATTACGTTCATCGAAACCTGGAAGCACTATATTCTGGGGAAAAAAATAAAAATCTACTCGGATCACAAACCACTGCAATATCTCCAATGTTTGCGCGAACCAAAGAACTCAAGAATAACGCGATGGGTCCTAACGCTCAGCCAGTACGACTACGAAATCATTTATTTACCAAGAAAATTCAACCGAATTCCAGACTTTCTTTCGCGAATGTCTTGTGATCAAGAAACACCAAAAGAGAAACCCCAAACATTTTCCCTGACGGAACTGCAAACTATGCTTGATATCCTGGACTCCGAAAAAAGAACGGAAGCAGTACTAGCCATTAATGCGGCTGGACCAAAAATGACGGCGAAGAAAGGTGAAAAAACGGCTAAAATCCAAAAACCGGCAAAAGAGAAAACTTCTTCCAAAAACCCTTTTCCGGATCCAATCGATCAATACAAAGGCTTACCTACCGACTTAAACACTGATGATTCACTTGACGTTTCCGTGCTAGAAAAAAGGTCGCCCTTGCGCATAGAAAACCTGCGGAAATTCCAGCATACCGATTACTTCTGCAAAAACCTGATAGACCGTGTTGAGTCCTCAATTACCTTACCGCTCGACTTGAAATCCTTCGAAAAAGACGTGGACCAATATATTGTTGATGAAAGTGGTGTACTTTGCAAATATTATACGGCACCACAGCCCTATAAATCGGCAGAAATAAAAATGATACCGGTCTTACCACTAATCCTACTCGCGGAAGCAATCAAGCAAATCCATGACAAAGATTTAGCTCACTTGGGACTAGCAAAAACCTACCACAAATTCAAGGAAGAATTTTATCGCCCCGGTGCTTACAGCAAGGTAAAAGAATACATTCTAAGTTGCACAGGCTGTAATCTAAGAAAGTTGACTCCCACTAGACCAATCCAAATTCTCGGTAAGACCCCAACCCCAAATAGACCCTACGAAATACTAAGCATGGATATCTGGAAAGCCGGAACCCCCTCGGAACGTGGGTACAAGGCGGTGCTCACTGTAACCGATATGTTTTCGAAATTCTTGTTCGCATTGCCACTTTAAGGAGAAAAAGCATCAGATATAGCGGAAGCCCTAGTAGAACAGTTGTTCTGTAAATATGGTTTTCCTTCGGCAATCTTATCAGACAGAGGGACCAACTTCCTTCATTCGCTGAACGCGGAGCTCTTTAAAATCCTGGGCGTCGATCGCTTACTGACAAGTGCGGCAAACCCGAAAGCAAACCCAATAGAAAGATTTCATTCAACACTCGGAGACAGCTTGGCCATAATTTGCCGTGACGATCCACCAAGCTGGGATAAATACCTGCAAATGGTAGTTTTTGCTATAAATACCAGCTACCGGGAATCGCTAGGTGATTCGAGCCATTATGTTTTCTTCCTACGGGAACCTAAAACAGCTATAAATGAAATACTTGGGTGCCGAAAATTCTACAACGTGGACACGAATTTTAAATCGGAGATAATAGCAAGAATGCGTCACTGCTATGAGACTGTACGGAAAAATCTCGAAAAGGCAAAAAATAATCATACGGAGTACTACAACAGCAAAGCCCGTAACTTCCATACGTACCAACCCGGTCATCTAGTATTTCTCGAAATCCAAAAAGATGGAAAACTGGCTGACAGATACAAGGGCCCTTATCGTGTCGAAAAAAGAGAGAAAAACGATCTAACTTACCAATTGAGACACACGGAAACCGGTAAACCTTACGTCGCTCACCACAACCGTCTAAAAAGAGCGTACCAAAAGAGCCCATGGACAACCGAACCCCTACCGGAAACAAACGAAACCTCATCGCTATTCGAGAAAGGTCCAATATTAGCAAACCGCTTAAAGAACATGAAACCGCATCACCTGTTTTTGCCTACCATTTTTGACGATGATGAGTTCAATGATTATTCCAGTTCTGGAGCACCTTTAACTGGGAGCAATGTCGCAATAGTGCCTAACAACCAATCACAGCTTTCACGCGCAAGCTCTCCACCAGACCCCGACGGTTACCCTAGCTTGCAGTTTGATTCAGATATTGAAATCCCAAGTTTCTTACACCCACAACAAAATCATATGCAATTCTTCCCTTCGCGCATTTCTAGCCCAAAACGTGGAAGAAATCAACCGGATTTAATGGTAGAAGAAAATGTTTCGCCCATCCACCTTAACCACCCGACGGACATAGGAATTCCGTACTTTCGAACACCTTCTCCGGAGATTGATTATGAAATACCTGATGACGTAAAACCGAAACTAAATTCCTCACGGCATTTTTACCGCATTTCACCTAACGATGCGTACCCATTGAGCGAAGACGAACGAGAGAGTAATGCCCTAGAACAAGCTATTTTTCCAACAACCCTGACTTTTGACAAAAAATGGCAAAGTTTTGACAGTCCGGTTAATTATGATCACTGGAAATTGAAACCAGAGATAGCGGGCTCCCGAAAATACATGCTTATTTCCCCTACCGAACTGTTGCAGGAATATAAAAGGGATAAACAACAAAGATTAAACCCATTTGCTCCGGAATTTAAAGCTCCAGAATCCGCCAGTAAAGCACCAAAAAACAAAGAACCTATTCAGTGGCAAACGACGAATCCCTTTGCCCCAAATTACCGAGCCCCCGAAATGATAAGAGAGCCTCAGCCAGAAACACCAACAGAATACGTGTTTAATCCAGATGAGCCAGGGCCCAGTGGACTGCCCTCACAAAACATTTCGCCGGAAACATATCAATATACAACCCCTCAAACGTCAGCTGCGGAACAAGCGCGAAAGTTATCGGAAAAAGCTAAGGCACTAAAGGGACGCCTGTCACAAGCATGGGGAAACCTAATGACCCCATCCTCTTCTAGAGATCCTGATCTAGGAAGACCCCAAAAGCGGCTAGTAACGGACAGTTTTGAAAAAACCGAGAAAGCTCCAAAAAAGCAATACGAAACTGGAACTGAGGAAGTTCGAACTCGTTCAGGCCGAGTATCAAAACCGCCAAAAAGACTAAATTTGTGAATGCAGCAAAGACGGATATCCGAGCTGTGTCAAATGGACCGGAAAATCAGCCCCAAATTTTTTCGGCCAAAGAGACATAATAAAGCCAAAGCCCACCGAATAAGATGAGTAGCAATCCTGATAAATGGTATAATTAAACGAGGAAGCTGGAAGATAAACGACGGACAGCGAAATAATAAATCAAGATTTACGAGGAACAGACGCGGAAAATGGCACATTCGGAAAAATTTGCGATAGTACGCAGGTCAAGTCCAAAATAACAAATGGAAGGAAAAAAAAAATCCGATATGATTCCCTATATGGTTTGCCACAGTGTTGAACAGAAAACCAACATTAACTTTTCATATGATGTCGAAACTGAGGGAAATAATGGGAAGACAAAGAACGCTAATGCGAACATCGCTAAATGTAAAAGCTCTGGATAATGTAAAAAAAAAGTAAACCACCAAGTTTTGCAACTAATATAAGAAATGGTACTAACGAAAATATGCAGAAAAAGAAAATAATCAAAAGCATAACATTCTTCAAAAAATGCTAACGAATTATCAATTTTGAATCAATCAATGAACTACTATAGTTTATGCGCGTCCAGTGATCAGCAGCGTCATGAACTGTCGCTCACTTGATCGTATAAGCCTATTTTTCCGTACGGATCAAAATCATATCGTACAGTGACGTCATGCACCGGTAAACCTTGAGTGAGCTCGGTCAATGTTGGTCCCCTTGACTAACTGCACGATTCAAAACAAAATTTAATTTTGTACTAGGGTGAATAATAGAAGAGAAAAAACCGAAAATCCGGGTTAAACTAACCTTCCAGGAAAATCTACCGCTCTACGGCCCAACAAATAAAGAACCGTCGGATTCCAAAATATTGCTTTATAAACAGGAGAACAACAAAGGTGGCAAACAAAAAAAGGGGTGAAAACAAAGCTAGAATGGCCTATTTCAAAAGTTCCAAAACGTACCAGAGGCAACAATATATCAGGAGATAAGTGCTAATGGGCGATATGACAAAAGAAATAAAAGGTGGAACGACCGCAATTTACATATGAGGTTACTGCGTACACCAGCTTACTTACAAATCTGAAACGCTAATGTTAGCATGCTGGTAAAAATCCAATACGAAAGCATCCAGCTCCAAATCGGATAAGCAACGAAACGAATGAATTCCCAAGATTGACTAGGAGGGAATGCCGGCGAATCGTATCCTCGTCAGCCAAAAGGACATAAAACTCGTCATAATATCAAATCTTCCGAGGGGAGCACAGACGCGAAGAGACGGGGCAAAATAAATCAATGCTAACGACAAGACAATGCTGGCGAAATTTCGGACGCAAAGCAAGAAAACAATAAGAATCGGAGCTCAGTACCCGGTATTATCTTCTGCAAAAATGACTTGCTAGGGCAAATGAATCGCAAACCATCCCGAAAGGAAAAATACTATTCCGAGGAGAGAGTGATAATAAATTAATAATGAAGGTGATTAATTTCTTCTCGGCAAAATACAGCTGGTAACAACGAAAAAGAAATTATGAGAAACAGGGAAAATACTGAAAAACCCAAAAGTTAAACCCTAAAACGACAAGAAAAGAAAGATAATCTTTTCTAATGCAAACGAGCATAGAACGCCAGTCACTTCTATATACTGACATGTCTATGTGCTGACATGAGGTCGAGAACCCACTGACCTACCAGCACCCAGCAGACTACTACTTCGTTTGGTCATCCTATTATGAAGAAGACGTCGGTTCGATTTTAGCCAAAGAACCAAGAAGAAACTCGACGAGTCCCATCTACATGGAGTGATGACAGTGATGATATGACAAAAGTGATTGAAACTTTGAACAGTGGCTGAAACTTAGTGCATTACGGTTAATGGACGGATATAACCTAATGTGACAGCTTTATGCTTAGCACTACAGCTAACAGTGATTACTTCTGATCTTAAGAAGTGCAAGCAGGCATAACCTGAACACTTATTTCAGTGAAGTTATACTGCGGGATCGCTAACAGTGACAGATTGATGACCCGGAGAAATGGTAAGCGGTCATCCCCCTGAACACTTAATTTCGTGAAGCATAACCGAGCAACTCCTAAAAAGTTGTTCTGAAAGACAATTTGTGAAATATGACTGGAACATTATACAGTTAAGTCGTCTACTGATGTGTCATTCTGTGTTATTCATATTAATCTACGTGATAATTGTATTCATCATGAGTGTCTCCGAAGCAAAAACTCAAGGAAAAAATTTAAAAAAACATAAAATGAGAGAAAAAAATTGTTTCAGATATCAGTAGTAATAGAAAATTATTGTTAATAATAAGTTAAAATCCCTGTAAATACTTTAAATCCGAGTGCAAACTATCATAAATATTATTCTTTAAATCTTAAAGTTGAACTGAAAACCTTAGATTTTTTTTTGTCTCGCGGGAGCTCGAATTTTTTCAGAGGGAGGGCGTAATGTGAGGATACATCTAGTACAAACAAATATCTTGAACAAAACTTATTCAACAAGCTCTATCCTCAACTCTCTCTATTCCCGACTAGCTCTAACGCCCACGCTTTTCTCCGACGGAAAGAGTTTATTTCCTTTCCTCCAATCAAGGAATTCTTTTCCCCATCAAGAACCTAGACAAACTTACTCCGTTGGTCACCAACCCTTTCGTACTGGATAGAGATTTGCTAGGACGTTGGGAAAGCAACCCTATTCGTTAAGGCACTCAGTTGACATTTCCAAGGCGGTTTAAAAGGACCGAGTTGGCAGTTGGAAAGTCAGTTCAGCTCTGAGCGAGTTCGAGCCAGTTCGACTTGGGGTTCGACTCGAGCCACAGTCCCGACACAGTTGACCTAGTGACAAGTGCTATTGACCTAACTCCAATGTAAGTAAATACGAAATATATGTGCTTTAGTTATTGACCTACGAACTGAGTATCGCCTTCGAAAAGACTCGGTGCACTAACATCTAAACCAGTAGCCAATATCATGCTCGCTCGCCACACGCTACTATCGTAACTCGAACCCCTTACACACTTTTTTAATATCATAAAGTTGAATCTGAAGTTGATCAGATGTTCAGTTTTGGGGTAAGAGAACGTGCTGAAACCGAGTAGCATGAAATTTTAAAACCAAATGATGTATTCGATATAGGGTGAGGAGACATGCTGTTGCAACTTTCGACCATATTAAAGATCAACAAAAAGTGTATCAGATCAGTTTAGTTATCTTCAAAGGCCCAACCGGCATTTACTGGGTCAAAAAGGCAGAACGCATCCGACAACTGTCTAGTGAAGAATTTCCTAAAAATTTGACTACCAATTTTTCGAAAAACACAGGTGGCTATACCGGTCCCTACCCTACCCCTTCATCCATACAGGTGAAAGCTCAGTGTGTCGGACGATACGCTTTGTTTAATCTATGGACGCCGGAGGGAGTCACGTTTCTTGGGTTTAAAGACAACTTATACCTAGCGTACGTATGGTCGGTCGAAGGGGTTGAGATATGCACTGTCAGAAGTTTCATAACAGATTGCGCATAACACTTTCAAGAATAACGCCTTTTCACTTAGAAATAAAGTGTTATGACCAATTAAGTTTATACTATTTCGTGCCTAGGTCTCCAACAACACCTTCAATAGGTAAAAATACTCGACTGTCAGAAGTTACATAACGACAACAGAAGGATGCGTGGTTTCAACAGATAACACTTTGGGATGTTATCTGTCATGTTTCTTTCGTTCCCGTTAGTATTTTTACCAATTGAAGGTGTTGTTGGAGATCTAGGCACGAAATAGTGTAAACTTAATTGGTCATAACACTTTATTGCTAAGTGAAAAGGTGTTATTCTTGAAAGTGTCATACGCTATCTGTTATGAAACTTCTGACAGTGTGTTGTTCAAAGTTCGTATGAGGATCACTGCATATGGCGGAGAACAGGCCAAGTCGCAGATGGGTCCTTTACATATGTAGAGGCAGAGGAGGGTCTCGAATTAAGGGTAAAATAATCAACTCTGGAAAAAAAAGTATATCTCCAATGAACCGTCGGATTTGGGTATCGAGCTGACCCAGTATCCCATAGAGAAGGTTGACAAGTTCCAATACCTTGGCTCACTCTTGAACGTGACAGGAAACAGCAGCGACGAAACGCTGGCCCGAATATCAGCTGCTAACGGCGTTTTCGCTAACTAAAGGTGCGTTTTGGCTGTAGTTTCACTGTACTTTGACGTACTCTTGTTTTAGTTATGTAAGTAGAGTATGTGGAATGGACAAATAAAATGGTACACATACTGTACTTTCATAACTGAAACAAAAGTACTTCAAATACAGTGAAACTACACCAAAACCACATAAAAAAAAACGTACCCTAAAAAAGGGTCTGTGGAATCGTAGAGCCATCAGTGGAAACTCCTCGGACTCCTCGGGAACCGAAGCGAACGGCGAGAATAGAGGGAGTCACTCTACGCGACTCCGCGAACAGAAACAGCGAGAACACGAGAAATGCTTCCAAAATGGATTTTGTTCGAAAAAAAAAATAGCAGCTGACGAAATTAGTCTGGATCCACTTTATTTTTGGTTCAGGTTCTTTCATTTCAAAAATACTTCGTAACAACATATTTTGATCACTGGGGCCGGCAGGGATACGAGCTCGTTAGCTCGGCCCCATAATTTTTGCTCCCCATAATTCCCCATGGTTTTGTTTCTTATGATTTTTTTTAAATTAATTTCATATTGCACCAACACCAGCAAAAACTGATTCCCCTCCGAATCTTAAAGGTAAGGTATATTCTCGCCGTTCCCCGAGGACTCCACTTGAGGAATCCCCGCGTTTTTGTTTGTCCCGGGGACTCATTCCCCGTATTCTCGCGAGTCCCCACGGACGGGGAATGCTCCGATTATCATCACCATCATCAAAAAGGACTCCCTTTCAGATTCGGAGGGAATCGATTTTTGCTGGTGTTTGTGCTGTGTAAAATTAATTAAAAACTATCAGAATAAACAAAACCAAAAATAAAGTGGATCCAGACTAATTTCGTCAACTGCATCTTTTTTTCCGAACAAAATCCATTTTGGAAGCATTCCCAGTGTTCTCGCTGTTTCTGTACGCGGAGTCCGCGCGGAGTCACTCCGTCTTTTCTCGCCGTTCCTTTCGATTCCCCGAGGAGTCCTCGGGGAACGGCGAGAATAGGCCTGTAGTCTTTTTTATGATGGTGCTGATAATCGGAGCATTCCCCGTCCGTGGGGACTCGTTTTCGCTAACTAAAGGTGCGTTTTGGCTGTAGTTTCACTGTACTTTGACGTACTCTTGTTTTAGTTATGTAAGTACAGTATGTGGAATGGACAAATAAAATGGTACACATACTGTACTTTCATAACTGAAACAAAAGTACTTCAAATACAGTGAAACTACACCAAAACCACATAAAAAAAAACGTACCCTAAAAAAGGGTCTGTGGAATCGTAGAGCCATCAGTGGAAACTCCTCGGACTCCTCGGGAACCGAAGGGAACGGCGAGAATAGAGGGAGTCACTCTACGCGACTCCGCGAACAGAAACAGCGAGAACACGAGAAATGCTTCCAAAATGGATTTTGTTCGAAAAAAAAAATAGCAGCTGACGAAATTAGTCTGGATCCACTTTATTTTTGGTTCAGGTTCTTTCATTTCAAAAATACTTCGTAACAACATATTTTGATCACTGGGGCCGGCAGGGATACGAGCTCGTTAGCTCGGCCCCATAATTTTTGCTCCCCATAATTCCCCATGGTTTTGTTTCTTATGATTTTTTTTAAATTAATTTCATATTGCACCAACACCAGCAAAAACTGATTCCCCTCCGAATCTTAAAGGTAAGGTATATTCTCGCCGTTCCCCGAGGACTCCACTTGAGGAATCCCCGCGTTTTTGTTTGTCCCGGGGACTCATTCCCCGTATTCTCGCGAGTCCCCACGGACGGGGAATGCTCCGATTATCATCACCATCATCAAAAAGGACTCCCTTTCAGATTCGGAGGGAATCGATTTTTGCTGGTGTTTGTGCTGTGTAAAATTAATTAAAAACTATCAGAATAAACAAAACCAAAAATAAAGTGGATCCAGACTAATTTCGTCAACTGCATCTTTTTTTCCGAACAAAATCCATTTTGGAAGCATTCCCAGTGTTCTCGCTGTTTCTGTACGCGGAGTCCGCGCGGAGTCACTCCGTCTTTTCTCGCCGTTCCTTTCGATTCCCCGAGGAGTCCTCGGGGAACGGCGAGAATAGGCCTGTAGTCTTTTTTATGATGGTGCTGATAATCGGAGCATTCCCCGTCCGTGGGGACTCAACGAGAATACGGGGAGTGAGTCCCCGGGAAAAACGCGGGGACTCCTCAAGTGGATTCCTCGGGGAACGGCGAGAATACGCCTATGGTCATTGCAGATCCACCCTTCTTTACGGGTCGGAAACACGGCCAATAAAAGAAGTCGAGGCCCAATCCCTTACTGTGTTCGACCAAGGATGCCTCCGACAAATCTTGGAGTGACACTCCGGCTACGTGAGCAGAAAAGAGATTTCACCCTTGCGAAGAAAGCTCTGCTCGCCACCCCGATGCCCGTTTGGAAGAAACTCCGGGTAGGTCAACGGAAAACATAACTGAGCACCCTCAAGGATGACCTAAAGCCCATTGGAGACTTCCGTTGGCATGGTAGGAGATAGGATCCCTACTGGCTTCAAAGCTTGATGCCATTCACAGAAGACCGAGATTCCTGACATGCCTTCTTCCGTCAGCTGCTGCCGCCCTGGGAGAGCTGCACAGCTTGCGTCCTGACACAAATATAAGTACAAGTACTAACAACTAATCAGATGCATGTTTGAACAAAATATATCGATCCCTTAGAGAGTTATCGTGCTAAGAGACAGACGGACGGACGGAAAGGAGGGCGGACAACTTTACGAAGTCACAGGTATCTGTTACGGCGGTGCCATCTGCATCCATCTGCCCCAATGAGGCGAGGGAGACAAAAAGACAACAATTGGATGAAGCGCTGGGTCGGTTTAAGGACAATACTCTACATGACTAAGTCCAACACACGCCAGTGATCCTCAGGAAGAAGGAGTAAACGTATTCGTAACGACTCAAACTCAACGACTCAAATCCCGTGTCAAACAATCACGGCGATCTTTGGGAGCAGCTGTGATACCGCTTCTTGCTTTCTTCCCGGGGATTCTGCATCGGCAGGGAGAGATAGTCATCAAGAGTATTCCTTTTATGCATTAAGTTTCATTGACGGCATTACGGCCTAACTGTTCATCCAACGCGAAAATAACAAGATCAAAGGTTTTGATGGAATCTCAAAGAGAAATATTTATCGGACTTCTTCACAGCCTTGTAGATTTTTCATCTTCGACAGTCTCGTAAGCATGTTATTTATCCCTCATCAATCACTTAACCAAGTCCATTCGGTGGTTATTTTCTGTCTTTAATTTCCGGTCTAGCCCAGATTACGACAGGAATACCAGAGCTAGTCGAAAACTCGAGAGTTTATTTTAATCCAAATGTTCTTTATTATATAAACAACACTTTCAAGTTTTATATTTTATTCTTTCCGAAATTTCTAGATTACATCAGAACGCGAGCGTACTCTTTAAATAGTAATAATAATAACATAATTCAAAAAAAAATACACCATTGGCCTCTGCATGAACAGTTGGACGAAGACGTCAGCGTTACAACTGACCAGGGGCAGTTCGAAGTGTTTGGGCATGGGGGACCTCAAAATATACTGCTGGTTAATGCCCGGCAATTACACTTATACCTTTAAACAAAAATAGACATAAAACACAGAACAACAGGCGAAAAATTCAAGAAATACTACCGCCGATTTTTTAAAGGTTGGCAAAGGGTACTTACAGGAATAAAGTAATGAAAAGACAAATGGCAGGAATCCGGTACGCATCCCATACCAATTTTCGCTGGAGGGAGCGAATCCGCAGTAGCAGCTTCTAACGAATGACTTGTGACAAACTTTTTAAATCCGCCTTTTCTGGCAAAATTCTACTACTTCCCATGTCCCCACAATCCCGGGAATTTCCAGAAACATGAACAATGCGAAGCCAGGACAGCTGCTTCTGGATATTACAATAAGCACCGTCGACGAAATTTTTGAAATTCTCCTTTTATCTATTAAAATTCAACAATTTTTGGGATCCCAAAACGCAAGTTACGGGATACCTACACTGTAAAAAACAAATCTTGCATTATTTGCTGCTGGGATTAATCTTGTCTTTATTGAGATAAAATTACCACTAATTCGGATTAATTGTATCCCAACAGAGGTAAGATTAATCCCAGTAGCAAATACTGCATCCTTATTCGGAGAAACTTTTTACAGTGTATGACTCCGTAAAAGTTGCCCGTCTGTTTGTCTGTCTGTCCGCCTGTCTGTCTGTCCGTATAAGAACTAAGGATTATCGATGAAAATATAGATCTGTCCGTTTGCCTGTGACAGTGCTTCACAGGATCATCTTATTTCAATGTTTAAAAGGCCAATTTACGTTCCAGCCTCGCCTTATAGTACAGGCAAATGGAGGTTTGACCCGAAACAAATTGCAACAGAAATTATTTTTAAACCATCTTGTAGAGAAAAAATAAGCTGAACAACATATCCAGTTGTATTTCCTGGCTCGACGCAAAATATGCGTTTTTTGGCCTTTAATGCCGTTTTTAACGTATTTTGAAAAAAAAATATAAAATTTTCGTGGTTGTCCGTTATTCTTGAAGTGAAGTACGATTCCAATGCAAAATGACAAGCTGAAACCAAATATGAAGTCAGATTTGGCGTATAAAGTACCAGATAAAAGTTAATGTATGTTCTCAACCTATTTTGCAAAAAAGTTTTTTTTGAAATTTTTGAAATTTTCTTGAATAAAAGCGCAATCCTGACATAGGAGACCGAAAATAGCTGGGTGTCTAGTGTAACAGAAATAAGTTTCATAACCATCAACATATGATCTCCGTGAATTTTTAGAACAAGAAAATTATTAAGAAAAGTCGATTACGAACCAAACTGGTTTCAAGGTCAATGTTCAAAATCGTGTTTAACACCCTTCGTACACCTTATAATTGCTTTCAAAAGAGATAATCAAATTGCAGCTACTGTTGACTAATGACTTGTGTTCATAACTTCGTCTGTGGAATAGATTAGGCCACCGACTAAGCTTTTGGGTTTTCTGCATCATAGTAGTTGTTAATTTTGTAGAGTTGGAACACATTGTCCCCTTGCAGCTTCTGAATGCTGGAGTAGAAACTAAATCGTTTTTTAAGGCGGCCACATCTCTCTGAATTACACTACTGCAGTCGACACGAGCACTTAACGATTTTTAAGAGCATGCGCTGAGCTTGTGGAAGGTCATTTGCGGACAGGTGTAAGACATCGTCTTGATTCTTCCATCCCCATTTCCTTGATTTTCAATTGAGGATCAAGCTCCCCGGCTCATACCTAAACTTGATTAAAAAAAAAAAAAAAAAACTCGGTAGCTATGTTATTTTGCTACAATCAACCGTTGGTTGTGACTGTTCTGGTAAAAAAAACGACCTAGTCGTTGTCACTTTTTCTGAAACTTCCCTTTGGAGCCTATTCAGGTCTCCTCCTTTCGACGCAACATAGATCATGAGCAGGGCGTATTCACCAGAAGTCTTGACTTCCCAGATCCAGATCGTTCACTTTTGATTAAGTTTCGCAGTATCGAAGCATCTCCAAATACTGGAACCCCTGATTGACATCCCGAACTGGAGTAGTCCTGATCAATTCCTGTATTTTTTCTAAGGAATGATTACGATCTACATCCTCAACATTTACTTCCTTATTCATCAGCTTCGTGTACAAGCTTTTAAGTTCCATGATTGCTTCCGACTGTAGTCTTGGAAAGCAGAATAGCGCGTAGCGCAGCGTCAATCAGTACATGGCCACGTAGGCTATCGTTCTGGCGATCGCTTTTCCGCTGAAAGAGGAGGGCATCTCCGAGTCCTGACTCCTCCAGGATGTAGCTCAGTGCTCCTAATAAGCTCATCGTGGTATGGAATCATCCATGTTTCAGGATGAACTCTGAAAGCCCACTTCCTGGTGAAGCTGCTTCGATCATTTCCATGACTTTCCACCACAGGGTTGGTCAAAGGTTACATCGAGAGTAAATAGATGTCGGCTCCCATGGTCTAGGATAAAAATCAGAACCGGGTAAATAGACGTATCGTCAATAGCTGGAACATCAATCATTGAGAGTAAAAGAGTAAACGATTTCCGTGTGTGATTCCCTATCATAAGTGATTGCTGTGTTCCACTAATTCGCCATATTCCTGTTCAGCGCTTCCAAGCGGGCTAGTTTCTGTTAATCCCCCTATGCCTCACCATCAGCACTTGGATCAGACAAGGTAAAGTAGATCCACAGGTTAGTGATTGAAAAACCTGTCATCCGTGTCCCAGGTAACGGAGGTTTTGCATATGTTTCAGCAGCAGAAAGTGAGAGTGCCCCGTTCCCCTATGAAATTAAACTTTTTACTATGTCTACACAAGAGTTGGTTATGAGGCTCGTAGACATTGTAAAAAGTCGGATCCATAGGGTAGTAGGTCACTTGCACTTTCTGCTGCTGAAACACATGCAAAACCTCCATTGCCTGGGACACCGATGACAGGTTTTCCACTCGCTAACCTGTAGGTCTATTTTACCATGTCTGATCCAAGTGCTGTCGGTGAGGCATAGGAGGATTAACAGAAACTAGTCTGCTTGGAAGCGCTGAACAGGAATATGGCCAATTCAACCCAAGCTTGGGTATCAGAAGGAAAGCCAGAGGATGTCAGACTAGAGTAAAGAGTCGATTACTTGTTGAAATTCTCCAAGACTTTTGGATCGAAGGATTTCGGATCGCGGGATTTCGAATCAACTGATTTGTGGTGCACAATGCGTGAAAAATTGTGTAAGAAAATTATGTCATAGGCAGTGGATTCATCATGGGAAACGTTTTCTCGCATAAGCTTAGTAGATTCCGACATGGCAGAAATATCGAACAAACCTTCAGTGTAGGGTAGATGGGTCTCAGTGTAGATGACGAGGAAAAAAAAGATTATGAGCGTGTCCGAAAGCTTTCAGGACTGTAAATGCTGCATTTAATGCTGCATTTTTATTTTTATTTTCGTCCGAAAGCTCTTACCTTCTATGCAGCATTAAATGCAGCATTTACAGCACTAAAAGCTTTCGGACACGTTCTTTATTTCTTCTCTGACACTTCCAGTTCTTAAATTTATCCTTAATCGCCAGCTCCCCAGTTTCTCCTTGAAAATTCAGCGTAAAATTTAGCATCTTCGCTGAATTTTTCGATGAATTTTATGCTGAATTAATGCTGCATTAACTGAGCGAAAATTTAAGTCCGAAAGCGAAATGCTGCATAAAATCCTGAATTAATTCAGCATTTTCGTTCGTTTCCGAGCTTTCGGACACGCTCTATTACTTTGATCGATCAGAACTGATTTTCTATCCGACTGCATTGTCTTACTTGGGGTCTTCTTCTAAGGATCCGTTATTTGGTCTTCAAGATGGTTCTGCTATTAATGACCAGCTCAGGTATATGTAATTTTTTTCTTCTAACAATCGATCATTTTGATGGATAAATAAATGCTGACTAAACTAGCTTTACAAAAATAATAACGGCGGATAGTAACGGTATTGAATCTTTTTTTCTGGTGCAAAATACACCAAATTTGACCTCTATTTAAGTCTCAGCTTGTCATTCGTTGCGCTTGTCACAAGTTACGGAAGCATTTGTGCTCCATCGATTGCTTAACCAAATCAGTTCTTCTATCGATAAATACCAGTATGGTGGACTCCAGGATTGCAGCACTGCAATTTATTTAGTGCGTATGCACGATTGTATACTTACATGGCTGGATAAAGGTAATCGGTTCCTGGACCTAGGTGCAACAGACTTCCGAAAAGCTTTTGATTTCATTAACCACCTGATTGCTGGCCAAAATTTGAAGAGAATGGGTGCTAAAAGCGCGTGCTATCCAAAAACGAATTTTTACCCTTACGTCGAAACTCTACTCCAATTCAGATAAGGCTTTTACTTGGGCTTACATTCAGCATGTCTCCTATTATAACGTAGGAATCGACTATCTAATTAGTTTAAAACAAATGTTTTGTTCGCTTCGTCATTTGTCATTCCACACGTTTGTTCTTAAGAAAAAATTATCATTTCTACGAAAAACCGACTATTTCTACGGAAAATTGCCATTCCACGAAAATCGTCATAACACAAATTCATTTTCCAGCTTGAGCCTGACGAGGACCTTTGCCAAGAAAATGTATAAAATGTAGCTGACGTATCCGTTTTGCACTGTCAAATACTGACCTGTACTTTGACTCACACCAAGTTTGGACAAAATATCTGAATCTCTGCCAGTGTTAATCGTAATAAACAGACAGACAGACGGACGGACGGTCGAACTTTAGAGTTTAGGACCGTGTCCGAACCCAGACGCCCAGGAAAACTTCACGCAAACTTCTGCCATCAATGTTGTAAAAGTGCCCGAATTAGACTGTTTCCTTTCTTCTGTGAAAAGTGGAGATTTTGCGTTTCAGCAGCAAAATAGCAACAATTTTGAGCAATGACTCTTAGCCTGTTGACACGGGAGTAACAAATCGTCCAATACTCGATGATTACGATGATTACGATGAATACTCGACTGAAAATCGTCGTGTATTTTCATCGCGGCAACCGACGGGGCTTTATAAATCCTTTGGGATGTGATCTTTGATGACTCTGGGGTGTATTGTTCCTGCGGTGTCGTAGCCTCTCACATTTGAGGGGAAGTATCTTTGAAAAGTGGAATGATGGCTTTCTCCCTGGGATCTTGAAATCAACGTCGCCGAGGTATATTATCGCAGTAGGGAATTTTGTTGGAAGGGCTTTAGAGTTTAGTAAGATTGAGGAAAGAGATAGAGCAAGTGCTCCGTAGAAATTATAGTAGTGGTGAATGAATGCTGGTTGTATTTATGTATGTTGATTGTTACTGTATATGGCCATACGGCTTTCAAATACAGATTATCTTATCTATCTTATCTTAAACTGTTATTTGGGGATTAGATCAAATTTATGAGTTTCAGGTCATTTCAGTTCAAACTTTTTCAGACAAGTTTTCAGACACCAGGCTTACCAGGCTATGTATAGGATTTTGGGAAAAAGTAGAATCATTTTCTAATTCGTACTTGCGTTCTATTTTTGCCTGATATTTTTTGTTCGATGGAAAACTAGTAAATTAAGTAATTGTTCCTGTCACCCCTGAAAAGAGCACCGTATTTTTTGTAATGATTGCAGTTTTTTCTTTTATTATTTGATATCACTTCAAAAATCAAAATAAACGTTTCTCTTGACATTTTTCGTGGTATTAATTGCACATGAAATGTCACGAAAACTCTAGTCCGAAACTCAAAAAGTTACAAAAATTGCAGAGTTAATACAGTATTTTCTGTTCAAAAGTTGAATTCGCCATATTCCTGTTCAGCGCTTCCAAGCGGGCTAGTTCCTGTTAATCCTCCTATGCGTCACCATCAGCACTTGGATCAGACGTGGGTAAAGTAGATCTACAGGTTAGTGAGTGGAAAACCTGTCATCCGTGTCCCAGGTAATGGAGGTTTTGCATATGCTTCAGCAGCAGAAAGTGACCCATTCCCCTATGCGATTAGACTTTTTACTATGTCTACACAGCTCATAACCAACGCTTTTGTAGACATTGTAAAAATTCGGATCCATAGGGTAGTGGATCACTTTCACTTTCTGCTGCTGAAACGTATGCAAAACCTCCATTACCTGGGACACACATGACAGGTTTTACACTCGCTAACCTGTAGATCTACTTTACCATGTCTGATCCAAGTGCTGATGGTGAGGTATAGGGGGATTAACAGAAACTAGTCCGCTTGGAAGCGTTGAACAGGAATATGGTCAATTCGGACACGCTCTCGATTTACTGCTACCAATATTTCAAACCAAAAAAATTCAGCTGAGCTCGGGAATTCTTAACTGAGAGCTAGGAAATACGGTGGATTTCAGACCCGGCAAAAACAGTCAAAATTATCCCATTTGTCCTTCGGTTAGACAGCAGTTTCTAATTTCTCTATTTCTTAATTTTTAGAATGTCTTGTCGTTCGGCATCGCTGAAAATGTTGACATCTGGCAATCAGCAGAGAAAACTGCGGAATGTTAATAATTTGAAGACCAGAGATGGCATTGTGAGCCATCGCCTTTGCCTTTCGGAAGACATAGATGAAAACTGTTGTGTTGTGAACATTACTTGACAGATTTCAGTTATTTCAAATTTAATTACAAGAAAGAAGACAGTGAAAGTATAGACTGTAAAATATGAAGCTCACTTCTGCAGGTAAGTGGAATTCAGTGT
The DNA here is from genome assembly GCA_030848855.1 of Branchinecta sandiegonensis. Lineage (NCBI taxonomy): Eukaryota > Metazoa > Arthropoda > Branchiopoda > Anostraca > Branchinectidae > Branchinecta > Branchinecta sandiegonensis. The sequence goes on from JAUPMV010000010.1 coordinate 11,919,307, forward strand.
GTTTGTTCTTACAGTTCGGTAGGTTGAATCACATCTTGTTGGAGTTACAATACAACAATACAATGTTGTACAATTAGTTGTGTTTTTTGCCTTTTCTCCATAGGCTGTCCATAGGTCGGTTAACCGACCTATTTGCCACTATTCAGCCACTATTGACCACAGTCTAGCACACTAGCCCTTTTTCAGTCATGGTGCTCAAACGTCTAGCACCATGCCTGAGTGCTCAGAGGCGTTACCTGGGCGTTACTAGCCAAAATGTTTGGGGTAGGGACAAGGGATTTACCGACTTGCTGGCAGTCTACTCCACTCTTGCAACTTCCTGATCGTGAGGTTTTCTTTGGTCTGAAAGTCTGGTAACCTTTTGATCCTGAAGTTTCGCCCATAACAGTCAATCCTCTTGTCTCTTGAGTTTTTCACCGCTCCCGCCATTCGTTTTCCTACAAACATCATGACCATTAGGTTTCCCATAATCTGGCATCCATGTGTTCCTCGGAAACTCCGCACAATGCGCTGGGCTTTGATGATGCAATTATGGCAATTAGATGCAGGAGGTAAATGATAAGGACATGCTTCCGGCTGTCAGGGGTTTTCTTGAGGTGAAACAACATTTTAACGCTGTTGTTTTGAACTTGCGGGACTTCAGACATGATCTTTTGGTTACCTGTAAGAAGACCCTCAGCCCCGGGGGAGTTTTCTTGAGATTGTATGCTTCAGAGTCACGGGATTGGAATCAAACTTGAATAATTCAGGAAGAAGAAATTAGACAAGCACTAACAATTTATATTTCAGCTAAAAAGATACTGCGAGAAGAGAAAACGGGTTATCGCACAGGACCGTAATTTGGGAAGGATGAACTGGTTAATTACTAATGAGTTTTCTCAGCAAAAGTGAGCAATAAATAAAAGGGGAACATGAGAAAAGGAGTATGAACGAGGGCGGGACTCGAGCATATTGCAAGGGAGGGGTTGCTCACTCCCAAAAATGATGTACACCAAGTGGCAAGTGCAGTGGTGCCGTGGCGTGGTGCCAAGTCGGTGCCACATTTTTTTTTTCAAATTAAAATATTGCGATAAACCATGATTTCTGATGTAGGCTACATGTAAACAAATTTCATCAGATATTGGCCAAGAATGAAGCAAGTCTACAATGTTCATGAGCTTGGGTTGAATGCCGGTGCTGTGTCGATGCCGTGCAGGTGATGCGGTGCCATGCCGGTGCCCATGCTGAGGTGTACACCTGTGGTGGAGAGAGAGCAACCCCTCGATTACAAGCCTGATCTTTTGGTTACCTGTGAGAAGACCCCCAGCCCCGGGGGATTTTTCTTGAGATTAGACTTGAGAGTCACGGGATTGGAATCGAACTTGCATAACTCAGGAAGAAGAAATTAGACAAGCACTAACAGTTATTTTTTGGCTAAGAAGATGCCGCGAGAAGCGAAAAAGGGATTGCGAGCAGGACTATAATTCGGGAAGGATGAACTGGCAAATTACTAATGAGTTGTTCTTCGGCAAAAATAAGTGTGCATATCGTGAGGGATAACTCGAGAAGGATGATCTGGTTAATTATCAAGATCAAGATTTCTTCTTCTGCAAAAATTAGCAACAAATGAAAAGGGAATGTGAGGCTGATGCATCTTAGTAACGCGGTTGTTTTTGTTCTTGCGTAATTTGGGAAGAATGAACTGACAAATTAAGAACAAACCCTGCCAACTCCCCTAACAGTGCCCGAACCCGGTCCGGTTCTGTCACTGATATATCTAACTCTTTTGCATGTTCTTGCAACCAAAGGCCTTTTTCCGCGACACAACTGTGGGCCACACACTTCTGAGTGTTTATCGCGGAAACACGATTGTATGCCACACAGTCGAGCCACTAGTTGAAACTCGCGGAAACGCCGATTTGTCTATTTTTTGGCGGTAATTTCAAATATCGGAAAATAAAAATAAAATTCATGTAAAATCTAAATAAATAGGACTCCAGGCTTATTTCCTTACCATTCTGTCCATAAAGTATCCTCAGTTTTAAGTCTATATATTTGAAAAAGTAGTTAGATTTATTGTTTAGACACTATTTTGCTGCTTAATTTTAATTTCCCGCCAGAATCAAGCCACAAAATCGACAATCACCTCGCCAGTTGTTTGTCGAATTTGAGCAACAAAGCGAGCCACGAAAATCTTGTTGGTCTCGGAAACGCACTTGTGGGCAGCACAAAAGGTCGCGAAACTCACCTTTCAAGCGATCAATCGACCCACAAACTGTTTGTGGGAGCACGGAAGAACGCCACAAGTTTCATCCAGATCGCTCCACTCTAATCGTGTCACAAGATGTCTGGTTCTCCCCCCCCCCCAAAATTCATCGAATCAAGTCTGAATCTGGCTGTTCATTTTTACCGACTGTTCGCAGAAAAAATGGCCGTTTTCAAGAAAAAAACCGACAGCTTCGAAAAAAAATGACTGATTTTCAGAAAAAACTGTTTTGACGAAAAATCGACTGATTATCAAAATTGACTGTTGTAATGAAAAAATCAACTGTTTTGGCGAAAAATCGGGGTGCTTCACGCCGACTCGGTTATTTTTTACCGACTAGCCGACAACGTTGGGGGGGGGGGGGGGGCGTCCCCCCTCCCCCCGGTCGTGACGCCCCTGTGAGTGCTAGACGTTTGAGCACTGTACCTTGAAACTCATGCATGGTGTATGGATTTCAGCATACAGTGCACACATGAAAAAGCACAATTTCTGTTGTTACACACTAAATACCGGCTTGACATGCCTGTGCTCATGTGTGCACTGTATGCTGAAATCCATGCACCATGCATGCAGAGGCGTTCCTATCCAAAATGTTTGGGGGGGGGCGGACGAGGTATTTACCGACTGGCTGGTAATTTTTACCGACTTTTTCTACAGAAAAAACGACTGTTTTCAGCAACAAAAATGGTATTTTTGAAAAAAATTGACGGATTTTCAGAAAAACTGACTAATTTGACGAAATATCGACCATTTTTCAGAAAAAATTACTTTTTTCACGAAAAAGAATCGACTGTTTTGACGAAAAATCGCGGAGCTTCGCGCCGATTCGTATTTTTTTTTACCGACTCGCCGGCAGCATTGGGGGGGGGCGTCCCCCCCCTCCCCCCCCCCCAGTCGTGACGCCCCTGCATGCATGAATTTCAAGGTATGGTGCTCAAACATCAGGCATGGTGCTTAGACTTTTGAGCACCGTGACTGAAAAAGGGCTAGTGTACTACATTGATTGACCGTTTCTCATCTTGCCGTTCGGTTCGACTGAGCTCTAAAAATGTCTTACAAGAAAAAATGGCGCCCGTCGCCGGCGCCAATCCAATCCAAAAACTTCTGGCTCTTGGGCTCCGACCCTTCGGAACCCTTTCGGCCTGGGGTAGGTTGCTCCGGGTTGCTCTTCGTGGGTCGATCACGATGGCTCACAGGACGTCAATGCTTCGGAGGAATTCGATGATTTTCTTGAAGATTCGTCGCTCTTCTGGGGCTGGGCGAGTTGAGTCGATAAGCTCACCGATAGAGACTGGCCCTCCGGCTGTCCCGTGTGAGTTTCTGCACCAGCTAGCGAGCTCTGCGTTGGAGGGGCACTCGAGCACCAGATGCTGTAGAGTTTCGGCGGCACTGCTACAAAGCCGGCATCTTGGGTCCGCTGTCTTCTTCCACTGGAAAAGTTCTTTACGAAGAATCAGTGCCATGCTCTTAACTTTGAGATAGGCTCTGTTGTCATCTGCATCTCTGAAGATTGGCAGCAAGGGTCGGAGTTTCGTGCCTATTCGGCGCTGGCGAAGGAGGTCTCGGAAGGTGGATGGTGTTGTCGGCTGATTTTGTAGACTATTCGCTGTTGAATTGGCAATCTTGTCGGCTACCTCATTGTATCTTATGCCTTGGTGGCTGGGGACGTGTTGGAAGTCTACTGTAACGCCAAGCTGCCCCAGGTCACAGAGAAACTTCCTCATGTCCGCGATGTCCGAGTCTGGTGTGTCCCATTGGATGTTCCGTACGAGTTTCAGGGCCGACTGAGAGTCCGACAGGATGACCGCCTTCTGCGACGGTGGTGGTTTAGCCGTCAGCACCTTCAGCGCTTCATTTATGGCCGTAACTTCGGCACTCAGGATAGATGATCTTGCTGGGAGAGGCTTAGCCAGGTTTAAGGAGTAAGCTGGGATTACTGCTGCCGCCGCAGCTTTTTCCGCTATGACCGAGCCGTCTGTGTATATACGTAAGTGGTTAGCGTATGTTGTTTGGATGCATTCCAAGAAGAGAGACTGAATTTGTAAGGGTGAGTAGTCCGTTTTCTTTCCTTCAAGCAGTGTCAGCTGGACGCCTGGTTGTGCCATTTCCCACGGCACTGAAGGGGGAAACTTGCAAACGCGAGGGGCTGGGATTCTCCAATTTGGGTGCTGCACGGTAAAAAGCTCCCATGAGCGGAGATGCGGATTTGCAGGGCTTCTAAGGAAAGTGAGCTGGAAGATGTGGTGATCAGGGCCCAAGGCTTGAATTTTCGAGAAGTAGTTGGTTATTAGCTGCGTTGCTCGGTCTTTGATCGAAGGGAGACCCGCTAGTTGTCTTGCTCTGTTGCTGGCCGTGTGATGGTGGACCCCCAGCGCGATTCTTATGGCCATATTTTGAACCGTTTCCAGAATGGCGAGGTAGCTTTTGCAGCAGCTTCCGTACACGACAAGGCCATACTCCATGCAGGGCCTTATGTAGGTGGTGTAGAACTTCAAAAGGGACGATGAGGAGTTAGCCCATTTGGAGTTCGTTAGACGCTTCATGATTGTCAGTCTTGACAGGCACCGTTTCTTCACCACGTCAATGTGTTTTCTCCAGGTCAGTCGCTGGTCTAGGGTGATCCCGAGTACTGTGGGATTTGCGATGTATTGCACGTCAGCACCTGCCATCCTCAGTTTGGGCTGAGGTGTAGATTTCCTTCTGTGGAACAGGATAGCCTTCGTTTTCAATGTTGAGATCGGGATGCCTATAGTGTTGGAGAATGCTTCGAGTTCGTCGATGGATTTTTGCATTTTCGTTTCCAGGTCCTTTTGAGAGTCACCTGCCTCCCATATGTTCAGGTCGTCTGCAAAAGCTTCTGCCCCTGTTTCGTAGCTTGAAAACTCCAACTCCGCAAGCAGGAGGATGAACAGTAGGGGGCTGAGTGGCGAGCCTTGAGGTAGGCCTACTTTAACATGTCGTGGCGTGGATGTCGCTCTATTGACTTGGATAGTGAATGTTCTGTCTGACAAGAAGTCCCATACAAATCTGACGAATTGGTCTGGGAATCCCATCGAAAGTAGTACTTGGCAGAGCTTCTCTTTTTGGACGTTGTCGTACGCCGCCTCGAAGTCGACTAGGAGGGCCAGTACCATTCTCCCCTCACTCAGGCTTCTTCTCACTGCTTCTTCCAGTGACAACAGGGTATCAGTCGTGCTCCGACCTTTACGGAATCCTGATTGTGACTTGGGTAGCAGTTTGTTTGCTTCAGCGAACCACTCCACTCTCCTCTGGATAATTTTCTCAAGGCATTTCCCCAAAACCGGGAGAAGGGAGATTGGGCGATAGGATTGTAGAAAGTTTGGAGCCTTCCCACCTTTTATCACTGGCCTGATTGTTGCGGTTTTCCAAATTCTAGGAAATTTGCTAGAATGCCAGCACTCATTATAAACGTGTAGGAGAGCTGTTAGAAAGCTTTGGGGAGCCTCCCTGAGCCACTTGTAGGTAATTTCGTCTTCACCAGGGGCTGAACTCATGTTCGAGGAACTTATGGCTTGCTTTAATTCTTCAAGGGTGAAATCTTTGGTGAGGCTTTCTGTAAAGCTTGGTTTTTCGTACAGCTTGCACACTTTTGGAAGACTTCGAGTGGAGGGGATCGGGTCCCTGTCGAAGAAGTTCGCAAAAGCTTCGGCTTTCAGTCCATCTTCATGGAGGGCGGATCCGTTGACCTCTAGGGATGGGATTGATTCCATGCCTTGTTGCTTTTTCCCCGCCATCTTGTTGATAAACTGGTGGACATTGCTTGCTGGTGTGTTAGCATCCAGCCTTTCAGCGTAGTCTGCCCATGCTTGGCGTTTTGCCTTCTTTGTGGATTTTTTCAGTCTTGCCTCAGCTCGTCTCATTTCTAGGAATTCTGCAGATGTTCCATGTTTGTTGAATCTGTTTCTTGCCGACTTTTTGTTTCGAACAGCCTCCTTGACTTCGTCATTCCACCATGGCTTGGGATGCTTGTTTGGATGGATGACAGTGGGCTGGTTGGAGGTTTTAGGCATCGAGTTTTGGGCAGCTTGGGTGAGGAGGCTGGTTAGTTGGATGGCTTTAGCCTCTATGTCAGTGGTTTCCGATACTTCGTCGTAGTTTGCTTGTTCCAGGAACTTCCGGTACACCTTCCAATCGGCTTTTGACGAGTCGAATCTGAAGGCTGGGGGCATCTTCACATATCCTTCATTGCTGATTGTAGTGAGTACTGCTGCATGGTCCGTTCGTAGTTCTGGAATTATTTCGACTTTAGACTGTGGGATTAGAGCTGTAGGACCTAGCTGGAGGTCAATGGTCGAGAAGCTTCCGTCCTTGAGAGAGAAGTGTGTCTTCAGGCCATATGGGGTTAGAATTGCAAGGTCCTCCAACTCTAGTACTGCTTGTTCTAGGCTTTTGCCAGCTCTGTTTGACTGGTCCACATCTTCCCACATGTAGCTGTGGGAGTTGAAGTCACCCACTATGATTGTCTTTTGTCCCGAGACTTCTTCTTTTATGACTTCGAAGATATCGTTTTTCCCATGGGGATTGTAGAGAGATGCTAACTTCATTACTCCTCCATGGGGCTGGTGGATGAGGACTCCTACAACGTCGATCTCATTTGGATGTTCCTTAGTTGCAAGAGGAGAGTGGGCTATGTTACTTCTTACAAATATGGCCGATCCACCTCCCTTTCTTCCTGATGACCTGTCTTTCCTGTAGACCTGGTATCCTCTTAGTTTGAGCTTGCGGAGATGGTGCAGGTTTGTTTCTTGCAAGCAGATGATGTCCGTCGGATTTTTTGCCACCCAGCTTGTAAGCTCTGTTAACTTCTGGTTTGAAAGGGATACCACATTCCACTGGAGGATTCGTAGGTTGGGGGTTCTGTTACTCGTCATTGCTTAGTGTTGCTCCCCCTTCACTGGCTTTTGGTGAGGCATTCTGTTGGCTGGGATTGCTACTTACACGTTGCGGATTTTCTGGAGTATTGGCTTCATTTCTTGGCGGGATTGAAACTGTTGTCTTGAGCTGTTGGAGTTCTTGAGTGGCCAGCTGCCAGATGTTTGCCCCGAGTAGGGTTGTTATGGCCTTCCTGGTTAGAATTGCCTTCACTTCGATGGTTTCGTTGCTGCTGCTGATGATGTGCATCATAGCCAGGTACTTGGCGATCTTTTGCCACTCGGAGGGTCCACCCATGGCAGCTTGGTTGGTGGGCTGGGGAGCTGTCAGAGTGTTGTTGCCGGCTGATGGTAGTTGCGTTCTCTCATGGATTGGCTGGATACCTTTCACCCATGCGTGGCGTAGGTTGCTGGTAGGTGTCTGCTGCTTGGCTAGGTGGGGCTGGCTAGGAAGGTTCCGCATTCTGGACGACTCAGCTGGGTAGCCTGACGATGCCGGTGATGGGTTGTAGGTCTGTTGATCAACGGGAACTTTCTTTGGTGTTGATGCAGCTACTATGGCATATGGAATATTCAGCTGATGGGACAGCCTCAGGATCTCGGCTCTCTTCTGGTGAGAGGGGCAATGTTGCTTCTGCATGGCAGAGTGACCAAACATTTTGCAGTTTTTGCAAAATGGGGCTTGGGACGGGCACTCTTGCAATTCGTGGTCGTCCTTACCACAATTCTTGCAGGATACAGCTTTTTGTCTGCAATGGTTTTTGGTGTGACCATGCATGAGACAGATGGAGCATTGCAGCGGCTTTGGTTTGTATGGCTTCCACTGTATGTGTTGGCCGTATAGGTAAACCCCTCTTGTCCATTCTTCTGCCGACTCTACCAGTACTGATTTGCTTTCCACAAGCTGTCCATCTTTGCTGGTTTTCAGGCGGGTAGCCGACTTCAAGGTGATCAGGTTGCCGGATGAGTCGATCAATTCCGTGTTCATCTCTCTGTTGACATCAATGGACACATCAATGCCGTACAGGACATAGCGGTGAAGCCTCTCTCTCTGTGGCGTTTTGCCGGCCTCCACTGGCACACCTGCAAGAGAGAGGGAATTAGCATTTTGCAGAAAGCGGTTTGCTACTTGCTCATCTTGGAAGTAAATCTCTGCAATACCCGACTTTGGGACACTGATCTGAAAGTTTCCTTTTGCTGCTGTGAACACCATTTTCCTGATGTCCAGTAACTGATTGCTCCCGAAGGGAGCGCCATCCTTTCTTTTGATCGAGACAACCACATACTTGGGAATGGTTGGTTGTTGTGTGGTTGGTTGGGGAGGAGAACCAGATGATTCTCTTGCACGTTTTCTTGCACCTGGCGAATCAAGGTGCTCAGACCACCTAAAGCGATCCATTTCCGCAAAATGAGGAAGGGGACTCACCAAGGAGCTCCCCCGCTTGTGGAGGAGCTCGGCCAGGAACAGAGGGCCTTAAACTGCTTACAACAAGCAATTGGACTACTGCCGTACTTTTTACTGCCTCGGGAGGCTCGAATACCACGCGATTGCAAGCAAATTAGCTGAATTTCAAAAATTTTTGGAAGCCACGTTGCCATTCAAATTTGAATCCTTGCTTTTCTTTTTCCTATCTCTCCAGTGAGAATTTTGAATTTCGCGCCATGCCAAGAGCGTAGGTTGGTGGATGGAGCTCCCTCAGTCCACAGGTCGGTTAACCAACTGGCAAACGGAGCAAAAAAACGGCTTAAAAAAACTTAGGTCGGTTAACCGAAGGAAGAAAATGACTTATAGTGGGAAATCTTGTAGGTCGATTGGGCCGGTTAACTGGATGACGGCAAAAAACGCAGCTATTGTCAGTGTTGCATCCAGTTATTCCCAAATTCTTATTTGGTTTGGGCACAGTGCTCCAGTGTCAGGCCATTGGGCCAAACGCATGAGCCCAGTGCTCATATTATCCTCATACCTGTCTCATACACAATGGTATACCCTAGCTTTAGAGCACTGTTCCTAAAATTTAGGATTTGTTTATGATATGACTAGCTGAGTCATTCTTCTGATCAGAGTCATTCTGTTGAATTCTGTAGTATGAATATTTTCTCATCTTACAGGTGGAATTATTGCACTATTAGACGAGCCTGCAAATGACTTAAAAGAATTTGCACTTTATAAAATCAACCAAGTCATTGATGAGTTCTGGCCAGAAGTAGCAGAATCTGTTGAGAAGATGTAAGTATTGTCTAATCTTACGCCTTTCACTCAGGCGTTACCTGGGTGTTACTAGGCCAGGTGAAATGTTTTTTTTTGGGGGAGTGGGGCTGACTTGCTTGTAATTTTTACCAACTGTTTCTGCACAACAAACAACTGTTTTTAAGAAAAAATTACTTTAATGGAAACTGGACGGATTTTCAGACAAACAGAATCTTTTTAAGAAAAAATCTACTGTTTTTGATGAAAAATCAACTTGTTTTCAGAAACTGCATTTTTTCATGAACAAATTAACTGTTTTCACAAAAGATTGCAGCGATTCTCGTAGGTGTGGTTATTTTTACTGACTGGCCAACAACATTGAGGGGGGGGGGGGGCTTCCTCCCCCTCCCCCCATATGTGATGCCCCTGCTTTCACTAACTGTCCGTTACATCCTCCTCTGCCTTCATATGGAGACAAATGTATTGCCCTTGTGAATAACTGGAATAAAAGTGCTTTTGTCGGTTGTAAAGAGTCTTTCCGCATTTCTTTGTGTGGCTCGCAGACCGGCAAGTTGTTTCCAGAAACAACAAGATTTTTGCACCTCACTTTGTGGCTCAAAGGTGAAAAATTGGCTGCAGACTAAATCCAAATAATAAAATTAGCTACTTTCATTATGCAAATAGACATTAAACTGAAGATCCTTCTAGCACTGAATGGTAAGGATATAAGCCTGAAGTTCTATTCATGGAGATTGTGACTATTTTTGTTTTCGGGCATTGCAGCAATTACTGCAAAAAACAAAGACAAAACAGAGTTTCCGTGGGTTTCAACTTTTTTGTCAAGTGTGTGGCACTTCTTGTATGGTGATTAACACTCAGAAACGTGTGACACCTCAATTATGCCATGGAAACATGACTTAGGAAAGAAATCAGAGCAAATTGTAAAATCAGAAATAAGTAAAGCAAAATCTAAACAAGCAAAATTGTTTAGAGCCAGCAAAGTCTGTTGCAAATTCTGATAGCATGATTGCTGTGGAAACTTGAATTATTTCAGATTCGACTAGGAATAGCAGATAATAGACAAGACAGCAAGACCAGTGTAAAATGACACATCATTCTGTGTACATCAAAGTTATCTGATCTTCTGTGAAGAATCTTGATAAAATGACCAAGAGGACGAACCCTCTGCCACTGGTAAATGCAGATCATCTAGGACTGTTAGATAAAATTATTATATTGAATTTGGGAAACTTGCTTGCAGTAATGTTAATCACATCTCTTGTAACCATAGAATCAAGTAAACATGTGCTGTGACCTGAACATCTGATTCATATATAATCTCTCCACTTATAGTTGTTGTACTTCTGTAGCTTGTAGTTATCTTAGTACTGATTCTTTTGCTTACCTTAGCCTAGGCCTGTGGGAATACCAAACCTGAGTTTCACCTGTGTTCCCAGATACAAGCATGAAATTCCCATTTTCCTTGCAGCCAACCTTTGTATCCTTTTCATGTCCTTAGGCTATGGCAATTAATTGACAGACAATTTTGAAATTTTTTGTCCATCAGGCTTAAGCTACAGAAAGAAACTAAATTGGCCTGCACCCAATCCCTATTTTGAAATTTTGCGTCCATCAGGCTTAAGCTACAGAAACAAGAGCTGTAAGCTCAAATGGCACTTGCATGGGTTAAGATGATTTGATTGATCAAAAGTAAGTTTCGACTTTGCGGTTGAGATGCGCACTCTAAGGGAGCTGGAACTTCATTTTTAAGCAAAACCCTTGAGGCAAAAATGCTAATGGGCTGATGGGCATCATGAAAATGCATATATTGCTTAAAAGTATTTTTTTACTTTGCGGTCAAGACTGGTACTTTAAGGAATAATCGGATTTTGGAAGTAGCAATTTCTAAGCAAATGTTGTTGAGTCTCCAATATTCCAGCGAAGTTTCATCGTCCTAGCACATCTGGAAGTACCTTAACGCGCGATCACCGGAATCCCATACCCCCCCTCCCCCTCCTCCAACTCCACCCACAATAGCCGGAGCCAATCCGGTTCTGTAAATGATTAATACAGAGCATCTGTTCGTCATTCCCACGAAGTTCGATCCAGATCACACCAGTCTAAGCGGGTCAAGTATTTTCCGCCCTCCCCCCAATAATTGCCGGATTCGGTCCGGAAATGAAAAAGATCACCAGAGAAAAATGTCCTCTGTTTAACTATTAAATTTCACTCGAATCCGATCACCCGTTCCAAAGTTACGCATGACTCAATATTCCGGATTCCCCTCCTCAACTCCCCCCCCCCCCCAAGATTATCATATCGAGGATTTTTTTTTTATTCCAAGTCAGTTTGACCGAGTCCCTGATATGCCTTCCAAGTCTCGTCGTGAAAATCCCCCAAAAAACGGAATTCTGGGAAACCCCCTCCTCCCCCCCCTTAAGTATCCGGACCCAGTCAAATTATGTAAAAGATTTACATGGATCAGATGTTTGTTCTTCCCAGCAAGTTTCACTCCGATACCATCATTCTAACCGTTTCTGGAGATTCCCCTCCCTCCACTCCCCCCCACCATTATCAGATCGACAAATTTTTTATTTTGAAGTCGGTTTGATCGGGTCCCTGATATGCCTGCCAAGTTTCATCGTGAAAATCCCCAAAACCACCATCACCGGAATTCCGGGACCCCCCCCCCCCCCCCATAAGTGTCCGGATCCAGTACAATGGTCTAAAGGACTTATCTAGAGCAGATGCTTGTTCTGCCTAGCAAGTTTCACTCCGATCCCTCCATTCTAACCGTTTCTTGAAATTTCCGGTCTCCCCCCCCCCCCCAACTCCCCCCTGGCTACCGAATCCGGTCAAGACTTTAAACGGGACATTACAGATATATATTCTATTCAGTTATGAAGTTTCATTACAATCCGATCACCCGTTCGAAAGTTACACACTTCTCAATTTCCCGGATTCCCCTGCCGTCCACTCCTCCCCAAAATGGTCGGATCAGAAAACTGATTATTTCTAAGTTTGTTTGGTCGGGTCTCTGATATGCCTGCCAAGTTTCATGGTCCTAGCACAACTGGAAGTACCCTAACTCGAAAAAGTGTGACAAAATGCCCTAAATTTTCAAGTTTCCAGCGCCCCTGCTCCCCCGGATATGGTCGGATCGGGAAACTTATTATTTCCAGGTTACTTTGGTGAGGTCCCTGATATTCCTGCAAAGTTTCATTGTCCTAGCTCATCTGAAAGTACCCTAACTCGAAAAAGTGTGACAACATGCCCTAAATTTTCAAGTTTCCAGCGCCCCCACTCCCCCGCATATGGTCGGATCGGGAAACTGATTACTTCCAGGTTCGTTTGGTCGGGTCCCTGATATTCCTGCCAAAGTTTCATTGTCCTAGCTCATCTAGAAGTACCCTAACTCGGAAAAGTGTGACAAAATGCCCTAAATTTTCAAGTTTCCAGCGCCCCGCACTCCCCCGCATATGGTCGGATCGGGAAACTTATTATTTCCAGGTTAGTTTGGTCGGGTCCCTGATATGCGTGCCAAGTTTCATTGTCCTAGCACATCTGGAAGTACCCTAACTCGAAAAAGTGTGACAAAAAACTCGGACCGACCGACAGACGGAATTGTGATCGGTATATGGCACTTGAGCCAGAGGCTGCAAGTGCCAAAAAACTAATTTGCCTGCACCCAATCCCTATGGTACGCTAGATCGTAGTCTTTGTGACACAAGCATAATAGAAGGGCTAAGAGCACTATCCTCTCAAATAATACTCTAGATAAAGTTCAGTTGGAGTTCCAAGCAGTGTGACTGTAATCCAGTAGCGTTAGCGGGGTGTAAGAATGCTTCCCGTTCCTATGATTTTCCTCCTGGATATGCAGTAGCCTATAAAAGTTGTAGATCCGAAGAGCCTTGGATTAATATCTATAAACCGCTTTGTCTCCTAATGAAGATGCAAAATGACGTGTAAGTCCGAAACACGCCGGTGAGCCGGTGAACTTCGAGAAGGACAAGAAACATCACTTACACAAACCCTCAGAATTCATTCAGATCCCGTGTAAACTAATCAGCAACATTTGTTATCGCGCCGTTTCTGGCTCTTCGCTGGACCCGCGGCGATTCTTCATTGGCATGAGAGATACTCGTCAGGAGCATTGTCAAAAAGTCATCTTTCTTTCATCATTATTTGCCAAATCGGTGGGAAAGAAGTTTGGAACTTAGTGAATATCAGTCTTTCTTTTGGGATGACTTCGAAAAGCGCAATTTCGGCAATTGTTACTGCAGAAACGACTAATTGCAGATCCAATTACCGTGGTATCAGAGACCATGGCATCTGCAAAAACGCGAATATTGTCTATCCTTTTCCATAGCTGCCATCTTGCTAATGTTATGTTTCTTTTTTAGTGAGATTCTCCATGAAGACAACAGCTTCTCTCAGAGAGAGCTAGCGGCATTGATTGCCAGTAAGGTGTACTATCACCTTGGCTCCTTCCAAGATGCTTTGACGTACGCTCTTGGGGCAGGCAGTTACTTTGATGTCAACAAGCAGAATGAATATGTTCAGACTATCATCGGTGAGCTTTACTTCTTTATTCTTTACGAGAAGGTTCGTGACTTCAGATAATCAGTTGTGCTTGTTAGACTGAATGGCTTATTTCTATAAGGTTTAAAGCCAAGCTGACCATTCATAATAGCTGCGTTCGTTGGCACTCCGAGCTGTCTCTGGTGTTTTGTCACCGGTGTCCGGTTCTTCTCTTGTAATGCGTTTTTTGGTTCACCGGTGGGTAGTCAAAAACGGCATAAATTCTGGGTTTGCCTAAAACCCCGTCAATTGACGAAAAGTTGCTAAAGCTACGTTTACACGGAGGGTATTTACCCGTACTCCGCGGGTATTTTTCCCCGCAACAGCAACAAAAACCCGGGTATTTTGGACTTCAGTTTCGCGAACTTTTTACCCGGGTATTTGTCTGTCGAAGGGTATTCTTCGACGTAAGCAACAATAAAATTGGATTTTCGAGGAATAATTTTGATTATGCCCATGTAAAAATTGGTCCAAATGGACACATGTTGGTATCCATTGTAGAGAGATATCCTGGGCCTTACAACCTTGTAATTTATTGGCACACGACAGTACTCTCCCTTGAAAAATACCCGAGTACCGTGTGAACACTTTCCCTTCTCGTCTCCGGGGAAAAATACCTGCCGTGTAAATGATCCTTAACTTTTCGGTAAAGCCGGGCTCCCGAGCAGGCTCTGGTTAGTCCGCATCGGTGAGGTAAAACCGGACGCCGTTTAGTTCAAAAACGGGTTATAAGACTGGTGAGTTGTCACCGATGGATGCAAAAACGCCTTATAAGAATAACCGTAGACCATCGGTGAGAACTCCCGCGACAAAGAACGCAGCTAATGAACGAATAAACACAGATTTTCGAGGGTTTCGTTGATCAGCGGGAAGTGCAACCGAATTCTCCAAAATCTTGTTCATTTGTCACTACATATCTTAGTGGGATAATTGGGTGATCGGTGAAACCCCGAAAATCTCGTTTATGTTTTTTCAAGGCTCATTTCCTGTTTGTTTCCTGATTAACTTGAATAACCTGACTAACCCCAAAACCAGGTTGAGAAAAGATAGATCCATTAAGTAAGTAGAGACAAAGCCACCTGTTAAGTATATGCGCAGTGCGGCTAAAAAATAAACAGCAATTAGAAAGCAATGCTAAATGGGTGGTAGCAAGTTAAGTTTAAAAAAAAAATCACCTGAAAATGGTTTTTCTAAAATTGCCTAAGTGAGTTTTAACAGTTAGCCCGAAATTCTGTTTCAAAATTACAGAAAAATGTTTGGCAAAATATGTTTTAGAAAAATGTTTGGCAAAATATGTTTTACGAAACTACAAGAGAACTATGAGACCTAAGGATACTTTAAACCATTTTTGACAGTGCACAACGGATACGTCAGCTGATTTTTATTAGAGTTATATTTTGGCCCTTCTTCGCAAGGGTCCTCGTCAGGCTGCCAATCTTTAGGGTCACCGTCGGGAAGGAAAAAACCCTGCAATAAATAGCGGAAGCTTATACTGACTATAAATATCTTATTCGGGCAAATTACTTTTAAATACCTCTGTAGGGAAAACAAACTAATCCTGAGATTTAATTTTTGACACGGCAGCTGTTTTTGCTGCAGGATTGGGGCGATGACAGAAAAGGTGTTCCACGTTTCTAGTAGGGAGTACTAGCCTGTATCTATTCATTATCACTGCACGGAAAAACTAGTGCATAGATTTAATCTTTGACACGGCTGCCATTTTTGCTGCACAGTTGGGGTGACGACATGAGAGGTTTTTCTCAGGACTAGTCTTTTCCCTACAGTGGTATTTATTCGTATTCGTTCGTATTCGTTTAATTAAAAAGTAGATGGCGTTGCGCCGTTGAGGCTCGCATACCATGCTACTTTAGTTTAACTTGTTTTTGTTTGAGATATACCCCTTTTCGAGCGATGATAGTTTCAACAATTTACGAACAGATTCGCCAACTCATTTGTGCCATATTTCGTAGGTGTATTTAACAAGTGACCTTTTTGTGATTGTAAAAGTAGCATAATTTAGCGTTCTCTTTTGAGTGCTACGATAGCTATTGAATTAAACGAATACTAGTCTTTTCCCTACAGTGGTATTTATAAGTAATTTCTCGAATAAGATATTTATAGTCGGTAGAAGCTTCAGTTATTTATTGCAGGTTTGTTTCCTTCCCCGACGTTGACCCTGAAGATTGACAGCCTGACGAGGACCCTTGCCAAGAAGGGCCGAAATATCGCTGCTAAAGCATCGTAGCCGACGTATCCGTTTTATGCATTATTTGAATATATGTTTCAAAGTCAGCTTGGGCTCAACGAATATTTAATCAGGTGAAAGTTACGGTGCATTTACACACTGCGTAAAACCCGAGCGTATTTGAAATCCGAGCGTATTTTATGCACGTATTTGGGCTTGAAAAGATCTCTAGCAGTACGAACATATTTGAGAAATCGGTCCGTTTTGTATCTGAATAGTCCGTATTGCTAAAAAAAATTTTTAAGCTTAAATACGTGCGTAAAATACGCTTGAATTTCAAAATACGCTCGAATTTTACGCAGTGTGTAAACCCACCATTATGTGGATTGATTTGAGTAACATTTTTTTTTGCAGCAAAATGCATCGATTTCTATGCGGAACAGCGAGTGGCCAACTTCGATGGCTCTTCGGATGCTAAGACGATTGATCCCCGTTTGGAGGCAATTGTCAATAGGATGTTCCAGAACTGTCTTGACGATGGGCAATACAAGCAGGCGATTGGTGTGGCCCTTGAAACTAGAAGGATGGATGTTTTTGAAAAGGCTATTAAGGAGTCGGTAAGTTGGTGTCGACTTAATTGTATCGGAATTCCATACAGTCGTGACGTACTTAGTGACGTCGCGTGATTGAGGACCCAACATATGATTTGATTGTCTCTAGAGGCGTATTCTCGCCGTTCCCCGAGGACTCCACTTTAGGAGTCCCCGCGTTTTTGTTTGTCCCGGGGACTCACTCCCCGTATTCTCGCGAGTCCCCACGGACGGGGAATGCTCCGATTATCATCACCATCATCAAAAAGGACTCCCTGTCAGATTCGGAGGGGAATAAATTTTTGCTGGTGTAGGTGCTATGTAAAAAAACAAACAAAAAAACAATCAGAATAAAGAAAACCAAAAATAAAATGGATCCGGACTAATCTCGTCAACTGTATATTTTTTTTTCGAACATAATCCATTTTAGAAGCATTCCCCGTGCTCTCGTAGTTTTCCATAGGAGGAGTCCGCGTGGAGTGACTCCCTTAATTCTCGCCGTTCCCTTCGACTCCCTGAGGAGTCCTCGGGGAACGGCGAGAATACGCCTTAGGTCGTTTTATAAATGTAAACGCGACCGGTGTCTCGCTGGCCGCTCGGCTCTATATATACTGGTGATTTGATCGTAATTTTTAACATTTGCTATAGTTATTATGATAACATAAGGCCTGATGATGTCTTCACTTTCAATCACAACGGTCTCAGAGGACACAACTTGAAACTGAGTGGTAAGAAATCCCAAAAAGACATTGGAAAATGGAGCTTTAGAAACCGAATATTGGAATAATCTCCCAGAAAGTATTGTAAATGCCGAAAATATCAGCCAATTCAAAGCAGGTGTCGACTACCACCTGGCTGAAATTCAATTTAGTGTGTAAAGTGTCCCGATAAATTTATAGAGGCGAAATCCTTATTATTGCAATTATATAATTATTGTTATTATTATTATACATATTAAAATACATCTTAACCGATAGGAATAAACTACAGTTTTTCGTTTTCTGAGATAAAATAGATCAAACGGGTGTGACGTCACGCTTGTATGGAATTACGATACAACTTAGTTTGGACCGGTAAGTCAGATTGAGATTCGACATGACCCGGAAAAGGATAGTTGTTTTTTTTTAGGAATAGACTCGAAAACTCATAAAGTGACCTAGCTATCCTCGGAGAGACGGTCTTTCCATACCGGACTGTTTGAACTCCCTTCCGTCTAAAGTTGGGATAATTTTATCATTGCCCCCAAAAATTCCTTGGACAATCTTTACGCTGGCCAGAACCTATCACCGGTATAAATAGCTAGGCGAATGGACACGATAAGTGCCTGAATAGATGTGTTTTCTTCCTATTTGCGCTTTCTATGCTGCCGTTCTGGGCTTGGTAAAGTTTTATCTGGACTATTTCTGTCAACCACAAACCCCTGATTTTTGGATACCCTACGCCAAACGCTGGGTGTATCTAACGTTTGGCATAGCCTATGCCTAACGCTGGATACCCTATGCCAAATGCTGGATAGTTGTTGGTACCCTTACACTGACCTACCTCACTATAGATGAATTCTGATTGGTTGAGAGCTTCACTCTAATCATCAATATTTTACTATGTTCCAGTCTCCAACATTTGGCATGGCCTATCCAGCGTTAGGCATAGGGTATGCCAAACGCTAGATATACCCAACGTTTGGCATAGGCTTTCTCAAAATCAGGGGTTTGTGGTAGACTAGACTACTTACGACGCCCCCACTACTTAACGTAAGCTCCGAGGAGTTGAGAAGGTAAACGTTTTTTACGATCGTAAGTTCGGCCGAACGCTTGCCTTGGACCTTGGACCCTGCTTTGCCATCAGCGGCGCTATAAGGCGCCGACGAAGCAGCTCCGTTCACCACGAAGCTCTGTCGCTGAATTGGTTTCTTCACATTGTTGTGCGGGGACTTCTTATCCGAGGCAAATGCCGAGGACTCGGTTGCTGGGAATTTTCTGTTGGGACAGATAGCAAGCCTTTCTCCCAACAACCGTATCCTTTAAAGTTTAACCGAAGAGCTGGGATAGGACAGTCTGGTTACCCATCACTTATTCACTTAAATTGGCTTGAAGACCCGCTGAAAATGTGTTACTCGTTGTTCCACTATTCGCGAAAAATTTGATTTTCAGATAGTGGAATTTCCGTGTGATTTGTGGTACCTCTATGCGATTGTATTTTTGTTGTATGCATTACGAGAAAGATTTATGATTTTTTTTTGTTCAGGCACTAAGCAATCTTCACCAACCCGCGTCATCCCAAAAGCCGTGTTTGTGTTGAGATTCAAATTTCCCGTGACATAGTAGAATTTTCGTTGTGGCTACAGCCGAAGATATTCTGACGTCATAATTGGAGCAGATAGTGGAAAATAAAAAAATGACTTTGCAGAATCCAAATAATTCACTGTATTCAGTTAAATGACACAAAAATTAGTTGGCTTTTCAGTTAAACTGTAATAACCGGGCTTGGGACCAGCTGTGGCGAAGTTAAACAATGCCAGCGAAAAGCTACCTGGGCCACTGCTCGACCGAGCGCTACCATGTAGAGCGTGTTCCACCCTCGTACCAATAGTAACTATTAGTTACTATTTCCGTTCCATCCTCACGAAAAGTTACTACGCTGACCGTTCCAACCTTCTCGAAATAGTAACTAATAGTTACTATTTGCTTACCATTCTCGGGAGCGTGGTAAGCGTAGTAACTACGCATCTCTGCAACGTGATTGGTCGGATTCGCCCGCGGCATGATATCCTGCTGGAAAATAGAAAAATCGTTCCAGCCTTGACGGAAAAAAGCCAGAGTTCGTGACGTCATGCGTAGTAACTACGGTAACTAGGATGGAACACGCTCGTAGTGATTCTCGTGTCCATCGAGACACGTCTCAAAAATGTGTTCCGATTCCTATTGATTGCTCAGCAGATTCGGAATAGCTTTCAGATACAGGGCAGGATTTTCCAAGCCGAATTTTGGCTATGGGACGCAAATTCCGACGCTCGTTCGCCCCTTTTAATAATAATTTATTCCTCACGCCTCTCAATACAAAATTTCTACATCACTGACAACTTGTTAAAAGAAAAATGATATGGCAGGGCGAAGAGGGGATCGACTGCGGCACGATTGCCATTTAAAGTCGTTCTACGTTGAAAGTCTCAAGATATGGTATGTTTATGTTTAGGCTATTGGAGAAGGCTTCCAGTGATTTCATCTTTTCGACTGGAAATGGCAGTTTGTTCCAGATCCTGATGATTCTATTTTTTGTGCCATTTTAGGGGGATGCCCAGGCCATGCTTTCCTACGCTCTGAAGGTGACCATGAGTCTAATTCAGAACCGAACCTTCAGAAATGAAATCCTTCGCTCGTTGGTCAAGTTGTATCAGGGATTGGAAACTCCCGATTATGTGAATATGGTTCAGTGTCTGATCTTCTTGGATGATTCGCTGATGGTTGCCAGCACCCTCGAGAAGCTGATTCAGGGTGACGAAGTAAGTTGCTTAAAGTATAACCGAAAAGGGATGGGATAGGACAATCAGTTGCCCATAACTCATTCACTAAAACTGGTTGAAGACCCGCTGAATAGAATAAAATAGAATATTGATTTATTCGCTCACACTTTCACGGTTACAAAGCCAAAATTGGTGAGTACTGTAATGCACAAATTTATCAGTATAACATACATTTAGAAGTACGTACAAATGGTCAACCAATTTTGGTAGCGGCTGTGTTTGGCCGCTACTGGTTGGAACATTGGGACCTTCGTAGAGACTGCTCGCTCTTGCCCTTCCCTTACATTGTTGTATTGGGGAGGAAGAAACTCAGTGTAGATGGGGTGCGAAATAAGTTTTTTACCGATCTCGTGCCATAAGTTCAGTCTCCTTTTCTCCAAGGTATCAATTGTGTACGCGAAAATGCGTTACTTTGTTGTTCTGCTATCCACGAAAAATAAATTTTCAAATAGTGGAATTACCGTGTGATTTGTGATACCTCTATGCGCTTGTATTTTTCTGGTATGCCTTACGAGAAAGATTTATGATTTTTTTTTTGTTCAGGCGCTAAGCAATCTCACCACTGCCCACTGAAAAGCCGCGCTTGTGTTGAGATTAAACTTTTCCGCGTCATAGTAGAATTTTCGTTGTGGGGACACCCGCAGATATTCTGAACGTTACAACTAGAGTAGATAGTGGAAAATAAAAAATCCCTTTGCAGAATCCAAATGATTCAGTGTGTTCGGTGAAATGACAAAAAAATAAGTTCGCTTTTCAGTTAAACTTTAAGGTCATTTCATGGTGCTAAACGATAAGTCAGCGGAAATTATTTTCAGCGATTTTCGGCCCTTCTTGGCAAGGGTCCTGATCAGGCTGAAGCTTGATGAACTAAATATTCCTTCAGCCCAAGCTGACTGCGAATCATATTTGATAGTGCAAAACCGTCAGCTGAATTTTATTGGAGCTATATTTCGACCCTTCTTGGCAAGGGTCCTCTTCAGTCCTCTTGAGCGGCTTTGAGCCTGAAGAGGACCCTTGCCAAGAAAGGCCGTATAGCTCCAATGAAATTCAGCTGACGTATCCGTTTTGCACTATCAAATAGATGAACTAACCTGCGCTCTTCGAAGTTATCCTGTTGCAAGGGGTCATCGGTTTGAAGAGGACCTTTGCCAAGAAGGGCCGAAATATCGCTGTAACAATTTTCAGCGGACTCATCCATTTGGCGGCATCAGCTGAGCCGTGAAGGCGATTGCGAGGGGTTATTGCCTAGAAAAGACAACGGTCTTCTTCTTCTTCTGTTCATTAATCGCATTGCGATGAAGAAGACCCTTGGGCATAAAAGTTTTCAAACTTCTGATAGTTTCATCGGTGTGAAATGGAATTTGAACAGTTCAGTGATGTCCTAATGTCTTTTCGCTTTCCTTTTAAGGACACCTGAATGACGAGTACCAAGTATCATCCCTATCTGTATGATTTCCGTTAACATTGCCTGCAGAAAACCGAATCCAAATACGAAATAGTGTTTCCAAGCTATGATTTTTCCTCCATATTGCATCTGTCCTTATTTCAGTACCGAACAATTTTAGAAATGAAGAAATGTCTCCAATCAACCCTGCTTCTGGAAATTTGTTTAACCAGTTAAGCCCAAACCTATATCTAGAAGAAATTCCAATACGATCTGGCTAGCGCTGTACAAGATTTGAATGAATTGCGCTTTTTGTCTTGGAGTCAGCATGTGCAAACCTCCAGAAACGAACATCCCTATTTTTAAAACGTCACGCTCAGGAGAAAAATGCTCTCCGTGGCCATGTCTGTAAATGCATTCTCCATGGTGTGTTCAAGTATGCTTTCATTGTTCAGGTGTCCTTTAATGCTAATGGTAATGCCACACGCAGAAATATGTTCAGCTCTTGATAGCTCGTCAATGAAAGTCCGCTGACCTCTGAAGTAGTTCACTGAAAACGATGGTGTCGAAAAAACTGCGTAGAAGTCCTCAACTGAGCTTCTTGCGTCATTGGCTAACACAACTTGTATTAAAATCTTGTCCAGCTCCAGTCAAATACCTCGGTTCGAGGAGAAATTCTGTAGGAAAGCCGCGCGGAAACTTCACGGATTGGACCTCCCTCCCCCTCAGGAAAATATGTTTTGACCTCATCTTCGTGTTGAATCGCAAATCTTCACAACTAAACTATGGTAGCACAATTTGCTCGATATTATAATTTCCATTTTATTTTTAGACTAAAACCCTTATGGCAGAACAGATCGCTTTCGACCTGTACGAGAGCGCAACCCAACAGTTTGTAACCAGAGTCATCAACGCACTAAAAGGAACGTCCCCTACTGCTGGGGAGTCATCTGGTGAGTTTTTTTTGTATGACTTGCCCTTCGGCCAAGTGCAAAATGATAGCAATCGCAATTTCTGTCCGTCCGTCGGTCTGTCGGTCTGTCGGTCGGTCTTTCGCTCCGGATTTTGCTAGTTCGGGCACTTCCACATAAGCTAGGACGATGAAACTTGGCAGACATAGCAAGGACCCGACCAGGTTAACTTGGAAAAACTTCCTCACTTCCCCAATCTGACCATCTGGGGGGGAGTTGAGGGAAGGGGAATTCGGAAATTTGAGGTATGCTATGTATAACTCTTGAACCATGGTGATCGGAACTTAGTGAAACTTAATATTTGGAAAGTTCTCGTGCCTCAGACGACCCAGTTCAGTTCCGAACCGGATCCGGTAACTTTGGGGGGAGTTAGAGGATGGAACCTGAAATCTTGGGAAACGCTTAGAGTGGAGGGGTCGGGATGAAACTTGGTGGGAAGAAGGAGCACAAGTCCTGGATATATCGCTGACATAACTGGACCGGATTCGTTCACTGTGGGGGGAGTTGAAGGGGGTACGGAATGCCGGTGGTGCCGCGAGTTTGGTACTTCCTGATGTACTAGGACGATGAAATTTGACAGGCATATCAGGGAACCGAACAGACTGACATGAGGATATTCGTTTCTCCGATTCAGTCATCGTGGGGGGAGTGGAGGGATGGGGAATCCGGAATCCAGTAGCATTCATAACTTTTGAACGGGTAATCGGATTTGAATGAAACTTGGCAAGTGAAAACTTTGCACTGCAAAGAGCTATCATCTCAGATGTTCCGTTTCAGTTCTGGACCTGATCCAATACTGGTGTGTGTGTGTGTGGGGGGGGGGGGGGGGGGGTGGGGGTAGTTGGAGGGGCATTGGAAATCTCGTTGACAACGCTTTGATTCGAGGGATCGGGATGGAATTTGGTGTGGAGAGCAGTCATAAGCCCTGGATACGTTCGTGACAGAACCAGATCGTATCGGAGCTCTTTGGGGAGTGTTGGAGCCAGTTGAAGGATCCGGTGATTGCTTGCTAAGCATGAAACATGGCAGGCATATTAGTGACCCGACCAAATAGAATTACGGACCCGACACAGTGCCCTAGGAAAACTTCCGTTCCTGTATCCGAAAATCAAACGAATGGACCGAATGGGCTGCAAGTTGGACACTACTAAGTTTATGCGGTCTAGATTTATTATCTGGCCTCGTGACAAAATTCGGCCACGGTAGGAGGATGAAGTGGGAGCCTGAAATTTGTAGATGTGCTCCGATTCGAGTCAAACACGGGGAGGGGGGGGGGGATGACCTGAATTTTCAAAAAAATACTCAGGTTCGACTGGAACTTGACAGGTGGTTAAAGAAGATGCTTTGGATGATCCATTTATGTGTCCTAGCCAGGTTCGGCCGCGGCTGGGGGAGTTAGAGGGGGCACCGGATTGTAGTGTGGAACGTCTAGGGATAAAACGAGTGGATCTAAAGTAGACATTTTTTTGCCCTAGATGATCCGAAGCTATGCCAGATGGGCTCAGACTCGAGTAAAACTAGATATACTACTTCTAGGTTCGAACTCAGGGGGGTTGAAGGGGGTATTTTGTGACGCTCTCATCTACTTTCTTGCATCACCTACTCGTAACAAATGCCATGTGAGCTCAAATCTCTTGTTTTTTTTCTTGTTTAACATTCTCTATTGAAATGTAGGGGGCTGGGGGATCTGCCATGTTTGCATATGATTTATATGGCCCTTGTGGCCGTCGATTGAGTTTAATAAATTAATATGTGATGGACCCGTCGTACATAAATCATTACTGTGTTATTACGTACCTTCCTGTTATCTGCGATTCACTCTCACTTTCCCAATAGTTCCATCCATTCCTAGTCCCTAGATTTCGTATTTCATACGGTATTTCTATCCACTTTAATACCACGGGTTGTCGGTGAATTGCCCCATTCGAACTTTGCCTGGCGAAACGTCCCCAGCGAAACGTCCCCAAACGTCCCCAGCGAAACGTCCCCATGACAAGTTCCGAAGCAGTTTGATCAACTGCCAGTAAATAAATATATCTCTTACATGTTCTTTAGTTCTTTAAATTTCAGTTAACCTATATTGCGGTCTGAGTATCTTGTTTTGATGTTGTTGTTGTTGTATTTGTTCACTTTATGTTTGACGTCATTTCATATTGATACAGTTATTTTTGTTGACAAAAACCGAAAATTCGGCTAGTCCGTGGATGGTTTGAAAATAAATTTTATTGATCGATTGATTGAAAACGTCCCCATGACAAAACGTCCCCGTGGCTAAATGTCCCCATCCGAAACGTCCCCATGTAAAATGTCCCTATGGCGAAAAATGAAACGGATAACAAAAATTTGATAATAATTTTTTTGGTTTGGGGGTGGGGTTTCATGATTTACATCAAACCCGGCATTCTTTCAAAGCGGGCTAATTTAGAACCAGAGCATGGGAATTGGAGATTAAAATCTCCTAGGTCTACAATTAAATATTATCCCGAGCAATACAAGGTTCACAAACTTGGCAATCTATGAAGGACCAGTCCGAGTCCCTGAAAGTGTGTGCAAAGCTAAAGAGGAATGGGATAGGAACCATATTGCAGGCGGGGTTGGGTGGGAAGAGCTAGAGGCTCTAGTTTGTTTAAGGGGGGACGCACTTCCACTGGGGGAAAAAAGGAAATATGTAGGGAAAAATAGGGTATGTGATGGCCCTTACATCTGCTCTGTGTGTTTTGAAATTGAATAGAATCAATTTTTATGAGAATAAAAAAAAACAACCCAAGTCTCCGAAGGTTTAGTTAAGGTAGCGTTGCGTTTACACGGTCGGTTGCGCCACGCTACCCTTAGGGCAACGAGTGACGACTAAAAGCAACTCCATTGTAGGGAGATACCTTCTGCACACAGTAGCTGGTACAACCATACAAAGAGGACCAGTATTAATCACATTTCCACAACACCATAGGAGCTTCAGAAACCGGATAGTTGAATACTGGAATAATCTTTCTGAAAGTGTGCTAAATGCCGAAAATATTGTTCAACTCAAAGCAGGTGTTGATCGTCACCTAGCTGAAATTCAATTTAGTGTACATATAGTGTCTCAAGAGATTTATAGGGGCCAAAGCCTTTTTTGCTGTAGTTTTTATTATTATTATTATGGCATCTGCAAAAACGCAACTAATGTAACCTTTCATTTTTGCCAGACCCACCGAAGGAAGGAGCGGAGGAGATGGAAGTTGACCTCCAGTCACCACCCCGGAAGAAGCAGTTTGTAAGTAAAGTACGAATTGACACTGTTTCTTCCACCTATTCTTTATTTTCCTTTTATCAGGCTTTGCTTCGGGTGGCTTAACACATTGACTTAAAAAATAGGTATTTAGCGGTGATTTGGATGGATCACAGGAGGAAAAGATTAATATGTCTATGAATTTTACTTGGGTGTAAATTTGTTTGTATTTGGGTCTAATCTAAGTGTTAGATTGGAGCTGGGACTCGACGTGGGTTGGTAAGGTAGAACACACTTGTAATGCCACCCCCACCGCCCCCGGGGCCTCCTCCCCCGCCGGGGTCGCCGCCTCCTCCCTCTTTTGGTGGGTCGAAGGCAAAAAGCAAAAGCTCTGAACCGAATAGAAATCAACTTCTTTCTAACATTCGTAGTGGAGCCAAGTTGAAGAAGACGGTCACCAATGACATAAGCGCTCCCATTGTTGATAACAAACCCAAGGTTTCATCAAACGAATCTAGTCATACCGTCGGCGCGTCTCAAGCAAATGGAGGATCGTCGAAAACTGCAACTGCAGCGCCACGGCTTGCAGATTTATTTGCTGGCGGGATGCCAACCTTACGATCGGTCGGACAAAGGAGCAAAGCACCGTCTCCAACCGTTCCGACAACGCCCCCAAATGAACCTGGTAATCGGCAGAAAATATCTCCGCCCAAAGCAGTGGGAAACGCCTTCCAACCCAAGCCATTTGGGGGACAGAAGCCTGTTATGAATGGAAATGGAATTGCTGCTCAAATCAATGCTATGAATAAAGTAAACAAACCTTCAGCTCCTGCTCCACCTGGACCTATGGCAAGGAGACAGTTAGTGGAACAGATGATAAATAAGAGCATTGGCCGCGGCCCCCCTCCCCAACCCCCTAAGGCTGTTGCGACATTACCCGCCAACTGGAGTGGATCAGCCGCAGCGTCTGGCAATGTGAGGTAAAAAACAGGACCTCCTTTGCCCACTAAACCTCCCGTGAGCATGAAACCTTTCGTCGCACTCAAATCTAGTCAAGACGGTCTGACCTCCCCGAAACCGAGCGGACAATCCCCATCATTCCTTCATCGTATCAATAAGAGACCTAGTGAAATCAACGTGCCTTCTAGTGAAAAACCCGCAGTGACTCGCCAGTCATCCGTCGGGCGGGCGCAGAATATGAGACAACCGAGTAGACAATCAAGTACTGACGACGTCTCAAGTGAAACGAGTGGAGATACTAGTCCGGTAAAAACTGTGCGGACTGCGAACTCGTCCGCAAAGTACGGCACATTGACTAGAAACGCATTTCAGCTGAATCAACTGCTAGTGTTGGCGGTCCAGCGGTCTCCTGGTGCGACGGTTAAGCACCCAACGGCTAGGCCGCCGCCTCCTCCACAGAGGATAGTGCCGCCATCGATTGCGCCTCCTCCCCCACCGGTTAATGCGCCACCTCCGCCTCCTCATAGGACTGGACCGGCGCCACCGCCACCAAGATTACCAATCAATTTGGTGCCGCCTGCACCTAATCAGCTGGCACTCGCACCCCCAACCAGGAATTCTTCGATGAGGAGAGTAATAACTCTTCTACGTCTTTGTCTGGTTCAGTCAATACCACTAAAGATGACCTTGAATCCTTGTTTGCCTGTCGTTTCCGACCTTTGAATATCCTGCCTGCTCCAGACCAATATACAAACTGCCCAAAGGTGTACCCTAGCAAGACAGGTTGCAGTTCATTTGAGTTTGCTTTTGAGCACGTGCGTGTGACGCATTCTTTTCCGTCGGTGGCGAGACTAGCGCAACAGCTGCAGCTGAGTATGAAGCGAACGCCGGCTCCGCCACCCCCACCTCCTCCGCCCCACCTGGGAATGCTGCAAACCTCACTCCGAAGTAAGCCTTGGGTGAACAATGCATCTGCGTGTTAGCGAAGGACGCAGGGGCCATTTTATCCCTGCGCAAGTGCATTTCCATATCTGTGATGTTGTGCGTGTGGTGCCAAAGTGTACAGTAAATCCCTCCGGACATAGAGGTAATGAGAATTTCTGGAACGCGACTGCCAGTATTCAAGCGCAGCCGGGAAAATCCTGCAAGCGCGGAACACGAAACCCGTAGGCATAATGAGCGTGTTCCGCCCTTCTTAACAATAGTAACTATTAGTTATTATTTTCGTTCCAGCCTCGTAAAAAGTTACTACGCTGACCGCCCCAACCTTCTCGAAATGGTCACTTAAGGCGTATTCTCGCCGTTCCCCCAGGACTCCTCGAGGAATCGAAGGGAACGGCGAGAATAGAGGGAGTCACTCCACGCGGACTCCGCGTACAGAAACAGCGAGAATACGGGGAATGCTTCTAAAATGGATTTTGTTCGAAAATTGAATATGCAGCTGAAAAAATTAGTCTACATCCACTTTATTTTTGGTTTTGTTTATTCTGATTCTTTTTAATTAGATTTACATACCACCTACAACAGCAAAAATTGATTCCCCTCCGAATTTGAAAGGGAGTCCTTTTTTATGATGGTGATGATAATCGGAGCACTCCCCGTCCGCGGGGACTCGCGAGAATACGGGGAGTGAGTCCCCGGGACAAACAAATACGCGGGGACTCCTCAATTGGAGTCCTCGGGGAACGGCGCGAATACGCCTTTATAATAACTATTCGCCTACCACGCTCCCACGCTTGGGGGCGTAGTAACTGTGAATCTCTGTGACGTGAATGGTCACGTGAGCCTGTGGCACGACGTTTTGCTGAAAATAGAAAAATGCGTTCCAGCTTCGACGCAAGAAGCCGTTATGTCATAAGTAGTAACTACGGTAAGTAGGGTGGAACACGCTTATTTAGGCTGTCAGTTTTGTGACGGCACGAAGCAAATTCCGCAGGAGAGGGACAAAGAGCGTGACAGAAAAATGTGATTTTTCTATAACCAGGTTCGGTTCCTTTCATAATATCGTAGTTGGTACAAAACGAAATATAACTTTCTACGCATAGCTTGTCGCTTGGAGTTTATCGACGTTATTTGTATGTATTTGTAGATTGCCTAACACGAATTTATATTTATTTTCCTGCTTAGCTGCCAAATTCCATTGTTATTGCACCTTTTCACCGAGACGTGACAGAAACTGAACGCATAGGTTTGACATCTAGAGCGTGTTCCATCCTACTTACCGTAGTTACCACGCGTGACGTCACAAATTCTGCCTTTTTGTCGTCAAGGCTGGAACGATTTTTCTATTTTCCAGCGGAATATCATGCCACGGGTGAATGCGACCAATCACGTGACAGAGATTCGTGGTTACTACGCTTACCACTCCCGAGCGTGGTAAGCAAATAGTTACTATTAGTTACTATTTCGAGAAGGCTGGAACGGTCAGCGCAGTAACTTTTCGTGAGGTTGGAACGGATTTAGTAACTAATAGTTACTATTGGTACGAGGGTGGAACACGCTCCTAGTAGACATCACTTCGTACTTTTAGCCTGGTGTAGTTGGGACGTATAAAACTAGTACACCCGGCTCGGTCAGAATAACGGTGAGAAACTTCCCAATTTGGGCAAAGTAAGTCCTCGTAGACTGGAATCCTGCCTCACTGCACCCTTGGAAATATCATTCCTTTCATATACCGACATTATAAAACCAACATGTAACATAAAATCTGTGTTTATGATTATCGAATCGCGCCTACCTTGTGATATGCATATATGTTTTGTTGAGCTTGTATTTGTAGATAACGTCTCTGTCAAGAGTTCATGCGTTGAGCGGTTCGGGTTGAAGTTTTTTGGGGAAGTCTGTTCTTTACTGAGTATAATTAAGAATAAACAATGTAACTTAAAAAAAAAGAAAAAAAGGATCGGTAACTAGTAGGGAAATACTAATCCTAAGAGTTATCTACGACAAAGAAGAGAAACCTTGAAGTTTAGAAGACTTAAGTTCAGCGAAATAAATAAATTATCGTAAGTAGACAAAAATAAAAACGTATGACAACTTAGAAGCACCTATCCGTATGTGCCTGACTTACCCTGAGGAGCATCGCTAACTGTTTCATATTACTGAAACAACTCATCCATTCTTCATTTGCCATCTTCCATTCGCTCCAAATTTTTAGATTTGTTCAATCAAGCTTTCACATTCACAGACCAAATACTTTGGGCTCTCGTCCATACTACCACACATCGGACATGGTTAAGGACCTACCCTTAAATGTGGCAATGTCAATAACTCTCTGACTCAGTGATGCTCTCTTTGCAAAAATCATCTACCATTTGTACCACAAACGGTTTTAGCTCAAACATACTTGGATACAGAGGCGTTACTAGCCAAAATGTTTGGGATGAGGGGGGAGTATTTACCGACTGGCTGGTCATTTTTACCGACTGTTTTGCGGAAAAAACTACTGTTTTTAAGAAAAAATGGCTGTTTTGACGAAAAATCCACCGTTTTTTGAGAAAAACCGACTGTTTTTAAGAAATAATTGTCAATTTTCATGTAAAGTCGAAAGTTGTGAAGAAAAATCGACCGTTTCTAAGAAAAGATCCACTGGTTTTACGAAACATCGCGGCGCTTCTCGCCGACGCGGCTGTTTTTTACCGACTAGCCGACAACATTGGGGGGTGAGCGTCCCCCCCTCCCCGCCCATACGTGATGCCCCTGCTTGGATATCTAGTTGCTTAGAAACTTGGTGAAGCACTTGCTATAAATCTCACTAGTCTTGATCTTAATAGGACTTTGCCATAATTGTGAAACGAAAAAGATTTGGCGCGTGTTTACAGTTTCTTCGATGGGTTGGTTGCGAGAGGTTTCAAAACAACAAAGAGAAAGCATAAGCCAGGATCTACCGCGCAACCGTTGTTTCGGACATTTCGGACTTCGAACGGCATTTTTTCGGAATTAGCTGCTATTAAAAGAAATATTCCGTTTTTGTTGTTGAATTTTTGATGAGTTTTTAAAGGAAGAGGATTTAAGAAAAGTTTATTTAATAAGGAAAATAAGGTTTTAAAATTAATTCAAATAATGTAAACAACGGATACGTCAGCTAAGATTGATCAGCGATAATTCGGCCCTTCTTGCAGGGGTCCTCGTAAGGCTGTCAATCTTCAGGTCCAACGTCGGGGAAGGAAACAAACCCGTAATCCTTGATTGTAGTCCTTGTAATCCTTGATCCTGTAATCCTTGAAACCTGTGATCCGTTGTATACATTATTTGAGTGAATGGTTCAAAGTCAGCTTGGGCTCAAGGAATATTTGTTTAAAAAATTAAGGTATAATAGGGGTAAGGAAAATAGTTGAACTTATATAATAATGAAAAGTAGAGATAGAGGATAGTCTAGGTGACGCTAATTAGTTAGGTAGGTCAAAATTGTTAAAGGAAAAATTAGTTTCAAGACCGCTGGCGTCACCGAGGATAAGTGGAAGCTTAGTCACCGGGCCAATCCATATTGGACGGGAATGAGATAAAAATACTACGTGCCAAAAAAATAAAATAACCGTGCTTCAAATTTTCTGAATTAGTTAAGGCGGCAAAATCTCGTCCGTCAAAATTGTCTTTCGTATTATAAAGTCGGAAAACAGTCTTGTAACTATTGCTGCTGACCCTTTGCATAATTACCTAGCAAAAAACTGTCGGAAGTTTCATGATAACACAAGGGTGCGCTGTTTCAACAGATAACACTTTGGGTGTTATCTCTTATGATTTTGCAAACGTTATGTGTTAAACGTTATGCACAACAAGCATTGTCAGCAAGATTCGAAAAATCGCAAGAAAAGCATCTTCTGACTTTTCCGATATCATGACGATAAACAGGAAAGTCTGCATATGTTTTTCCGGCAGTATTTCGGCTCTTCCGGTATACACAACATTCAGTGCGTAACGTTGGCAAAATCATAACAGCTAACATCCTAAGTGTTATCTGTTGGAACTGCACATGCTGTCTGCTATGAAACCTGTGACAGTGAAGTTACGGCTAATCCGGTAGAATAGTATACCTTTTTTGTTGTTTTGTTTACCTCCTCCCTTATCCTTCTGTTTTCTTTCGTGCAGCGGTACAGTTCATAGTTTAGTTGTTATTTTTTACTAAAACGTTTTGCAGGACTTGATTATCTGTCTGACCACTGTTATATTTTTTTAACATATTTATCTTCATGAGAAAACAAAATTTCGGCATGTTGCTTTTGAACATGTTGTTGTTTTGTTGTTTTTGAAAATAAAGAATTTGAAATGTAAGTTTTAAGTCAGGTGTGTGTTTTTGTTTGTTTTTGGGATCCCAAAACGTAAGTGGAGGGATACCAATGACATCGCAAAAGTTGTCCGTCTGTCTGTCCGTCTATCCGCCCGATAACTCTCGAGGGGATTGAGATATTTTGATGAAACTTGGTGGGAAGGATCCTTTGGGTCAAAGTATAGGTCAAGTTTGAAGATGGGCTCTGTAGCCCTATATTTGAGGGTGGGGGAGGGGTTTCAAATTTAGGGGCACAACAAATATTTTTTGAAAGCTATTGAGATAGTCGATTTAGGGTTAAGGAGACATGCTGAATTCGAACATGAAATTTATTTTCTCGCCGGACAAATAGTTCACCCGGAATCCGGCGAAAACCAGAAAATTTGTGAGAAGTAAAAATTTGATATGAAGTTGATTAGAGGTTCGATGTAGCGACAAGGAGACGTGCTGAGTCCAAATATGAAAATTATTTTCTCGCCGGACAATTAGTTCGGCCGGAATCCGGCCAAAACCGGAGAATTTCTTAAAAGTAAAAGTTTTATTTAAATTTGATAAGATGTTCGATTTGCGGGTAAGAAGACATGCTGAATTCGTATATGACAATCATTTTCCGACCGGACGTATATATCGCTCGGAATCCGGCTGAAACCGAGAAATTTATTAAAAGTAAAAGTTTGATATGAAGTTGATTAGAGGTTAGATGTAGGGGTAAGGAGACATGCTGAGTTCGTTTTTGAGCTTTAGTTTTTTGCCTGACAAGTAGTTTTTCGGGAATCCGGCCGAAGCCGGAAGCTGGGCAGAAGTAAGGAAGGAAGGAGATACGACGTAGGCTATAGGGTAAACCACATGCTGAATCCATATCTGAATATTTGACAGCGCAAGTCGGATATCTGAATGTATCTGAACTTGGTGAAATTCAGCTGGCGTATCCGTTTTGCACTGTCAAATACGAACTTGGTCTTCTCCGATTATTACCATTGGCCTTAATCTGTTTGTAAATTTTAAAAGTAAAAATGTTTAAGAAGTCTGTCGAAGACCTAATATCTACAAGAAACGAATTGTCGGGAGCAAATATTAAAATTTTGGGATCCCATCGAAACCTTTGGTCTTGTTTCTTGTTTGGCCTCGAAATCGCTTGATTGAGCCAACCTACTTTGAAAAAATGTTTTAAATATTGTTTGGTTATATTGTAGTTAAGTTGTCTTTTTTTCATTTCAGACTGATGATGAACAGCAGTATATCAACCGTCTAGAAAAACTCACAACGATTCTAAGCGGAGAGCTGACTATAGACCTGCATCTCCAGTTTTTGGTCAGAAATAACCACACAGACCTAAATATCCTAAAGAAAACCAAAGATATCGTCCGAGTCAGTGTTTGTCATTCAGCTACAGTCCTGGCACATGGACTCACCAACTCCGGAACAACTTCAGATTCATTTTTGAGGTAATTTACATGTGATGGGGTTTTGAGGGTGGAGGGCCTAACCACCCTGCGACCCCGAAAACAAAGCCCGAAACCTTTTTATGGCACTTTCAGCTCCGCTCAAGTGCCATACACCGATCATATTTCGGTCTGTCTGTCTGTCAGGCCACTCGTCTCGTGTTAGGGCACTTCCAGAAGTGCTAGGACGATGAAACTTAGTCACTTCCCCGATTCTACCACCTAGGGGGGAGTGGAGGGAGGAGGAATCCGGAATATTGACGTATTTTTAACTTTTGAACAGGGAATCGGATCTCAATGAAACTTGATATTTGGAAAGACCTCTGTCTCAGATGTCACACTTCAAGTCCGGAATGGATCCGGTGACTTTAGGGGGAGTTGGAGGGGGGGGGGGGCGGAAATCGTGTGATATGTAAGAGTGGATGGATGGGGATGAAACTTGGTGGGAAGAACAAGCACAAGCCCCAGATACATTTTCATAGCCCCCAAAACGGGTCCGAAATTTTGTCGAGGACCGATCCCGCACCGGGTATTGAAGGACACCGAGTTTTCAAATACGTGAACCACACCATCCCGAAGATGAAATGAGGGCGGCATCTTTGTGTCCTTAGGTGTAAAATTTGGAATAATGCTCTGTTCCAGAAGAATGATGTAGACAGTTTTTTCGTTTAAGTTTATATATACGTGAATTCACCCTGTCGTTGCTCGGTAATAACTAATTCACGTTTTGATTTGTCGACTGATTTATTAATTTTGAAATTTTTAGTTAAAATCTTAATGTTTTTAAAGTTTTTGTTTTAAAAGTTTCTGTCATTGTTTGCGGTGTTTGTTCTGCCTTTGCCATTTTCATGTTTTTTTTCTTTTAGTTGTTTCTGATTAGAGTTTGCTTTAGTGTTGGTTTGTTTTTGCGTATTTATATAATCATTTATTTTTTTATAATCGATTTTGGTGGATCAGTAAAACATAATAATTATAATTATTCGTTGACTTCACGCATCAACAAACACAAAACAAAAATACGAAAATATTGTTGATAACAAGCTTTTGTCAGGGTATGATCTTTGCAACACGTTTCGCAGATTTATATCCGTGATATTTCTAGGGTTAGGGAAAACTTTGTGTTTCAGAAATCTTTAATTCACCTTTCTGTTGCAGGGACAACCTTGACTGGTTATCACGCGCCACGAATTGGGCTAAACTCACAGCAACTGCATCCCTCGGCGTTATTCACCGTGGTCACGAAAAAGATGCCCGAACCCTTATGAGCTCCTATCTACCCAAAGATTCTGGGTTGGGGGGAGCAGGATATACGGAGGGCGGTGCCCTCTATGCCCTTGGCCTCATTCACGCAAACCATGGAGCGGGAATTATTGATTACCTCCTGCAGCAGTTAAAGGATGCCCCAAATGAGGTACGTATATCCGCTTCTTCTTCAAAGCCTGAAAGCAGAAATGACACGATAAATGATTCCTTAAGTATTCCTTGAGCCCAAGCTGACTTTGAAACGTATATTCAAATAATGTATTACAAAGGTCCTTCTTGACAAGGGTCCTCGTCAGGCTGTCAATCAAAACCTGATTACAGGTTTTTTTTCCTTCCCCGACGTTGACCCTGAAGATTGACAGCCTGACGAGGACCCTTGCCAAGAAGGGCCGAAATATCGCTGATGAGTCATCGTAGCTGACGTATCCGTTGTATAAATTATTTGAGTAAATAATTCCTTTCTACACAAATTCGAACCTTCATTCTTCAGATCAGTAGGCACACGAGATCGATATGGTTCGGCCATTTGCTCTCACTTAGGCTACTCAAAACCTTCAGCCTACAATGAAGAATGTTTTAACCTTTATTTTTAGTATACCCTCGTTCTTCCTGGTTACAAGATAACTTAAGCTTTATATATTGATGGTAGATTTTGTTGGAGGTGGTCTGGTATTGCTTACCGGTGTCCTGAAATCCACGAACCCGAACTTCACTGTGAAAGTCTGTAAAATAGTTATTTATTTATTTATTAATAGAAAAAGACGTTTGCACCACTGCACACCACTGCACTTTACACTGATACAGCGAATGTACACTAAAAAGGATTAACATAGGCGAAAAAACAAGAGCTGTAAGCTCATATGGCACTTGCATGTGTCAAGATGATTTGATTGATCAAGAGTAAGTTTCGACTTTGCGGTTGAGATTCGCGCTATAAGGGAGCTGGAACTTCATTTGTAAGCAAAACCCTTGAGGCAAAACTGCTAATGGGCTGATGGGCATCACGAAAATGCATATATTGCTTAAAAGTATTTTTTTTACTTTGCGGTCAAGATTGGTACTTTAAGGAATAATCGGATTTGGGAAGTAGCAATTTCTAAGCAAATGTTGTTGAGTCTCCAATATTCCAGCGAACTTTCATCGTCCTAGCACATCTGGAAGTACCTTAACGCGCGATCACCGGAATCCCAGACCCCCCTCCCCCTCCTCCAACTCCACCCACAATAACCGGAGCCAATCCTGTTCTGTAAATGATTAATCCAGAGCATCTGTTTGTCATTCCCACGAAGTTCGATCCAGATCACACCAGTCTAAGCGGGTCAAGTATTTTCCGCCCTCCCCCCGATAATTGCCGGATTCGGTCCGGAAATGAAAAAGGTCACAAGAGAAAAATGTCCTCTGTTTAATTATTAAATTTCACTCGAATCCGATCACCCGTTCCAAAGTTACGCATGACTCAATATTCCGGATTCCCCTCCCTCAACTCCCCCCCCCAAGATTATCATATCGAGGATTTTTTTTTTATTCCAAGTCAGTTTGACCGGGTCCCTGATATGCCTTCCAAGTTTCGTCGTGAAAATCCCCCAAAAACGGAATTCCGGGATACCCCTCCTCCCCCCCCCCCTCAAGTGTCCGGATCCGGTCAAATTATGTAAAAGATTTATATGGACCAGATGTTTGTTCTTCCCAGCAAGTTTCACTCCGATACCATCATTCTAACCGTTTCTCGAGATTTCCGGTCCACCCCCCCCCCCACCCCACCCAGCTCCCCCGCGGTGCACGTAGCCAATCCGATTCAGCAAATGACTTACCTAGAGCATCTGTTTGTTCTTCCCACAAAGTTCCATCCCGATCCCTCCATTCTAAACGGGGCACGTATTCCCCCCCCCCCAATAGTTGCCGGATCCGGTCCGGATATGAAAAAAATCATCGGAGAAATGTCCTCTGTTGAATTCTTAAATTTCACTCGAATCCGATCAACCATTCTAAAATTATGCATGACTGAAAATTTCGGATTCCCCTCCCTCCACTCCCCCCACCATTATCTGATCGACAAAATTTTTATTTTGAAGTCAGTTTGATTGGGTCCCTGATATGCCTGCCAAGTTTCATCGTGAAAGTCCCCAAAACCACCATCACCGGAATTCCGGGACCCCCCCCCCCATAAGTGTCCGGATCAAGTACAATGGCCTAAAGGACTTATCTAGAGCAGATGCTTGTTCTTCCCAGCAAGTTTCACTCCGATCCCTCCATTCTAACCGTTTCTTGAAATTTCCGGTCTCCCCCCCCCAACTCCCCCCTGGCTACCGAATCCGGTCAAGACTTTAAACGGGACATTACAGATATATATTCTCTTCAGTTATGAAGTTTCATTACAATCCGACCATCCGTTCGAAAGTTACACACTTCTCAGTTTCCCGGATTCCCCTGCCCTCCACCCCCCCCCCCCAAAATGGTCGGATCAGAAAACTGATTATTCCTAATTTTGTTTGGTCGGGTCTCTGATATGCCTGCCAAGTTTCATGGTCCTAGCACAACTGGAAGTACCCTAACTCGAAAAAGTGTGACAAAATGCCCTAAATTTTCAAGTTTCCAGCGCCCCGCACTCCCCCCCATATGGTCGGATCGGGAAACTGATTATTTCCAGGTTAGTTTGGTCGGGTCCGTGATATTCCTGCCAAGTTTCATTGTCCTAGCTCATCTGGAAGTACCCTCACTCGAAAAAGTGTGACAAAATGCCCTAAATTTTCAAGTTTCCAGCGCCCCAACTCCCCCGCATATGGTCGGATCGGGAAACTTATTATTTCCAGGTTACTTTGGTCAGGTCCCTGATATTCCTGCCAAGTTTCATTGTCCTAGCTCATCTGGAAGTACCCTAACTCAGAAAAAAGTGACAAAATGCCCTAAATTTGCAAGTTTCCAGCGCCCCGCACTCCCCCCCATATGGTCGGATCGGGAAACTGATTATTTCCAGGTTAGTTTGGTCGGGTCCCTGATATGCCTGCCAAGTTTCATTGTCCTAGCACATCTGGAAGTACCCTAACTCGGATATGTGGGACAAAAAAATTCGGACCGACCGACAGACCGACAGACGGAATTGTGATCGGTATATGGCACTTGAGCCAGAGGCTGCAAGTGCCATAAAAAGCGTTAAAGCCTTATAGAATAGAAAGATTATAGTTTATGTAAGAGTAAGCTCTAACAGCTTATTTTATGTGGTGATACAAGACTTTAATCATGTATGGCCTATCGGCTGAATAAACGCGCGATCTTATTATTGTTAAATTCGTCTTGACGGAACGAATGGAATTAACTTTCAGAAGGTCAGCTTCACGAGAGAGCTCACCCCAACTTCCCAGTGTGTCACAGGCATTGCGCGGGTCTCGGACTGTACAAAACGGGCTAAGAACCGTACTGAATCCCAGCAAGGCATGAGAATCAGGGTGTCTAAGCTGTAAAACAGAAAGGAAAGCGCCATCTCCAACCAGACAGTTTCGACTCTGGTTTAAATAGGTCATGACCAGGAAATGCTAATGGTGCTGGATGAAACGGTGCAGAATTTCATATCTGCTTATCAGATAGTAGACCTAAAGAGCATTTTTTAAATTTTTTTATCACCCGTCATTTTAAAATAACAAGACCAAAGGTTTCGATGGGATCCCAATAATTTAATATTGACCTAGACAGTTTGGTCTTGTAGATATCCGGTCTTCGCCAGACTCGTGGAACAATTTTACTGTTAAGATTTAGGATCAGAAGAAGGTCAGTAGCTGATCATCTGAGAAAACCAAGTTCAGATATGAATTCACCATGTGTATATTTACCCCTAGGCTGTACGTCATATCTGCTTTGACGAAACTTATCAAATCTTCCTGCCTTACTTCTGCCAAATCTTCGGTTACGACCGGATTCCGGGCTAACTACTTGTGCGGCAAAAACTAAAGCTGAAAAAACGGATTCAGCGTATTACCTTACCCCTATACCGGAAATCTAGTCAACTTCAGATAAAACTTCAACTTTTAACAAATTTTCCGGTTTGCCGGATTCCGGGCCAACTATTCGTCCGGGTAGAAAATGATTGTCAAAAGCGGACTCAGCATGTCTTTTTATCCCTAAATCGAACATTTAATCAACTTCAGATAAAACTTTTACTTTTAACAAACTTTCCGGCTTTGGCCGGATTCCGGGCGAACTACCTGTCCGACGAGAAAATGGTTTTCATATTCATGTTCAGCATGTTTTCGTATCCCGAAATCGACTATCTCATTAGCTGTTTAAGAAAAATGTGTTCACCCCTTAATTTAAAACCCCTCCCCCACCCCTAAATGTTGAGCTATAGAGCCCATCTACGGACTCGACCTTTCCCTTGACCCAAAGAGTCCTCACACTGAGTTTCATCAAAATATCTCGTTCCCTTCGAGAGTTATCGTGCAAAGAGACGGACAGATGGACAACTTTTGCGATGTCATAGGTATCCTTTCCACTTATGTTTTGGGATCCCAAAAAGGGCGGAGTAGTTACTAAAGAGGAAAAAAATAAAACAAAAATAGATTAAACAGAAACATTCCTGTTCATAACCTTTTTGCTTTTCGGTAAACCTTAAAAGAGCTGTAAACTTTGCTCGTTGGACAGAATACAATATCCATTGTCCCTTTTGCTTTAGGCTACTAAACCTTTTTTTAGAATAAATAATTTTTAAGAATAAAAAGTATTAAGATTGGTAAATTTAAGTTAAAAAATAAATTAAATAGTTGAAATGGAGGAGTTAAAATTTTTACAGTTTAAAGTATGTATGATTGTTTTGAAAGAGTAGGTGACGTTAAAGAGTTTAAGGAAATATCAACGTCACCGAGTGGAGGAGGAGTCGTTGCCCAAAAAGTAAAAAACATCAAGATGTTTGGAAAGATGCTACGCGGGTTTGAAAAAAAAAATAAAAAAAAATAAACCTTTTTTAATTTCAGGTTGTCAGGCATGGTGGATGCCTTGGTCTCGGTCTGGCAGCCATGGGAACCCAGCGCGCTGATGTATATGAGCAGCTTAAGTTCAACCTCTACCAGGACGATGCCGTGACCGGAGAAGCTGCTGGTATGGCTATGGGGCTTGTCATGCTAGGATCCGCCAACGCACAAGCGATTGAAGACATGGTGGCAGTAAGTAATTTTTCGCTCATTTGATTATATTGATGTAGGGCCTACCTGTTTATTAGAGATGCTGAATAGCGGTACGATACTTCTTTCAGTGATGGATGGAGGATTTGCTGACGATTGCATTGGTTAAACTAATCGGTAACCCGATGAAAAATTAATCTCAATCCAGTAGCATCCAGTCTTGCTATTAGTAGCATGCAGTAGAATGCAGTAACACGATAGCCTTGACGTAGAAGCGTGTAGTAGCATCAGTTCGTACTGCATTCAGCTTTTCGTATAAAGTTGTACGAAAAGTAGAATGCAGTACGAACTGATGCTACTACATGCTTCTATGTCAAGGCTACCATGTTACTGCATTCTACTGCATGCAACTATTAGCAAGACTGGATGCTACCATAGCAAGACAGGATGCTACTGGATACTACTGCTTAAGATTGGCCCAGTCTAGGCACATTAAATGATAGTATTGTTTACTATTACATATCAATACATGGAGCTTTTTCGTACAACTATCATACAACTACGCAGGCTACACATTTTACATTGGGAATCTAGGAAGAATTATAAGTAAAAATCAAAATGAACACTTTGGCGTAAGAAATTGCTTACAAGTGTAGGCATAGAGTTTGAAAAAAGTCTTAATATATCTGTTCTTATTCATGTACTTTGAATTCCTACTTTATTTCCCCCTTTGGCATAGTAACGTTAAAGTAGCTCCTTAAAGGACCTGTCTTACCTATAATACTAACACAACCTATTTCAGTAACCACTCCATATATTTCTAAGCCTGGAGACCCC
Source organism: Branchinecta sandiegonensis (assembly GCA_030848855.1). NCBI lineage: Eukaryota > Metazoa > Arthropoda > Branchiopoda > Anostraca > Branchinectidae > Branchinecta > Branchinecta sandiegonensis. The sequence continues at coordinate 11,959,947 of JAUPMV010000010.1, forward strand.
AGTTTCGTACGGTAAATTCTAAACCCTCTAACAAAACCACGCTGATTTTCTCACTTGCCGTGTTTTGCTACCTTCGATGTGTATCACGCTGTCGATGGTTTTCTGCAAGAAGTTTTTCCATCAGAAAAACGGTTATGTAAATTTTTCCCCTGTTTTCGCTGTAAGTCAACGGGTCTCAGAAAAGGCTTAAAACAGCTAAACCCGTGGGTTATTTGTTGAAAGCACAGCCTAGTTTTAAAGTGTTAGGTTGCTATACAAGCGTTGGGTTTCTCCGGAAGGACGAATGTTCCAGCGCGCGTCCAGCAATTTTTGGGGTTCTGCTGGACAAAGGAACATCCTTGCTTCCGGAGCGGCGCGGAGGTTTTTGGGGCGCGCGACAGAACGATATAGACCAGACAAGACCGATATCGATTCTCTCTTGCTTCGTTGCCGTGATCCAGAGCAGATCAAAAGATAAGTTTATATTTTATGTACAAGTGTTTAATCAGTAATTATGTAGAGTTAATGTTATCTTCAAATCTTATCCCGTCTATACCACACATTAGGGATGTAGTATATCCCGCATTCGAAGATCCGCTCGTCCGGCCTACGCTACCATATTAGGTCTCTGACCCCGGCGGAGGTTTACGTTTACCTAGCTCCAACCGCTCCAGTTAACCCCTGGACACCCCAGTTAATAAAAGTATTCAAATATTTAAAAATACTGTTAGTTAAATAGTACATAGTGCGAGGGGTCCTTTAAGTTTTAAGTCCATGATTTAACAGTTAAGCGTTCTTTTGAGTTAAAGGTTATTAAAGTAACGATAAAGTTTAAAAGTGGTTCGTGAAAAGACATTGGAAAATGGAGCTTCAAAAACCGGATAGTGGAATACTGGAATAATCTCCCCGAAAATGTCGTAAATGCCGAAAATACACGTTGGACAAGTTGGTAACTTATGGGTAAAGTGTTGGCGCGACGAGCCAGATCGAGGGTTTGGGTCTGAGCCTCATCCGAGATGCATTGCAGTTGGTACAGGAGTGCAAGACTAACATGGTTAGCTATAGTATTTCTACCTCTCAAACCCCTCCGGAGATAGGATTTGGTTGTTTGGAAAACCTATAAGGAAAGAAATATGACTCCAATTCTCTAAATGCTTGCACTTAGTTGTCATGGTGAACTAGTGCAGAGAATTAAAATACAGTGTAAACATTTCGGCGAAACTGCGGAAAAATCTCGGTTATTTGACGGTTTGCTTTCCGCCTACACCAGTCTACCACAAATCCCTGATTTTTGGATACTCTATGCCAAACGATGAGTGTGTCTAGCATTTTGCATAGCCTATGCCTAACGCTGGATACCCTATGCCAAACGGTGGATACCTGTTGGTAACTTAGCCCTGACCTACCTCAATATAAAGGAGTTCTGATTGGTTGATTTTTTAGCTTCACTCAAATCATCAGTATTTTGCTGGGTTACAGTATCCAGCACCTGGCATAGTGTATCCAGCGTTAGGCATAGGGTATGCCAAATGCTAGACATATCCAACGTTTGGCATAGGGTATAAAAAAATCAGGGGTTTGTGGTTGACTGGCCTACACCTACGAAGCACTTCCTGTTTGAATTTTTGTGAATTTTTTACATATCGAAGTATGCTTGCAAAATAGGAGCTCATTAAGAGGCTAACCAATTAGGAGCGCAGGGCGCTCTAAGGCACGTATCCTGGATTCAGGGAGCTCGGATTCAGATACAAATAACCTATTAAACGTAAAATGTAAGGAGAACCTCTCACAAACTTTTGTTTATACGGCATTGCCAGCCATTTCAAGAACAAGTACCTAAGGGTTGTTGACTGCTTCGGAAGTGTAGGCATGCATACGGGTCTCACTCTTCCGCCTGTGCCCTGTATAAAACGGGGTGTGGGGGCTTTCTCGGGTAAAATGGAAGGAGGGTGGGGTGGGGGAGGGGGTATTTTTATCACTGCGTGGGTTCGGGAGCAAAAATGACGGACTGACGTTTATCGATGATCAGTAAGAGTATTTTTGGTATAGTGGCTCGTAGCGTGACTTTGCCTCGAGAATTTTCTCATTCGTAAAAAAAGAGAACAAAGGACAGGTGTAAGAAAGCGCTTCCCCCCCCCCCCCCCACAGGCACTCGGAATATTGCGTCTCCATTGCAAATAATCTCCTAACAGTGTGCATGCTGGCCGCTAGGTATGTATGACCGTCACCACTGTCCATTAGACTATGTCGTTTGCACCGAACCAGTTGAAGAAAGCTTGATTGTTATTTTCTTAACTAAATCAATTTTATTTTGATAACATCTTCCCGCGGCCTCTAAAAGCGGCGCGGCCCATATACAGGTGCCTACTCTGTCTATTTGATAATCCGTCACTGATCAGACCCCTTATCCAGCCCCAGCCGTTCCGCACAAGTTTCTGCCTATCTTGACTGATGACCTGATTTGGGAAGTGAAGGTTTCATTTCTCAGAAAAATTTTCATGTTTTATAAGTCCCTTTAAAGGGTCGTTGTCTAGTAGTTTCATCCATATTTGATCACGTACTCCCCCTCCCCCCCCCAAAAAAAAAATGAAACCAATGGCCCTCCAAAAATTCTTCCGAAAAATGATACTTGACTATCGATATTGAAAGCGATAAGGCTTTTGCTCTTCAGCGGTTTACATATTAAGGAGATTCGGAACGTATCGGATTTGAAATCGTTCCCCTTTGCGGTTGTCGTATTATCGAATAAAAATAAGACTAAAGACCTCGGTCGGATGAATTCGACATGCCCGATCCTGCTGATAAGACGACTTAGTGTTTTTAGACCCATATAGCGATCGGAGTTTCTGTCCGTTCGTCTGTCCGTCGGTCGGTCGGTCCGGGTTTCGCTAGTTCGGGCACTTCCACATACGCTAGGACGGCGAAACTTGGCAGGCATATCAGGGAGCCGAAAAGATTAACTTGGAAACAGTCGTTTCCCCCGATCCGAGCATCGTGGGGGAAGTGTAGGAAGGGGGAATCAGGAATCTTGAGGTATTTTTAACTTTTGAACGGGTCATCGGATCTTGTTGATATTTGGAAAGACCTCATGTCTCAGGCGACCCACTTCAAATCCGAACCGGATCCGGTGACTTTGGGGGGAGTTGGAGGTTAAATATTCCTTAAGCCCAAGCTGAATTTGAAACATATATTCAAATAATGTATACAACGGATATGTCAGCTACGATCAAAGCGTCGTAGCGAATAACATCGCTAACCGATGCATCGTAGCTGACATATCCGTTTTGTGTATTTTTTGAATATATGGGGTGGGAATCGTGGTGATCCAGCGAGTTCGGTTCTTCCCGGTGTACTAGGATGATGAAACTCGGCAGGAATATGAGCGACTTGAAAATAGTCGTTTGACCGACTTGAAAATAGTCGTTTGACCGACTTCAAAATAGTCGTATGCACGATCCGAATATCGTGGGAGAGTGGAGGGATGGAGAAGCTAGTGGCATTTATTCTTTCGAACGGGCGATCGGATTTGAATGAAACTTCGCAAGTGGAAAGAGCTATTGTCTCAGATGTTCCATGTCAAGTCCGGACCGGATCCGATACTAGGGGGGGGGGGGGGGTTGAAGGGGGCACCGGATTTTTTGTGAAACACTTAGTGTCGGGGAATCGGGTTGGAATTTGGTGGGAAGAGCAAGCATAAGCATTAGATACCTTCTTGACAGAACCAGGTCATATCGGGGCTCTTTGGGGGGAGTTCGAGGGGGTTTCTCGGAATTCCGGGGATCGCGAGTTAGGATACTTCCAAATGTGCTAAGTGGGATAAAACTTGGCGGGCATATAGTGACCCGACCAAATAGACTTAACGACCCGACACAATGCCCTAGGAAGACGTCCGTTCCTGGATCCGATTTTTTTTCGGGGAGTTGAGGGAGGGCGGAACCAGAAATTACTGACTTCGGTAGGTTGCGAACAAATGGTATGATTAAGGTGAAACTTTATGGGTGATAAGAACTGATGACCTAGGTCTGAACCCCATGTGGCCATGGTTGGGGCAGTTGGGGGGGGGGGGGACTTTTTGACATGCATAAAAAGGTAGGCTAGATGATGATGGAGCGGGAAATTGCAGATATGCTCCGATTCAAGTAAAACTTGATGGACGGGAAGAGGAGATATTAGAGATACGAAGTTTGTGTGTCCGAGTCGTATTCGGCTACAGTGGGGGAAGTTTGAGGGGAAGCCCCGGAAATGTTGTGGCTCATATAGGGGTTAAACGAGTGGACTGATTTGAATGAAACTTGGAAAGTAGAGAGATTGTACCGTATGACTTTGATGACATATTTTAGGGTCCGGACCGAATCCGAGCACGGTGGGGAGGGGTACCAGAATTTCCGGAAAAATGCTCAGATTTACTTTCTCGTTTGTCACACCACCTACCCGTCACAAGTGCCATATGAGCTCTTAGCTTCTTGTTTTTGTAGGTAGCCTAGATATTCTTTTATTGTACCATACTATTAGGGCCAACTGGTGAGCGTGTTCCACCCAACTTACCGTAGTTACGACGCATGCGTCACGAATTTTGGCTTCTTGGCGTCAAGGCTGGGACGCATTTTTAAGTTTTCGGTAAAAATCCAGCCAGTCACGTTACAGAGATCCGTAGTTACCACGCTTACCGCGCTTTCCAGCAGGGTAAGCAAATAGTTACTTTTAGTTACTATTTCGGGAAGGTTGGAACGGTCAGCGTAGTAACTTTTCGTGATGTTAGAACGGAAATAGTAACCAATAGTTACTATTGTTAGAAGGGTGGAACACGCTATGTGTGACTGAACACTCTCCGCACATGTTTCTATAAAATGTTAGCGGTTATAGGCAACTCCTGAAGCAAACCCTGGCCTCTTGGTTAGGCTTTAGCTAGAAAAGCGAACCTGCGAAACGAAAAACCACAATAAAACTCAGGAATATTCTCGAACGGTTAAAAGGCTATTGCTGCTTCCATCTTTCCGCCTAAAATTTGAAATCCGTTCCTCAGAATGATAGCTTAATTATTTTTCTCCCTGTCAGCATTATAATCGTTCTGTCTTTTCTTGCCGTGTCGGCAGAGCTCGTCAGTGAATACCCCCCCCCCCCCCCCCCCAATCCCATCGAATTTGCCTGTTTCTCAATCATAAGGGACTATCCAATTTTGGGTTATTTACGATTCTGAGAACAGAAAAGATCGGGTTAAACTCCTATTTGGGGCGCCATACTTCTGGTAAAGACTGCGCAGTCAGAAAACAACCGATTTAACGGAAACTGGTCAACTGGAAAAATTTGCTGCGATGGAAGTGCAGAAATGGGTGGCTATGATGGGCACCAAATCATGGGTTTTCTTTTTACGTGGGTTCTGGTGGATTGTTTTATGGCACTTGCAGCCTCTGGCTGCAAGTGCCATATACCGATCACAACTCCGTCTGTCGGTCTGTCGGTCGGTCCGAGTTTTTGTCCCACTTATCCGAGTTAGGGTACTTCCAGATGTGCTAGGACAATGAAACCTGGCAGGCATATCAAGGACCCGACCAAACTAACCTGGAAATAATCAGTTTCCTGATCCGACCATATGCGGGGGAGTGCGGGGCGCTGGAAACTTGAAAATTTAGGACATTTTGTCACTTTTTTCCGAGTTAGGGTACTTCTAGATGAGCTAGGACAATGAAACTTGGCAGGAATATCAGGGACCCGACCAAACGAACCTGGAAATAATCAGTTTCCCGTTCTGACCATATGCGGGGGAGTGGGGGCGCTCGAAACTTGAAAATTTAGGGCATTTTGTCACACTTTTTCGAGTTAGGGTACTTCCAGATGAGCTAGGACAATGAAACTTGGCAGGAATATCAGGGAACTGACCAAAGTAACCTGGAAATAATAAGTTTCCCGATCCGACCATATGCGGGGGAGTTGGGGCGCTGGAAACTTGAAAATTTAGGGCATTTTGTCACACTTTTTCGAGTGAGGGTACTTCCAGATGAGCTAGGACAATGAAACTTGGCAGGAATATCAGGGAACTGACCAAAGTAACCTGGAAATAATAAGTTTCCCGATCCGACCATATGCGGGGGAGTTGGGGCGCTGGAAACTTGAAAATTTAGGGCATTTTGTCACACTTTTTCGAGTGAGGGTACTTCCAGATGATCTAGGACAATGAAACTTTGCAAGAATATCAGGGACCCGACCAAACTAACATGGAAATAATCAGTTTCCCGATCCGACCATATGCGGGGAAGTGGGGGCGCTGGAAACTGGAAAATTTAGGGCATTTTGTCACACTTTTTCGAGTTAGGGTGGGCTACTTCCAGTTGTGCTAGAACCATGAAACTTGGCAGGCATACCAGAGACCCGACCAAACAAACTTAGAAATAATCAGTTTTCTGATCCGACCATTTTTTTTTTGGGGGGGGGGGGGGATGGAGGGCAGGGGAATCCGGGAAATTGAGAAGTGTGTAACTTTCGAACGGATGGTCGGATTGTAATGAAACTTCATAACTGAATAGAATATATATCTGTAATGTCCCGTTTAAAGTCTTGACCGGATTCGGTGGCCAAGGGGGAGTTAGGGGGGGGGGGGGAGACCGGAAATTTCAAGAAACGGTTAGAATGATGGTGTCGGAGTGAAACTTGCTGGGAAGAACAAACATCTGGTCCATGTAAATCTTTTACATAATTTGACTGGGTCCGGACACTTGAGGGGAGGGGGGGGGGAGGAGGGGGTTTCCCGGAATTCCGTTTTTGGGGGATTTTCACGACGAAACTTGGAAGGTATATCAGGAACCCGGTCAAACTGACTTGGAATAAAAAAAAATCCTCGATATGATAATCTTGGGGGGGGGGAGTTGAGGGATGGGAATCCGGAATATTGAGTCATGCGTAACTTTGGAACGGGTGATCGGATTCGAGTGAAATTTAATAATTAAACAGAGGACATTTTTCTCTGGTGACCCTTTCATTTCCGGACCGAATCCGGCAATGATTGGGGGGAGGGCGGAAAATACTTGACCCGCTTAGACTGGTGTGATCTGGATCGAACTTCGTCGGAATGACAAACAGATGCTCTGGATTAATCATTTACAGAACCGGATTGGCTCCGGTTATTGTGGGTGGAGTTGGAGGAGGGCGGGGGGGGGGGGTCTGGGATTCCGGTGATCGCGCGTTAAGGTACTTCCAGATGTGCTAGGACGATGAAACTTCGCTGGAATATTGGAGATTCAACAACATTTGCTTTGAAATTGCTACTTCCCAAATTCGATTATTCCTTAAAGTACCAATCTTGACCGCAAAGTAAAAAAAATACTTTTAAGCAATATATGCATTTTCTTGATGCCCATCAGCCCATTAGCAGTTTTGTCTCAAGGGTTTTGCTTACAAATGAAGTTCCAGCTCCCTTAGAGTGCGCATCTCAACCGCAAAGTCGAAACTTACTTTTGATCAATCAAATCATCTTGACCCATGCAAGTGCCATATGAGCTTACAGCTCTTGTTCTTATTGTAGGATATATTTCCCTTCGAAATATACTAAAGAAATAAAAAAATTCCTTCGTTTTCTTTTTACGTGCTTTCCGGTGAATTGTTTTTTTTTTATTCAAACAATGTTTACAACGGATACGTCAGCTACGATTCTTCATCAGCGATATTTCGGCCCTTCTTGGCAAGGTATACATGGTAAACATTGGTTGGTAAACATTGTTTGAATAAATGTTTCAAAGTCAGCTTGGGCTCAAAGAATATTTAATTGGTTTTCTTATTGTATATTTCCCTTCGAAATACACTAGAAATAAGGATCACAACCGTTGGCTAAACAATTAACACGAAAAAAAGCTTAAAGGACCCACTATTTACTCTTCAACTTACAGTATTTTAAAATATTAGCATACTTGAAAACTAGCTTGTGCTTTCAACAAATAACCCACGGTTTTGGCTGTTTTAAGCCATTTCCGAGACCCGTTGACTTATAGCGAAAACACTGAAACTATTTACATAACCGGTTTTTGTGAAAAAACTTCTTCTTTTTGTGAAGAAACTTGGTTTCTAATGAAAAAACTTCTCGCAGACAACCGTCGACAGCGTGATACACATCGAAGGTAACAGAACACGGCAATTGAGAAAATCAGCGTGGTTCTGTTAAGGGTTAGAATGTACCGTACGAAATTGGGGTCTCATGGTTCATAATTATATGGAGTGATTATGGAAGTAGGGTGTGTTATTAATATAAGTAAGACAGGTCCTTTGATTAGACGAGATTTGTAAATGTGTCCATCCAGAGATGGATTGTGAGACGGCGGATTTTCGATTCGCCTCGACGGAAAACGAAGGCTGAGACGAAAGTGCAGATATCGGTAGCTACGAGGCACACCAAATGGGTCTTCTTCTTATGTCGGTCGCCCGACTTCGGAAAACGGCTTGTTTGGACGGGAAAGAAACTTTCGATCTCCCCGTACCGGAAAACAGAGTATCCGTTGGGACAGGAGTGCATAAATTGATAGCTGCTAGAAGGTGTACAGAACATTCTGTAGAAAAAGATGTTACTGATCTATATAGATGTGATCTATCCTAGATGTTTGTAAAAATGTGACTAAAGGATTTAATCTAAGGAAGGAAAGTTTAGCTTAGTTTACGTAGCATAGTATTGCTAGAGGTGTAACGGTTTATTTGTGAAGTGTATTAAATCTTGTATGGCCTTTTGGCTCAATAAACAAGCATTATTATTATTATTATTGTATAGTAAACTGACGGGCATACACAGCCCGAGTTTCGCAGGATGCGAATTTCGTCTTTCGCTCCAAACTTTTCGAGGTATCACATGCAGGTTCCCCGAAAGTGACGTGATTTTCGCTGCGTTTTTTCTCATGCAAGATCTGATAAGACTGTGTATGCACGTAACTTAATGTGTACGGAGTTTTTGTGTTACGCTAACAGGGCACAAATTGTGTCTATAGAGTATATATGTCAGTATATATATCAGAATGTCAGAATTCTTTAAAGGACCCGTCGTACCCATAATGCCAATGCAACCTACTTCCCTAACTGCATTTATTAATTCTTAAGCCCGGATACCCAAATTTCATTTGTTACATTCTAAACCCGTTAACAACACCTCAGTAATCTTTGCACTTGCCACGGTTCACTAGTTTTCCATGCGAATTATGCTCTCGACGAGTGTTCGATTATCATGCTATTGATGCGTAAAACCGGTTTTCTGAATTTTGCCAAGTCGCTTGAAGTAAGTCAATGGGTTTGGGGAAAGGCCTAAAATAGCCAAAGCCGTGGATAATTCGTTAAAAGCAGAGCTTAGTTTTGCAGCTGCCAGATAGTTTTGAATGTTGGAACATGAATAGTAAACAGTGCGATGTGTGCTCAAAGTCTACAAAAAATCTTTACAAATAAAAACACGACTCTACCATAAAGTGTGTGGAGTTCGTAAACCAGCCCCTATTCATATAGAATTAGTCTCTATATACGACAGTTCTAAAAGAATCTACTAATTTTAAGAGCGACAGTTCTAGAAGAAATCTACCCTATTTAGAAGAAGCTAACTCCCTCGCTTCCCACTAGGTAATGGCTACCAATCTGAATTTCCGCCTTTGTCCCAGGAAAGTCAAAGGCAAATCATGGCTTATGAATAATTCATGGACTGTAGCTCAACAGGTCTGGTGGGATGGAGGAAACCGCGGGGAGAACGACTTAGTCTCTTGTTTTATCGATTTGAAAGATTTGCTAAGCTGACACTGAAATGAAATTTGTGTAGTCTGTTATACTGGGAAACGTAGCCGTTTCTGTTTTCCTGGCGGCGTTCGTCCGTTGGTTAGCGCAATAACTCCCAGGGGTTGAGATATTTTGATCAAGCTTGGTGTGGGGAATATTGAGTCAGAATACATGTCCAGTTCATTTATAAGTAGCCTACTAGATAGCTCTGAGATACCTATATTTAGGGGTGAGACGGGTTCAAATCAAGGGGCTAACTGAAGACCAGGCATGCTGAATTAGTATCTGAACTTCATTTTCTTACCGGCGCCTGACAAGTACCAGAGTCCGTCCAGACCGGAAATCTGGGGAAAGTCCGGCCCAGTGCCATATACCGATCACTTTTCCGTCGGTCTGTCTGTCGGTTGGTCTGTCAGTACGGTGTTTGCGAGCTATGGTACTACCAGATGTGCTAGGACGATGAAACTTGGCAGGCATATTAGGGACCCGACCAAACTAACTTGGAAATAGTCACTTGCCCGATCCGACCATCGTGGGGGGAGGGAGGGGAGCCGGAATCCGGAATTTAGTGACATGCATAACTTTCGAACGGATGATGGGATCTTAATGAAACTTGATATTTGGAAAGTGGTCATGTCTCAGATGTCCCATTTAAAGTCCAAGTCAAGGGTTTGCTTACAAATGATCACAACGCGCAAACCCATGCATTGACGAATTCCTACTTTAATCCTCTGACCCAGCCTTGCAAGTGCCATATGAGCTTCCAGCTCTTGTTTTTAAAGTTGATTAGAGATGTGGGTGAGGAGACATGTTGAATTTGTGTTTTACTTTTATTTTCTTGGCGGAGAAATATTACGCCTGAAATCCGGCCCAGACCGGAAATTTGGTAGAAGTCGAAATTAACCACCATCTCTGAATTCCTTGGTCATCTGAACGTTCTTAAAAACGAAAATCAAAGATAATCGGAAGGATCTACTGTTAGATAAAAGACCTCCCTTCCAGACGAAAGACCTGGACCTGTCTTATCCAAATCCTGTAAATTTTTTATTGTAGGGCCATGCCGATTTTTCACCCATTTCGACGGTTTCTGTGACAAAAAAACATTTTCCATTTCATATTTGGGAAGATGCTTTACTAGACGTTGTGAATCTCGCGTAATCCTAGTTCCCATGAGCGGGAGGTGGGGAGGGACAAAACTCGGACGCTGATTCGAGTCTCGGTGATGCCGACGTTTGGTTTAGCGCGGGGTTTGGTGGCGTTTGCCCTTAAGACAAGCTAAAAGTTCACCCAGCTCCAAATGGGTACCTATAGAAATCCAGGGAAAGCACTGGAAGCGTCCTATGATTTTCTCCCAGCCACGCATCGCACTCTCGGCCGAGGGCGGAATATTAAGAGATCGGCACCTCCGCCTTAACTGGTTTGCATACGAAATTTTTGCTTTGCAGTAGATATTCAGTGTATTTGACTTTACTAAAAGCCTACTCTGTCTCTCAAAGATTACAAACCCGGTCCGACTGTTTTCATCAGCGCGGAGACCTCTTGGTTTTTATGGATCACTTTTACAGATACATATCACTTTTCGTTCTGTCTGTCAGGCCACTCATCTCAAGTTAGGGTACTTCCAGAAGTGCTAGGACGATGAAACTTGGCATGCATATTAGGGACCCTACCTAATTAACTTGGAAATCGTCACTTTCCCGATCCGACCACCGTGGGGGGAGTGGAGGGGGAATCCGGAATATTGACGGGGAATCGGATCTTAATGAAACTTGATATTTGGAGAGACCTCACGTGTCAGATGATAAACTTCAAGTCCGGAACGGATCCGGCGACTTTCGGAGGAGTTGGAGGGGGGAACCTGAAACCGTATGACATGTTCACAGTGGCCGGATCGGTCTGAAACTTGGTGGGAAGAACAACACAAGCCCTAGATACATAATTGACAAGACCAGACCGGATCCGGGAACTGTGGGGGGAGTTGGAGGCAGGCTTCCGAAATTCGGGCTATCCCGAGTTAAGATGCTTCCACATGTGCTAGGACGACGGAACTTGGCAGGCATATCAAGGACTCGACCACTTTAACGCAAGAAAAGTCGTTTCTCCGATTTGACCATCGCAGGGGGAGTGGAGGAAGGGCGGATCCGGAATCTTCAGGTATGTCCAACTTTTGAATGGGTGATCGGATCCTAAATGAAACTTGATATTCGGAAAGAACTTATGTATCAGATGTCCCATTTCAAGTGCGTCTAGGATCCAATCAATGTGGGGGGGGGGGGGGGGGAGTTGGGGGGAGACCGGAAATTTTGTGACACGCCTAGAGTGTAGCAATTGGGATGACACTTGGTGGGAAGAACAAGCGTAAGCCCTAGATACATCAGTGACAGAACCTGGCCGGGTTCGGGCAATCCGGCGGGAGTTGAAGGGGGGGGGGGGCGAATTCCGCTGATAGAGATTTAAGGTACTTGCAGATGTGCTAGGACGATGAAACTTGGCTTGAACATTAGAGACTTGACAAGGTTGGCGGCTTTGAAATCACTTCCCAGATCCGGCCATATCTTAAAGTACTTATCTTACCCGCTAAGTACAAGAAATGCTTTTAAGCAAAATATACATTTTGAGTCCGTGATGATTTTTGCCTCAAGGGTTTTGCTTAGTTTTCTTTTTGGTTAGAGATGAATTTCTAGCGCCCTAAAAGTGCACATCCTCACAGCCAAATGCAAAAATAAAATACTTGTTCCATGATCATTCTTATCTCAAGTTTGTGCTTACAAATGATCACAACAAACCCACGAATTGGCAAATTCGTACTTTCATGCTCTTACAACCTTGCAAGTGCCATATGAGCTTTTAGCTCTTGTTATGAGAAACGCGGAAAACTTTCATAACGTGTATTTCTGACTATTGAGCTCCTCGAGAGCAATAATCGGGGTCCTGATCTCGCCTCGAAAAGGGCTGAACGCGACAAATCCAAAAATCAGTTTATTGCCGTAAGCGTGGACAAAAATGACATAGAAAGTTGGAAATCACGAACAAATGGAAATAAATGGGATGGAAATAGAACGGAATATAAATAGATGAAATGATTTGGGAAAGTAAGGCATCTATCCCACCACCCAGAGCCTCCCTTTTTTGGGGCATTTTATCTCTCTGGTGGAAACTTGATGTGAATCCAAGAAAGAAACGCTTATTACCTGCTAATCCGTTCATCTAGTACGTATTGTTTTATGGAGAGAAAATACTGAAATGTAAATGTCTTAGGTGAAGCCAAAGATCTCTTTTCCGACGAAAAGTGTCAGTAGCGTAGAAAATATGGTGTCGCTATTCATTTCATAGCCCTGCTTTTTTTTTTGCTTAATCTTTTGCCTGAATGCTGAAAACTTGCTGAGGGCAAGTGAAGAATATCTGTTGTTACTAGATTGGGCATATTTTGGTTGTTCAGTTCAGTTCAGTTTTATTAAAGTCAAAATAACGAACAAAATAAATTTGACCCTACAGAGCTCCATGGCCCGTTACATAGATGTTACTACCACAATAATCAACAAATGAACGAGTCTCTTAACTATTACAATAAAATAAAGAAAGAACAATTCAAGATTTTGTTTTATTTTTAGTTACCGCTCCATCCTCAAAGTTCACCTCCAGGTCCACGCCGATCTCCCACAATCACTCATTTTCAACAAATAATAAAAAAAATAAATAAAAAAAAACAGTTACTCAAGCCTAGCATCCAGGGATGTCGCCCTACCCTCATTGTTGATCTTACCTATTTCAAAACACAAAATATGTATTCCCGAATTTGTTTATTCTTTATCAACCAAAAATGTTTTTAGCTGGGTCTTAAAGGTGCCAAACGACTGAATGCTACGGACATTATCGTGGAGTCAGTTCCACACTTTGCTACATGCACACATGGTTGTGTGTGTTGAGAATTGTTGAGAAAGTTGGAATTGTTTTTGGCATTTATTTTACTTATTATCATCAGCAGCGCTAGCCCTTGAATTTTTCCTTTTGCTGTGAGTGCGTTTTTGGGTTTCCAAAACGTAAGTGGAGGGATAACTATGATGTCGTAAAAGTTGTCCGTCTGTCAGTGTTATTCTGTTCGAGAGCAACCAGTTTTGACCTGAACCTGCATGAAATACACAAGTGGTCATCGTCAATATTTTCGGTATCCACACGGACAAGGCCATCAACTGGATTATCTGACAAAATGATTATGTGGGCAATGTTTGACGTTGCACTACCTACGTTGTGGATATAGGTGTAGTCCAGGTCTTTTGGTGCTATTTGGTATCCATCAGGTAGGCTATCGCGTTGTTCTAGGTTATGCTCCCAGAATATCGCAGTTCAAATCACCGGCCAAGATCCATGGAGTTTGTTTATTCGAGATGCTTTTCAGAACCGTCTGAAGTTTTCTACTAGCATTGGCAAAGGCATTCAAAGATTGCGAGTTGCGTCGAGTGCACGGTAGATAGACATTAATAACGCTCTTGGTCGCTATAGCCCTTGGGCATGAACAGTTCATTCATTCATTCATTTGTTTATTTCCCTCAAAGAATATATATAATGAGGAGTACTAAAATAAATTTAAAAGACACTGTCACAAATAAGTTTCAAAAAAATAAATAACAATTGACGTACTTTAAACAACACACTTTACTTACTTAACTATTAACTTTAATCGAAAAACGGAAACAGATTCCTCAGAGTCAGAATATTATTAGCTTTAGCTACAAATTACCAAAGTTCTGCTGAATTGCCAGGGCAGGATCTTTAACTGAAATGGAATTAATTAGAGGTGTATTTCTAGCAAATAAAGGGTATCCATGCAGAAATTTACAATATTTAAAATAGCACACATGAACACTAGCAATAGTACCACGATTAAAACCATTCACCACCACCGCTAGAAAAATAACTATTGGTAAAACAGTTGACTGGTATATACGGGCCAGAATATCACGTCTAAGCTTACCCCTCAGATGGATTAAAGCTCCAAACGTCTTACGGATTTTTAGTTCAATATTGCTAACTACAATTGATTGAAAGTTACGTTTCACTGAACGTAATAGAATACAGTTATTACTTACAATGATTATTACATGCAGTCATACGGACGAACTTTTAATTCACAACTCTAATTTCTAAACTAACTCGAACTTTACTTTTTCTTTTTTATACAGTTCAGGAATGATGATGATGCTGGTGAAATTTTGTTTACGCACTAGACACGAAAATTCTCCAACTCTACGAATTGTTCTTGAGTTTGAGCTAATTAGCAGTTCTTTTTTTCAGCCCCTTCTCGAATCTCCGGTTTCACTGCGTTCGGTCCGAACCCGTTCGACCTAATGACTGAACAACGTATCCTGATTCAGCTTGTTGGTTGAATCAAGTTGATCGTGCAGCCACGCTTATAATTGTACTGTGTTCTTCAAAACTGTGCTAACTACATTTTCATAATTTTTGGGCCCAGTTTTGTGTATGCCATCTGCCACCATATGCCATGAAGAAAGTAGGAACTCATAAAGTTAAAACTAATCTACCTGTTAGATGGTGCTCATGTTGTCATCTAACACTTGGCACAGTTCAACAGAATACTAAATCAGCTATGTTCTTTCCAAAGGTATAGTTAACTCAGTTTTCAAAATTTTTTCAGTTAGCACAGTTTTGAAGAACACGGTACACTTATTTTATTTACTTTTAGTATGCGCAAGAGACACAGCACGAGAAAATCCTTCGAGGTCTAGCCCTTGGCATTTCCCTTATTACATACGGACGGCTCGAGGACGCGGACGGTTTGATCCTTCAACTCAGCGGAGACAAAGACCCTATCCTCAGACGCGCTGCTATGTTTTCCATTGGAGTAGCCTATGCCGGTACAGGAAGCAACAAAGCTGTGAAGAAACTGCTGCATTTTGCCGTAAGTGAACCAATACTCAAGGAGCCTGTTCCACCCAACTTACCGTAGTTACTACGCATGACGTCACGAATTCTGGCTTTTTGCGGTCAAGTCTGGAACGGTATTTCTATTTTCCAGCAGAATATCATGCTACGGGCGAATCCGACCAATCACGTAACAGAGATGCGTAGTTACCACGCATACTACGCTCCCGAGCTGGGTAAGCAAATAGTTACTATTAGTTACTATTTCGAGAAGGTTTGGAACGGTCAGCGTAGTAACTTTTACGAGGTTGGAACGAAAGTAGTAACTAATAGTTACTATTGGTAGAAGGGTGGAACACGCTCTATGTGACCAAGAACAAATTTAGCCAACAGAACCTCCGTCTTTGATGTACCGCTGATGACTGTGGGAAAACCCACAAGTTCGTTTTTCTAACTTGAGCGGCTTTGAGCCTGAAAAGGGACCCTTGCCAAGAAGGGCCGAAATCTAGCTCTAAAAAAATTCAGCTGACATATCCGTTTTGCACTATCAAATAGATCTTGCTCTAAAAATATTCCGTCAGCCAAAGCTGACTGCGAATCATATTTGATGCTGGAAAACGGACACGCCAGCTACATTTTATTAGAGCTACATTTCGGTCCCGTCCTCTTCAAGAAGACCCCTTGCTAAGAAGGGCCGAAATATAGCTCTAATAAAATGTAGCTGGGTTATCCGTTTTCCACTATCAAATAAGATCTTGCTCTCTGCTCCATCATAACCTCAGAGAGACTCCCGTTCCCTAAATAGTTGCAAAAAAAACTCATCCTTTCACACCTCTTTTCATCCACCTAATCAGATTCACACTTTCCAGACACTTCTTCCTCCATTGATTTTCCTCCTCAACATGTTCACCAGACTTCCGTCCAGACTTCCTCACGTCTGATAGATTAACGTCGAAACAAGACCACCACCCTCGTCGAAACTCTGCTTGCCAACGCAACCTGTCGGGCACTTTTCAGGATTCAGGATTTCAGGCTTCAACAACTTTCCTAAAAAAAAAATTCATTTCGGTTTGACGACCGGCTACAAACAAAGCACATACGTGCTTGAAAAACGCAACCAGTACACGTTTGCTACCATATTATCTAACTGGAGCACGAACTGCTTATAAAGTAGCCAAAGGCGGTCGTTCGATTTTGGCTCAGAGAAATCGAGCCAAGCAGGGACCATGGCGTGTTCATATTCTATCGATCAATCAGTTTATTTAATCCGTGATATTACACATCACATATTAAAACTACACTAAAACAGGACTATTCTTTACTAAGCATATACAATCATTTCATCCATTCGGTGGCTCGGGGCAGTAGCACAGTCAACGGAAAAGGCGGTAGAAATGGCCGGAACGGCATTCTGCATTCCTGCGAATTGCCTTCAAAAGTGGATTTTCGGAGACTCCTAACCTTGCAACAAAACTTATTAACGCTTTCCGTCTCATACCATCAAAAGATTCAGTTTCATTTTGTAAAAACAGTTGACTAGCAGAGTATCGTCGATTATATGAAAGGGGATGACGGAATGCATTGTTAAAACAAACTTTTAGTTTACGCATCGTCATCTCAAGATAGTTATCAAAAAGTGGGAGACATAGTTGCGTGTGTCTTAAATAAAAGAATTCTCACCGACACAGTACAAAAGTTAAAATTACCAATTAAGTGGTTCGCACGCGCGCAAAGACCAAAGAGATACCGACTCGAAGGTCATAAGGTCATCAAAGACGTTCAGCTATTACTATTTCTGGGGGTCTTGCTCACCCCGTTTCGTCCGTTTTTATGGCCAAGTGCCATATAGCGATCGCAATTTCTGTCCGTCCGTCGGTCTGTCGGTCGGTCTGTCGGTCTGTCGGTCCTGGTTTTGCTAGTTCGGGTACTTCCACATAAGCTATGACGATGAAACTTGGCATGCATATCAGGGACCCCAAATGATTATGTTGGAAATAGTCACTTTCACGATCCGAACATCGTGGGGGGAGCGGAGGGATGGGGAATCCGGAATATTTTGGAATTTATAATTTTCCAACGGGTGATCGGATCTTAATGAAACTTGATATTTGGAAAGAGCTCGTGCCCCAGACGGTCCGATTAAAATCTGAACCGGATCACGTGACTCTGGGGGGAGGTGGAGGGGGGGGGGCGGAAATCTTGGGAAACGCTTGGAGTGGAGGGATTGGGATGAAACTTGGTGGGAAGAATGAGCATGAGTCCTAGATAAGTCATTGACTTAACCGGACCGCATCCGGTCACTATCTGGGATTTTGGGGGGGGGGGTCGGATTTCTAGTGATCCCCTGAGTTTTGTACTTCCTGATGTGCTAGGACGATGAAACTTGGCAGACGTGTCAGGGACCCAAACAGTATGACTTGAGAATAGTCGTTTCTCGATCCTATCATCTCGGAGGGGGGTGGAGGGAGGGGGAGTCCGGAAAAGTGAGATATTTTTAACTTACAAACGGGTGATCGGATTTTAATGAAACATATATAGAAAGATTTCGTGTCTCAGATTCCCCATTTTAAATCCGGACCGGATCCGGTGGCAGTGCGAGGAGTTGAAGGGGGGAACCGGAAATCTTGGGAAGGCTTATAGTCGAGTGTTCGAGATGGACCGGACCAGATTAATTTTTTAGAAATAGTCACTTCCCCGATACGACCATCTGGAGGGGAGAGGGGAGGGCGGGGGAATCCGAAAAAAAATAGGAAGTGAGGAATTTTTAACTTACGAACGGGTAATTGGATCTTGATGAGATATACAATGACCTATTGTCTCGCACGTTTCATTTTCAATTCAGACTGGATCCGATCACACTGAGGTGAGTTACGTGAGTCCGGGAAAGTAGTCACTAGGCAAAAGGTAGCAATCCCGGTTTTATTTCGTTCCGATATGAGTAGAAAATATTTTTCTTTTTCCGGAGCGAATTTTTAACGCATTCGAAATATTACCGAACTGTGTGTGCACGTAGCTTAAGTATAGGTTCCAACGAAATACGAAAGAGCTGCAAAACCCTGCTCATTGTGTTCACAAATTTGAACGTTCACGCATGTGCACGTTCGTAACAAGTGCCATATGAGCTCGTAGCTCTTGTTATGATTTTTTCCGTTTTTATGACGCGACAAAATCAGATTGGGCTTGCTAGACCTAACTCGGAGGCTTCAGATGAGTGGCTGACTTTTTTCCTCGTTCGCTCTAGAAAACAAGACCAAAGGTTTTGATGGGATCCCAAAAATCTAACATTTGATTCAAACAGTTGGATCATGTCTTCGCTTCAGTCTTCGTCAGATTCCTTGAATATTTTTACTCTTAAAATAAAGTTAAAAAATAGATTCAGCATGTCTCCTTGCCCCGATACCGAATCTCTAATCGATTTCAGAAACAACTTTGAGCTTCAGCCAAATTTCCAGTTTCAGCCGAATTCGTCATGAACCATTCGTCTAGCAAAAACTAAGTTCAGATATGGATTCAGCGCACCTCCTTACCCCTTAAATGAATACTTATTAGCTCATAAAACATACATGTTTTTACCGTAAATTCAAACCCTCCTCTGCCTCTAAATATAGGACTAAAGGACCCACCTACGAACTTGATCTGTACTTTGCCAATGAATCCTCATACTAAGCTTGAACAACATATATCAACCCCTACTAAGCTGGAACAACCGACCCTTTCGACCTTCGATTACACTAGCTCTCTCCAACATTCATAGATTATGTCATCATCCACGCGCAGAGCTATACTAGTTTGAAGAAAGGGAGGGACTGCTATCTCAACACAAGTCTGCATTTCCTTGGTTAAAGACGCTAAGCTCGGAGAAGTAACGGCTGAAGAAAGTGGGAAGATGATGTTAAGATATGTCTTGCAAGGTTTCTGCCATTTCCAGTTAATTTTTCGGCAATGGCCTACTTTGTAGTTGCTAAATGTTTCGAGCATAGAGGGACACGTACATAGAGGTACCAAAAATCGGAAAGAATAAGTTCATTCGAAAAAATCAATTATGTAGATAGCGGACAAACGTAGTAACGCATTTTATCGGGTTTTCAGGCCTATTTAGGTGAATAAGTGATGTGTTACGAGACTGTCGGATCTCAGACTTATTCGGTTAATCTTTAAGTAGATATATGTGTGAGACT
The DNA here is from genome assembly GCA_030848855.1 of Branchinecta sandiegonensis. Classification (NCBI taxonomy): domain Eukaryota; kingdom Metazoa; phylum Arthropoda; class Branchiopoda; order Anostraca; family Branchinectidae; genus Branchinecta; species Branchinecta sandiegonensis. The sequence continues at coordinate 11,979,710 of JAUPMV010000010.1, forward strand.
GTGAGTTGAACCTTGGAGGCTCGAAATTTCTGGTAGAGCGATATGCACTCTCTCTACCCGGTCAGACTGTTCTGTAGTCAGCCCCAAATGCCACACATGACAGCCTTACTCAAGGATAGATCGAATAGACTCCTTCCAAGCCAAGTCATAGATTGCGACCCATCCATTTTCCAACGTCAAAGAGCTCTATCCGCAAAAGGTGCTGACATTCGTTACGTCTCGTCGGTCGAATATAATAGAAAGTCAGTTGAAAGCTCCGCTTCCTTCTAATTGAAAGATGTAGGATCGAAAATCTGCAAGTGCCACATTCACTTGAGGGGAAGTTTTGGAATTTCCCAGTGGGTTTGAAAGAAGAAAATACCGTCTTTAAAGTTTAACTGAAAAGCCAACTTATTTTTTTAACTGAATACACTGAATTATTTGGATTCTGCAAAGGGATTTTTTTATTTTCCACTATCTGCTCTAGTTATGACATTCAGAATATTTGTGGCCGTCCCCACAGCGTAAATTCACTATGACGTAAATTCACTATGTTTAATTAGGAAGGGTAACGCCTCCCTCCAAACACTGTCTAAAATGCGTCGCTTCGGTTGCGATGTCAATAGTCTCCTCCGTGCCTATCTTTGCTATGTGCGACGAGTCTTGGAGTATGCTTGCCCTGTGTGGGGCCCTTCAGTACTACACACTACTCACCTGATGCACGACGTAGAGTCAGTGCAGAAAAGGCAGTCAGGATTATCCTGGGCTGTAGAGACATCCCTTACCAAGAAGCACTCAATAAACTTAACATCCAGTGCCCAGAACAAAGATTGTGCGAGCTCATCATGAGGTTTGGAAAAGCATTGCTTTCAAACCCAACCCATCGAGACATCCTACCCGCAAACGCCCCACCAAATAGCAGAACCAGACAGAAACTCAAACTGACCCCTATACGTGCGCGGACAAACCGTTATTCTAATTCATTTGTGCCCTTTTTTACGCCTATGTTTAACAGTGCGTAATTTTCGTATGTAATGTTTCGCAATTGAAAATTAGCCAAGAGCTACGAAAGTTGTATAATAAACCGCTCTCTCTCTCTCTCTCTCTCTCATGACGCGGGAAATTTTAATCTCAACACAAACGCGGTTTTTCAGTATGCAGTGTTGAGATTGGTGAAAGATTGCTTAGTGCCTGAACAAAAAATATATACATCTTTCCGTAAGGCATACAACAAAAATACAAGCGCATAGAGGTACCACAAATCACGCGTAATTTCCACTATTTGAAAATCGATTATTCGTGAATAGCGGAAGAAGTAACGTATTCTCAGCGGGCCTTAAAGCCAATTTAAGTGAATAAGTGATGGGTAGCTAGATTGCCCTATCCCAGCCCTTTTCGGTTAAACTTTAAGTGAAGTCGAAAGGTGGTTTTGCACTTTCGGAGGTTATTTTCGCAGCCCTACCAGAGAATTTGCGTTAGTTCACTGGAAATTGGGTGACCCTCTGTGTTGCCAGAGCCAGTAATTCGTTTTCCATAATTTAGTTATTCACTATTATTATATCAAAGCGTTATTATATCAATCCTTTAACAGAGCGATCTTACAACAGAGCGATTTATCCACTGCCTGATATTTGTTTATTTTTTGCTGTTGGGTTGGCCAAAATGTGGCCGAAACTCAGGCCATGAATGGCACATTAGTTGCGTTTTTGCAGATACCATGGTATCTGCTACCACGGTAACTGGATCTGCAGTTAGTCGTTTTTGCAGTTACTGTGGTATCTGATATACGGTTGCTTTGCAAAAACGACAATTGCCGAAATTGCGCTTTTCGAAGTCATCCGAAAAGAAAAATTGATATTCAGTCACATCACTAAGTACCAAACTTCTTTCTAACCAATTTGACAACAGTTGATGAAAGTGAGATGACTTTTTCAGATACCACGATCAGTTACCATCTGAATATCAGATACCACGATAACTGGCCAGATACCGCGATAACTGCAAAACCGCCTTTTGACCGTGGTATCAGATACCACGATAACTGCAAAAACGACTTTAGACCGTGGTATCAGATACCCTGGTATCTACAAAAACGCAACTATTGTCTCAGTCCCCCAAAATCAGCAATTGATGGCAAGCCATCACTCTATACACAATTGATGAAAACACCACTCATTGTAATACTTGTTATCGCGTTCTTCAAAATGTATAAATTGTCCACTCTTACCGTCAATCGCAGAAACTTGGCCAGTTCCTTCAGGCAAGCCTTTCTCAAAACAACATGCAGGATTGCAGGTCTACACTGCTTATTTATTTGTATTCTCGGTTTGTACAGGGCCACTCTTATTTAGTTTTTTTCATCTTGTGAATTCACTTCGTTATTGAAAGCTCAGTGTGTGCCCACTGCTCTTTCTCGTTACTGCACTGTTTCCCTCCTAATCCAGTGCACAATAAAATGTCCTGCTGCTGGGCACCTTTTCTGTCAGATAGGATATTATCTGATACGATAGACTGTGAACAACAGAGCCTCTTTTTGTTGCAATAGTGCTGCCACATCACTGCTGCACTGAAGATGCGTTTTTGGATGCAGTGTCTGCAAGATTTCTTCTTGCGGTAGCAGCACCTTGCAGCACCTTGCAAGGAAGCACGGACTTGGTCGGTAAGCAAGTCCGCGACTCTCCAGAAGCGTTGACGTCTTCCTTGGAAGCACAGCTGTGCAAAAACGAATGTAGCAAGAATCAGCCCGGAAGCGGCCGAGAAGTGGACCTGCAGCGTGCAGCAAAAACGAGGTTCCGATATAATGATAGTTTTCTTCATTTCTTCGTTCGAAAACGAAGCTACCCGCAGGTGGTTTCGGCTGACAAAAATTATTCCTTAAAAAAGCTTATTGTAAATTTTGTTTGTTGACAATAGTCGTAAATTTGATTGTGTAACCACGAAAGTCGATTTGATCAATAAACTGTAATTTCATTTCACAAGGGAAATTCCCTGGGAGACCCCGACGTCGTAATAAAACACTTTATTTTTCGGGAATGACAGCAGTTGCCAACGTACGTTTAATACCGAAAAGCTCTTGATGAAATCATCACAAACTTAATCCGTCTATTTACTTCCGATCGGCACAATATGGGTCAAGGATGTTTCACATTGCCGTTCCGGAAGAAATTTCCGCTCATCTTGTCTCCAGGAGACCTTTGCAATTTTGCTTTATTGGATTTTTTTTTTTTACTTTCTTCAGGTTTCAGTACTCATTATTATTAACCACTTATCTAGTGCATACAAAATTTAACGTTAATTAGTTGTCAGGGATACAGACCGCGGCGTCGTTTAAAAAAACATGATGTGGAGGGGTACACGGTAAAAAAAATCTTGCAGTATTTCCTACTTGGATTAATATTGTCTCAACTGAGATAAGATTATGTCCAATTCAGATTAATCTTATCCCAGTAGAGATAAAATCAATCCCAGTAGCAAATACTGCAGTTAACTTTAATCCTTTCTCGGACAAACTTTTAAAGTGTAGCTCGCGTGCTGCAGAAAGTTCGAAGAACGGTTTGTGCAGAGAACGAATATCATACCGCACTATTCTGTACCGACGTACGTAACCAACTTTTTGGCCTATGGTGACGGATTAGGCCTATAAAAACATTATACAAATTTTTTTCCTAGCAGGACCAGATAAGCAAAATCCAACAAACTAAATGTCCGGGGCCTGGAGGAACCCAAAATATTTAAGGCACGAACACACGCATTTACAAAAGACCCCAAGGTCAGCGATCGGTATGTGCCAGATCGCTTGCCTGGTTGCGACCATCATGAATTTGATGAATTAAGCCGCTTTCAGATTGACGCGTCATTGCGATGCGCCGCGTATGCGCTTATCTTGCGCTGCGTACAGTTTGCGTACCGTATCTTTCACACCTGCGCGACAAGGACTTACTGGTTGGGCTCTGTTGTCATTGATTTTTGATAGCGACGAAGAAACATTCAAAAGGGGAACACTTTCATCTTGAATTTTGAACTTCTCCGTCAAAGTATGGTTATGGCATAATTTCGACAAGTGGATCAGGTGCTTTGCATATTTAAAATAACATGATCTCATCTTTTTGATGTCTTTGTACGGATTGATCTAGAAACTTCTTGAACAACCGAAGAGCAAAATTTTGACAACGAGGATTTGAATGTTATGCCAAGCCAACACATAGACACACAGAAAAAGACACTTAATTTTCAATCTTCGGCCAGGAAGCAGTGGAGAAGGTCGTGCGCTGGTTGGGCTCTGTTGTCAGTGATTTTTGTTAGCGACGAACAAACATCCAAAAGCGTAACACTTTCATCTTGAATTTTGAACTTCTCCGTCAATTTATGGTTATGGCATAATTTCGACAAGTGGAGCAGTTTTCCCAAAGCTTTACGATTATAGCGCCCCCGGTTGAGGACGATGCGCCCATTGTTGACAACAATGATAACTAGCGTTTGATATAGAGCGTTTTCCACCCGACTCACCGCAGTTACTACGCATGACGTCACGAATTCTGGCTTTTTGCCGTCGAGGCTGGAACGGTTTTTCTATTTTCCAGCAGAATATCATGCCACGGGTGAATCTGACCAATCATGTTTGCGGAGTTACCCCTCTTACTACGCTCCCGAGCATGGTAAACAAATAGTTACTATTAGTTACTATTTCGAGAACGCTGGAACGGTCAGCGTAGTAACTTTTCACGAGGTTGGAACGAAAATAGCTACTATTGTTAGAAGGGTGGAACACGCTCATTGTAACTCTCCAAATTTGAAACTCGATTATCTCCAAACTAGTAAACAAAAGTTTCTTACTACATTTGTGCACTTAGCTCTTTAAATGTTTGCGTGGACTCAACCATCACAGACAGACGGACTGACGATAATTGTAGAGTTAATAGGCAGCTTTCACTTTCCTTTCGGATCTTAGAAATGGAGCTGAACTAAGTGAAGCTGATTCCATAATTGTCCGTTGACAACAGGGCTAAATGAGAAAATTGGACTTTCTGTCTTTCCATCGAGAGTAATCCTTTTTCTGTAAAAAGAGCCTATCGAATCGGAAAGGATAATACCCCGGAACTTGTTCTTCTTTGGTAGCTTCTATTTGTGGATATTGTCTAAATGGTTTGTGGCAACTCTTTAGCCTACTATTAGTTTCATTTGAAGTTGTGGATTAGGAGGTTGCACACAACTTAGTACAGATAACTGCGAACATTTATTCATGTGGTGCGACGATTGAGAGCTGGCATTAAAGACTTATGGAGCGATTTTGACGTGAATACTCTATATGACTAAGTCCAAAACCCGCCAGTGATCCTCAGTAAGAACGAGAAAACGTCTCCATAACGACTCAAACTCAACAACTGACCATACTGTGTCAACCAATCACGGCGATCGTTGGGGACAGCTGTGGTGCCGCTTCCGGCTCTTCCGCTAGGCACGCGGCGATTTTGCATCGGCAAGGAGAGTTGGTCATCAAGAGTATTATTCACACAATATGTAAAGAAATCCATTTAGAAGTCGAATATGAACATTTTGGATTTACTCGTGTGTTTTAATTTGTACGTGTCTAAACATATTTTTCGCCTTTATATCGCAAAACTGTTTTGGTCTCTATTGCAAGAACAAATAATCACAAGAACCTCCGTCTCCGTATCTGTGTAAGACGACCATGCGGAGTTGAATATATTCTCGATACCCTGCCCGATCCAGACGAGCGGAGGGTAGGAGCTACGCGGAACATGATGATTCATTACCTCTACAAACAGCTATATCGCAATAGAACGGTATGAAAAGTCCAAACTTTTTCCGTATGGAAGTGATGATGGTGCCGAAATTCTGGGAGCTCCCGTCTTGATCGTGCATTCGCATTATTAATTTTAGTCTTTTACTGAGATACCACGGTCCCGACCTAACAGACCTTGTTGTCTGAAAAAGTCATCCCATTTTCATCGTCACCAACACAAGAGCCTATAGGTTTTGTCAAATCGGTGGAAAAGAAGTTTGGCACCTGTAGTCCCGATGAAAAATTTGTAGCCTGCGTAGTTGTATGGTAGTTGTACGAAAAAGTTGCATGTAATACTATGTAGTGGCAAAAAATACAATCGTTTAGTGTGCCTCAGACTAGTCCAATCTTATGTAGTAGTATCCAGTAGCATCCTGTCTTGCCATAGTAGCATCCAGTCTTGCTAATAGTAGGATGCAATAGTATGCAGTAACACGGTAGCGTTGAGGTACAAGCATGTAGTAGATCATTTAGTACTGCAGGCTACTTTTTCGTACAACTTCGTATTACTGTTTTGAGATAAATTTTTCATCAAGGTGCGAGTAGATGCAAGTATTTCCTTTGGGGTGACTAAAAGCGCGACTTCGGCAATTGGCGTTTTCACAATACTTCAGATATCTTAAATCTAATATCCGACCCGTTGTTGACGCTTGAAGTCCTCTCCTCTAATTTGTGTTCTCTGATCGGAAACTTACCTGTCCACGATCCCATCAAATGTGATTCTAAATTAGTGAACCTGTATGGAAAATATTTTTTAAGTGCTTTACAATTATTTTATATTTCTTTGGCCTTTTCTACCGCACTTAGGCCCTTGTGTAGTGCGTCATATATCCTTCGTTCATTCATTCAAAGCAACCGTAGTATCATATACCATGGTAACTACAAAACCGACAAAATGCAGATCCAAAAACTGTGGTATCAGATACCATAGTACCTGCAAAAACGCAACTACTATCAAAAATTTTTGTCTAGAACATTCCAGATGCTAAAAATATCATTACTTTTGTAGGTATCTGATGTCAACGATGATGTGCGTCGCGCAGCCGTCACAGCTATCGGCTTCCTTCTTTTCCGGTAAGTGGTTATGTTACTCTTAATCACTGGCAGATTATTGGCTGGATATTAATATTTATTAATTTAAGCCCGTAGACAAGACGGAGGCACAAAAAATGAAGGAAAAGAAACAACAAAAACAGGTAAAAAAGACACAATGATTCAAAACTAGCCTAGATACACGTATTCACGTATTCGCTTCATCTCATATGCCTCTCTTTATTCAAATATCTCATCTGTATGGCGGGCTGGTTGGGTCCATTTCTTCATTGGCCGGATACACACGCCATAAAACATGTCAAGATAACGTAAACGCTTTGAGTAAGCGTTAGGAACGGCGACAGGTATGACCACGCTAGTTTTTAAATTGTTTGCGTGTTTTAAAATTATTGCGTTTTTAAATCTGTCAAACGGATTTACTTAAGACAACTCAGGGATCAGTGAAGTATCGATCTACGGTTACAAAGAAATACTATATCTGTAACTATTTGTCTGTCGAAGTTCAGGCTGCCACTTTTGACTGCAGACTTTCCTTGGGCATGTGCAAAACACGTCCCAAACGTGTCCATCTTCATTTCTTCATAATTTCGGTCACTATGGGCTTTATTGGTTTTGTGTCTCCTGGAAGTGCCTTGACTCCGGATCACCGGAATTCCGGAACTGTTTTGTTTCGGACTATCTAATTCCGGAACTCTCCTCCAACTCCGGCCCAGTTCTGTCAGTGATGTATCTAGGGCTTGTGTTTGTTCTTCCACCAAGTTTCATCCTGATCGCTCCACTCTAAGCGTGTTACAATATTTCCGGTTCCCCCCTCCGACTCCCCCCAGATCCATCGGATCCGGTCCGGACTTGAAATGGGGCATCTGAGACACGAGGTCGTTTAGATATCAACTTTCATTAAGATCCGATCACCCGTTCCCAAGTTATACATACCTCAAGATTCCGGATTCCCACTTCTTCACTCCCCCCCCCCCCCCCACACACGATGGTCGGATCGTGGAAATGAAAATGTCCAAGTTAGTTTGGTCGGGTCCTTAAAACGCCTACAAAGCTTCATCGTCCTAGCACATCTGGAAGTGCCCTAATCCGCGATCACTGGACTGACAGACCGACCGACGGTAAAGTGATCGGTATATGGCACTTGGCTTGAAGGCAAGTGCCATAAGAATCACTTAATAAAGAGATCAGTCGTTCTATTAAAGGATAAGTAGGGGGAGTCCATCGTGAAAAAGTTATGCTTGGCGTATTATGGACCGTTTAAATATAAATGAATAAAATGCTTAGAACGGCACTTTTTTTGCATGAAACCAACAACAGTGCTATGTACCAAAGGCGACGAGATCCTCTTTTAGCATGCCCATAAATGGATATCCCTGCCTAGATAATAATTTTATTTATTTCTTTATTTCGCCATACCCATATACATAGGAAAAAAAACACATTAACCTCTACTTACACAAACCCACTAGTGTCAAGAAAAGAAAATCAGTGAACCACAAGGTCATCACTCTGTTTTTTCACAACGGCAGGGAAAGTTGAGGATTATTGATAATAATATCCAACTAATTTGAAGATCTCTGCGAAATTTGGAGACCGAAAACATGTCGTCAAGATACATGGCATCTGCGCCTATTTTGAACTCACCAAATGACTCCGCACCGACTACATCATTTGTAGGGAGTTCCAAAGGAAGGCCACTGAATTCATTAATGCACGCACAATGTCCGACATCTTTACCGGAGTTGGAATGAACAGTTTTAAAACGATTGAACGTTTGTTATGTAATAATTGAAAGTCCAAGAAGTTGAAAATTCCCAAGACAGAGAAGTCGAGCGATGAGTTATACGTCCCCTTTAATGGCTGGTGTTGAGTCTCTGAAAAAAAAAATCCATCCATCCAAGTTCAAACAGCCGGAAGTTCTTCGACCAAGTTAACATTACGAATGTTCAAACGAACAAGAGTTGCGTTTTGCAGATACCATGGTATCTGTTACCACGGTAACTGGATCTGCAATTAGCCTTTTCATCTGATCCCACGGTCTAAAGTCGTTTTTTCGCAGTTACCGTGGTGTCTAAATATCAGATACCACGGTACGTTGCCAGATACCACGGTAACTGCAAACACGCCTTTTGACCGCGGTATCAGATACCACGGTAACTGCGAAAACGCAACTAAGGCTCTAACTAAACAGCCGGCTTTTTTGGACTTGCAAACCTTTTGGCACGTTTGGGCTATATTCTTGCCATCGTTAAATATCAAATTGATTCTTTCGTGGATTAGTTTCGTTATCAAGATTTGTAATTTGAAGCGGTTATCAGACTTGCGATACTCGCAAATTCTTTCTGATTAACTCTTCAACCTTTGGACGTCGTCTTTGCTCAGTTATGTGACGCTGAAAATGCAATTTTTCCGAAGTAAACGGGAAGAGTACCAAAAAATTCGATAAAGAATTTCTGAAGGTGCTGCCTGGGATAAATTAAGTTAATCAAGGCGAAGACTGTTTTTCGTTGAGGGAGAAAGTAGTCGGGATTCAGGACGAGGGAGCTGACACTCGGTGATAAATTGCGAAGAAATGTGCGCCTTGAGAATGTTTCGTTGTTCTTTGCTTCACGATTTCGGATAAGCTTATTTTTCTGAAAGTATTTGTTTGTCTGAGCTGAGTTTTTTCCGTGTGAGTTTGGGGGGGGGGGGGCAGTGTGAATTGCGAAGGACACGAAATCCGGCCGAAGTGACTTATTTTCCACATTGACAATAATCAGGCCTATCCATATTCTACAACATGATATCCTATGTTCATATAAGATCAGCCTCAGGGGTTCGTTCACATCAAACCCGGATATTCGCGGGCCCTACCAGAAATTAAATGTCCGAATTAGGAGTTCATACTCGGAGTGGAAATTTAGACCGGGCTCGTCGTTGTTCGTTCATTGCGAATTTTTCAGCCCAGTGTCGGATCCATCCCCTAAAATGGAAAGCTCCGAATGGTACTTGAAGGAGGCCAAATTTTCTCATGTGATAACTTGATTGGGGTACAGATTCGGGGGAAATTCTGTGTTCAGTTCAGTCTTGCTGTGGTGGCACCCAGTTTGCTAGTAGTAGCATGCAGCGGGAACGCTACTTTTTCGTATAACTCCATATGACTAATTCTCGAAAATTTTCATCAGTTAGACGTTATGGAGATAAACGGCTTGACGAATGAGTTGAAATTTACATTAGACAATATTCCGTCCCTGCCTGCAAATCATATTTGGGGACGCTAAACAGATAGTTCAGCTGGGATTTGTTCCAGCGGTATTTCGGCCCTTCTTGGCAAGAGCCCTCTTCAGGCTGTAGCTAGGAGAACGAACCTGCAATCGATTGAATAAATCTCAGCTAGGTTTTCTGTTTTGCTGCTTAAAGGCACAGAAAACTTGACTACGCAACTTTCGGCCATCAAACCGACCTGGGGGGCTTAGATAAAGATACAGGGACTTATTGTCGACAGGACCCCCCTTCTTTGATATCTCGAACCCCCTCCTTAGTGCTCGCAAAGCTAGCTGGAAGGACCTTGCCCCTTATGCACTGTAATTTTGCACTTTTACACTGTAAAAGTTCGCCTTTGGTCGTGTTGACTAACAGATCGGGACAGTAGTCAAGAGGTCGTGCGTTTGATTCCTACTCCCGGCACACAAAACCTTTTGCTTTTTTTTCTACTAACTCAAAAGCCGAATTCTCGGAAACTGCCCGGAAACTGCAATGGTCGTAACGGTAATTTTTCTTACTCTCAATATCGACTCAGGGTACATTCTTGATATGTCAGCTAGCTCCCCCAGTCAAGTCTGTGTCAAGTTTTCTGTTCCTTTAACTGATACCGTCAACTGTTCCTGCGATTTAAAACAACGGCGATAATAAAGAGAAACATCGAATCACAAGTTGTCATTTTTGCTACAAAATCTATAAATGTTCCTTCGTACCAAGCTGACTGCGAATCATATTTGAAGGTGCAAAACGGATACGATATAATTTTATTGGAGCTATATTTTGGCCCTTCTTGGCAAGGGTCCTCTTCAGGCTCAAAGCCGCTCAAGTTGGAAAAGCGAACTTGTGGGATTATCTGTCAAATTTGACTTCAGTTTATTTATTTAATTATTTACCGATAATTGGTAAATTGGGAACAAACATCATTCGCAGTTGGTTTGGGCTGTCAAAATCAGTCTCAAGTATTGCAATTACAGTAGATGTACTTCTGTCAACAGTTACTTAAAGTTTAACTGAAAAGGGCTGATATAGGACAATCTAGTTAACAATAACTTATTCACTTAAAGAGGTTGGAAGACCCGATGAAAATGCGTTACTTCGTTTCTCCGCTATTCACGAATAATCGATTTTCATATAGTGAAATTTCCCTGTCGGGTTTGTGGTACCTCTGTGCACTTGTACCTGTGTTGTATGCTTGACGAAAATGATTTACGAAAAATAAGTGTTCACGCAGTGAGCTACCTTCCGCGAGCTTATCACTGGCCACTGAAAAGCCGCGTTTGTATTGAGATTCAGATTTTCCGCGTCAAGTAGAATTAACGTTGTGGAGACGGCCGTAGATATTCTGAACGTCACTACTGGAGCAGACAGTGGAAAATCGAAAAATTCCTTAGCAGAATTTAAATAATTCAGTGTATTCAGTTAGATGATACTTAAATAAGTTGATTTTTTACTTTTTTTTAGTTAAACTTTAAAGGACACGTCGTACTTACAATAGTATTTCATTCTATTTCTGTAGTATTGCTATCCGTTCTCGTTCCCGAGATTCTTCACTTCATAAGTGTATCCGAGCTATCTCCTCTATTAGCCGTAGCCTACACTGATTGTCGCGCTTGTCACATTGTTCTCTTTACATGGTGAATCATTCGCCCGATCATTGTTCCGTGGAGCATATTCGCCCGGAGACCGGTTATGCAAATTTTGCCAAGATTGTCGTCCAAGGCAAGGGACATGGTAAGGGGCTAAGGATAGCTGAAGCCGTGTGAAATATTCTGTAAGCATAGCTGATAGTTGTAAAGTGGTCAGCTATCTCAGAACATCTGAGCAGTGTTGCCACTTTTCTCTGACGGAACCTGTGACATTTAACAGCAAAAATCTGTGACATTCTGGCGCCTATAAAATTTGGTTCTTTTTTTTTCGATTTTCAGTCAAAAACTCGTGGATTCTGATGTTCCAATTTTCCCTTATGAGAGGAGGTAATATTTATAAAACAAAATGCTTTGAAATTGCGTTTTTGTGACATTTTAGTCATAATTGCGATTTCCTGTGCATTTTTTTGCAGATATGAATCTGGGGAGAAGTCGAAAACCTGTGGCAAATAGCAGAGATTTGCGACCAGTGGCGAGACTGCATCTGAGCAAAAATACTATGTAGTGTGAGGTGTCTCGCCGTGAGATGCGAAATTTATCGGGTCGGAGTCGGGAGCTTAGGAAAAGGAAAATGTTTTGATCGCATGAAGGCCAGCAGACTAATGTACCTCGCAGTTCGTAGTGGTTTATTGACAAGTATATAGTAATCATAATGAATCATAGAAACATCCCTCGTGCCGCGGACAGAAGATTAATGTTTGGCGGTCGTGGACTGGAATTCCTGACAGGATTTTCTGTACCATCATCAGTTCCGTTAGGAATAAGTTGAAATCCTTCCAGCTTCCTCATGAAAGTGAAGAGAATCCGGCTGGAAAAGCCTGATCTCCTATACGCAGCGTCTGTTTTCCATGCACCGTGATGAGAGGGAAGCACAGTCGCGATACGTTCAGTGTTGCAACGCGTCGCACGATAGTGTGAATTGTCACTCTTTTTTGTTTTTGTCACTCTTGTCCTACGTACGTAGGACATAAAAATCACTCTATTTCATAAAAGGACCAAATGTGTCATTTTTGCAGCAGGGATTCCGACCAGAAGTAACTATTTCAAGTTTTTTTTCATGAAAGTATAAGCAGGGACCCATAAATTTCCTGTAATGACTCGCCATTCAGGGGGCTTGTCATTTCCTATGCTTCTGTGTTGCTATGTTGCCCGAGCCTCACCTAGTTTCCAAAAATTCCGCTTGGGTCGAATCGGCGTTCTTGCTCAGATAGACAAAATTTGTTGGGACTATTCAGCATGCCACCAGGTACCTACGCTAGGACCAAAGATCCAGGATACCTTTCCATTACAGAGAAATATTCCTAGTTCAGCACAACAGCTGCTAAAATTTTGTGTATGTGGATAGTCGCGTATTTTATCCCCGTGGGTATTTCTCGAACTATCTGACGCTCGGTCAAGAGCGCATCAGAAATCTCTTATTGACAAGCCCCCTGAATGGCGAGTCATTACAGGAAATTTATGGGTCCCTGGTATAAGTAAGATGTGTCATTTTTACAGAGGCGCTTCCAACCAAAAGTGAACATTTTACGAAAATAGATTTCATTCCCAATTCACTCTCTGTTTCGGGCCAAAAGTCACTCTCTAAATATTTTTGATGTGGCAACCCTGGATACGTTGACCTTCACACAATACGTTTCCGGAGTAAACGGGAAGAGTACCAAAAAATTCGAAAAAGGTCTCGGAAGGTGCTGCCTAGGATAAATTAAGTTAATCAAGACGAAGCACGAGGGGAAAAGTTGTCGGGAGTTAGGACGAGGGATGCAACACTCGGTGATAAATTCCGAAGAGATGCGCGCCTGGAGAACGTTTCCGTTGTTCTTTGTGTTTCCAGATTTCGGCCAAGGTTTTTTTTTCTTGGTTATTTGTCTGTCTTGGCTGTTTTTTTCCGGGGGGGGGGGGAAGACCAGTCATACACAAATCCTGAATGTTAGGGCACAGTCCTCCAGTCCCGATGAAAGATTTATCTAAAAAATAGTAGTATGAATTTGTACGAAAAAGTAGCATGCAATTATATAAATATATAAAAGTTAGCAGCTGTTGTGCTGAACTAGGAATATTTCTCTGTAATGGAAAGGTATCCTTGAACTGATGCTACTACATGCTTCTATGTCAAGGCTACCGTGGTACTGCATGCTACCATAGCAAGATAGGGTGCTACTGCAACTACTGCTTAAGATTGGCCCAGTCTGAGGCACATTGAATGATAGTATTCTGTACTATTACATATCAATACATGCAACTTTCTCGTACAGCTATCATACAACTACGCAGGCTACACATTTTTCATCGGGGTGTAAGAGCATGTCCCAACATGTGGACACCGTTGCTCATACTTTGGGGCACCGTGTCCTGGAGCAAGAGAACAGTACCCCCATCAATATCTGTTGAATTGAGAATCTGAAATGAAAATTTGTCTTTTCAAACAGAGTTTTGTGAGGGCACTGCGTCCGTGTTCGAGGTCTTGGTGCCGCAACGTAATTTTGGGGATTTGTGTATGACTGGGTGAGACAGTGTAATCGAATGATTACAGGTTTGCTTCCTTCCCCGACGTGGACCCAGAGGATTGACAGCCTGGCGAGGACTCTAGCCAAGAAGGGCCGAAATATCGCTGATGAAGTACGTAGCTGACGTATCCGATGTAAACACTGTTTGAATAAATGTTTCCAAGTCAGCTTGGGCTCAAAGAATATTTATATTGATTATGGCTTTAAAATATTAACGTCAGAAACACTGTAAAAAAAAAATCTTGCAATATTTGCTACTGGGATTAATCTTGTCTCTAAACAGATAATCTTATCTCTAAATCGGATTAATCTTATCCCAGTAGAGACAAGATTAATCCCAGTAGCAAATACTGCAGTTATAACTTTAATCCTTCCTCGGAGTAACTTTTTACAGTGTATGTAGTTTGCCAGAGTCTACTCCCCCTATATAAATATATTTTATATATCTATATATATATTTGATTTATGATCCACCAAATGCCCAAGGCGACAATGGAGTAAAAAACAACACAAGTAAAAATCGATATAAAGCACGACATTTTAGACTGAATTACTAACTGAGGAGAAAAAAAGTTCATGAAAAGCATCAGTTCATGTAGATGACTGGTTGTTTACTTTTTTGGACTGAAAGTCTACTTAAAGAAATAAGCTCACCTCCATAGCATCTAAAAGCGCGACCTTCAGGATCAAGAGCTGTCGCGAGCAGGGGCGTCACGACTGGGGGGGGGGGGGGAAGACCCCCCCCCCCCAGTCTTGTCGGCCAGTCGGTAAAAAATAACCGAGTCGCCGCGAAGTGCCGCGATTTTTCGTCAAAACAGTTGATTTTTTTTCACGAAAACAGTCGGTTTTTCTGAAAATCACTTGGTTTTTTGTCAAAATAGTCGGTTTTTCTGAAAATCAGTCGAATTTTTTCAAAACTGTTTTTTTTCGGATAACAGTCGTTTGTCTGCAAAAACAATCGGTCAAAAACAACCGTCGCAATGATGGTAACAATACACACTCGCAATAACGAAATGAATCAAAGAACCAAAGAAAATTTCATCTGTGGGTCCCTTTAGAACTAGCAAACGAGCATGGAGAATCGCGATTGGTCCAGGGAGAGTATTGAGTCTTCTTACCTTGCCCCTTCCTTTCCTAGTGCAAAATAAATCTCGTCTCCATTCGGAATTAATCCACCAGTAGTCGGACATCATTTATTACCGATTCCGGTCTTGTGTTTTCATTAACCACAGGCTTTGTCGCCAAGTCACTCAGGGCGAGGGGGCGGAGGCTGTCAATTGGAAGCCATTGCTCAGGCTTCCCCACCTATTTCTTCCTGAAAAGCGGATATTGTCGATGTTATCTTGAAAGCTTTGGTTGTGTAGAAAATTGCCCAAAGGCCCTCCTATTTGGGAAGGACGTCGATGAACCGGACGGGACTGAGGGGCCGCTGAGAGTACAGTAGAGGTATGCTCCTTTGAACGATGCCTGTTTTTGAAGGTTACCGAGGAAGAAGATGAAATTCAAACCTAACTAAAATTAACCCACAGTACTTAGTAAGTAAGTAAGCAATTTATTTATAGCCCGCCATTTTGCCATAAAAGAAAATAAATAAAATACATAAACACACAGAAAAAGACACTTAATTTTCAATCTTGGGCCAGGGAGCATTAGATAACGCCGTGCGCTGGTTGGGCCCTGTTGTTCATGATTTTTTAAAGCGACGAAGAAACATCCAAAAGGGTAAAACTTGCGTCTAGAATTTTGAACTTCTCCGTCAATGTATGGTTATTACATAGTTTCGACAAGTGGAGCAGGTGAAGTGCAAACAATAAATTGAGTGAGATTAAGGCGAATGAAAGTGCTGAAAGGTTTTTAGATTAGTCAGTAGATTTTGCACCCTCAGCAGCAAAAACATGGCGTTGTTAGCGTTGCGTTACTTTCATAACCGTTCATACAGAATAAACAGAATATCAGAAATGAACAGCAGACGAAATTAATCGAGCCTGGTCTCATTCCTTTTGTCAAAAGAAGCCTGAAACACTTGGATGTTAGCAGATGTCAAGTCCTTGATTTATAATTCTTAGATGCCAGAAGCAAAGTCAAGGTAGTCGCAAATTTAGAGAAGTGTTCAAAGAAGCATAGGCTACTTCTGCTGTATGTGAAACTGGAAATTCGTAGGAAATGTTCTGTGGTTGGCACTCGCGCACACGAATCGTAGTAATGGCTTCGAAAAGACTGACTTTAGCGTTCATTTCTGAACAATCCACTATTTTGGCCGTTTTAGCCGGTTTTCGGTCTTCAGTTTTTACATTTTTTTGTGGAGTGAATAACTTGCGAACCATGACAGGTATCAAACTGAAAATCGGTATACTTGTTGGGACTGAAGTTTAAATATGTGTCACCCCCCCCCCCCCCCCCCCTTCACCTGTAACTTACTACGGTCGGAGTTTCTTGGAGATACTTTCGTAGACTTATGCATCCCAGGGTATTAACCTATTTTTTTTTTTTACTAGAATCGCCTATCCACAAACTTTACATAATGTCTTCTCGATGCTTCACTGCTACCCGAACGAACTACGCTAAGTTTTTAACTACACCAAACATTTATCCTCCGTTAACTTAATTAATCAATCTTCTCCTGAAATGTCCCTCACGGTTCGTGGGCCAGTAACTTAAATTCGTAACTTGACAACGGTTTGGGTTAGAACGACGAAAATGGTTGTGTTAAGTAAATTGATACTGACTACGGATCAACTGGGTTTCGCCACGTCTCCGAATTGGTTCGTGGGCAACTGGGCCCAACTTGCCCCTTTTTACTGAATCTGTCCGCGCGAGTGTTTTGGAAATATTAAGATAAGGCTTGATACATGTATAATTGCTCCGGTTCCATTTACTTGCCAAAGAGTACAAGTTTTGGGATCCCAAAACGTAAGTTGAGGGATACCTATGACTTCGCAAAAGTTGTCCGTCTGTCCGTCCGTCCGTCCGTCTGTAAGCACGATAACTCTCGAAGGGAATGAGATATTTTGATGAAACTTGGTGTGAGGATTCGTTGGGTCGGCGGACCAGTCGAGTTCGTAAATGGGCTTTGTAGCGCTACATTTAGGGGTGGGGGAGGGGGTTCAAATTAAGGGGCAAACAAAATATTTTGAAACAGCTAATGTGATAGTCGATTATGGGGTAAGAAGACATGCTAAACACGATGGTGAAAACCATTTTGTAATCGGACAAGTACTTCGCCCGGAATCCGGCCAAAACCGGAAAGTTTGTTAAAAGTAAAAGTTTTATTTGAAGTTGATTAGATGTTTGATTTAGAGGTAGGAAGACATGCTGAAGACGATGGTCAAAACCATTTTCTCGACGGACAAGTAGTTCGCCCGGAATCCGGCCCAGACCGGAAAGTTTGTTAAAATTAAAAGTTTTATTTGGAGTTGATCAGATGTCCGATTTCGGGCAAGAAGACATGCTGAACTTTTATGTGAAAACAATTTTCTTCCCGGACATGTAGTTCGCCCGGAATCCGGCCAAAACCGGAAAATTGTTAGAAGTTAAAGTTTTATTTCTAGCTGATTAGATAACCGATTTAGGGGTAAGAAGAGACGCTGAATCCGTGTGTGACAATCATATTTTACCCGGACATATAGTTCGACCGGAATCCGGCTGGAGTCGGAAAATTTGTTAGAAGTTAAATTTTTATTTGAAGTTGATTAGATGTTCATTATTGGGGAAAGAAGATACCCTGAGTTCGTTTTTGAGCTTTCTTTTTTCGCCGGACAAGTAGTTCTAGAGTTCGGCCGAAACCGGCAAATTGGCAGAAGTGGCAGGAACTTTTCGTCAAAACAGATATGACTTATACGGGTAAACACACATGCTGAATCCATATCTGAACTTGGTTTTCTAAGATGACTAGCTATTTGGCCTTAATCTGTTTCTGAATTTTAATTTTAAGAATGTTCAAGGATTCTGGCGATGACTGGATCTGGCTAAGACAAGACCCAGTTGTCTGGATCAGATATTGAATTTTTGGGATCCCATCGAAAAGTTTGGTCTTGTTGTACAAGCCAAAGAGAAAGTGCACCCGCAACTACGGGTTGCGCTCGCTGTTATTAGTGAAAACAGTTAGAAGTGAGGTCTTAAACTTTAACCGAAAACGGCTGGGATAGGACAATCTAGTTACCCATCACTTAGTCACTTAAATTCGCTTGAAGACCCGCTGAAAATGTGTTGCTTCGTTGCTCCGCTATTTACGAATAATCGATTTTCAAATAGTGCAATTTCCGTGCGATTTGTGTTAGCTCTGTGCGCTTGTATTTTTGTTGTATGCCTTATGAGAAAGTCTTATGATTTTTTTTATGGCACTTGCCTTCCGGCCAAGTGCAGTATACCGATAATTTTTCCGTCGGTCGGTCGGTCGGTCAGTCGGTGTTTGCGAGTTAGGGTACTTCCAGATGTGCTAGGACGATGAAACTTGGCAGGCATATTAAGGACCCGACCAAACTAACTTGGAAATAGTCACTTGCCCGATCCGACCGTCGTGGGAGGAGGGAGGGGAGCCGGAATCCGGAATTCAGTGGCACGCATAACTTTCGAACCGGTGATCGGATCTTAATGAAACTTGATATTTGGAAGGACGTCATGTCTTACATGTCCCATTTCAAGTCCGGACCGAATCCGGTGAAAGTGGGGGGGGGGAGTCGGAGGAGGAACCGGAAATCATGTGACCCGCTTAGAGTGAAGCGATCGGGATCAAACTTGGTGGGAGGAACAAGCACAAGCCCTAGGTACACCATTGACAGAACCGGACCGGATTCGTGCACTTTGGGGGGAGTTGTTGGGGGGTTCCGGAATTCGTAGTTAAGTTATCTCCAGGTGGGCTAGGACAATGAAACTTGGTAGGCAAATCAGGGACCCGACCAGATTAACCTGGAAATAGTCAACTTCCCACTCCGAACATCGTGGGGGGAGTGGAGAGAAGGAGAATCCGGACTCTCGAGGTATGTATAACCTCCGAACGGGTGGTCGGAATATAATGAAACTTGATATGTAGAATGACCACACATAGCTGTTCCTACGGCCCAAGCTGACTGCGAATCATTTTGACGGTGCAAAACGGATGAGGACTTATCCGTTTTGCACCGTCAAAAATGACCACACGTCTCGGATGCCCCTTTTCAAGTTCGGACCCAATCCGATGAAGGTGAGGGGGTCGGGGGAGGGGGGGGGGGGTCCGGAAAACTTTTGACACGCTTGGATTGGAGCGATCGGAATGAAACTTGGTGGGAAGAACAAACACAAGCCCTATGTGTATCAGTGACTGAACGGGATAAGATTCGGGCACTGTTGGGGAGTTGGAGGGGGGGACCCGGAATTCCGGTGATCACAAGTTAAGGTAATTCCAGACGTGCTAGGACGATGAAACTTGACAAAATTAGAGACTTCACATGATTGGCTTAAAAATAGTCAGTTCCCTGATCCGACCATCGTGGGGGGAGTGGAGGGAGAGAGAATTCTGAATCTTGAGGTATGTCTAACTTTTGAACTGGTGGTCGGATCTTAATGAAACTTGATATTTGGAAAGACCTAAATGTCCTATTTAAAGTCCGTATGTAATCCGATAAACGTTCGAGGGAGGTGGAGGGCAGAACCGGAAATCTTGTGACACGCTTAGAGTGGAGCGATTGAGATGAAACTTGATTGGAAAAACAAGCACAAGCCCTAGATACATCAGTGACAGAACCGGGCCGGGTTCGGGCACTGTGGGGGAGTTGGAGGGGGTCCGGAATTCCGGTGATCGCGAATCAAGGTACTTTCAGATGTGCTAGGACGATGAAACTTGGCTTGGAAGTTAGGCACTTCACAAGATTGGCTTAGAAATTGTCCGTTCCGAGATCCCGCCATCCCTTAAAGTACTAATCCTAACCGCAAAGAACAAAAAATACTTTTAAGCTAAATATACATTTTCTTGATCCATGTGAGCCCATGATCATTTTTGCCTCAAGGGTTTTGCTTATAACGGATTTCCGTAAAGTACAAAGAATACTTTTGAGCAAAATCTCAAATCATATGATATCATATCATATCATATATCATATACATTTTCGTGCTCCCGATGAGTTCATCATCATTTTTGCTTCAGCAGTTCTGAAACCCACGAATTCCTACTTTCATCCTCTGACCCAGCCTTACAAGTGCCATATGAGCTTTCAGCTCTTGTTTTGTTCAGGCACTAAGATATCTTCACCAATCTCACCACTGCCAACTGAAAAGCCGCGTTTTTTCCGTTGTTTCTTGCGTCATAGTAGAATTTACGCTGTGGGGACCGCCGCTGATATTCTGAACGTCATAGCTATAGCAATAGTGGAAAATAACAAAATCACTTTGCAGAATCCAAATAATTCAGTGTATTCAACTAAATGATACGAAAATAAGTTGGCTTTTCAGTTGAACTTTAAAGGTTTCAAACTGTAACCACGAAAACAAATATCGCATCATATCAGGGCCTCGTTTGAAGGGGGGGGGGGGGGAGGACAGGAGCCTCTCTTCAAATGAGAGAACCTCTGGGTTCTGACGGCTCTACCTCAGCCTTAAAAGGTCTCTCCCGTTCACCAGATAAGAAGTGTCGTATATTTTAGTCCTAGGGGGGGGGGGGGGGGCCTTCTGGCCCCCCCCCCCCCCTCTTCTGGCCACAGACAAGGTAGAGATGATAGCCAAAGGTTTGGGATGGGCTTTGCTCGTTTAAAGGAATAAATTAGAAATACTATACCTGTTCTCTCCACTGTTCTTGCGAGTCGCCGTCACTACCCCCAACAGGTCAGTTCGTCCAAACGTCAGTTCGTCCAAACGTCAGTTCGCCAAACGTCAGTTCGCCCAAATAAAAAAATCCGACAGTTCACCGACGTGTGTACGAAGCGTTGAATTTTAGGATTGGCTGAACTGACGTGGGTCTTAAGTGACGGTAGGGGGGCGGATGGTGGGTCAACTGACGTGTGGACGAACTGACGATTTTGTGTGGATCAACTGACGTGTTTACGAACCGTTGAATTTTAGGATTGGCTGATCTGACGTGTGTCTGAAGTGAAGGTAGGAGAAATGACGGTAGGTGAACTGATGGTGGGTCGATTTTGTGTTGATCAACTGACGTGTGGACGAACCGTTGAATTTTAGGATTGGCTGAACTGACATGCCTGAACTGACGTGTGTCTGAAGTGACGGTAGGAGAACTGATCGTGGGTCAACTGACGTGTGGACGAACGGACGATTTTGTGTGGATCAACTGACGTGTGGAAGAATTGTCGGAAAGTTCGGGCGTACTGATGGATTTCTCAGGTGAACTAACGGGACCCCGTTCTCGTGTGCTTTATCCATAGGTGTTGGACAAAACTGTTACCTAAATGGCTACGGCAATTTGACGGCACATTCCTTAAAAGAGCCGGTGGTATCTGTTGGGGTTGTAGAATGTTCTCAAACCTTTCATAGCTCTGCCAACAGGTGAAAGACAAGATCGATCACCATGTTCCACGTCATCAAAGGCTTCAGTCGCTTTAAGTGCAAGTAGGAAATATGCGGATTCATGATTTCTCTGTCCTGCAAATTCAAAGCAGCAAACCCTTTCTCGGCTCCTCTGCTATCTACAGTAAAGCTGGGCGTGGCTTTATTCCTGCCAAATCTTTGACATGTCACAGAAGCTATGGGAAGTGAACAACTTGGTTGACGAAACTAATTGTTTGGATATGACGCTTATTTTGAAAAGGAACTGCCAATGAGTTTGAATTGAGTCCTATCTGAATCCTACCTTGTAAAGATTTGCGTACTAAGCTTGTAGGAGACGAGCGGGGTAGTCTGAATTCAGGGGTTGCAGAAGCTACTAATCTAATATGTGTTTTCAACGTGAAGGTTCATCTTCCGGTCGAAACCGGAAAATATCCCTTTTCGCACTACAGCGGGGCCTAGAGATTGCACCAACCGTATGGCAAGGGAGAGACACAAACCAGTTTCGTACAGCGTTTGGGTGTAGCTTCTCGTCCCTTTTTGCTATCTCTCTCTCTCTCATTCATTTGACAGTTATGCGTACCACAAGATTCGGGATCCCACCCCCGCGGGTTATCGAATTCTGGGACTGATAAGTGACATTGAATCTAGTTAGGTCCCTTGTGCGCCTGGTATAGATCGTCATCCTAGACCATCTGTAAGTACCCTAATTTGGGATCAGCATGCCGACAGGCAGACCGATGGAAAAGCGATCGGTCAATGGCACTTGGGCCGATGGCTAGAAATGCCATGAAAATCATCTTTGGGAGATAGTTTAAAGTTGCCGGACACTGCTCGCTCAGAATATGCGTATAGACTAAGTAGGCTATCGCATGTCCTAGGAACAGTCAATACTTCAAGTACTCAGCCTGTCTGGCACAGCTTCAGAATTTTGGAGTTCTGAAAAGTTGAGAAATTAGTTATCAGTTTTCGATCACTGGCCGCTTTGTAAACAGGATGACCCGGAGAGATGAGGGACGATAAGGACAGTATGGCTTCCGTCCTGATTTATGAGATATTGATTCTAGTGGACTGAGAGGGATTTCCAGGGGACCTCAGTCAGCTTCTTTTTTCACTGTTTTGTTTGAGGTAATCCAGTTGACTGGAAGGTGTTTCGAGCGGACTCTGTTCTAGTCTTTTTGTTCTGGTTTATTCGAGGTGTTCACATCAACTGGTGGGAAATTCGGAGGGATCTTTAAGTCAGCCTTCTCTTTATATTTTTTTTTTTTACCCGACGGGGACTGGGGATGGGTAGATAGAGTGAACTTGGCATTAGCTATGCTTCTGTAGACTGGGAGGGGATTCCGAGTTGACCGTTTGGTAGTCCTGTTTTGCTGGCTTGTTTTAGGTATTCGAATGAACTGGTACCGGGCCTTTCACCCTTTTCTTAATCTGTTGTTTGGCAGTGGGGGAGTTGAGTGGACCCTGCCTTAGTCTCTTTTTGGTTGTTTGATGTGTTCCAGTGAATCGTTGACTTGCCTATAACTTGACTTAAATCCCATTTGGCACCATTGGCCATCTCTCCTTGCCAGTACGGGTAGCAAATCCATGCTCTGGCGAGATGGATCCTATATCAGCCTTTGTTTTAGTTTGCCATGACTGGCGTTCATTTTGAGAAGGAAATTGGCCTCATCGTGATAGTAATTACCGAGGTGATCTCTTTAGCATTTTCCAGTCTGACCTGCACAATCCTTCACCGTGTCGAAGTCAGTGGTCTTTACCTCTGGGCCCAAATCCAATAAGTTCTATAACTTCATCCGTCCTCGGAAGGAGGGGGACTGATTCTGCTTCCCATCCTCGAAAGCACATTATTCAATCCAATGTCAGTGGGCGTACGCTAATGTAGTGATTTTGTTTGATTCTGGAAACCTGCTGCTGTCTTTTCTATCTCTTCGATCATAGCCAATCTTATTGGAGTGCGTAATCCGTTTCTTATTTCCGACAATCAGTTGTTATTATAGGCTTTGTTTTGGAAGGAAAGTTGGGAGTTGCTTCAGTCAGATAATTATTGCAAGGAGAAAACGGTTTAGTCCGTAGCGTTTCAGACAGATGTCAATTTAAATAGTTGTGACCAATTTGGGATATTGATTTTTCTGATCGTTTCTCGAGGTTATGCCTCACTGGTAACACTAATTCTACTTTTTTTCCCGAATCTTCGAACTTCGTTCTGTATTTTCGGTCCACCCAAGGGGTGTTGAATGCTTTTCTTTCTTTGTGTCACGATCGGTGGGGGGGGGGGGGGTGTAAAATAAGATTAGCCATTTTCAAAACCTGTTTCCTGATAATTGTTTCCGGCAAGCCGTGTCAGTTCAATCTATCTCAAGCCTTTTTGCTGTTCCGCAGTCCAGAGTATCTCTTCGGTTCGGTAATTTTTATTGCAAGATTGTCATTTCGGGCATACACGGAAAGCGACGAAGGGCACGACCGCTGTTGTCATTTTTCTCTCTTGAAGTTTAACTGAAAAGCCAACTTATTCTTGTGTCATTTAATTGAATACGCGGAGTTATTTGGACCTGCAAAGGGATTTTTTGTTGTTCACTAACTGCTCTGGTTATGACGTTCAGAATATCTGCGGCCGTCCCCACAGCGTAAATTCTACTATGACGAGGGAAATTTCAATATCAACACAAACGCGGCTTTTCAGTGGGCAGTGGTGAGATTGGTGAAGATTGCTTAGTACCTGAGCAAAAAAAAAAAATCATAAATCTTTCTCGTAAGGCAAACAACAAAAATACAAGCGTACAGAGGTACCACAAATCACACGGAAATTCCACTATTTGAAAATCAATTATTCATGAATTGCGGAACACCGGATCAACGGATTCTCAGCGGGTCTTCAAGCCAACTTTAGTGGATAAATGATGGGTAACTAGATTGTCCTATCCCAGCCCTTTTCGGTTAAACTTTAAAGCAATCTCTTACTAGAAGTGGCTTAGAAGTATCTATTTCAAAAATACCATTGCACCCCGCGAGAATAATTCGAAGCTTCGCATGTCCTTATTTGTGAAAGAGTTGCTGAGGGACCTCGAAGCTTTTGGCGAAGTTTGTGTTACATGACTTTCAAAACTCGGCTAGGCCCAAAAAGCGCTAAAAATTCGTAGGGACAAAACGAAGTAATGGATAAAGGCGGGGATTTCAGAATCTTATAATCCCATAAAGGAGATAGGGATAATGTGAAAAGCAGAATAAACAAGAGGGGGTCCTTTAAGAGTCGAGAGACCTGTTCTGCTGCGATTTCTCTTTCTTCCTTGAGAAATTTCGACGCCTGGAACCTGTGTAAGTTCCGTTAACCTTATTGATGAACAGGCATTTTAGAATGCGCTCATCGCAACTTTTCTGCCATTGGATCTTCTGGTCGTTTCTTCCTAGAAGTTTTCTGAATGAAAATTTCTTGAGAGCCTGAAATTGCAATTTTTCGATAGATGAGTTTTTTCTGTGTGAGAGTTTTTTTCCAAGTCTTCTGAGAAAGTATTTTCCAACCGAGCGATTCAGTTCGTCCAAGAGCACTTTGTCAGCTTCTTACCGACCACAAAAGCGCTCAGAGCTCGCTCACCTAACTGCGTCTACAAATCCCATAGGCGAATTTCCTCTGGTGTGATAAAGAGGATTCAACCATAATAGTTGTGTCCATGACAGGTCTTCCATTGTCTTGTTGTGGACACAACTTGGTATCAGAGCCTGGTTATCCTGATCTTAATCTCTTCTTCAGATTCTGCTTGAGTCAAACTTACCCTCTCTTCTTGGCAGAGTCGTTACTAGCTAAAATGTTAGGGAAGGTATTTACCGAATGGCCGGTCATTTTTACCGAATGTTTTTCTAGACAAATCGACTTAAACATGTGTGTTCTTTTAGCTTTTAGAACGAACTACTGTTTCTAAAGAAAACGCCTGTTTTTTCAGAAACAGCGTCTTTTGAGCCCCCTTTAATCCTTGTTTTTTGCTTTTCTCTTTTTTGAGAAGGGAGATGGGCGAAAAATTTCTGTAACCAAAGGTCCATACTTTGTGTCATCTCAGTAACTTTAGGATGCTACAGTTCAAACCAGGACACGGTGCCGCCACGGAATCATCTGCTGGCGCGATTCAGAAAGCATACTGCTGCGCACTGTTAAAGTAGCACTGAACACCTTGTCTATCGCTTCCTCTGTTGAAGAAGTGAGCAGTCCAGTCCCAGTGACGGTTTCACCTTCAGAACCATCCCGATGAAAAAATTTGTAGCTTGCGTAGTAGTATGGTAGTAGTACGAAAACGTTGCATGTAATACTATGTAATAGCAAAGAATACTATCATTTAATGTGCCGCAGACTGGTCCAATCTTGTGTAGTAGTATCAGTAGCATCCTGTCTTGCCATAGTAACATCCAGTCTTGCTAATAGTACCATATAGTAGTATACAGTAACACGGTAGCCTTGAAGTAGAAGCATGTATTAGCATCGTTAGTACTGCATGCAACTTTTTCGTACTGCTTCATAGTACTATTTTGAGATAATTTTTTCATCGGGATATTTGGGCCCAATCTCAGTATTCTTGTTTTGAATCCTAGGATCTCCAACCTGACCATCGTTCTAGTCTTTCTGGGAGATTAAAATTACCTGTCCACGACCCCATCAGTGTGATTCTAAATTAGTGAACCTTCATGGAAAATATTTTTTGAGCGTTTTACGATTATTTTATATTTCTTTGTCATTTTCTACTGCACTTACGCCCTTGGCAGTGCGTCATAAATCCTTCGTTCATTCAGATCCCCTTGGGAGCCGGGGTAGAGCCGACAGACAAGGTTTTCTGTGTGAGTAACAAAAGAAATGCGATATAATGGAGTTTAAACACTAGAGCACGGTTCTGTACCTTCGAGAAGTGAAAGAAACATGACTTGTTGTGTCTTGTTTTATCGATATCTCTTTATTCTACGAATTTCGGTTGAACATTTCCGAGAATCCAACTTTCCCAATTTTCGAATGCATCAAAACAGGAAGCTTTCCCGGAGATTATCCATCCTTGGATTAATACCCGAGTGTGATTGTAGATGTCATCTCCCCGTCAGATTCTTTTCTCCTGGGGATCTGTTCCTATCTTCGTTTCCCAGGATTTCTTTGTAATTAGATAATTAGCTCGGTAGTAAGGCGGGTGAATTCTTGGATGACAGAATGATGTGCGTGGCGTGGTCAGTGATGTTGCGGATTATAATAAAAGGCCCGCGTGGGAGGAATTGAGGATGAGAAGGCGGAAATGTGTAATGATGTCATGCATGTAACCTAATCTCGGAATTAGGCCTGGCCAATACATTTCTTATCATCAGGTTTCAGTGCCGGCGCAGTTCACACGTCCTCCAATTCTTTCCTTACCAGGATAAATACTTAATCCTACATTTGGTACAACGGAAAATGTGCAATGGATTGCCTAATTTAGAGCATCGAAAGTAATATTTCTGGAGAAAAGAAATCCGGTATCTCCTTCGAGCCCCCCCCCCCCCCCCCCGAGATGTGGTGAAATGACGCTTTATTTTATGGTCATTAATTGATCCTATCGAGGAGTAATTTGAGAACTTTTTTATTCCAAAACGCGCTCCTTAAAGCACAACTCTTACTAGAAATGATCTTTTGCCTATGAAAGGGTTAAGAAAAAAAGTTTTAAAAAAATACCATTACTTTCCACCTAAAATTAGCGATTTTCTTGTTAGCGCTTGTCGATACTAACCAGCCTTCCTGCTCTCCGACGCCGTGGGTGGGAGTAAAACCTTTGAAAACTGCACGCGCCGTGGTTAAAAAGTTTGAAAGTAAGTAAATAAAAGAAGTAATAAACAGAAAATTCTTATATCCTTATATTTGAAAGAGTTGTCAGCGGACCATCAAAGACTCCGGCAAATTTTGCTTTGTGTGACGGGCAAATTGACGAAAAACCGCTAAAATTCGTAGGCAAAGAAGTGAACAATGGAGAAAGGTGAAGCTTATAATTACACAAGTGTGCTCGGTATATTATAAAAGGCAGAATAAGCAAGAAGGACCCACTCGTACTTTATTATTGATTCTCTCATTTTTCCGTGTTTAGCGCTTTTTGCGGCGGGTGGCGTTACCGCTTATGGTTGCTGAGGAGCTCATTGGTCATTGTTGTGCTAGTTTTTGCGTGCCTCTCATCAAAACCAAACGGGCTGCACGAGCCTGGAAACAACACCGATTGCAAAATAGTTTGTAATCTTTGAGAAACCCGGCTCAGTTCCAAGTGGTTACGTATGATATAAAATTGGAGTAGAAATTTTATCGATACTGCGAACTGCGACTTAACTGATTTAACCGTGTTAGCTAATTCTTTCCCTCTAAAGGTATCGCTTAAAGGTACTACATGCCAATTTATTGCTAAATTGTGCCCTTTGTACAGAATAGATTTTGAACTGGAGTGCGCCATTTTTTCCGTGTTACGGATAATACAATAAGGCTAATTAACATCGACAGCTCAGGTGAGGTTTCGCGAAATCGATCACTGGCCTAAACATAGTCTATCAGTTTATCCACTTCGCCTGGATAACATATCTTCTGCTATTACGGCATCAAGAAATAATGTTTGTTTGCCGTCGGAAGCAGCGTGACGACGACTTGGACAGGGTATAGGAGTTCCTGCTTTTTCTCTTCAACGGTCAGGAAACGTGCCGCAGATTTTGAAAAGCTTTTATTCTTTGCATTGAAGAAAACCCACAAAGCGCAAACTGTTATGCTTGTGGAATGTGCTATTTTCCGTGCTGGTTTCTGTGTCACAGGCATCCATTTTTCTTGTACTTTTCTCGTTTCTTGTAATTTTTCACTTTAAATGAAGATTGCAAGCAACTATCACAGGCATCTATTTTCCTTCCAGTTTTTGTTATGTATTTCTTGTTTCTCTTAATTTTTCACTTTTGGGTATTTTATTGAATTTTTCTCTTAGTGACCGCATGTGGTTAGGGACTTGTCTTTCAAGCCTTTTTTTCGTTTCACTGCCTGCCAGCCGATATAGGCTTCATGCCTTCCAGTGTATGACCAGTCCTACTGGTGCCGCTGGCGTCCGCTCCAGTGATGATGGGAAGGTTCAGCACTTAAAGGACACCTGAACAATGAAACCATACTTGAACACACCATGGAGAATGCATTTACAGACATGGCCACGGAGAGAATTCTTCTCCTGAGCGTGAGCTTTTTCAAAATAGGGATGTTCGTTTCTGGAGGTTTGCACATGCAGACTCCAGGACAAAAAGCGCAATTCTTTCAAATCTTGTACAGCGCTGGCCGGATCGTATTGGAATTTCTTCTAGATATACATTTGGGCTTACCTGGTTAAAAAATATTCCAGAAGAAAGGGTTGATTGGAGACATTTGTTCATTTCTAAAATTGTTCAGTACTGAAATAAGGACAGATGCAAAATGGAGCAAAAATCATAGCTTGGAAACACTATTTCGTATTTGGATTTGGTTTTCTGAAGGCAATGTTAACGGAAGTCATACAGATAGGGATGGTACTGGGTACTCTTCATTCAGGTGTCCTTTAAAGAGTGATGCTCAGATCGTCTCTTCCGCCCTTTGACCATTAGGCGCGTGCAGCAGCAGTGACTAGTACCTGAATCCTGCCCGGACGCCGTCTAATAAAATCAGGGTATGGCAACCAACTGTGCCGTTGCCCGATAGAGAGCATTAAGTATAACTGGTGCTGCTCAACAGAAAGAGTATTGTACAACATCTGTATGTGTCAGTTCGTACATATATTCTGTGCTGCAAGGTCTGATTGTCTTTTCACCGTTTAATGGGCGTGGCCCCTACTCACGTCTGACCGGTCCGTCCGAGTTATCACTCTTGCCAGTTCTTTCTGTTAGCAGCCACGAGTGGATATCAAACCTGCCGTAGAGCATGGGCTAGTTAATGACATCCCGTATTGCCGTCAGCTCTCTTGGTGGCACTCCGAGTAGAGGAACTTGTAAAGTTCGCTAAACTAAACTGTCTCTCAGATTTGTCAACTAACTTACTTCACTATAACTGGACATGAACTTATAACGGCAGAAGCCGACCATCTGCGTTTCATTCACTGCTGCTTGAATTAGCGAATGCTCTGTCGATAGCTCTTCTTTTTCCGGCGAGCGTTGTTCGACTGTTTAGCGACAGCGATGGTGCACTGTCGTACGCTATGTTTTTGCACGGTGGTAGCGTATTGACGCACTGTGTGACCTTAACACGTTGAGACAGTGGTTAGAAGAGTGCATCACAGTGCGCTACAGAGCCTATCTACTGTTGCGGGGTGTAAACCCTATGTTTGGACTCGACACTGTCCCTTGCCGTCGGAGTCTAGTTGCGGTTATAGCAAAGCTACTGCCGGCACTTGATGTTGATCCACTTGAAAACTGTCGTTGTCGGAAGCAGTGGCACAGTAATAGACGCACAAATGCACGCTTAAAGGACCGATTGAAAATGGTGTAGATTATAGGATTTATTGTTGAAGAGACATAGCCCAGCCAGAGGCACAGTGCTATGATGTGTTCTGATAGAGGGCAGTCGGGGCATGCAGCCATGACGATGTTTAGAACGAAGAAGGGTGCCCAACAGATGACGAACGTGAAGAAGACGATTCCTAGGACCTAAAATGAAAGGCATAATCAGTTGCGCGCTAGCCATTAAAAGGCACTAGTCAAAAAGAGTATCTTTTGTTCGGTGACGGGTGGAACGTTCTTCCTGAATCGTGCAGTAGGGGGAATTTGGAGGGAGATGATGTCAGTGGCCAACTTCTGCCTAGGTAGACTAGGAAGCTGCCGGGGGGTCACGGCCAGTGGCCGAAGTGGTAATTGGAATGTGGGAGAAAGTATAGTTTTTAGGTGTCTACTTCGTTTCTAAGTCTGCTTGCCTATATATGCATATAAAATGCATTTAAAAAATAATAAATAAGAGTACAATTTTTTTGCTAAATTATCAAAAATGGGACCCCGACTCGTGTTAAAAGTCTAAGGACCCTAGATCTATATTTCAGGGTCTGATTTTTATTTTTGTTGTTCAGATGCGTCATAATGGTAGTTGCCTAGTTTCGTTCATTTCTCTTCAGTTCTCATGCAATTCTCATTTCGTCCACTTCGCTTGCCGTGTCTGCGTGGCGAAACTATGGATAGCTTAAATTATGAGCTAGCGTCTAGCGACCGCTTTTTCTAGATTGGTTGAGGACTGAGCATCAGCAATTTTTTTCCCAGCAAATTTGGTAAACTTGATACAGGGAAAAGACATGACTTTGAATGTAAACTTCTATTTTAAGTCCCAAGTGCTTTACACGCTACTTTGTGGTAATTCGTAACCCTTTTTCTCTTCATCACGTCCAAGAAGCTTGACCGAAGCTCGAGACTAGAAAACTATAAAAGTTATCTCGATAAATTATTCTCCTCACAACACTAAAAGAGCTGTGAAACCAATGTAGTTTTCAGGAATTCCGCATGTAATTGTGATGGGCCGTCGCATACCATTACACTTAAATGCACAATCTCCTGAGGGTTGAAATAATAATGGCATTGAAAGAATTGTTTCTGCATTTACAATAGCTCTACAAACTGTCCAAAACCCCAAACCCTGCATAACCTCAGCAGTTAACACTCGCTCGATTCTTTGCAGGTTTTGGTAAATTAAGGCGTGGCTTCGTCATGTTGTAACTTTCATAGACACGGTATATGACGTCGATGTGAAGAAAAGACATTTCTATCTATAGAATAGATGACAATATATAGAATAGAGGATACTTTTCGTAATTGTAAATTGCGAGTTTGTCAGAACGTTTGGAGGGTAATCTTTTATCGACGAGGAACCACAAAACTAGCAGGAAAACGCTATCCGGGTTGCCGATACTTATTCTCTGCTTAACGAGCTATTCTGTTTCCAAAAATGAAGAAAGACACAAAGGTCTATTTGGGCAAGCAAATTTTCAATTGCATTAGTATTCAACAACTTAATTCTCAAATTTGTCAGTGGCCAAGATTGTCCCTTGCCTCGTCTTATCTCCTTTACGAGCTACCACCCAGATACCACCCAGATGTAATACAGTTGAACGTATTCTTCGAGTCAAGATTAATCGGATCTTGGGTAACGCTGTACCAGAGTCCGATGCTTCTGCTAGCAAACTTCACTTGTACACATCCTTGTCGAACCATGATCTTTGGGAGCTTGGACGCGTGCCCCCTTGATGACGGATATTGCTGAATTTGATGATTTAGCTGACTCGAAAGCTGTCAAAAAAGCTGTTCAAAGTTTTGCCTCTAAGCAAATATTACCTCTGAAGGAGTGTGTCAACAGATACTCCGGTTTCCTGGAGAAGACTCTAGAGTGTTTGTTGTCTGGAAAATGATCTTTTGAAATGTAGGAGGACCCTTGGCATTATTTTGTTCTGTTGAACGATTTTCCGTTTGCCTTTTTGTCAAACTTCTTGCGAAAGTCCTTGGCTCGGAAAGATAACGCTTTCCCAACAAACCACGTAGAGAGATTATTGTAGCTCTAAAGGCTCCACTCTAATTTGGCGTATTTTTTCTGCAAAAGTTTAGCCCACGCCAGAATTTCTGGTACTACAGAAGTTGTGAGAGAAGTATCTAACCTAGCAAGAGTGTTACTGTTCTTTCTAACCGAAACTTTTTTTGGGAGGAGATAGTTTCGAGATTGCCGTTTTTGTTTCTTGGGATTATGAGACATCTGTTTCTTTTCTCTGTGTCGGAAAGTGAAAGCATGTAAACAACAGAAGCAGAAACAACTATTGAAACGGATCTTGAACTCCATGTAGATTCACTTGTTTTCCCCTGCTAGATAAGGCTTAAAACCGATGTCGCTTTGTTGTAGTTTGACTCCCGTACTGTGAGACGACAAGAACACACAGATTAGTTTTATGAATTTTCCAGGTTTTATACCTTCGAGGCCTTTTGTTCGTTAGCTAATGCAACTGCTGTCGTCACGTGTGGCTCCGGGTTTCCTTTCCTCCTCATGATTGATCCCTGCTGAGGGATAAGCTTCTTTGTCGATGTGTTCGTCGCTTTGACCACTGAAGAACTGGTCATCCCCACCACCGTTCTCAACTTGAGAAGTTGTATCTCCTTTGAGATGGAAATAGGTGTCTGGGTGCCCTGGCTCTTCTTTAGTGCAACCCAATAAATTTCCTCCTTCTGACGCTCATGGCTGGAGTTGAGCTCGGTGCCACGACGGTTTCGGAATCCTGAAATTTTCCGAGAGGGCTGTCCTACCTGCAATAAAGAACAAATGTGAATGCTTGGGGACTTATCGATTCACTTTATTGGTTCCTTCCCTCTTTTTTCGTATCTTCAGTTGCATGTTATTTGAATAGCTCGGTCTGTTTTCTTGTCTCGCTCTATGGATAGCAGAAGAACCCGAAACCCAGGCCGTATGAAGTTGTGTCTGACCAAAAGGGTTAAGAAGGTTTTTGCTTCGTACTGTAGAATAGAATAGAGATTTTTGTCAAGTTATTGTTGGATCTAGGCTTTGACACTATTGAGCCATCCGGTGTTCAGCACAACTACGGATTTGGTACTTCAAAAGCAAATATTTTGGTTTGACTGCTTGATATGTAGGCTATATTTTTGTTTCTTAACTCGTCATAATCCACGTGGCAACAGATGGAGTAGATTACAAATGAACAAAAGCCGAAAGCTCATATGTCACTGGCAAGGGTAGTTAGCATGTTTATGAGTGAAGATTCGCGCTGTGAAGGTCGTATGACCCTTACGAGTCTCTCTTCAGATCCCCTGAAGCATATGATAGACATGCCGCCAATTCCAGTCTCATTCTCTCCACCAAAGCGGGTCACAAGATTTCTGCCCCCCCCCCCACAATAGCTGGATTGGTACGGTCCTGTTAACATGACGTCTAGGACTTGCCTGCAAACATAATTGCGGTTTCACCCTCCCTCCACTCCCGTTAGGTGATCGAACGTGGTAAATGCAGTTTCCATATCAATTGTGTAAGCTTCCTATAAGCCTGACAAGTTTCATCGTCCTAGCCCGTCGGGAAGTACTCTAACTCGCAATCAGCGGACCGACAGACTGTCGGAAAAACGATCGGTATATTGCACTTAAGCCGACGGCTGCATATGCAATAACAAGGGAGCAGAAAGACATATGCATTCACAAAAAACACAGACGCCGTAGTCTACTGTCGGCTGTTGACTGTAAGCGGGCAGCGTTTTATCGTAACAGGATCAAATACAGGTTGCAGCTTTTTTATAAAAAAGCGTAAGAAAACCTAAAACCGAAATGAATCCTTTTTGTGGACCGTTTCTGGGAAGCCTTCTCCGTACTTCTAGTTCTTGGGGGAAAGTTCGTCTCGCGAGATAATTGGTCCCCATCGACATAAGGAGCAATAATGGGTGATGTTGATCGCCTTGTTTTCTTGCTAGGAAATGGGAGAGGGTAACAGCTGATCGCTCGACATCGTAGTTGCCGGAGAGGAGTCGATAAGCTGTTCTAATTGGACTCATCCATTGTCTAAACACAGGGGTCGTCAGACAAAGTCATTTCCCCCGTCCAGGGAGCAAAGAGCATTCAGGCGTGGAGAGGCAAGAACAAAAAATCTGACTCGTTATCGCACAGAAATACAACTGGAAACCCAAGCACATTAAACGGGAGAGAAAACGTATAAACTGTTAGAGGAGCAAAAGAAAACAAAAGTTAATGATTTATGAAAGTTGAAATGCCGCTTTCCATTCTCCGAAGACGCAGAGAACCCCCAGGTGTGGAGAGCAGAAACGTCCCGGACGACATAATATGTTGCACGGGTTACAGAACCCAATCACACGGGAGAAACAAAAATATAAATTGACAGAAGCAGAAAAAGATGATAATATTTGATTGCAGAGCAGAAATCATCCAAGTGTCGAGAGAAAGAAAGAGAATAGTGGACATTTACTTATAGAAAAGTGACAGAGAAATACAAATGGAAACCCAAGCTTAAATGAGAGGAATTATGTAAAATCACGAGAAGCTAAAAAATGACTATTACAAATTGATTGCAAACCACAGGACATTCAGAAGATCAGGATAATAACTTCAAAGGTACACATACAAGTATAGACCCAAGTACATTGGCAAGAGAGAAAAAATAAGAATTGATACACAGTAAAAAAAAATCTTGCAGTATTTGCTACTGGGATTACTCTTGTCTTTATTGATATAAGATTATCCCTAATTCGAATTAATTTTTGTCCCAATAGAGATAAGAATAATCCCAGTAGCTAATACTGCATCCTTATTCGGAGAAACTTTTTACACTGTACTGTAGCAAAAGGACATGAGAAAAGGGTCGGGGTCATAACTTCAAAGGAGCATAACTTCTTTACTAGATGAGAGGAAATATTAGAACCAATAAAGAAGCACAAGAGGAGAAGAAAACGGCCGGTAAAAAGTGACAACGAAAGTACAAAGAGATTAGAAAACGATCGGGAATGGGCGGAATGAAATGCAACCGGAAATGGGAGCCAAGGAAAGTAAATCAAGCTGCACTTAATTACCAGACTGCATGAATAAAGTACGATCAGGCAGCTGCAGCATAAAGAAAACGCTGAAGGCAAGCGCAAAGAAGGCTGTTTGAAGACAGTAAAATAACATACTTAATTTGAGAGATTAAATAACTAAACACAGTCTCTTTCCCAGACGAAAAAAGAATGTTCACATTTCGATGTTGACTTCTTGAGCCCTGATATGTCTTCTTGGGTTGATCAGATAAATTCATCCGATCCCACTAATGGCTACCGAACAAAAAGTGACCCAGCAAATTGAACATTAGTTACTGTCAATTGTGGGAGGCGGGGTCGATTTGCAAGCAGATTTTGGACGAGTCAACGAAGACTATTCAGAACGCTTGGGAATCCGCCATGTGATAAATGACCTTGTTTTTGCGAGAGGGCATAAATCGCTTACTACTAGAATGAGTGACTGTGTGCTTACTTCAAAGGAGAACACTGTTCTGGCGAAATGAACGAACCTTTTTATTCTTTGCGTTTCTTTTTATGGCACTTGCAGCCTCTGGCTCAAGTGCCATATACCGATCACAATTCCGTCTGTCGGTCTGTCGGTCTGTCGGTCGGTCCGAGTTTTTTTGTCCCATATATCCGAGTTAGGGTACTTCCAGATGTGCTAGGACAATGAAACTTGGCAGGCATATCAGGGACCCGACCAAACTAACCTGGAAATAATCAGTTTCCCGATCCGACCATATGGGGGGGAGTGCGGGGCGCTGGAAACTTGCAAATTTAGGGCATTTTGTCACTTTTTTCTGAGTAAGGGTACTTCTAGATGAGCTAGGACAATGAAACTTGGCAGGAATATCAGGGACCCGACCAAACGAACCTGGAAATAATCAGTTTCCCGATCCGACCATATGCGGGGGAGTGGGGGCGCTCGAAACTTGAAAATTTAGGGCATTTTGTCACACTTTTTCGAGTTAGGGTACTTCCAGATGAGCTAGGACAATGAAACTTGGCAGGAATATCAGGGACCTGACCAAAGTAACCTGGAAATAATAAGTTTCCCGATCCGACCATATGCGGGGGAGTTGGGGCGCTGGAAACTTGAAAATTTAGGGCATTTTGTCACACTTTTTCGAGTGAGGGTACTTCCAGATGAGCTAGGACAATGAAACTTGGCAGGAATATCACGGACCCGACCAAACAAACCTGGAAATAATCAGTTTCCCGATCCGACCATATGGGGGGGGGAGTGCGGGGCGCTGGAAACTTGAAAATTTAGGGCATTTTGTCACACTTTTTCGAGTTAGGGTACTTCCAGTTGTGCTAGGACCATGAAACTTGGCAGGCATATCAGAGACCCGACCAAACAAAATTAGGAATAATCAGTTTTCTGATCCGACCATTTTGGGGGGGGGGGGGTGGAGGGCAGGGGAATCCGGGAAACTGAGAAGTGTGTAACTTTCGAACGGATGATCGGATTGTAATGAAACTTCATAACTGAAGAGAATATATATCTGAAATGTCCCGTTTAAAGTCTTGACCGGATTCGGTAGCCAGGGGGGAGTTGGGGGGGGGGGGGAGACCGGAAATTTCAAGAAACGGTTAGAATGGAGGGATCGGAGTGAAACTTGCTGGGAAGAACAAGCATCTGCTCTAGATAAGTCCTTTAGACCATTGTACTGGATCCGGACACTTATGGGGGGGGGGGGCCCGGAATTCCGGTGATGGTGGTTTTTTGGATTTTCACGATGAAACTTGGCAGGCATATCAGGGACCCAATCAAACTGACTTCAAAATAAAAATATAGTTGATCAGATAATGGTGGGGGAGTGGAGGGACGGGAATCCGCAGGGGAATCCGGGAAATTGAGAAGTGTGTAACTTTCGAACGGATGATCGGATTGTAATGAAACTTCATAACTGAACAGAATATATATCTGTAATGTCCCGTTTAAAGTCTTGACCGGATTCGGTAGCCAGGGGGGAGTTGGGGGGGGGGGGAGACCGGAAATTTCAAGAAACGGTTAGAATGGAGGGATCGGAGTGAAACTTGCTGGGAAGAACAAGCATCTGCTCTAGATAAGTCCTTTAGGCCATTGTACTTGATCCGGACAGTTATGGGGGGGGGGGGTCCCGAAATTCCGGTGATGGTGGTTTGGGGGACTTTCACGATGAAACTTGGCAGGCATATCAGGGACCCAATCAAACTGACTTCAAAATAAAAATTTTGTCGATCAGATAATGGTGGGGGGAGTGGAGGGAGGGGAATCCGAAATTTTCAGTCATGCGTAATTTTAGAATGGTTGATCGGATTCGAGTGAAATTTAAGAATTCAACAGAGGACATTTCTCCGATGATTTTTTTCATATCCGGACCGGATCCGGCAACTATTGGGGGGGGGGAAATACGTGCCCCGTTTAGAATGGAGGGATCGGGATGGAACTTTGTGGGAAGAACAAACAGATGCTCTAGGTAAGTCATTTGCTGAATCGGATTGGCTACGTGCACCGTGGGGGAGCTGGGTGGGGTGGGGGGGGGGGGGGTGGACCGGAAATCTGGAGAAACGGTTAGAATGATGGTATCGGAGTGAAACTTGCTGGGAAGAACAAACATCTGGTCCATATAAATCTTTTACATAATTTGACTGGATCCGGACACTTTAGGGGGGGGGGGAGGGGTATCCCGGAATTCCGTTTTTGGGGGATTTTCACGACGAAACTTGGAAGGCATATCAGGGACCCGGTCAAACTGACTTGGAATAAAAAAAAAATCCTCGATATGAAAATCTTGGGGGGGGGGGGAGTTGAGGGAGGGGAATCCGGAATATTGAGTCATGCGTAACTTTGGAACGGGTGATCGGATTCGAGTGAAATTTAATAATTAAACAGAGGACATTTTTCTCTTGTGACCTTTTTCATTTCCGGACCGAATCCGGCAATTATCGGGGGGAGGGCGGAAAATACTTGACCCGCTTAGACTGGTGTGATCTGGATCGAACTTCGTGGGAATGACAAACAGATGCTCTGGATTAATCATTTACAGAACAGGATTGACTCCGGTTATTGTGGGTGGAGTTGGAGGAGGGGGAGGGGGGTCTGGGATTCCGGTGATCGCGCGTCAAGGTACTTCCAGATGTGCTAGGACGATGAAACTTCGCTGGAATATTGGAGACTCAACAACATTTGCTTAGAAATTGCTACTTCCCAGATCCGGTTATTCCTTAAAGTACCAATCTTGACCGCAAAGTAAAAAAAATACTTTTAAGCAATATATGCATTTTCGTGATGCCCATCAGCCCATTAGCAGTTTTGCCTCAAGGGTTTTGCTTACAAATGAAGTTCCAGCTCCCTTATAGCGCACATCTCAACCGCAAAGTCGAAACTTACTCTTGATCAATCAAATCATCTTGACACATGCAAGTGCCATATGAGCTTACAGCTCTTGTTATCTTTCCCCCCGTAGTTTAGTTGGCAGATTGTTTATTTGGCAGACATTTATTCACTTACCGTTCTACTTAAATGACCAACGCCATCTAGCTGAGACTGGGCTTTTTGACGCAACAATCGTATTGTCAGAATATAAGATGTCACCATGATTAACATTGGAATGTAAAATGCAGCCATTGATCCAAAAACAAAGAATGCTCTGTTGTTGATTGAACAGTGTGGACCCTAAAAAAATAAACACTATTTTCAGAGCTGTACCA
This sequence comes from Branchinecta sandiegonensis, assembly GCA_030848855.1. NCBI lineage: Eukaryota > Metazoa > Arthropoda > Branchiopoda > Anostraca > Branchinectidae > Branchinecta > Branchinecta sandiegonensis. The sequence goes on from JAUPMV010000010.1 coordinate 12,018,588, forward strand.
ACTATTTAAATCGATGTGTGGCTTGAACTTATGAGGCATGTTCTAATGCCGCAGGTTTGTTTTATTTTCCGTTTGTCCAAGCAAACTATTCCGTGATTCCTGTATCATGGAATCGTCTGTTTTAATTAACCTTTTTTTACTACCAGTGAGGCAGAGGCTTGGTCCCATCTTGTTCCATGCTCTAAGCAGCACTCTATGCTCAAGTTTCAACCACTACTCATCTTCGCACCTGCTGCTAGTATATCGTACTGTTGAAAATCTACTCATATCTTTTAAAACAAGGTTTGGCATACAACATATGTTCCATGCCGTTTAAACAACAGACTGTTATAAAAGATCATGTACAAAATCAACGAAAGGCACACTCCTTAATTGTTTTAAACAAATTCATATACTATGCACTGTAAGCATCCCTATACAAGGAAAGTGACTTCCCACTAAAACTAAGAACAAATAATAACCAGAACCTCCATCTCCCTTTCTCTGTAATACGACCATGTGTAGTCAAATAAATGTCTATTCCCTGCCCGACGCAAACGAGCGCTGGGTAGGAGCTACGCGGTACATCAAAATTCGTTACTCTTAAAAATAACTATATCGCTGTAAAGCCCCCGAGCACAAATTTCCAAAGTAAAAACCGATAGGTTGTCTGGACGCGCCACAAAGCTGGTCAGCGCTCCTCATGCAGTGTTTCCTCTAATATGCGCAGCGGCGAAGAGGGAAGTAGACGAAATCAACTTAAAGCTCAGAAAATACCTCTAACTCCTCTCAGTTTTGTCAGTGTATCCATAGTCGCTGCATGGGACCAAAGATGGAGGTTCTGTTGGCTTATTTGTTCTTACTAAAACCCAGAGCCCTTTAATAGTGTCCTAAAACATCGGCAAGAGCCCTGACCCATATTTGATTTTCTCTCTCAGGCTTCGTTTTATATAATGGGAGACTGAATGTAAAACCATTACAGTTAATGGGATACTGAATGTAAAATCCTTACTTGCATTATGTTGCTCGGATCCGCCAGGCCGAGTACTGTTAGTGGCGAAGATATAAGGCCGGCTAACAGCCAAACGAGGGCAATTTTGATTCCCACGATTCGCCGTGATGTGTTAAGGCCCGCTCGCCTTGCCTTAATCGGACTACGTATTCCAACATATCGTGATATGCTAATAAAGCACATGTGAAGTATCGAAGAAGAGCATGCCAGTACATCACAGGTGGCGTAAAAGTTACACCATGTTGAGTTAAAGGGCCAATATCCTGAAAAGAAAAAGATAGTTTAAATCACTTGTGTCTTTGTACTCGTATTCTGACCCAGCTTGGATTCACCTGAAGCGTGAAAACTTCTGTTATTTATTTGCCAACTTCGTTTATCATTTTGAGGCGCCTCAATTATTAAAATACCGTTCACGCTTGAATAAGTCTGGACTGGATAAGATGTTTCTGTCCACATTTATAAAAATCCACTTCATTCCCTTTTAGAAAACATACGCGAACGGTTCCTTTGGTCCTAAATGAGCTCTCACAGTTGGTTGCGACTGGGGGACACGAGGGGCATTTTGAATTTTCTCTGCTGAAGGTTGTTTCCATTTCCGGCCGAGTACTAGTATAAATTACTATGTTTATAGGGTAGGCTTTTAGCCGGAGCGTTAAAGCGGGCTACAAAAAAATGGTCTTTCTACCACACACACAATGATAACCATCCCTACTGTCACTATGAATGTTCAAAACCACTAAAAACACCGTAAAACAATGAGCAAATTAAAAAAAAAGCCACCAAATTTCCTAGGTTTGAAATAACTCTGTCTGGACTAAATCCCAGCCGATTATCCCGGACAGCTGTTATGGCACGTAGGGAGCCAAGGGTCAAAATAATAATTTCCATCTAATGCTTCAACTTTTTATTACAAATACAAATAAATTATAAAACCAAGACCAGTGTGGTACCTCTGAAGACATACAAAAATTATCAGTTTGGTCTTACAATGCTTTGCTAATCAATCCTGGAAAATTCCGCCATCTAGAAAAGAAGACAAACCAGCAACTCGGCAATCGAGTTCAAATCTAAACAAACCCGTGGCATGCGATCACTAAGAGAAGGCAAAGCGAATGTTTGGATTAGGTCTTTAAGTTGTTGAGTGCCAGTTGGCGTTTATTTTTCCGCCGAGGTTTTGCATGTACACATGATATAAGTAAGGAAGTAAGAAATGTATTTCTGAACAGCCATTTGGAAAGCTGAGTATGTGAAATAAAGTAAAAGAATTAAAAAAAACACAACAAATACAATATACAATTTTTCATTCATCGGCCAGAAAAGAATGTAGATTGTCATGTGCTGGCTGGGCCCTGTTGTCCATGATTTTTGGCAGAGCCGACGAAATTCAAAAGTGTGTCGCTTGCATCTTTAACTTGGAAACGCTTCGTTAGCCTGATATGGGTTTTTTGTTGTCGTATTTCTGTTTTGCAGCTACTTTAAAAAAAGAACTAGTTTCCGTTGCCTCGCTAGACAGATTGGTTCTGGTAGCTGTAATACCAACTCAATGCTTAAAAAGGATGTTGGTATGTGAATAGGTACATACAGTATTGATTAACAAAGCAAATCTGGTTTGTCAAATGCCCCATAACATTTGGCTTTTGTATCGGTCCTCTGTCATCCTTGCTTAAAGTACGTGCGTGCTTAAAGCGGGCCACAAAAAATGGCCTTTCAACACACACAATGCTAACCATCCCTACTGTCACTATGAATGTTCAAAAGCACTAAAAACACCGTAAAACAGTGAGCGAATTAAAAAAAAACACACACCAAATTTCCTAAGTTTGAAATAACTCTGTCTGGACTAAATCTCAGCCGATTATCCCGGACAGCTGCTATGGCACGTAGGGAGCCAAGGGTCAAAATAATAATTTCCATCTAATGCTCCAACTGTTTATTACAAATACAAATAAATTATAAAACCAAGACCAGTGTGGTACCTCTGAAGACGTACAAAAATTATCAATTAGGTCTTATAATTCTTTGCTAATCAATCCTGGAAAATTCCGCCATCTAGAAAAGAAGACATTGTGCGTGGGTTTTTTCTCGAGCCAAAACAGCAACTAGGCAATCGAGTTCAAATCTAAACAAACCCGTGGCATGCGATCACTAAGACAAGGTAAACAGAATTTTTGGGTTAGGTCTTTAAGAAAGCAAAATCTGGTTTGTCAAAAACCCCATAACATTTGGCTTTTGTATCGGTCCTCTGTCACGCTTGCTTAAGTACGTGCGTGCTTAAATTTTAGCTGGAGGCGGAAACTCTTGCTTTTTTATTTCTCTTCGCCCCACGTTTTCCGTCCGAATCTAGTGCTTTCGTTTACGCTGTTGTCAGATGCCGCTTAAAGGCGGCATCGCCGGTGTGACGCGAATTTCGCATGCTTATTTTCGGATGCAAAACCTTGGCGGACATGTGTGGCCTTAGCGTAAGACTAATCAAAGGATGAACAAACGAAATGTCTTAACTTCGAGAATAGACCTTAAAGGACCCCTCGCAATATTTTCTCTTCAACAGTATTTTAAAATATTTGAATACTTAAAACTAGGCTGTGCTTTCAACAAATAACCCACGGTTTTGGTTGTTTTAAGCCTTTTCCGAAACCCGTTGACTTGTAGCGAAAACAGGGAAACAATTTACATAACCGGGTTTTCCGATGGAAAACTTCTCGCAGACAACCGTCGACAGCGTGATACACATCGAAGGTAGCAAAACTCGGCAAGCGCGAAAATCAGCGTGGTTTTGTTAGAAGGGTTATAATTTACCGTACGAAATTGGGGTCTCCGGGTTTTATAAATATATGGAGTGATTATGGAAGTAGATTGCGTTAGTATTATAGGTAATACAGGTCCTTTAAGCCTGTCATTTGTCCTTCATGTGGGCCTGATTTGCCACACACGTCAGCATATTGTCGAACGTCTACAGCGTTTGATGTGGGTCGTCGTGAGAAGAGACTGGTCTGGTCGGGAGAGGTCTCGCGGTTTGTCGGTTGGCTGGAAGATGCCCAAGTTCTTCTTTTTTACGGGTAAAATGTAGGACGATGAGAAAAAGATAAGAATGCATCGGATAGTTTTAGTTCCAGATGTAATGGTGACATTTAGACGCGATTGGAGACCACTAGCTCAATTTGAATAAAGCTTAGACATAAACAAATATTCTCATGTAATGGGTCATGAATCGATACTAGATTGCTCGTTGAGCTATACACTTGTAAATGTCCGTATGCAAAGGATTTAAAAAAGTAGCAGAGCGTAGTATGACTCTTGTCACGGTTACGGTCGCTTGTTTAAAGCGAAACTTACGCGTTTAATCTCGACAGGCTTTATGGAGCGTGTTGCAGTATCGATGTGTGTCCCCATAACTCTTCGGTTCAAGTGACGCTCCCGCTATCGACCTTCGGTAAAAGCTGAAATTTATGTAGCTTTCTGTTTGGCCGTATATATTCCACCCACATAGGTGGCTGTCGGAGCTATAAGTGCTCATAAAACTTAAAAGCGGTAGTTCCCCCGTAACCTAACGTGATCCGAGGAAATGTATCTTGCGGCAGGCTTGTCGGTCGTAAAAACCGGTATAATGACGAGAGATCCTTTTGCAATTCGGGCTGCAAGTGGAATATAAATGAATATAAATTTTCGCGTATTCTTTGAGGGGAAGGCCTTATTTCATTTAATTCCTATTTTTTCCGCAAGTCGGAGTGTCCTTCGATGAGATGTGCACTTGTAAAAAAGGCTCAGACTCCTCGAAGAACAGGGATCCGCCCCCTCGGAAATCCCGCGGTCTTGTGACTGCAAGCAGCGTTACATGATTCAGCTGGAAAGTCCGGAGTTTTTCATGAAGTCTATGTCTACCTGAGGAAAATTCTTATTAGATTTGAGAAAGAGGAACCTTGTAGGCCTAAGCCGTTCTCTGAGGTCAGCGGGCAGAGAGGCCTAAGGAGAAATCTCTCCGAATTGTGGCAATTATATGGCTCCAGTAAATGTGGTAAATGTGTAATGTGTAAATAATGTGGCTCCAATAAAATGTAACTGACGTATCCGTTTTGGATTGCCAAATAAGATTCGTAATCGGCTCGGGCTGAAGGAATATTTATGTAAAAATGTAAAATATTTCATTGTATAACGTTCCATCTTCACGTGATGATTATGGGACAATACAATTTGGTGCAGAAAGAATTTGAAGCTATCTTGAAATTTGGACCACGGAAAAAGTGCACTATTAATGAAGTCCACATTTTTTTTTTCTCGGGGCTTCTTGGACTTAGTTTTGTCTTTGTCAGACTTATGAAAGGTTTAGAGGAACTTCGACACCTAAGGGCTGTTACGGTTTGATGGACGGAGAAATGATTGGAAATCTAGACCCTGAAAACTATTTACCATTTTATTTTTATTTCTTTTTTTGGTGGGGGGAGCAAAAAGCCCTATTTGTCATTCCTCGGCTTCCTATATTATTAGTATCATATAATCAGTTTTCCAGCGTCGGAAATCTTGTTTTATTGTAGAGATAATCACAAGAGCTCTGACGTTTGTATCAGAAAATCCATTGTTTGAGTTCTCCCTGTGGGTTTCTAGCAAGACTTTGATCCTAAGTGATAAGGATTAGATTGGATTGGGAGTTTCTACTAAACCTGTTTTTGGGATCCCAAACATAAGTGGAGGGATCGCAAAAGTTTTCCGTTTGTCTGTCCGTCTGTGAGACCGATAGCTCTCGAAGGGAATGATAGATCTTAATGAAACTTGGTGTGAGGATCCTTTGGATCAAGGGAAAGGTCGAGTTCGTAGATGGTCTCTGTAGCCTAACCTTTAGGAGTGGGCGTTCAAATTAAGGGGCTAACAAAATATTATTAAACAGCTAATGAGATAGTCGATTACGGGGTAAGAAGACAGGCTGAACACGATTATTAGCTATTTGGCCTTAATCTGTTACTAACTTTTGACAGTAAAAATGTTCAAGGAGTCTTGCGAAGACTGGATCTGGTTTTTGTCTGAATCGCTAACTATTGGAGTAGACTAAACCAGCTGTGGTCGTCGTACAGCAATTCCGGCCCTTCCCACGTCGTGCAACCTTGACCTATGCTACCTATCGAATACGAATATTTATTTCCTTCGCCAGTATTCATACAAAAGTAAATTTCCTTATACACATATCAAAGTATTACTACTACAAAAGACCTGCTTTCATGGTTGCTAGATCGAGTACCACTCCTTCGTCCTCAAAGAAGCAATAAATACATCATTTTTCAAGAACATCGTGAATTTCTGATCACCTAGTAGCTTGTATATGCTATAGTAATATGTCGTTCATTTTATTCACATTTTTATTTTGCGTTGTATCGTCTCAAACTTCTTTTTACCGTTAAGTTGTAGATGAGTTCGGCGAGGCGATTCGGTTGGAAAAGCTCGCTATTCCGCCGTAAGTGAAAAATGTAAGAACGGCAGAATAAGTATGAGGGTTCCTTTAATAGTAGACTCTAGTACTCAGTCAACTTGAAGCAACTCTGGCACTTATCGTAGTCACTTTGCCCATCTCCTGGTCTCCCTAATTTTTGGCGTGACCGCTTGTATATGTGTTCTTCGTATATTCTCTGTGAAAGCCTGTATTCGATTCACGCTTCTTCGCCAGTTTCAGTTTTACTTCTTCGTCTCTGCAGCGCTTTTGGTATCGATCATTTTTGTTAAAACTAAACCGCCAATGCTTAGTATACCAATCTAAATACCAGCTATTCTTTCAAAGAGTTTGGATCTCACAGATGTCAAGTATGGTACTGACTACTGGCCGTCTGCTGACCCACAATTTCCAAAAGATTAGTTATTAGGGTGTGAATTGAGGACACCCGTTTTAGAGCATCACCATCATTTCTTACCTAAGAACCCTGAAGTGGCTCCAAACGGCATTACCACCACCGACACCAACAAATCCGCCATCGCCAAAGACACCAAAAACATATTGGTCACATTTTGCAGTCGTCTTTCAAAGAACACTGCTAAACACACCAACACATTTCCCAGTACTCCAGCGAATATAAATATGCTCGCAAATCCAAAGGACCAGTCGTACTTCACTACTGTACTGTTGTAGCTATTGTCCTCTAAGTAATCCATCTCATAAGCCCGTTTCGCGTTGACTACCGTTTGTCATTTTCTGGTTGGTGCACATACGAGGAAGGTCGGGACGGTAATGTTGAAATAAGCCTCTTGTTACGGGGGATAGACGGATCCCGCGCGTGGACCTGCTCTTTTAGTCCGCGATGGAAACATGGAAAAAAGTTAAGAATTGGGGAAGTGACCTGAGGGGAGATGACGATCTCAGGTGCTCAGACGTGACGAGAGGTATTAAGATTTGTGAGGAGATCAATCAATCAAGTTTTATATCCAGATAGCTCAGAGGTAGAAGAGGAATAAAATATTTACGAAATACACTGAGACGAAACAAATTAACTAATACACTTACAAGATACGACCAGAAATAAATGATGGGATGAAACTACGTAAAAATTGGGCAGAAGAATTAGCAGGATATGTAGAAAACTGTTCGCCAGTATTCCTCTCGGACCGACGCACGGAAGACGGGAAGGGAGGGGGGAATAGATGGGCCATCTGGGGACAACACATGATGATCAATACAGATGCGAAAGATGTTTTCATGATGTTTTGCTGATGTGTGGGTGCCATTTGACTTTTGTGAGGATTGACTTACAACGGACCTCGAACAGAGCAACTCCTTCGAGACCTTTGTTCGTTGCGGTGGGACACGGCACATTTTTTGTCTCAAACTTCATGTTAATCGTAATCCGTTGTGTAACACCTAATTTCTTGTATGGTCCATCGTACGATAATTTTACCACAGAAAGCATAAGAGAGATGAGGACCTATTGTTATTAATTAAGTTAAATTTATCTGCTAGGCTACCACTCTGACCAACCAAGTTCGGTGCCGTTCTGAACCAACTCAGGGCGAGGGAATTGCCGTTCGTAGATTTATTTATTTATTAAATATTCTTTGAGCCCAAGCTGACTTTGAAACATTTATTCAAACAATGTTTACAATGGGTACGTCAGCTACGATTCTTCATCAGCGATATTTCGGCCCTTTTTGGCAAGGGTCCTCGTCAGGCTGTCAATCTTCTGGTTCAGCTTCGGGGAAGGAAACAAACCTGTAATTTTTTTTTGTTCAGGTCAGTTTTGATTACAGGTTTGTTTCCTTCCCCGAAGTTGAACCAGAAGATTGACAGCCTGACGAGGACCCTTGCCAAAAAGGGCCGAAATATCGCTGATGAAGAATCGTAGCTGACGTACCCGTTGTAAACATTGTTTGAATAAAAAATGTATTTATTTATTTGTGACCGGCTTTTTCTGTAACAGCGTAGTATGAGTAAAATACACATATTAAAACACTAAACAAAACAATGTACATAAATATGAATACATTATTTTCATATAGTTTAAAAACACACTAAATAGACTTAAAAAAATTTTATTCAGTGACAAGCACATTAAACGGGTTCAGGAACTGAAAAACTGGCTAATAATTTCGGGGGCTGCAGACAACAGTTAAGATGATAACTTGGTCAGCGAAGCATTCCCAGTACCTCTCATGCTTTAGAAATGAAGATTGGAAATGAATATTATGTCATCTTTTCAGGACTCCAGAACAGTGTCCGAGTGTTGTCTCCCTCCTTGCCGAAAGTTACAACCCGCACGTCCGCTATGGAGCTGCTATGGCGCTGGGTGTTGCATGCGCAGGAACTGGGTTAAAGGTGAGTCGCCAATTAAAATTTAGCTGAAATTGGGCGCGCGTCAAGATATAAGCTGGGCAATAGGTCACGAATGCTAAAGGTTCGGATTCATATTAGTTTCAGTTTCAGTTTATTCATAAAATAATAGTGAACACCATTAACTCTTTATGGCCCCACCAAAAGGCCTGTCAATGGTATTATACACATTATACGTCACAGTATAACTTTACGAATTTTCTTTAGGGAGCAAGCTCGAAAGAGGTTCGGAACTTCCGTAACAACCCAGTATTTCAGAGTACTTAAAGTTTAACCTTACTTAAAGTTTAAAGTTAAAGATTCTTGAAGACTCTGCGAAAATGCGTTACTTTGTTGCCCCGATATTCACGAATTATCAGTTTCAGAATTTCCCAGTTGGATTTGTGGTACCAATGCGCCAGTACATCTGTTGCATGCTTGACTAAAATGATTTACTAAAAATAAAATGTTCACGAGTTACCTTTCGCAAGCTTATCACTGGCCACTGAGAGGCGGCGTTTGTGTTGAGATTCAAATTTTCCGCGTCATAGTAGAATTTTGCGCTGTGAGGACGGCCGTGGACATTCTTAACGTCAGAGCAGATAGTAAAAAAAAAAATTCCTGAACATAATCCAAATTATGCAGTGTATTCTTTTAAGTGATACAAAAATAAGTTGGCATCTCGGTTAAACTTTGAATCGCTCGACACGGGACAGTGGCTGCAGGCCCTGCAGACATCGCGGTATCAGTTGGTTCCACTGCTGACCGTGCCACACACCAGACTGCTGCATGCTTGTCTTTGTTTAGGGTTGGGTGCATTTGTGCAGCATGGTTTCTGCGTGCCAGTATTGGGGCTTCGTTGTTGTTTGGATGAGAAACCTTAGTCGTCCTATTCTTGTTTTCCCGCCGTTACAGCCCGGTATTGTGTTACAAGGTTTAGTTCTACTAGTTTAGGGATCTACTCTTAAACACGGTACACTAAACTAAGAGTATTCAAAAACTAATCAACGACAAAGAAAATAGACTACACAAAGTACTTAGCTCATCTTTTTTTGTCCATCATCCCCACTCTGACTTGCTACTTGAGATTCCACCTACTGATCGACTATCGAATGCTCACTCTATCCAGCAAATGTCACCAATGATGTGGTTGAGGGGGTGATTACTAGGCTAGGTCTTGAACAGGGGTCTCTGGGACCTTACGGATAGCGGATAGCTTGTTTCCACGCCCCATCAGACGCAGCCCATAACGTTGGCAACCGGAATTCCCTGAAAGTAACTTTCACTCGCCCCGATTTCAGGGCGAATAGTGCTGCAATATGTTACGGAAAGTAACCTATTTATAAATTAATAAGTTCGCAACGCCTTTTTATGGCACTTGCAGCTTCGCTCAAGTGCCATATACAGATCACTTTTCGGGCGGTCCAGTGTTCTCGACTTAGGGTACTTCCAGATGTGCTAGGGCGATGAAACTTCCCAGGCGTATCAGGGACCCGATCAAACTACCTTTGAAATTGTCAGTTTCTCGATGGGACATCTGGGTGGGGGGGGGGGGAATATTGAGTCATGCCTAGCTTTCGAACGGGTGATCGGATTTGAATGAAACTTAGTAACTGAATAAAAGACATGTCTCAGATATCCCACTGGGAGGGGGGCCGGAAATCTTGTAAAACGGCTGGGCTGGAGGGATCGGGGTGGGACTTGCTGGGAAGAACAAGCATCTGCTCTAAATAAATCGTTTAGACAACCGGAATGGATCCGGACACTTTGGGGGAGGGGGGGGGGGGGGGATTCCGGTGATGGCGGTTTTGGGGATTTTCACGACGAAACTTGGCAGGCGTATTAGAGGTCCGATCGAACTGACTTGGAAATAGTAATTTTCTCGATCCGGTCTTCGTGGGGGGAGTGGAGGGAGGATGAATCCGGAATATTGAGTCATGCGTAACTTTTGAGGGGGGGGGGTGGATTCCAGTGAAATTTGATGTTTGAACAGAGGACATCTCTCTGATGTTCTTTTTGGGATCCAAAAACGTAAGTGGGGGCATACTATGACTTCTTAAAAGTTGTCCGTCCGTCTGTGAGCACGATAACTCTCGAAGAGATTGAGATATTTTGATGGAACATGATGTGAGGATTATTTGGGTCAAGGGACAGGTCGAGTTCTAGATGGGATCTTTAGCCCTACATTTAGGGATGGGGTTCAAATTAAGGGGCGAACAAAGTATTTTCTAACAGCTAATGAGATAGCCGTTTTAGAGCTAAGAAGACATGCTGAATACGAATACGAAAATAATTTTCTCGTCGGACAAGTAGTTCGCCCAGAATCCGGCCGAAACCAGAAAGTTTGTTAAAGGACACCTGAACAATGAAACCATACTTGAACACACCATGGAGAATGCATTTACAGACATGGCCACGGAGAGCATTCTTCTCCTGAGCGTGACCTTTTCAATGTAGGGATGTTCGTTTCTAGAGGTTTGCACATGCAGACTCCAAGACAAAAAGCGCAATTCATTCAAATCTTGTACAGCGCTTTCCCGATCGTATTGGAATTTTTTCTAGATATACGTTTGGCCTTGACTGGTTAAAAAATATTCCAGAAGAAGGGTTTATTGGAGACAATTGTTCATTTCTAAAATTGTTCGGTACTGAAATAAGGACAGATGCAAAATGGAGCAAAAATCATAGCTTGGAAACAGTATTTCGTATTTGGATTGGGTTTTTTGCAGGCAATGTTAACGGAAGTCATACAGATAGGGATGAGACTTGGCACTCTTCATTCAGGTGTCCTTTAAAAGTAAAAGTTTTATTTACAGTTGATTACATGTTCGATTTAAGGGGAAAAGACATGGTGAATCCTCATTTGACAACCTTTTTATCCCGCACATATAGTTCACCCGGAATCCGGCCGAAACCGGAAAGTTTTATCTGAAGTTGATAAGAGGTTCGATGTATTGGTAAGGAGGCATGCTGAACCCATACACGAAAATTATTTTCTCGTCGGGCAAATAGTTCGCCCGGGATCAGGCCAAAACATGACAATTTAAAGCTTTATCTGAAGTTGATTAGATGTTCGTTTTTTAGCTTTAATTTTTGCCGGACAAGTAGTTCGCCCGGAATCGGGCCGAAATCGGAGATTTCGCAAAAGTAAGGCAAGAAGTTTTGATCAATTTCGTCAAAGTAGATATGACGTATAGGTGTAAATACACACATGGTGAATCAATATCTGAACTTGGTATTCTCAGACGATTAGCCATTTGCCTGTTTGTAAATCTTAATAGTAAAAATGTTCAAGTCTGGTGAAGACCGGATATCTACAAGACCAAATTGTCTGCATCAAATAATAAATATGTGCGATCCCATTGAAACCTTTGGACTTGTTCATGTCCGGACCGGATCCGGCAACTGTGGGGGGGGGGGGGGAGGGGAGGTGGAAAATTCGTGACCCGCCTAGAATGGAGAGATAGGGATAGAACTTGGAAGGAATAACAAACAAAGCTCTAGATAAATCATTTATTAAACCGGATTGGATCCGGGCACTGTGTCGGGAGTCTAGAATTCCCGTGATTGCGAATTCGGGTACTTCCAGATGTGCTTGGACGATGAAACTTGGCTGGAACATTAGAGACTCGGCAAGATTGGCTTAGAAACTGTCACTTCCCAAACGCGACCACTTAAAGTAGGCTACACATCTTATCCGTAAAGTACAGAAAATACTTCGAAGCAAAAAATAAATTTTCGTGATCCCCATGAGCCCACGATCATTTTTGCCTCAAGGTGAATTCCTAGCTCCATTACAGTGCGCGTCTTCACCGCAAAGTGAAAAAAAAATACTTTTGAACAAAGGATAGGTATCATAATCCCGTAAGGCCCATGATAAGTTGTGCAACAAGGGTTTTGCTTCAAAATGAATTCTAGTTCCCTTGAAGTACGCATCTTTCAAGGGCCCATGATCATTCTTATTTCAGGGGTATTGCTTACAAATGATCACAGTAAACCCACGAATTGGCAAATTCCTACTTTCCTCTGACCAAATCTTACAAGTGCCATATGAGCTTCTAGCTCTTGTTCTTGAAGTTGTCGTCACTAGCTGAGTTTTAAGTTGACGTCAGTCTACTTTCCTCTTAGCTGCTGCTCATTTGAGAGGAAAAGAGCGTAGCTGCCGTGTGACGTCACAATAGTATATACCCGACAGCCTCGAATCTCTACTCTCGACTTCTCTTCTGCGAGTCTCTTCTGCTATTAGCAGTCTATATGATATGATATGATATGATATGATATATCACAATAAATCACATATTATATAATCACAATAAACTATCACAATAAATCACATACAATAAAAACAAGACAACAAGAACAAAAAAAGAAAATAGATATAGCTTGATAGCTTGATTTATAGGTAACGAATTAGCTCCTACCTCCGCTCATTTGCATCGCGTTCGCGGATGGTCCTTATATTATTCGATTACGCAGGGATGTAGTACAGAGATTGGGATACGGAGGTTCTACTTTTTATTTGTTCTTGGTGACATTGACAGGAGCCAGACAGGTCAGCAACAGCATATCTTTTCTCTGAAAGTTACGCCATCTATTTTCTTTGCATTAACTGGTCACAGTCGTCTGCGACAGGCCTTGGAACGTGCTATGCTATCCGTCCCAGTTCCAGGACGACGGACAATTTGCAACGGAATTGGGGATTTTGTTTAGCCTGAAGAGCAACCTTTGGTGCATATTTCTAGTCTCGCATCCTGAACATAGATGGCGTCAGGTCATTCGTGGGATTGCGTTGCCGAATGCATTCTCTTCTTTGTACTTACCTGTGGTGTAAGCATAATGGCCGCAGCATAGGGGCACGTCTCGTATTGGAGCATAGTCGTGTGGAAAAATACAAGAAAAGGTTTGGAGAAATTCGCTGTGACAAATTACTCATGCAGTTTCCGGTTTCAGACTCAAAACTTATTGGCTTTTGCGATGACTAAACGGCGTTAACCAAACCAACCTATGACTTCGTAGATTGTATTTGTCCGTCTGTCTGTCTGTCTAAACGGTAGCGCGAAAGTTTTTACAGTTAATGCATTGTGTGGCATTGGTTAGAGGTCCTTTTGGAAAAATTACAGGCCAAATTCGAAAATAGGACACGTAACCCTAAATTTAGATGAGAAGAGATAGGTATAAATGAAGGCATAAAAAAAGTTTATTCAAGCTAATTAGATTGTCGATTTGCGGTAAGACTGATGACGTTATCACTTTTGGAACAGATCACCCTGTATCGATCCTTTGCTCACCGTTTCACCTTTGGTTTTGATGTGCTGCAGTCGCAAGAACGTCATTACATTTTAGTATAGCTTGTCTGAAGCGCCCGGTCTCTTAGTCTAAGCTAGAGCTTGTTTTGTGTTCAAAAGCGGAACGGGGTTAATTTTGATTGTAAATTATTTTAGCGCCAAAGTATTAGTATCGGAGCATTAGAACGGCTGGAACTAGGAATTTGTCACGTAGAGTGGAATAACTCTTTGTAGGAACCGTCGTAAGAGAGTCTTAAATTTATAATGTATTTTGCACTCGCGATCTCTGGAGGTGGAATTTTGCCAGCGGGAGCTTCCTAATTTTCCCTGCCTGCTCGCGCAACATCAGATCGGTTTGAGGTTTAAGTTCGTCCGAGAAATGGCGAGAACCTCTCCCCACCTCCTCTTTTCACTGCTTAGATTCTCGTATGTGTACTAACGATATCAAACTTTCTTTTACTTATGTCAGTCTGGTACGTCTTCCACTCGACACCCTGACATCGAATCTCTAATCGCCTTGGGAGAAAACTTTTAAGTCAATCAAATTTCAAGTTGGCCGGATTCCGGATGAATTACTTGTCCGGCAAGAAAAATATTTCACAAATGGCTTCAACGTGCCTCGCTACCTCTGTACCAAATCTCTAATTAACATCAGAAACGAATTTGTCGCAAACTTATTTGACCTCGTCACTGGAACACCTTCCCCTGCCCCTACATATAGGGCCACAGGGTCCATCTACGAAGTTGACCTGTACTTTGACCCGGTGGGTCCTCATACCAGAATTACAGTACCAACATAGACTTTAAACTCTTGATTTACTTAATAAGCATATCTTTTTCGACGGGTTGATTTCTTCAGAACTTTCACTGTTACCGCGACATACCTAGTCGATTTTGTCCTGACAGTTAATTTCGTATCCCCCGTCTTTCCTTTACTCGCCGTCCCCCGCACTTCTGTAGGAACAAAGGTTTCATTTCCGTTTTTGTGTACTAAGCACTAAATCTTCTTTTCTTTTGCAGGAAGCCGTCGCACTATTGGAAACGCTGTCCAACGATAATGTGAATTACGTCCGCCAGGGAGCACTCATTGCATCGGCGCTCGTATTAATCCAGCAGAATGAACAGATGTGCCCAAAGGTATGTGTAGAGCTTTCCCACTTTCATTTTTATGGCATTTGAGCATACTAAAGTGCCATATAGCGATCGTAATAATTGTCGGTTTGTCGTTCTGTCGGTCTCTCCCGGTTTTGTTAGTTTGGGCACTTGCACATAAGCTAGGACGATGAAACTTGGCAGGCACACAAGGGACCCGACCAAATTAACTTGCAAACAATCACTTCCCCGATCCGGCCGTCGTGGGGGAGTGGAGGGATGGGGAATCCGGAAACTAGTAGCATGCATAATTTTGGAACGGGTAATCGGACATGCATGAAACTTAACTGTGTCAAGAACAAGAGTCTCATATATTCAGTTTGAAATCTGAACCTGATCCGATAACTGGGGGGGGGGGGGGGGAGCTGGAGGCCGGCGCCAGAAATTTTATTAAATGCTTCCATATAAGCTAGGACGATGAAACTTATCAGGCATAGAAGGGACCCGACCAGATTAACTTTGAAATAATTACTTCCCCGATCCGGCCATCGTGGGGCGGTCGAGGGATGGGGAATCCGGAAACTAGAAACAAGCATAACTTTGGAACGAGTAATCGGACATGCATGAAACTTGACAAGTGTGAAGAACAGGTGTCTCAGATTTTCAATTTCAAATCTGGCCCGAATCCGATAACTTGGGGGGTGGGAGGTAGAGGGGGGACCGGAAATCTTTTGAAACGCTTAGGGTCGAGGGATCGGGATGGAACTTGGAGGGAAGAACAAGCATGAACCCTAGATACTTAATTGACAAAACAGGTTTATTCAAATAATGTATACAACGGATACGTCAGCTACGATGCGTCATCAGCGGTATTTCGGCCCTTCTTAGCAAGGGTCCTCGTCCAAGTCAGTTTCAAAGTCAGCTTGGGCTCAAGGAATTTTTTTTTGACAAAACAGGACCGGATCGCGTCTCAGTTGGGGGTGTTGGAGGGGGTTTCCAGGAATTGCAGTGGTCACGAGTTAGGGACCATGAAACTTGGCAGACATGTTAGGTACTCTACCAGATTGCCTTGAAAATAGTTCTTTCCCCGTTCCGATGATCGTGGTGGGAGTGAACGAATGGGGAATTCGGAATGTATAGTGATATGATCAATTCCGAATCAAGAACGGATTCGATAACTGGGGGGGGGGGGGGGGGAATATCGTGAAATGCTTAAGAGTCGAGAGATCGGGATGAAACTTGGAGGGAAGAACAAGCATAAGACCTAGATACATTATTGACAAAATAGGACCGGGTCGTGTCACAGCGGGGGGAATTGGAGAGGGTTTTCCAGAATTCCGGTGATCTCTAATTAGGGTATTTCCAGATGGTGTATGGCCATGAAACTTGACAGGCATGTTAGGGACTCTACCAGATTGTCTTGAAAATAGTTCCTTCCCCGATCCTATGATCGTGGTGGGAGTGAAGGGATGGGGAAGGGATTCGGAATCTATAGTGATATGCATAAGTTTAGAACGAGTGAATGAACGTGCATGAAACCTGACAAGTGTCAAGAACAAGTGTCTCAAATGCTCAGTTTCAAGTCCGGGCCGGATCTGATCACTGGGGGGGGGGGGGGCTAGAGGAGGGCACCGGAAATCTCGTGAAAAGCTTAGAGTCGAGGGATCGGAATGGGACTTGGTTGGAAGAACATGCGTAAACCTTAGATACAGTATTGACAAAACAGGACCGGATCGTGTCACAGTGGGGGATCGAATTGGAGAGGGTTTCCCGGAATTCCGATGATCGCGAGTGAAGGTACTTCCAAATGTGCTAAGACGACGAAACTTGGCACGCATATTAGAGACTCGGTCAGACTGACGTGGAAATAGTCCCTACCCAGACTCGTTCATCGGGGAGGAAGTGGAGGGATGGGGGATCCGAAATGTAGTGACATTCGTAATTTCAGAACGGTTGATCGTATGTGAATGAAACTTGACAAAACCCAAGAACAAGTTCAGTTTCAAGTCTGGACCAGATCCGGTAACTCGCGGGGAGGGGAGCTCAAAGGACAAGTACAGTTTCAAATCTGGACCGGATCCGATAACTGGCGGGGGGGGGGGGGGGGGAAAGCTGGAGGCCGGCACCGGAAATCCCGGGAAACATTTAGAGCCGATGGTCTCGCGATGGAACTTGGTGGGGAGAGTAAGCATAAACCCTAGATGTATCATTGACAGAACAGGACCGGACATAGGCATTTTGGGTGGAGCTGAAGGGGGTTTCCCGGAATGCCGGTGTCACGTACGACTTGGGATACTTCCAGACTATCTATGACGAGAAAACTTTGCAGGCGTATCAGGGACCGGACCAAATTGACTTGGAAATAATCTTTTCTCCTAGTCGATCATCGTGGAGGATGGAGGGATCTGGAACCCCAGTGATATATGCCCCAGGGATATGGAAGTACCCTAACTCGCGATCACCGAAAGACCGACAGACTGACCGAGGGAAAAGTGATCGGTATATGGCACTTGGCCGGATGGCAAGTGCCATAAGATGAGGGAATAATACATTTGGATGATCCCCATGGGTCCATAATATTTCTGCCTCAAAGGTTTTGCTTGCAAATGAATTTCTAGCCCCCTTAAAGCGTGCATCATTACCGCAAAGCGAAAAAAAATAAAAACTTTCGACTAAACGATATATTTTCATGATCCCCAATAGCCTATGCACATTCGTGCCTCAAGGATTTTGTTTACAAAGGATTACAATAAACCACGAGTTGACAAATTCCCGCGGCCATCCTTTTACTCAACTTTGCAAGTGCCATATGAGCTACTAGCTCTTGCTCAAATCGTGCGTTGTTTCGGTTACATTTTGAATAGTAATATGTTCGTGTTGCGTTTATGGTGCAGAATGTCCATTTGTTAGTTTTACTGTTTCCGAACTAGAAGCCTGTTGCTACATGCTTTTGGTGTTTGTTATGCCACAATTTCAGGATTACTGCTTTTTGGTACTTATAAAGTAATTTGAAATAAATGCTAGTTTTAATTTCTAGGTGAAGGAATTCCGTCAGCTTTACGCCAAGGTTATTGCAGATAAGCATGAAGACGTCATGGCTAAATTTGGCGCCATCTTGGCTCAAGGAATTATCGATGGAGGTAAACATTCGTTAAAGTTGAACTGAAAAGCTGCATAGCTCCTTTGCTGTGACTTAGGTTACGGCGATCTGACATCAGATCCGAAAACCTTGCCTACACTGCAAGACTTGTCTACACTGGCAGAATAGATGTTGGCTAATAGTAAAAGCTGCATCGACGCTACTACTCCTATAGGCTATCTTTTAAGAAAGGTGGAAAGGGAATACGGATTCGTGAATCCGGCAGTCGTGGAATCCTTGGGCAGAAAGTTGTAACACAAGCTATGTGCAGACAAAGTCCGATAAGATTTTGCATCCGAAACTACGTATGCAAAGTTCGTGTCGGAAACAGCATAGGATGCGTGAAAACTTCAGAGCGGACGTGGAATTCGCATCCGACTGCGAAAATCGGACTGTGTGTACACGTAAGCAATGCGTATCCTGCTTCTCCTATATATATATATACATATATATTTATTTTTGCCCGCTTACAAAAGGGAAAAAGCGGAGTACATAAAGAAAAAGAAAAGAAACTAAAGAAAATATATACACACACTAAACATAATACTAAAATCTATACCACGAATCGAGTTAGTATATGGTTTGCGCAAGCATTTAAAGCTCTTGCTCGAGCACTTCAGTTTATGTATTTTTTCGGTGGGGTTTATTATTTTATATTTTACTGATAACAGCTAATGTGTTTGAACTTCGGAGAGGGACGCTATATATACTCCTAAAAGTGGAACTGGACTACAGATTCGGTCATTCAGGATCAGAGCCTCGTTTTTGTTGCAATAGGGCTGTCGCTTCGCTGCTGCAGCACTTCTTCGCTTCTGCACAAGATGCGTTCTTGGATTCACTGCCCGCACGATTTCTTCTTAATTGATGCAGTACCTTGCAGGGAAGCACGGACTTGGTCGGTAAGCAAGTCCGCGATTCTCAAGAAGCGCTGCCGTCTTCCTCGGAAGCACTGCAGTGCAAAAATGAATGTAGAAAGAATCAGCCCGGAAGCGGCCGAGAAGTGGAGAAGCAGCGTGCAGCAAAAACGAGGCTCAGGACAATAGACTCGGAATCGGGAGTTTGATCTGAACGTACGGATTCGCCTATTTCTGCTAGGCTGCTGATGGCTTGGGGTCGTGAATGGCTGGGGCTGTCGCTCACTTTAGTCGTATTCCGTCTCATTTAAGAACAAATAATCTGACGCCAAATCAGGGGCCATGGATGATTGGGGTTGTCGCTCGCTTTAGTCGTGTTCCATCTCATTTGAAGAAAATGATCCTAGAGCCAAATGAGGTCGCAATCTTGCAGACTGCAATCGCTCTATTTCTTCTGATTGATGAAATCCCTGTTATTGAAAACGAAGGAAAGAGCTTTTTAATTAGGGATCTTACTCTGAACTAATCCGTACTGAATCAGTTTCGAGGACTTATTTCTCTCTAATAAAGACCTGAAAGACGACCCAGTTTCATAATGTGCGTTATCAGCAGGCAGATGAATAATCTGTTTGTTTGGATCCAAATCAAATGAGGAGCAAAACGTAAACATTTCGACGGTTGGCGATTAAGCGAAAACAAAAACAGTTAAAATCCACCTTTAGTACCAACACGGGTCTCACTGCCAACATACGCTTACGCCTACGCGCGTCCATCTTCGCCAAGTGGGTTAGCTCCCTGGACTCGAAATTTTCCTGATCCCCTCTGGGGGCAGGTTCGAGTCTCCGTAGAGTCTATCGTTTGATTTGGGGCCGGTGTCAAAAGTTTGACCCCGTAAGACATACTGAAATCGACTTACACTATACAAAAAAAATCTTGCAGTATTTGCTACTGGGATTAATCTTGTCTCTAAAAAGATAATCTCATCTCTAATTCAGATTGAAAACGGAAAAGGGTAGAAAAGGAGTAATTTAACATTGCGGGGTATAGGGCTTCCGAATTTGAGAGGGATTTATCCATGTTTGATAAGTATTCTGAGCCTGTAAATTGTTGGAAACAGTTCGCTGGCTCTTTCTTAATTGTTGTATAATTACGGTTTTGCAGAAAAGTTTAATCAGAAATGGGAGCTTGAAGCCCTTACTATTCGTGCTTCCTATTCGTCGGATTTCAAAAATCGCGTTATAACCGACCAATAGGACGCGAGACTCCGTCTTTGTTTACAAACTTTTCAAGCCTTCAAACTCTCATTATCATGAAAACTCTTGTGCAAAAGTTTTATTATACCATTAAGAAGAAGCCAGATTAACGTTTTTAGCAGCTCAATGGCTCAGAATGGTTCCCAAAGGCCGATAATTTAGTCTCAAAGTCGAAAGTCCTATACCTCCTAATTTTAAATTTTTGTGTTATGTTCCCGTGATGATGGTGCAGCAGTAACCGTTTTCTTCAGGTAGGGTGCAATCTCTCTATTCTGTCGTCTATATGTAAAGAGGAATGAAAAAGAACGTCCAAGGAAGAAGAAGATTGCATAGAAATTTCTGCAGTGCCTTCGGAATGGCGAGCGATGATATAAAATTCCTGGGCCCTAGACAGGAATTTTTGTCCTTGACTGGAACTTTTGTCATGATGGCGATGGTGTTTGATGAACATAATAATAATGATAATTTGTTTGTAACCCACAATTCCTCAAATGAAAGTGGAGTAAACAAAGAAAAAGAAAGAAAAATACTGAGAACGACTATACAAAAACACTAACACGCAAAGTGAGGTTACGGGGGTCGTGCGGCGAAAACTGGAATATGCTGATCCCGGCAGCTTCCTGTTTATTCAAACAATGTTTACAACGGGTACGTCAGCTACGATTCTTCATCAGCGATATTTCGGCCCTTTTTGGCAAGGGTCCTCGTCAGGCTGTCAATCCTCTGGTTCAACTTCGGGGAAGGAAACAAACCTGTAAGCATTACAGGTTTGTTTTACAGGATTACAGGTTTGTTTCCTTCCCCGAAGTTGAACCAGAGGATTGACAGCCTGACGAGGACCCTTGCCAAAAAGGGCCGAAATATCGCTGATGAAGAATCGTAGCTGACGTACCCGTTGTAAACATTGTTTGAATAAATGTTTCAAAGTCAGCTTTGGCTCAAAGAATATTTAGCTTCCTGTTTAGTATACATTATAGGTTTGCTTATCGGAACGTCCCCTAGCTTTGAACGCTGCCAAAGAATATGATGGAAATCAAACCTAGCACATATTTATGCACAGCACTGAGTCGAAATAGTAGTTTTAAGTTAAAAGAAGAAGAAATGTAAACATGAATTGTTATTCTTTTAAATCTTTTGCTCTTTGTCGCTCAGTTTATTCTGCACCCTTTCCGCGCGTCTGGGTCACGAATGCCACGAACCCGCGCGTAATATCCGTGGCCCTCCGAAATATCCTAACAGAAGAAAAAGAAGATTCAGAAAGAAATAACTAACCGCATCAATGGAATTTGCTATCTTTATTTGGTATTAATTCTATCTGCGTAGAGATAAGAGTAATCCGAGTAGCAAATACTGCAGTTAACTTTAATCTTTATACGGAAAAGCTTTTTACAGTGCACCTCGTATCTCTAATTGAATGTAACCCTACATTCCTCTGTGAAGCGTAACTAGCCAACTTACCGTACCAGGGACTCCTAACCTGATGAAAAATTTATATGAAGATAGTAGTATGAAGTTGTACGAAAAAGGGCATGCGGTACGAACTGATGCTCTACAGGCTTCTGTATCAAGGCTACCGTGTTACTGCATGCTACTATTAGCAAGACTAGATGCTACTATATCAAGACAGGATGCTACTGGATACTACTGCTTACTTTGATTTTATTTTACATACTCCGCTTTTTAAATGGCGGGACAGAAATAAATTAGTTACTTAGATTGGCCCAGTCTGAGGCACATTAAATGAAGTACTCTTTACTATTGCATATCGATACATGCAACTTACGCAGGCTACACATTTTTCGTTGGGAATACCTTCTTAAAATATCTCAACGCGTTTTTTGTCTTATTTTCTTGACTAAAAGTACGTGCACACACAGTCCGATTTCGCCTCGCATGCAGGTTTCCCCATAGGGACGCGAATTCCGCATGCGAAATATTATTGGACTGAATAGAATAAAATTGGTGAATACTGTCTTGCACAAATTTGTCAATGTTACAGTTACATTTACAAACGGCCAAACGCCAATCTTTTGTATAGAACTATGTTGGTAACTGCTGTGCGGCTGCTACTGGTTAGAATTCTGGGACCTTCGTAAAGACTGCCTTTCCTTTACATTGTTGTGTGGGGGAGGCAGAGACTCGTTGTAGATGGGGTGCGAAATATTTTTTTTCAGATTCAAGTTCATTGATTGATATAATTACTTCTGCAAGATAAAAATCTAAACAAATACTAGTAGAGTGCAGAGCACCAGAAGTATCAATCTCGGACTGAAGCATAGGACACCGCCGACTTCACCTTACCACCAAAAATCAGTTTCTTGACTGAAGTGTGCTTCTTTATAGGTGGACGTAACGTTACCGTTTCACTGCAATCCCGCACCGGGCACACCTCCCTTGTTGGTGTGGTAGGAATGATGATCTTCTGCCAGTATTGGTATTGGTATCCTCTCGCCCTCTGTTTATCCCTTGCTTTTACTCCAACTTGTCTGATTGCCCTCAACTCGGATCTCAAGGTAAGTAGCTTCAAGGATCTGAGCAGGCTTGCTCTGCGTTACCCTCTGTCAGGACCGTCACGTGTCTGTTCTGGACCATTTTTCTACTTGCCATTTATGGAGAAGATGTTTAGGCCAGATTACGGTAGAGGTATGCTTATGTGAACGTTTGTTGGCATTGAACTTTGCCATTTTCATGCACTTGCTGTGTCTGAAGCCAGTTAGCCAAAGTAGGTACAGTCGAGGTATGGCTCTGTGAACGTTTGTTGACATTGGACTTTGCCACTTTCATGGACTTGCTGTGTCTAAAGCTACCTACAAGTTAGCCAAAGTATGTAATTAAAGGCATCTAGAAACACCTGAATAGGTATTTTGGATTTTCATTCCAACATTTAGCCCAAAACTGCACTGATCACATTAACATATCTGTTCACATAAACATACCTCTACTGCAGTCCGAAAAAGAAAACGCATTTCACCATGTTATAGAAAGCTCTGAGTATTTTTTGTGTTTCCCTTTTCTCTACTGCGCTGTTTCGTTTGCTGTTTCAGTGCGTAGTAAAATATCGGAATCTCAAGATAAGTAGCATCAAGGATTATGAGCCAGCAGTCCCTACGGACCTGGTGCTCTTACTATATCGATTTTTCTTTCCGGATTCTTAATTTGACCTGGAAGGCCAAAAAAAAAATCACCGCGTATTGATCCCGAAAGGCAAAAACAAATCATCTACATAAGGAACGAAATTTCTTAGGGTGAAGTGTAAACACTTAGGGTAAAGTTAGTTTACAGTGTATGATTTGTTTTTCGTTAATAAACTGAATTGAACTGAACTCTGTCACCGGACTAGTAGTCGCCCGGCAAAAATCCAAATTTCCTAGAAGTAAAGAAAAAATTCGGTCTTCGATAAAATTGGTTGGAAAAGGTTTGTTAACCTGAAAAAGAAACGGTGAATCGGGAAATACTATTTATTTCACCTCGGATGAATAGTCCTGTCGGAATGTGGTAAGAATAGTCCTGTCGGAATTTGGTCAGAATAGTCCTGTCGGAATGTGGTCAGAGCCGGATGTTTACTGGAACGTACTCGCCTAGTGGAACTGGTTAAAAGTGGTCTATTAGAATGATTATAGAAAGTTTACTTGGTTTTGCAGCGACCGAACATCCTCAAATAATTCCCCTTTGGTATCTAAACCTTCGGTCCTGTTTATCAGATGCGCACAAACCCGATGAACAATTTTCAAAAATTAGTTTTATGGAGTTGTAAGTTTTAACCAGATGAAAAATTTGTAGCCTGCGTAGTAGTATGGTAGTAGTACGAAAACGTTGCATGTAATACTATGTAATAGCAAAGAATACTATCATTTAATGTGCCGCAGACTGGTCCAAGCTTATGTAGTAGTATCCAGTAGCATCCTGTCTTGCCATAGTAACATCCAGTCTTGCTAATAGTACCATATAGTAGTATGTAGTAACACGGTAGCCTTGAAGTAGAAGCATGTTGTTAGTGTTTGGCGATATTCAGATTTTTCGATATATCGATATTTTCATTTTCGATATTCGATAATCGATATATCGATATTTCGGTACCATGTTTCGCTATAGTATACGTCTCGTTTCACACAAATTTAAGAGCAAAACTGTCATGAAAAAGCAGCTTGCACCAACTCGAACTTCGACTAAATAAAAACTTAATTACGAAGACCGCATTGCTCCAATTTCGGACATATAAATGTAACTTATGTTGTATTATTTACAGTAATTCCAAAGGAACAAATATCGTTTTCGATATCGATATTTACGTTTCGATTTTCGATATCGATATTTGGTCCGATATATCGACATATCGTTATCGATATCGAATATCGCCCAACACTACATGTAGTAGCATCGTTAGTATTGCATGCAACTTTTTCGTACTACTTCGTAGTACTATTTTGAGATAAATTTTTCATCGGGTAATAGCACACAGTAGTAATTGTTATCATTGCATGCTACTATAGCAAGACTGGATGCTACTAGTCTGCCCCACAAACCTACTGACCTAGAAGGAAGTTGATGAATATTATTCAAGTGACATTTTCTCCTTGTGCAAATTTAAATTAAGAATTTTGTAGAGGCTCAACGGCCTGCCATCCAGCTTTCGAATGTTTTATTATATTATATGGCAAGACAGGATGCCACTGGATACTACTGCTTAAGATCGGCCCAGTCTGAGGCACATTAAATTATAGTGTTCTGTACTATTACATATCAATACATGCTAATTTTCGTACAACTATCATACAACTACGCAGGCCACACATTTTTCATCGGGAACCTCCGCTTAGTTATTCCATTTTCCTCACAATTAAGCAAGTGCGGGGTTCCCTACACAAGAGCTATCGTTAGCGTCATTGAGTGTTGTTTACCTCAGGAATAGGTTATATAAAAAATTCTCTTCTGGTGTCCCGTAAACAGATGGGATAAAAATATGACTTTCCTGGTTGTCCAGACTTGTCGGAAGTTCCCACGGGAATTACTTTTCCTGCTAGACGATTTCCCTCTCCCGACGGAAGAAGGACTGTCAGTAATCGAAATAACGCAGAGTAGTTGTGTTTCTTTGAAGGCTTCTCGAAACTTCGGACTACCTTGGTTTTGCTTTTTCCATCTATAACAGTAAAATCGGCATGCTAAATTTAGAATTTGATGTATGCTAACCCAAAGGTTTCAGGTTTGTTTTGACATTACAGATCAAATCGTATTCGTTTTGTTGTGTCGGCTGGTTATTTTTAATGCGTTTTTTTTTTTGGGGGGGGGGGTACTTCTAACGATAATGAAACAACGTAGTACTGTTTTCAGTGCTAATGCGCCGTAATGTTGCCGTCCTAGAGTGCAAAAGCAAAAATTAGCGAAAGATTGATTGAAAGTACAGTGAATGGCTTTAATTTTACTTTGTTTTACTTAAATTACCATTTGCAGTAATTTATTCATTAATTTAATTATTATTTACTTAAATTAATCATATTTCATTATATTCTTCGGCCCCGTTCACAGTTAGGCCACGTTTAAAGAAGCAAAATTCTGCTGTGGTCACACTGAAAGCAGTAGCCTTAACTTTTTTTTAGTAGCCTAAACTTAAGTTTGCTTGTCTTTCACGGCCACTACTCTTCGGTTTAAAGGGAGCCATCTTCAAATGAAGTTTGATTTATTTGTGTAGGGAGGGGGGGGGGGGTAGTCCGTGCGGCTACGGGGCGCTGAGATTTGACTTGGACATCTAATTACATGAAAATTAAAATTACGAGTAACAAATAGAAACAAAAAAGTTAAAAAGTAAGATACAAAACGCGTAATAGTAATAATTAGAGGGGTGTAATATAGGACTTAAGCTGAATTTTATTAGAGCTATATTTCGGCCCTTCTTGGCTAGGGTCCTCTTCAGGCTCACAACCGCTCAAGGTTTTCCTGAGCGGCTTTGAGCCTGAAGAGGACCCTTGCCAAGAAGGGCCGAAACATAGCTCTATTAAAATTCAGCTGACGTATCCGTTTTGCACTATCAAATATGATTCGCAGTCAGCTTGAGGTGAAGGAATATTTAGGACTTTAGGGCCTGAAAAAACTGGATTTTCTGTTAATTTGAGAAATCGGTAAATAAGAAATGTAGGGATCTTTTTTCTTTGTACACACTTAAGCTTATTGTTATTCAGTAGTACTAAAAGTTGAGCCAGTCGAGAATGGTTAAATCTGTGAGTGCTCCTTTTCCTTTGTATGTCGTTATTTAATTGTTAGTGCTTAATTATCTGCGTCTTTATGTGTTTTATTTATTTTTTTCCATTTACTCCGCTTTTTCGAAATGGCAGGTTACAAATAAATTACTTACTTGCTTACTTACTATTGGTCGCTGTCATTTAGTGTAAAACTTCTGCAGAAAGTTCGCTTTGACGACGGACAACGTACATCATTTTCAGCGAAGTCTGGGACGCTTGTCTCTTTGTTATCCTCAGAGTTCAGTACATTCGCGAAATTAGTGCCTGGTCGTTGACTGCTTCAGTCCCAGCATAATCCTGTTAGCGATGCGAAAGTTTGCGAGATTTGCAATCTGCATTTCCGGAGCAAATTTTCTCGCCCTTGTGAGATATCTGTAAGACTGCCTCCAAGGAATACCGTAGGGAAATCATTAGAGATGTCTTAAAGCAGTTTCGCTTTAATGCAGACAGAAAATAAGTTTTCAGCGATTTTGGAAACTCCGGTTATCTAATATGACGTTTAAATATTGTATTCCTCTTCTAACTTTAAGGACCTGTCTTACCTATGATGCTTACGCAACGTACTTCCATAATCACTCCATATATTTCGAAACCTGGAGAACCCAATTTCGTATCTAACCTCTCTAACTAAACCACGCTGATTCTCTCACTTGTCGCGTTTTGCTGCCTTCGATGTGTATCACGCTGTCGACGGTTGTCTGCGAGAAGTTTTTCCATCAGAAAAACGATTATATAAATCGGTTCCATGTTTTCGTTACAGGTCAACGGGTCTTGGAAAAGGCTTAAAACAGCCAAAACCGTGGGTAATTTGTTGAAAGCACAGCATAGTTTTAAAGTATTCAAATATTTTAAAATACTGTAAGTTGAAGAGAAAATAGTGCGAGGGGTCCTTTAAGCTACTTGGATATTAAACTTGATTGATTGATTGATTCACTTGTATTGGTCTGAAAACCCGATAAAAATACGTTCCTTCGTTTGTTCGTTATCCACAGAAAATCGACATCGAATTAACTTTTTCGGATTTGTGAAAAGCTATGTATGTATGTACGTATTGTACATGGAAAGCCCAACGGGCCATGGTACAAAAAAATATAATGCAAATCAAATACTACACTTTAAAAAAAAATCTTGCAGTATTTTCAACTGGGATTAGTCTCGTCTCTGAAAAGATAATCTTGTCTCTAATTTGGATTAATCTTATCTCAGTAGAGATAAGATTAATCTCAGTAGCAAATACTGCAGTTAACTTTAATCCTTACTCGAAGAAACTTTTTTCAGTGTAACTACATATTCAACACACTTTCTGAAGACAAAACAAAGAAAACTAACTACATAACTAAAACACTTTAAAAGAACAGAGACCTATGTGCTAGTCCTCTACGCTTGAAATATTTACCAACTATAAATGTAAGCCATTGCCGTAAAATAAACTAAAACTTTCGGATTCCTTGGAAGACTTATCTTATTATTATTTTCCTGGTTTCTTCAGCCGTGATTTTTCTGTTAGGCCGAGACTTTTCGTGCTTAGCGTCTGTAACCCTAGAAAAGCAGGCTTTCTTTGAAGATCCGAGTCTAAGCGGCTGGGTGAATTTTGGATTGTCGTGCAAGCAGCGCACACCCTGAACGTTATTACTAGACCCCCGGGTGACGAATTTTTATGGCACTTGCCCTTGGGCCAAGTGCCATATAGCGATTGTGATTTCTGTCCGTCAGTCGGTCTGTCGGTCCCGGTTTTGCTAGTTCGGGCACTTCCAGATAAACTAGGACGACGAAACTTGGCAGGCACATCAGGGACCGGACCAGACCAGATTAAATTAGAAATAGTCGCTTCCCCGATCCGACCATCTGGAGGGGAGTGAAGGGAGAGGGAATCCGGAAAAATTATGTATTTTTAGCTTACGAACGGGTCATCGGATCTTAATGAAACAGATATATGGAAGGACCTCGTGCCGCGTACGTTCCATTTTAAATCCAGACCGGATCCGCTGACATTCGGGGGAATTGGAGGGGGGAACCGGAAATCTTGGAAAACGCTTAGAGTGGAGAGATCAGGATGAAACTTGGTGAAAAAAACAAGTATAAGTCATAAATACGTGATTGACATAGCCGGAACGGATCCGCTCACTTTGGAGGAGTTGGGGGGGGGGGGGTCCGAATTTCTATTGATCCCGGCGAGTACGGTTGTTTCCTGATGTGCTAGGACGATGAAAATTGGCAGGCATGTCATGGACCCGAACAGATTGACTTCAGAATAGTCGTTTCCCTGATCTGATCATCTTTGGGGGGGGGGGGGCTGGAGGGACGGAGAATCCGGAAAAGTGAGGTATTTTTAACTTGAGAACGGATGTTCAGATCTTAATGAAACTTGATATGTAGAAAGACCTCGGGTCTCAGACGCCCCATTTCCAATCCGGACCGGATCCGGTGGCATGCCCCCCCCCCCCGCCCCGATTCTTTCCGGAAGATGATTCCACACTTTCACACCCGAATTCCTTACACAAAACGCTCCTCTTGACGACTCTCCAATATCATTCACTAACAAACTCACATTTTGTCTGACCAAAGAATGTTCCTTTTTGAAGCAAACAAAGCAAAAGCTATTTATTTATATTAGTCTAGAGCCACCCTCGTTAGGGTCGATCTGAAATTCACTATTTCCCGAACAGAAACTGATGAGCGCGAAGGGAAGTAGGCTTAACTGGAAGTTATAGGTGAGTGTTCCGCTCTCTTAAATGCTAATACAAATATTAAATCTGTACTTGCAGATCGGTTTTGTTTTTTAAATACCTAGTTGTTTTAGTTGTTCTTTGAGTCTTTACTGAAAGAACTGTAGTGTGTTTGGAGTTATATATATAGGTAACCTTTACTTTAGATGCCGAAGTTGGCGATCAAGTCAAACGCCAAGCCGTCTTTGTTCGCACCTCCCCCACCAATGGAAGAAAAGAAGCGAGAAGAAAGAGAGCGTGTTTCAGCAGCAGTTTTATCCATCACAGCTCGAGCCAAGCGCCGCGAGGCGGCCAAATCTGACAAAATGGATGTGGTAAGCACCCTTGTTTATTTTTTGCTTAGTTTGTCTGGCGATGACCGAGTTTGGAGTGTTCTAAGTAGAGTGGAGTCCAAGACTTTGGCCGAGGGCAGGATTCATACAACTAGGCCAATAGAAAAATGGTTTCTGCTCATTCATACTCTTACCTTCTTTCCCCCCTTTTTAAGGCACTTGCAGCTTCGCTCATGTCTCGGTCTGTCTGTCTGTCGGTCAGGCCAGTGTTCTCGAGTTACGGCACTTCCAGATGTGCTAGGACCATGAAACTTGGCAGGCGCGTCAGGGACCCGACCAAACTAACTTGGAAATAGTCACTTCCCCGATCCGACCACCGTGGGGGGAGTGGAGGGAGGGGGAATCCCGAATCGTTAGGTATGGAACTTTAGAACGGGTGATCGGATCTTGGTGAAACTTGAAAATTGGAAAGACCTTGTGTCCTGCATGTCCCATTTCAAGTCCGGACCGGATCCGATTTATGTGGGGGGGGGGGGGCGGAGGGGAGAACCGGAAATGTTGTGATAAGGGCTTCCGGAATTCCGGTGATCGCGAGATAAGGTAATTCCAGATATGCTAGGACTATGAAACTTGGCATGAACATTAGACACTTGGCAAGATTGACTTAAAAAAGAGTCAGCTGCCCCATCCGGCTATAGGGGGGGGGGGGGATTGGAGGTAGAATCAACGACCCCTTCGACTCTCCGTCCATTATCTTCCTTTTAAATCCCCAAACCAAGGTAGGCTACCGACGGAATTTACGTTGAGACTCAACTTTTCCTGTTTTCAGCGGTTTCAGTGAACTATATGAAAATAATGTAGACTGTTTATTTACATTGTTTTGTTTAGTGTTTTAAAATGGTTTATACTTTGTGTATTTTACTCATAGTCCGCTGTTATCCAAAAAGCGGTTCACAAATAAATAAATAAAAAATAAAGCGTAAGTATTCATGCCTAAAAGATGAATAGTAATAGTATTAACAAGTTTAATAATGTGCGTGAAATAAGGCGGCTATAGTAAGCCCGCGCGAAAAACGACGAATGGGTGGACCCATGGTCTAATGGGTAGGGCTTTCCCAAAGTTTTCGACTATCGGACCCTGTTCTGCAAGGCCCCAACTTTTGGACTTGGAATGATAATCGTAAATTACAGAGCACCGAAAAAATGCACAATCTCATTTTATTAAAAGAAAAAAAAAAACGCAATCCTTGCAAGCCTATAGAAATGGCTCCTTTTGGGACTTTCCCAGACATATTAACCATCCATTATTTCGCAGTTTCTCGAAAAGACTTTCGACCCCACCCCCAGAAAATGTTATCTTTTAGCTCTTCGTAAAGATTCATGGAGTGCTCAGTAAAGTGTCTTCGTGGAAAAAATAAATAAATAAGCTACATTTGGAACTGGTAAGCCTTAAATTACACCTTGTTTATCTTTCCTTAAATGTACAGTATCAATTGCCAGAGTGCGTGTTTTCTTTCATGAATTGTGATCGTTTTTTTTTTTTTTAGGATGAAGAAAAGAAAGACGAAAGCGAGAAGGAGAAGAAGGCGAAAGAAGAGGCAGAAGCTGCCGCGGCGGCAGCGAAGAAAGACGAGCCAAACTTCGAAGTTCTTCAAAATCCCGCCAGAGTTCTTCGACCTCAGGTACGCTAGTAATCACAAGAAGCTTGGAGTATAGGTCGTATCTTATTTGGGTGTATCCCACCGCTATACGCAAATTGACAAGTAACAAGAGGTGTGGGATCGGATCGCAAATTGAACGGTTTCTGTGCCATCTTGATGAGAATTCTAAGCCTAAATACATACCAGACCATCCTTCTTTCATCCTTGATTGTCTAAATTAACTATTGCAGCAGAAATTGGGACAGATTAGCTGGATCCCTGTCCGGAATACTCGAATTTACTTCCGTTTTTTTTTCTAGCATCTTTTGTAATTTAACTTATTTTTATATTATTAAAAAAAAACAAAAAAAACAAGAAATAACATTTGGAACTTTTTGTGGCTAGTCCTCCGTCCATCAGTGACGCTAATTTTAATCTATTTTTACCCACTTTTGACTATTCACGTCACTTAACTTTTGAAAATAAAACCTTATTGCATTTATTATTCTTCCCCCTTGAGACTTTCACTTTAATTATTTTTTTTTTCTCTCCTTCAAACCTCAGACCCTGACAGTTACACATAACAAGAGCTGTAAGCTCATATGGCACTTGCATGGTTTAAGATGTTTTGATTGATCAAAAGTAAGTTTCGACTTTGCGGTTGAGATGCGCACTCTAAGGGAGCTAGAACTTCATTTGTAAGCAACACCCTTGAGGCAAAAATGATAATGGGCTGATGGGCATCACGAAAATGCATATATTGCTTAAAAGTATTTTTTTTACTTTGCGGTCAAGATTGGTACTTTAAGGAATAATCGGATTTGGGAAGTAGCAATTTCTAAGCAAATGTTGTTGAGTCTCCAATATTCCAGCGAAGTTTCATCGTCCTAGCACATCTGGAAGTACCTTAACGCGCGATCACCGGAATCCCAGACCCCCCTCGCCCTCCTCCAACTCCATCCACAATAACCGGAGCCAATCCGGTTCTGTAAATGATTAATCCAGAGCATCTGTTTGTTATTCCCACGAAGTTCGATCCCGATCACACCAGCCTAAGCGGGTCAAGTATTACCCCCCCCCCCCCCAAATAATTGTCGGATTCGGTCCGAAAATGAAAAAGATCACCAGAGAGAAATGTCCTCTGTTCAATTATTAAATTTCACTCGGGTCCGATCACCCGTTCCAAAGTTACGCATGACTCAATATTCCGGATTCCTCTCCCTCAACTCCCCCCAAGATTATCATATCGAGGATTTTTTTTTTATTCCAAGTCAGTTTGAACGGGTCCCTGATATGCCAGCCAAGTTTTGTCGCGGAAATCACAAAAAACGGAATTCCGGGACCCCCCCCCCCCTCAAGTGTCCGGATCCAGTCAAATTGTGTAAAAGATTTACATGGAGCAGATGTTTGTTCTTCCCAGCAAGTTTCACTCCGATCCCTCCATTCTAACCGTTTCTCGAGATTTCCGACCCCCCCCCCCCCCCCCCCCCGAACTCCCCCACGGTGACCGTAGCCAATCTGATTCAGTAAATGATTTACCTAGAGCGTCTAGTTGTCCTTCCCACAAAGTTCCATCCCGATCTCTCCATTCTAAGCAGGTCACGTATTCCCCCCCCCCCCCCCAATAGTTGCCGGATCCGGTCCTGATATGAAAAAGATCACCAGAGAAATGTCCTCTGTTCAATTCTTAAATTTCACTCGAATCCGATCACCCGTTCCAAAGTTACGCATGACTGAATATTCCGGATTCCCCTCCCTCCACTCCCCCCACCATTATCAGATCGACAAAATTTTTATTTTGAAGTCAGTTTGATCGGGTCCCTGATATGCCTGCCAAGTTTCATCGTGAAAATCCCCAAAACCGCCATCACCGGAATTCCGGGACCCCCCCTAAGTGTCCGGATCCAGTACAATTGTCTAAACGATTTATCTAGAGCAGATGCTTGTTCTTCCCAGCAAGTTTCAATCCAATCCCTCCATTCTAACCGTTTCTTGAAATTTCCGGTCTCCCCCCCCCCCCCCCAACTCCCCCCTGGGTACCGAATCCGGTCAAGACTTTGAACGGGACATCACAGATATATAATCTATTCAGTTATTAAGTTTCATTACAATCCGATCACCCTTTCGAAAGTTACACACTACTTAATTTCCCGGATTCCCCTGCCCTCCACTCCCCCCCCCCCAAAAAAAAAAAATGGTCGGATAGGAAAACTGATTATTTTTAAGTTTGTTTGGTCGGGTCTCTGATATGCCTGCCAAGTTTCATGGTCCTAGCACATCTGGAAGTACCCTAACTCGAAAAAGTGTGACAAAATGCCCTTAATTTTCAAGTTTCCAGCGCCCTCCACTCCCCCGCATATGCTCGGATCGGGAAACTGATTATTTTCAGGTTAGTTTGGTCGGGTCCCTGATATGCCTACCAAGTTTCATTGTCCTAGCACATCTGGAAGTACCCTAACTCGAAAAAGTGTGACAAAAAACTCGGACACTGCATAGCGAGTATAGGGTGGAAGCGTGAGAACCCGTTATTTGCAGATAAATCTGCAAGGAGAATCGTGAGAACTTGTTATTTGCAGACCAATCTGGACAGGCCGACAGACGGAATTGTGATCGGTATATGGCACTTGAGCCAGAGGCTGCAAGTGCCAGAAAAACTCTAATCTCAACCAGAGGCGTTAGTAGTCAAAATATTTCTTGGGGGGGGGGGGGGCAAGGCATTTACCGACTGGCTGGTATTTTTTACCGACTGTTTTTGCAGAAAAACCGACTGTTTTCATGAAAAAAAATCAACTGGATTGACTCGGTTATTTTTTACCGACTGCCCGACAAGATTGGGGGGGGGGGGACAATTTCTCTAATTTACTTTTCATAATCAAAATATCTACAAATTTTTGTTAGTCTTTCTCCACGATATCCGCTCAAAGTTTATCACGATCTGTACGCTTCAAAAACAAAACGCTAATTTACGCTACTGGAAACATTTAAAAAAACAAAAAAAAAACGAAATAACCACGACTGCAAGGGACTCTTCCCACCCCTTAATGTGTCCCGAGAAATTTATAGAAGCGAAAGCCTAATTATTGCAATTATATTATTATTGTATTTAAACAAAATAATAATATCACTTTAAAATAATCAACTAGAAAATACAGAATTTACAATTCATAATGAATAAATGGTTACACATATAATATCATCAACTCAACAAATTCACTGGGCCTTGCGTTGTTGAGCATTTCATAATCCGGTTTCAAATTGTAGGCTCCCGGCAGGTAAACTAGACAGGTTAGTGATCCCGCAGATCTATCACCCAATATCTGGGCACCTGTAACCCCCAAATGCCAATTTTTATCTGAGTCCGGTCGAGTTTCCTTGTTTAGTTTAGTTTTCTTAATTTGCATCATGCATTTACTCTTATTCTCACCCTAATTTAATTATTTATTTATTTGTGACCCGCTTTTTGTATAACAGCGGAGTATGAGTAAAATACACAAACTAAAGTACACATATTAAAACACAATTTGCATAAACATGACTACGTTATTTTCATATAGTTTTTTAATCAGTTGGATCCTTCGTGAAAATTTGTTCATTCCTGTAAGACCTATATTCTCCCTGTCCTGACGTTTTCTCTTTTCCTCAGCTGAAGTTAATCCAGCTGGAAGATGGCGCTGGGTACTCAACAATGAAAGACATTTCCATTGGTGGAATCATTATGGTCAAGCGCACTGACATGGACAAGGCCGAGGAGCTCGTAGAACCAGTTGCAAGTAAGTAGTGACATCCCTTACAGGGAACTCCAATCCACAGGCAGGGCCGACCTATATATCCGGTCCACATCCGGTCGCAACTTCAGAATTATGCCTAAACCATCTGGTTCATTCAGTGGCATATAAATACTGTAAAATATGACTGTCACTAAATTTGAAATATGATATTTTAATAGCAGATATGTCGCAAATTCGAAAATTTTCTACGATTGTTGCAGCAAAAAGAACATGAGGTAATGCAACGGCGGTGAAGAATGACCCCAGGATCTATCGCCCACGAAAACGAATTAAGAGGCCAAATGCCTTGCGAATTCTCTCTTGTATATGATTGACAATTATAGACTGAGAAACCTTAGCTGACGATGAATATGGGATTCCCAAGTACGTCACTATATCACACGCTGTATAGTGGCACATATCAGACCGACAGGGGAATCCACTCTACTAAAATAAGTTACTTCGAACATGGCCTAACTTTGAACGGCGTCGAAGGAGAAACTGAAACTCAGACTGAGCAAGTAATCAAGCACAGTAATGAGAGCAAAAAAAAATCAGTTAAAATAAATTACTCTTTTATTTCTTCTTATTGATTGTTTTCCTCGATTTTGCTTTATTTCATCTGCACCCTTTTATGGCCAAAGTTACGGTGTTCAAAGAATTGCAACAATTTAGCGTTTCTTTGGTGACCGTCCGAAGTGTCCCATCACTCCCACCCAACATAATAGCCTGAGAAAAAAAAAAAAAAAAATCACAGAAAAACTGTTATATTTGATGCGGTTGAAAACTTGTCAAAAGAAAGCTAAAACCACTAGAGTTTTGGCCTATATCGAGTTTGTAATTTATCATCGACTCTTTCGAGGGGCGAACAATACAAATAAAGTCGTCTAAATTTCGAGAAGTTTTCGAAGACTTCCAAAACCCAGTTGTTAGTTGCGATGTGACCACGTCAGGCTTATTTTATTGTTCCAAAGAGAACCGTGAGAAGGCGCAGAACTTTAGTCCCTGTTGAAGTTGCTCAGTACTGTTATTTACCAGAGCTGGTGGACTTGTCTCGAGACGCCTTTTTCAAGGAGTCGGACTCGTCTTTCACGGAGCTTTCTGTGCGCCAGAGCTGTGGACTCGGACTCTGGATCATCGGACCCGTCATACAGTTCTTACAAAGCCTGTTTATGTGCAAACTTTACTCGGCAAGCTATTTGAAGAAAAAAAAACTGTTTCGTTTTAAGATAAAAAGATTTTTACGCAAAACCAGATGAAACGTTGCGCCGCAAGCAGAATTTTCGAAAATCAGCCTGTTTTCAGCGCTTACATAGTGAAATCACGAATTGGTAACCACATTTATGTCACTCTGACAAGTTCAAAGCACACGACTGTCGTTATTCTAATTAGCTCAAAACACACGGTATTTCGTAACGTAATGACTTATAGAAAATCTCTGTACAACCATATGAACAGATATAGGTCATTTGCTGTCGGAATTCACCTGACTGTCTCATATGGCAAGCTCAAAACTTACCACTGTCTCCAATATACGACTAGAAAATCTCTTCGTAAAATACGACAAAAAACGGGTCATTTTCAGGGAAAATTCACGGTTGATGTCATTCTGGCAAGTTCAGACATACGACTGTCATTCTGACAAACTGAGAACACGAAACTGTGAATCTGACAAGCTTAAAACATACTACTCAAATCTCTATGTAACAATACGACCAGATACAGGTCATGAAGGTGAAGCTCACGAATAGCTAACTGCCTCATCTGGCAAGCTCAAAACTTACGACTGTCTCTACTTCACGACTAGAAAATCCCTTCGTAAAGTACGACAAGAAACGGGTCTTTTCTTGCGAAATTCGCGGTTGATGTCATTCCGGCAAGCTCAAACATACGACTTTCGTCCTGGAAAACTCGGAACACACAATTGAGAATCTGAAAACATACAACTAGAAATATCTTCGTAGCCATACGACTAAAAAATGTGATTTATGCGTGAAATTCACGTTTGGTAACTGCCTGTATGTCTTTCTGAAAAGCTCGAAACGTACGACTGTCATACAGACAAGCTCAAAACATACGACTGAGAGTAAATCTCTGGAGCATGGCCGACCCTGCGTGAAAAAAGCAAAAACAACTGCCTATCAAAGCTGTTTTTTGTCCAATAGATAGATAGATAGATAGATAGATAGATAGATAGATCTTTTTATTCACCAAAAACTTATCATGGCTCACGTCAAATTTGTTTTGTAGTCATGGATACAACTTATGAGCACACACATAAATCACGGCCATATAATACAACGGCCATAAATAGCATTATATATTTAAACTAGCAGCTCAGCTTATGCTTCGTTATACAACTTTAAAAATGAAGGGACAAAACTCTTTGCAAACCTTTGCACATTTGATTGGCTGAAACTTTTCAACCGCAGTAGCTACCTTGCGAGGGAGCCTTTTTGTCAGCTTTTCAGAAGGGAAAATATTTTTCAGGGTATACCCGGGAAACGACATGAGTCATTTTTATTACGGCATAGACGAAATGTCAATTTAAAGGCTCCGTAGAGTGCGAACGTGACTGGAAACGAAACGAAGTTGTAATTAAATCAGACCTTGCTGCTCCAGACAAACAGCAAAGCCCATGGTCATTCTTCATATCCACATTGTGTCATTACATTTTGGTATTCCCAGTCTTTTAAGTTCCTAATATTCGACACCTAGTCGCTAAGAACGTGCTCGTTGGGCCAGGTTTCAAGGCCTTCTATCATGTAGACTTTTTTCTGAGATAACGATGGGTTTATTCTAACAAAAAAGGTAATCGTTTTGCCATCCTTTCAAAAATTTCGGAGCAAAGATAGTGTGTGGTCCCCAGATGAGTCGTCTGTTCCACCTCCCCTCCCGCCATCCGTGCGTCGTTCCGAGAGGAACACGGGCAATCAGTTTTGTCCGTGTCCTACCAATTATTCAGCCCAGTTTTTACACAGTTCCATTCCAACATTTATATCTGGTATATCTTGTAAGGGTATTAGTTAATCTGTTGTCGTTGTCTTGCATTTCGTAAACATGTTATTCCTCCTCTGCTTTAAGGTATTTGGAAGTAAATTTGATTGATTGAAAAAAAAAATATCCAACGCTTCAGCGCCGCAGAGTAAGGGACTACCTAACCCTAAAATACCAACGAAAACAAGGTAACCTACTTGAACAAGACCAAAGGTTTCAATGGGATTCCGAAAATTTAATATTTCCTAAAATACCAACGAAAACAAGGTAGCCTACTTGAACAAGACCAAAGGTTTCAGTGGGATTCCGAAAATTTAATATTTAATCCAGACAACCGGGTCTTGCAGAGATCCAGTCTTCGCAAGACTTCTTGAGCACTTTAGTAATAAAATTTAGAAACAGATTAAGGCAAATGGTTATCATCTGAGAAGACCGAGTTCAAATTTGGATTCAGCATGTGTCCCTATAGCCTGCGTCATATCTACTTTAACGAAAGTTTCATGGCGAACTATGTGTCCAGGTAGAAAACGGTTGTCACACACCAATTCAGTATGTCTTCTTACCCGTAAATCGAATAGGCTACCTAATGAAATTCATATAAAACTTTTACTTTAACAAACTTTTCGGTTTGGGCCGGATTCTGGGCAAACTACTTGTCCGGCGAGAAAATTATTTTCATATTTCGATTCAACATGTTCCCTATCCTTGAATCGAACCGCTAATCAACTTCAGATTAAACTTTTATTTTTGACAAATTTTTCGGTTTTGGCAGAATTCCGGGCGATCTACTTGTCCGGCGAGAAAATAATTTTCATATTCGGATTCAGCGTGTCTCCTTACTCCTGAATCGGACATCTAATCAACTTCAGATAAAACTTTTACTTTTAACAGACTTTCCGGTTTCGGCCGGATTCTGGGCGAACTACTTGTCCGTCCCATAGTTGGATTCAGCATGTTTCCCTATCCTTAAATCTAACCTCTTATCAACTTCAGATTAAACTTTTATTTTTGACAAATTCTTTCGGTTTTGGCAGAATTCCGGGCGATCTACTTGTCTGGATCTACTGTTGTACTTGAGAAAATCCTTTTCATATTCTGATTCAGCATGTCTCCTTGCTCCTAAATCGGACATATAATCAACTTCAGATAAAACTTTTTCTTTTAACAAACCTTCCGGTTTGGCCGGATTCCGGGTGAACAACATGTCCGGCGAGAAAATGGTTTTCATATTCGTGTTCAGCATGTCGTCTTACCCCTAAATCGACTATTTCATTAGCTTCTAAAAAATATTTGTTTCGCCCCTTAATTTGAAACCCCTCCCCCTCCCCCTCCCCTAAATATGCAGCTATCGGGCCCATCTACAAACTCGGTCTTTACCTCGACTCGAAGAGTCCTCACACCAAGTTTCATCAAAATATCTCATCCCCTTCGAGAGTTATCGTTCTGACAGACGGCCGGACGGACAGACGGACAACTTTTGCGATGTCATAGGTATCCCTCCACTTACGTTTTGGGATCCCAAAAAGTAAAGAAGAAAGAAAGAAACACGTTCGAGACGTTTCGCTGGGATGTTTCAAATGCAAGCCCTGTCATCGACATCATATAGTTTCCGGTTCTTTTGAGGAATGAGCTGTGACGCCTCTCGGGGGATTTTGCTGTCAAGAGCCCCGGTTGCACGAGAGCCCTTGTTCAGCACCCTTTGCCTACCCTCTACCCCTGGTCATTAATAAGAGCGATGAGAATCCTAGGAAACCAAATTCACAACCCTGCTAATGTTTCGAAGGGGAGAGCCCTTGGAAGCTGTTTTCTAGCGGAGAGTCCCTACTCAGGGTCGTTGTCATCATTGATATTAAATTCTTTTTTATACTTACTTTTTAACCTTTTTTACATTTAATCAGTCATTCAATCAAAGACGCCCATTTTTATTGCATGATTTACGCATTGTTTTTGTTTTTAGACACGCCCTATTTTCAAACAAAAAGTCAGTGTTGCCGTTTTAGCATGTTTAATTGCCGCTAAGGATGTTAATGAGTGTGTTAGGTTTATAGCCGATTTGAGATTGAAATATGTGCCGGCGCCTAAAGAAGAGTTGCGTAATAAGTGCGACCTACCTCGGGGCGGATCCGATTCGGAATTCCCGAATGATTTCTGGCGCTGAAACTTGAGACTTTTGGGTTCTTCGACATTGACCTGGTGTAGTTTGTTTCTTGTCCTGTCGCATAATCATGATTTAACAAAGCTTACTAGCATCGATTTTGCCGTCTGCTCAGACATCAGTAACATAAGATGAGAGTAAAGCTCACCCGTGTCACCGTTCAGACCATCAGAAAGATCCCGTAATCGTTCATAAACATTGTTTTTTATCTCAATCCAAAGAAAATATTGTTCATTTTCAGTTTACTGTATTTTCGAAATGATGGCTTTAAAGTATGGCGAAAACTTCTATGAAAGGCTAAGAGCTCAAAATTTGTTTTAAGGTAACAGAATGCTTCTTTCTTTTCAAAATTAAAGCCAATTTGTTTCAGAAGAATTTGAGTTCAAATTCAGTTTTTTTTTTTTAAAGGGTCTGCATTTTTTTTGGTTGTGTAGTGGAGACCGGGGCATTATGGACACCTAGCGGATAAGCCCGTAGTATCATTAGTCTGACATCAGTACAACATATGTTAACACACAATTTCAAATATGGAAATTAACCGATCAGACACGAATCTCCGATTTTGGGGTACAATGTTTCAATATGCAGGGGACAGAATTTCAGGAAAAAAGTAAGAAATTTGGTGGATAGTTTGAATAAAATGTCAGTCTTTTGTTGTTTTTTCTTCTTTCGGGTGTCAGAAAAGTCAGTTGTTTTTCGAAATTATTTGGTACCTGGATATGGGGCGTTCTCCAACCTAAGAGCACATTGCCTAATCGTTGTTAGCACATGGCTCAGCTGCAACCTTTACCCTATGAAAGTTGTTTAAGAAAAACTATGTAAGGAATAAAGTACTGAACGAAAAGACTCCAAGACTATCGAGTCTAACCCTAGGTCTCCAGCAATCAAAACATCTAGAGCGTTTTGTTGATGTAGCTGACTAAGTAGAGTACAATGTTCAGTACTTTCCCAGTTTATCCTGGTCATATTTTTGTCAGATTCTGTATTTCCAATAATTAAGTAATAGTAATTAATTTATTTATGACCCGCCAAAACTTTTTCTTTTAACAGACTTTCCGGTTTTAACCAGGAAACTGTAAAGAGAGTCTCTGAGTCGTCGTCATTCTTGGCAGTCTGCTATAGGATATGGACCTCATGGTGTTGTTCGGAAACTCATAATGGCTAACTCTTCGTTGGTTGGTTGGTTGACACAGAAGCCGCGTTTGTTTTCGTCGTGCGTCGTTTTCGGTACCAAAAAACGTCGTTTAAATTTTGTCATATTAGTGTTTTTCTCTGGCACGTCGTTTCACGAACGAAGTTGATACGAAAACGTTAATAGTCGAATTAACTTAATATTTACAACAGCAGCTATAATAAAGTACAAAAATGGATTTTAGTATAAAAGGCCCACTGTTTTTAAGCTTAGTTTACAAGTTTAATTTGTTTTGCCGAGAATTTTGGAAATTCTCACCTAATTACTGAACCGAGATGTTGAAACTGAACTTCCCGCGTTCGTTCGTCGTTTTAGGAACGACGGATGAAACAGCGGTTCAACCGAACAAAGACAACCCCTTATTCTCGGCAGTCCAACGCCGTTCACGAACGCCGTTATAATGTAATAATGCTTCTAGTAAAACGACGGTTGGAACGGCGAACCGAACGACGAAAACGAACGCAGATAGAATTTGATTCATCATTCGGGCGACATTTCTCCATCTTCCCCAGGTTCGGGGTATTTTGGACTTAGTCATATAGAGTATTCAACAAGAGCTACGAGCTCGTATGGCACTTTTTAAGAGTAGGTAGTACAAGAAAGTAGACGAGAATGTCACAAAATCCCCCCTTCAACCCCCCTAGGATTGGACCTAGAAATAAGGTATCTAATTTCACGCGAGACTGAGCATTTCCGGCATTGCGTCGGATAATCTAGGGCAAATGTTTCACTATACTAGTTTGATTCCTAGGAGAGCCGTTCTATTGCCGGTACGCGCCTCGCCCTCAAACTTCCGTACCAGGGCCATCTCGGGTTCAGCCACTTATGCAGATTATCTAAGGCATCTTCTCGTACCGGCTATCAAGTTTCACTCAGGTCGAAGCTTTTTTCAGGGAACTCAGGCCCCCCCCCCCCCCCCACACCGTCTTTAGATCCGTTCAGGAACCTAAAACATGTCATCTAGGACACATGGTCTCTGTTCTTTCCAAGTTTGATTCAAATCACTCCATCCGTTTGACCCCAACGCGAGCTACAAAATTCCCCCCCCCCCCCAAAAAAAAAAAAATTAAAAAAATCCTCCCACTGTGGCCAATAACGACTAGGACACATACACTTCGCATCTTTGACATCTTCTCTTCTCGTCCTTCAACCTTGACTCAAACTGGAATATATCATATAACATATTAGTGTCTTTTTCTGTGTTTTATGTCTGTTATTTATTTTCTTTTATTTACTCCGCTTTTTCGAAATGGCGGGTTCCAAAAAAATTACTTACTTACTTATATCTGCGAATTTACGATTTCCGCCTGACCCTCCTCCTTTACCGTTGCCGGATCCGGTCCGGATTCCAAATAGCAAACTAGGCAGCATAAATTCGGTACTGTCCAACTTGCATCCCAGTCGGACCATCCGTTTGGCTTTTGGCCATTTCAAAAGTTTACGGTCCTTCCCCCCCCCCCCCCAGCTACCCCAGCCAATACCGCATGTGGTTTGGAGACATGTTTTGCATACCTAGCTCATTAGTTCTTATCACCCATAAAGTTTCACTCGAATCGGACCACCCGTTCTAAGTCAGTAATTTCCGGATTCCCCTTCCCTTAACTCCCCCCAAACTGGTCGGATCCAGAAACAGACATTTTCCTAGGGCATTGTGTCAGGTCTTTAATTCTGTTTAGTCGGGTCGCTAATATGCCTGCCTAGTTTCATCGTCCTTAGCACATCGTCCTATGAATTCCCGGAAACCCCCTCCGACTCCCCCTAAAGAGCCTCGATATGATGTGGTTCCGTCGAAAATCTATTTACGGCTTACGCTTGCTCTTCCCACCAAATTCCATCCCGATCCCGCGGCGCTAGCCGTTTCACGAATATGCCGGTGTCCCCCTTCGGCGCCCCCCCCCCCCAAAAAAATAAAAAAGTATTGAATCCGGTCCTGGCTTGACATGAAACATCTGAGACGACACCTCTTTCCAATATCCAAGTTTCTTTGAAATCCAATCGCCCGTTCGACAGTTATGAATGTCACAAGATTTCGGATTGCCCATCCCTCCACTCCTCCCATGATGATCGGATCATGCAAACGAACTATTGTCAACTCAGTTTGTTCGTGT
This sequence comes from Branchinecta sandiegonensis, assembly GCA_030848855.1. Classification (NCBI taxonomy): domain Eukaryota; kingdom Metazoa; phylum Arthropoda; class Branchiopoda; order Anostraca; family Branchinectidae; genus Branchinecta; species Branchinecta sandiegonensis. Next base: position 12,062,069 of record JAUPMV010000010.1, read on the forward strand.
CCTGGATATGCCAGCCCAGTTACATCGTCCTAGTACACCAGGAAGTACCGAAATCACAGATAATCGAAAATCCGGAGCCAAACTCCCCCGTAGTGCTCGAATCCGATCCGGTTATGTCAATGATGTATCTAGGACTTGTGCTTGCTCTTCCCACCGAGTTTCATCCTGATCCCTCCACTCTAAGCGTTTCCCAAGATTTCCGGTTCCCCTCTCTAACTCCCCCCAAAGTCTCCGGATCCGGTCCGGATTTTACGTGGATCACCTGATACATGAGGTCTTTCCAAATACCAACTTCCATTAAGATCCGATCACCCGTTCAAGAGTTGTAAATACCTCAAGATTCCGGATTCCCCTCCCTCCACTCCCCCCCCCCACGATGATCGGATCATGTCGTGTCAGTTTCTTCAAGTCCCTGATATGCCAGCCCAGTTGCATCGTTCTAGTACATCAGGAAATATTGAACTCACGGATAATCAGAAATCCGGACCCCCCCCCCCCCCCCATCCCAGCTCCCCCCCCATAGTGCCCGAATCCAGTCCGGTTATAACAATGATGTATCTAGGACTTGTGCTTGCTCTTCCTACCAAGTTCCATCCTGATCCCTCCACTCTAAGCGTTTCCCAAGATATCCGGTTCCCCTCTCCAACTCCCCCCAAAGTCAGCGGATCCGGTCCGAATTTTATGTGGATCGTCTGAGACACGAGATCTTTCCAAATACCAAGTTTCATTAAGATCCGATCACCCGTTCAAGAGTAATAAATACCTCAAGATTCCTATACGATTTGTCCGTCCGTCTGCAGGCTTATTAGCACGATAACTCTCTAAGGTATTCTAACATTTTGTTCAAACTTGGTGTGAATATCTTTTGTGTCAAAGTGCAAGTCAGGTTTGCAGGCTGTTAGGACGATATTGCGTATATCCGGATCAGGCAAGGACAGGAAATCTGCAAGTGGAGTCGTTATTAGCCAAAATGTTTGAGGGGCAAGGTATTTACTGTCTGGCGGCTGGCTGCGCCTTTTTACCGGCTGTTTTTACAACAATCGCGGCGCTTCACTTCGACTCATTTTCTTACCGACTAGTCGACAACTTTGGGGGGAGGGTCCTACCTCACCTCCCCCCCCCCCCCCGTTCCTCACGTGACGCCTCTGTCTACAAGACGCGATTGTATGGATCAGTTCAACAAAGCTTCCTCGTTGGGATCCCATCAAAACCTTTGGTCTTGTTTACCATAGTATTTACGACTAACATCATCTTGATTGTCCACCCTTTCGTAGAATTGATTGCATCGACTGTCAGATAGTGACGCATAGTGCATTGGCAGCCAAGAGTACAAACCTGATTCCTGTTTCTACATCTTGTTTGAATTTCTGAAGTCATGGTGTGTGGTTAGAATTTGTAAGCAGGAAATTTTGGAAGAGTTTTTTTTTGTGTTTGTGTAAGGTCACAATGCGACTACAGATACGCGGAAGTGCATCGTTGACTTGTAAATCCTTTCACGTTTTATCCTTTCCGAGATATGGGAAACAGTCATACTTTGTGACTTCAAATCGAGCTTCAAATAATATATAAACAAATAGTATATAAATACTCGGGTTACTTGACTTCAGAGCTGTCCAAATCTTTTTCGGAGGTTTTCTTGGGGTCAGCTGTTGCGACGATTTCTACTTTAGATAAGTGGTAACAACCCATTTTTTTCTCACAGTCGCATGAGGTCTTAAGAGGCAGTTAAGGGCGTTTCACTGCAGTAGTTTATGTGACGTTATGTGAACTCGGTTTACACCTGGCAGATTGTAACCATAATAAGGGATCTTGTACAGGTACAAAAAAATCGCACGCAACATCAGCAGAACTGAAGGAAAAGCGTGAATTAAATTAGCAAAGGAACGAAATCTTGCGTTTTCCGGGGATTGTGCGATTGTGGTGGCGGGTCATCCTTTTCACGTTTTGGCAAAGCCTGACAGAGTGTGAATTCAGGTGGCATCGTGGTAGCAAATCGCGTGACTTCAGTTCGTTGGTTACAGTTCCTGGAGCATAAATTCCTTTTGTTGTCCGGTGTTGTGTTTTTTTTTTTTTTGGGGGGGGGGGCTGAAGTTAACAGAGCAACCAGGCTCACAATTCCCGTAGAATATTTTTTAAACCATTTCAGATTTTCTGTGTATCTTTGTCATAAATAGCTTGTTATCCACTTTCAATCCCACACCTTCTATCACTTACGAAACCCTTTATCTTCTTCATGATAGTGTTGGCGTTTACATTTGCTGGTTGATAACACCTAACGCGACAACCCCTGTCTCGGATTGATAAGCGAAAAAGAACTTCTTCGCTTTCTACCTGAGCTTGCCTATCTGATTCCTGTCGAGTCTGGTTTCTCCCTGTCGCCGTTCGTTTACGCTCGATCCGCGGTTAAGGTCAACCCTAGTAAGCCTGGGTCTGATCTAGAACTGGTTTTCTTAGAACCAGTCTGGCGAGTCATTTGTCCTTCGTATGTTTATGTCAAGGTCGCGCCGTACTCTGCCCTCTCTGCCGTGAATTTGCGCGGGTCGATTTGGCAAAAACAGTATTGTGATATTGTATTTTAAAGCATAGACCGAGTGTTCAGTGGACATACTACAACTTAAATCAAAACAACTTTTCCTTAATTTCCGGTTTAAGAGTTCCTCTAAGGTTTTTTTGTTCCCTGTGATGGGACTGTCTTCACTGGCTACTCCGGGTTTATCCGTTCTGGTGGTATACGGCCCTTTACGATAAATTTGTTCCTCAGAACAGGGCTCCTGTTTCATGAAGAAGAAGAGGAAAACCATCAGAACGGGGCTCCTGCCTTCCTCGTTTTTCGCGGCGGCTTGCGCAATGTAGGGTTGTGTCAGTCTTTTGAACGTTAGCTGCTCGGAGGTTAATTACACTGTAAAAAGTTTCCCCGAGTAAGGATTAAAGTTAACTGCAGTATTTGCTACTGGGATTAATTATCTCTATTGGGATAAGATAAATCCAAATTAGAGATAATCTTATCTCAGTGGAGACAAGATTAATCCCGGCTGCAAATACTGCAAGATTTTTTTTTACAGCGTAGGATGATAGTGGCAAAAAAAATGCTTTCTGCGGTCAGTTATTTCTGTACGCTTTTGGTTAATCGCACGTAATTTGATCCGTTGGCAAGTAACAGGATTATTTTTTGTGATTTTTTTTGCAGCAAAAACAAAAAGAGATAAAACTCGTGTTGGAAAAGAATTATTGCAGCAATCGAGCCAGATCAAGCATAACTTTTCAAACATTACAAACATTTCGAATTTCGGTTTCCTGTGTTCGAATACATTTGTAGTTTTATTTTCCGTAGCTGTTTTAACGACGTGCGTGAACTGGATTGTGTTATTTAGTCATGCCTGTCGGACGCTGAGGAATTTAATAATAATAACAAATTTGGAAAAAACAGAATTGTAGTTGCCATGGGATTTGATGTCTGTTTGCTGGTGCTGTTTCATTTCATTCTATGCTTATTCCTGGAGCTGTTGTTGGTATCAGATGCCTTCGAGATTTCAACCCTACGACGAAATCCCATATGCCAATATCCGTTCCGGACCAGATCCGAAACAAACTATTTTGATTAAGCGACAATGTGTTCGTGAAGCGAAATCATTTGGTATCGGTTTTGAAATTCAACCCAATGTTGCCACCCAACCGATGTTCAGTTTACTTAACTAACTAAAAAAAAAAAAGATGTGCGCGTCTGACATTGAGGAATTTTAAATAGAAAAAAAAATGATTTGAAAAACCGGAAGATTTTGGCGCTAGGCCTACGCATATTTGTAGGCGTAACGCGCTTGCGTGATCTCATAGTGGCAATATCGGAGCGCACTTCGCTTTTGGGATGATCGCTAATTAAGCGTGAAGGTCGGCTGACAATAATTAGGGTCTTGATAGCGAAAGAGATAAAGCGATGAATGTCAGCTTGTTTGGTGAACTCGCTCGTGGGTTCTTTTAATTATCCTTCCCTTTTACTGACGTTGTGAGGTAGCGTCGAGGTTTTAACGTTGCTCGATTAAGGTTCCGAACGAAATTTTGCAAGTACTTTGAATTAATGAATTTATTACATGCAGCCTAGTAATAAGGCATTTGCACAGTACATAAAGAAAAAAAGTAAATGAACGCTTAACAAGAAATACAAAGGGTAGCCTACACAAAATCTACAACGACAATAAAAGATAAATAAACGCAAAACAAGAAATACACAACGAAACACGAAAAGAACAATAAATTTACTTCATTAGCTGGCGCAATGGGCAATGGGCAGGAAGGCGGTTGAATGATGGCAGAAGATGTTCACTTATTTCTTTTAGCTTGACAATTGGGTCCAAGACAAACAAAAACTTCTCCATGATTCGGTGATTGCGCATGCGACGAGGAAGGTACTTTGGTTTCCACGATACGTCTTCTTTTATAGAAATTGTGGCGCTAACAATGTTTCTTACATTTTAGCTCTCAACCTACCAAAAGTAGAAGAGGAAGCCGAGCCAGAACCTCCTGAGCCATTCGAATACCGTGATGAGTAAATTAGCAAGAATATTTCCGAAATATATCGTTTAGATCTACCTGTCCTGAGTGTTTTGTAATAAATAATTATGGTACTAGCATCTGTGGAGATACTTTATCTACCAGCAGGTAACCCTTGTTCATGGGGATTCTGTCCCACTCATCACCAAGGTTGTGTGCTTCTTGACTCGAAGTCATGGTATAATATTTTACTCTCTGCCAGTACCGATTCCTGACCCGAACTTACCCTACATTGAGCCGTGGATCCTACTACACTCCAGCGGCGCTTCGGGTACACTGTCAGAATTTTCAAACAGACAACACAAGGATGCGTGGTTTCACAGACAACACTTGAAATGTAATCTGTTGTCGCCACGAACGTTATGCATGAAATTCCATGCATAATAGGCATTGCCAGGAAGAGCCGAAAAAACGGCAAAAAAGCATCGGCTGAACCTTCCGATACCATGACGACAAACATGACAAACGACAAGTCAAGTCTGTGTAAAATATAGGAAATGATTAAAAACTGGAGCGGATTCGTAAGGTTCAGGGTTTGGAACCCGGGTTTGAATCCGAATCCAGCCTGACCAGCAGAAGATTCGAATCCGGCCAAAAGGACGAATCCTAGATTCGAATCCGGACTCGGATTCGCCCATCTCTGCTCCGACAAAGAGAATCCTGTACACGAATTGTAATCCACTTTTACTTTCAGTAGTTATCGAATGACGGCTAAATAAGGGGAGATTTTCGCGTGGATGGCTCTGGTCCCGTCAATCTCCCTTCGATCCGAGCTCGACGGGCATTTTGGCTTGGATGCCGTTGATCTTTTTGTCATTTTCGCGCGTACGGATGAACAGGTGAACGGGCCATCCAGCTCGATAGACGTCTCCCGTTCACCACCGCCCCGACGGCAGCGTTGAGCTGAACGTGGATAGAAAAAAGTTCTGCACAGATTGATGAAAGAAAAAATATGGACCTTCCACGCGTGTGATAATGGAAATTATTTCCGTAGAGCGGGTAGGTAAGCCCAACACTTTTTTTTTTCTTTTTAGTGTGTTTGTGAATTTTTCGATCACCCTACTGTATATAATAAGATAAGATAAGATAAGATTTGTTCCACTAAAAGCACAGAGGCCATGGGAAAAAAATAAACACAAAAAAAAGAAAAGAAAAAAACACAAACCAAATAAATGCTAACTATTTTACATCTTCCTTTACAGGAATCTTTCTCTGTGGTTCATCGAGACCGAAAGGAATCTTCCCAACTTTTCAATATCACCAAATATTTTACTTCCCATTACTTTTACCAGCCAATCCTCCCCCCAATTACTAACACCAAAAATTTCCCCACGAAGATCTGAAAGCTCAGGACATACGCACATTACGTGAAAAATATTTTCGTCCAAATGTCCACACATTGGGCAAAAGTAAGGACCAGACAACACTCTTACCTTACCCAAATATCTTCTACGCATTCCTAAAGGTAAACAATCACCTCGTAAACTCATTAACAACCTCAAATGATCTGCTGGAATCCCCGCCTTGAAATAAATTTCCTCCCCCCATGTCTCTTTGGCCCTCGCGTACAACCACAATGAATCAGATGCCTCCACCCCACACTGCCATAATTGTATTTCCTGGTCATGCAACCTACCCTCCACCTCCTTAACAATACTCACACCATTTCCTGCTCTAGGTCCTTTTCCATCACACCAAAAATGAGACAAACCGCTACTATCCAAAATACTTTTAACCTGTTTTGACCACGATTCCTTTGCTCCATCCTGGAGGGATTCCAAATATGCAGCCTTTAACGGTCTTACTCTCGGCAACGCTATTGTTTTTTCCCAAAACCGTATCATACTAACAAGACTCCTACTCCTTAGTGAAAATAAACCTAAATCTCCTCTTATTGCTAATGAGTTAATCTAGCATTTAACGAACAAGAAATTCCGTTGGGTAGAAAGGAATACTCTTGATGACTAACTCTTCGTGTCGATGAAGAATCGCCGTGTGCTCTAGCGAAGAGCCGGAAGTGTCACCGCAGCTGTCCCCAACGAGCCCCGTTGATGGTTATATAGGATGTTAGTCATCGTTCGGGCGACGTTTCTCGTTCTTCGCGAGATTCACTGGCGTGTTTTGTAATTAGTCATATAAGATGTATTCTGGTCTACTTGAAAGGATTCCTTTCGTGAAGACGACTAGAAGCGGGACGAGAATTCTTTTCAAGATGAAATGAATTAAATGTGTTGACTGGTAGGCTTAACTTAGTAGGTTTGATGGGTTTTAGGCAGGGCTTAGGCCATTCAGTTCACTCCACCCTGACGCCACCACCTGAGGGTTACCTTGGAAAATTCTAGTTTTTAGGTTATTTTTGTTTCCGCTTCCATCCAGCTGAATGGGCATTTTCGCGTGGACGGAAACCATTTCCTCAGCCGTTCAGCGCCTGATCGATTTCCTCATTTTCGCGTGGACGGGATCACCCGTTCAGCTCAACAGCCATCGACGCGAAAACGTCCCCTAAGTATCGAAGTTTTGCCAGTTTTGAAATTTTCGTCGTTTGCCCCAGAAGAACTTGTTAGTCTGGTGAGTATGGACAAAGAGTGGGCAGGGTTGCCACATGTCGCACGATAGTGTGAATTGTCGCTTTATTTTGTTTTCACTCTAAAATCGCTCTATTTCAGATGTGTCATTTTTGCAGCAGTGATTCCGACAAGAAGTGACTATTCCACGTTTTTTCGTGAAAGTAAACTTGAGATGTGTCGTTTTTGCAGAGGCAATTCCGACCAAAATGACCATTTCACGTTTTTCGTGAAAATAAAATTTCGTTCCCAGTTCACTCTCTGTTTTTGGGCCAAAAAGTCACTCTCTAAAAGTTTTTGATGTGGTGACCCTGCAGGGTAAAAAGTTTCTCCGAGTAGCCTAAGGATTAAAGTTAACTGCAGTATTTGCTACTGGGATTAATCTTATCTCTACTGGTATAAGACTAATCTGAATTAGAGATAATCTTATCTCATTAAAGACAAGATTAACCCCAGTAGCAAATACTGCAAGATTTTTGTTTACAGTTTGGGAAGGGTGGGGGTTGTACAAAGGCAAAGACGTTAATCCCCTGTGCCATTTTAAGGCGTTGTAAATACGACGAAAACGGACTTCACCCTGTCGCCATAATGTGGTTATAATTTAAGTTAAAAGACTTGTGTGTGACTAGGTCTGGTCGTCACCCTGTTGCCACCGGCAGTAAAACTTTATCTACTAACAAATAAAATCAAGTAAATATAGAGGATCTGGTAAATTTCATTTTAATCTAGTAAAAAATCCAAATATCTAGTAAAAAACAATGGTCCAAGCAAGAAGTTGTGCCATTTGTCATGAATTCTGAGGAAATGTACAAGATATTAGGATCCACGCCGATCCACTCTTGCTTTTCACTCTCTGGCAGAGCGACAGTTCTCAATCTCGTCTGTTAATCAAACCAAGGATCGGAAAAGGCTCTTTGACCTTTGTGGTAAGTCTTTTTACCCTGATGAAAACGAACAAACTAACTTTTTTAAGAAAAATCGACAGTTTTTTTATAGAATTTGACCAGTTTTAAGAAAATATCGAATGTTTGTAGAAAAATAGCAGCGCTTTGCGCCGATTCATTTTTTCTTTACCGATTGACAGAGAACATTGTAGGGGGGGGGGGGCTCCCCCATTTCCGACGTCTCTGCTCTTTGTGACCAAGTTCGCGGTCCGATATCTTTTCGCTGCTCTCTTTACAGATCAGAAGTGTGACTCGAAGTTGAACTGTCTTTCTATGAATGTAGCCTATTTAATTCTTTATTGTTGAATTGTAGATCGTGTACCATAATGCAAAGCGCGTGTCGCGGCGACAGCCGAAATTTTATTAAAATATGGTAAAAAAAATCTCCGGAGTTTAGTAAACTTAATTTTGTTCGGGTGTCCAATAGTATCCATACTACTTCGTAGCCTACTACTCCATTGTTGTTTTCTCAAATAATACTGCTTGCCCTTAGTGGGGGTGTTAGCCTATGAAGAAAAAACATAAAGGGTACTCTCGTGTATGGTTTGGAATGTAAAATTTGTTTCTGCTCTACTCATCCTCTCTATCGATTTTTCCAGATTCAGAACTCCAAAACACAAACCTCTGTTTGCAGGCAACATGATTCCTATCCAACGAAGCCCTAAATACAGGGTTATTTAGCAGGGGCTTCACTAGGGTGGGGGGGGGCCATGTTGGTATAAAAATAACCGAGTCGGCACGAAGTGCTCCAATTTTTCGTAAAAACAGATGATTTTTTCATGAAAACAGTCGATTTTCATCAAAATAGTAGATTTTTTCTTGAAGTTAGTCGGTTTTTCGTCAAAATCGTCGTTCTTTTCGTGAAATCAGTCTTTTCTTGAAAAGACCAGCCAGTCTGTAAATACTTTGCCTCCCTCCCAAACATTTTGGATAGTAACGCCGTTATGGGCCCGTCTACGATCCAGATATGTACTTTGGTTTGAAGAATCCTCGCATCAAATTTAACAGACCAAACGTTCGATGGGATCCCAAACATTTAATATTTGATCCAGACAATTGGGTCTTGTCTTCGCCAGATCCAGTCATCGCCAGACATTTTTACTATAAAAACAGGTTGAGGCCAAACAGCTGATCATCTGAGAAAACCAAGTTTAGATATGTATTCAGCATGTGTGTTTACCCCTAAGAGTCATATCCGTTTTGACGAAATGGATCGAAATTTCCTGGCCTTACTTCTGCCAAATTTCCGGTTTCGGACGAATTCGGAACTACAAGTCCGCAAAAAAATAAAGCCCAAAAATGAATTCAGCGTATCTTCATACCCTGTATCGAACATATAATCAACTTCGAATAAAACTTCAACTTAAAAAATTTTTCCGGTTTCAGCCGGATTCCGTGCGAACTATATGTCCGGGCAAAAAACGATTGTCATATGCGGATTCAGCATCTCTGCTTACCCCTAGATCGGACATCTAATCAACTACAAAGAAAATTTTTGTGTTAACAAATTTTCCGGTTTTGGCCGGATTCCAGGCGAACTACTTGTCCGGGTAGAAAGAAGTGTTCAGTATGCCTTCTTACCCTAAATCATTCATCTAATCAACTTCAAATAAAACTTTTACTTTTAACAAACTTTCCGTTTTTGGCCAAATTCCGGACGAACTGCTTATCCGGCAAGAAAATGGTTTTTATATTCGTGTTTAGCATGTCTTAATACCCGTTAATCGACTATCTCATTAGCTGTTAAAAAATATTTTGTTTGCCCCTTAATTTGAACCCCCACCCCTGAATGTAGAGCTACAGAGCCCATCTACGAACTCGATCTTTCCCTTGATCCAAAGAATCCTCACACCAAGTTTCATCAAAATATCTCATTCCCTTCGAGAGTTATCGTGCTCAGACGGACAGACGGTAAACCTTTGCGATGTCATAGGTATCCCTCCACTTACGTTTTAGGATCCCAAAAAGGATCAACCCTTTTGAGAGTCAGTTCGCGAAGAGACGGACGGACGAACAAAGCTTACGAAGTTATAGGTATCCCACCACTAAAGTTTTTGGATCCCAAAAATATTCCCGTGCCTTCGCTGGCAACATTCTCACGGGCAAAAACTCATTCGATGTGTTTTAAATATTTTTAAAGCACAACTCTTAGAAATGATCTTTTCCCTATGAAATAATCAGAGAAAATGTTTTTGAAAATACCATTACTTTCCACCTAAAACTAGCGATTCTCTTGTTAGCGCTTGTCGACTATATCCTGCCTTCCTGCTCTCCCACGCGGCGGCTGGGCGCAAAACATTTGAAAACTGAACGTGCCTTGGTTAAAAAGTGCGAAAATTAAGCAAATAAAAGAAGTAATAAATAGAAGTATCTCATCCTTATGTGTAAAAGAGTTGTCAGCGGATGTTGAAGATTCCGGCAAACATTTCGTTGGGTGACAGGAAAACTCGGCAAGGCCGAAAAAGCGCTAGAAGTTCGTAGTTACGAAACGAAACAAAGGAGAAAGGTGGGGATTTTAGAAGCTTACAATTCAATATGGGAGCTAAGTATGTTATGAAAGGCAGAATAAGCCAGAGGGATCCTTTAACAGTGTCGAAGGTGAACGCGTGCGCCAATGCTTGGGCCTCATCTAATTATGTATCTCTCCTTCTAGTTAAAAATACGGGTCAACTTCTTAATTAGAGGTTTGAGTTTCGCCACGCCATGAACGCCAAATGAACAAGTTTCTGGTGCGCGTCTTTTAAGGGGCATCTACCCCAGACTCCTGGCATTAACCTTTAAGGTTGAATTTCAGCTTTCAGAAACTGAATGTTTACTACTCGGTCAGTAGTTGGTCAGTAGTGCTTCAGACGTAGAGTATCTGTGACGCAGTACTGAAATCATCGATCTGGATATAAAGAGAAGGACAAAGGAGTTTAGGTGAGAATTTATTTTGACTTTATTTTTCGTTGCTGTTTCTTCTCTCAAACATAATCTGAAACATGCTCAAATGGAAACTAAGTGGAAATGTTGTGCTCGTCCACTCAATCTGGTGATTAGCAGTTACTAAATGAGCGAACTGACTACTTAAGTTGCATATATAAAAGTCAAGCACAGATCACACAGCATTATCGATGCTTCCGCGAAGTGCGAAACCATAGAGTGTCGTGCTAGATCCCGGGCTTTCAAAAACATATACGAATCACTGTTGACTCGCCTAACGTATCTTTAAGTTTTATAAAGTTTGTATAGTGTTTCGTTTTCGTTGTGTGTAATTCATTTTTCTTTCTACTAATCCGCTCTTTCATTTGTTGTATAGCGGGCCTCAATAAATTACTATTAGATCTGCATACAAGTGACCTTAGCGATGATGAGATTAAGATCATTAAGGCGCCTTTGTATTCGGCACAAACTTCAAACTTGCGAAATCCACTCGAAATTTCGGGCCACGGGGTTAAGGGTGTAGGCGCATGTAGACATTTCAGTTACGAGGTTGGTACAACTAGTCTCTTTTCAATGAAAGGTTTGATGGAGGTATTGCAATACGTCCTCTAATACCATTTTACCCGTCTTCGTAATATCAAGCATAATGGATAAGTGAAATGAGATTACCAGTGAAGAAAATAGGCTGCATGTCTTTTCTGTTTATCAGAAACACATAATTCCCTTCCAAAACCCTCGTAGCCTACGCGGGGACGGATAGAATTGTAATATCAATGCTATGCTATCGCATCTGACGTTTGGTCCTCTGATTTTATTTTCGATACCATGAATTCTTTTAAGTGATCTATCTGGATTCCCGAGGTATGTGAAGTGACATAATCGCCTCGAAGAAAGTAGTCAGTTCCTGAGAATTCGACCCACTAGTTTTTTTACAGTTTTACAGTTTTTTACTAGTTTTAGACAGGTTTTCCAGCGAAATCTTGAGCAAATTTTAATAAGCGTAATAGTAAAGAATAAAAGCCTACCAAGGCTGACAAAACAACTAGAAAATGGCAGACGAAATACAATTACTGATCACTCCCTGAGACTGGACAAGCGGCGCCACTTTCGGAAAGAAACAAAATGGTCGTGCCAAAATGAGTGCCCTTGTCCTTGCTGATCGTCGGCCAGCTGAATCGGTAGCCAAGATTTTGCCTGAGATGGTATGCTGATTACATCAGTCCTTTGTTGGGGTTCTAACATAATTTTCAGCAATTATCTCAAGTGAGTTGACAGATTTCTAGGAGTTAAGCGGTATAGTTTATATGCTGGGTTCTGCGGTTAAGCGGTATAATTTATCTGCTGGGTTCTGCTAATCTTGGAGTTGTTTCTGAAAAGCTATGTTCCCAGGAAGAAAGCACAAGCACGTGCGTTTACACACTGTTTGAAGTCCGAGAATATTTTTCAAATCCGCGTATATTTACGTCCGTTTTATTGCTGGAGAATTTTTCTGGCGTAAAATATAGAAGCTGTTTAGGAGGTCGAGGGATTCAGGGGCAAGGTTGCCACTTGACTCTAATAAAATATACTACCCAAGTAGCAAAAACATAACTACCAGAGGAGAAAACTACCTACAAAAATTTCACGCGCGTAGCTTTACACTGTTGCTGCTGCAAGTCACTTTTGCAATGACCCTACCAATATGACCTGAATCGAACCTTCATCAAAAATAGAAGTTTCCTTCAAAACAAGATTAAAATCAAAGTAATCTAATCCAACATTTCAGATAAAATAGGAAAAATTAAACTAGGTCCACAGGAACTTTGACAGAAAGGGTAATTGTTTCGAATAATAGCCTACTACCTTTCTTAAAATGTACTGCATAAGTACTGCTTTTTTCAAATGCACTACTAGCTCACTACTTTGAAAAAATGTACTAAAAATAGTACAATCGTACTACAGGTGGCAACCCTGTTCAGGGGTCGAGCACGAAGCTCTCTAACAGCCTTAATCGGATCTCTAACCCCATGATTTCGTATAATTCGACGAGTCCGTCCTGAAGTCGACGGAAAGACGGTCAGCTGCAAAAAACACCTGAAAAGGGAGCAGAGTCCTAGGACCGAGTAAATTCAACATTCTTCATACCACCTATTACCAACGAGCTATGTATGGGGTTTGTCGGGTCTGATTCAGCTTCCTAGGGCTCTCCTCTTTAAACAGACTAGAACACTGTCAGAAGTTTCATAACAGGTAACACGAGGATGCGCGGTTTCAACACATAATGCGCAACTGATAACACTTCTGATGTTATATGTTGTGTTTCAAAATGTTATGCATGAAATGTTATGCATAACTGCATAGCTTTGTTCGGAAAAGCCAAAAAAGCATCTAGTGACTTTATTCCTTATCGTCATGATGTCGGGAAACTCAGCCGATACTTTTTGGCGGTTTTTCGGTTCTTCCTGATGGCATAACATGGCATAACATTCTCAAACACAACAGATAACATCCGAAGTGTTATCTGTTACGCATTATCTGTTGAATCCGCGCATCCTCGTGTTATCTGTTGTGAAACTTCTGACGTGAGTTTGGTTTTGCTTGGTCCCGAAGGTTTTGATCCCCATAACTATTGAAAAGATACAGATAGTATAGTCGAAAGATAGTGTTCGGGTAACGAACAAGAGATAATAGGCTACATGCCTCTGTTTCCGAAACGAGGCAAATGGACCCCGGATCGTGAAAATACGGTTAAAAGGGCATTTTCTGAGTTAGGACCTAAAAATACGTTGTTTCTGAACATCCCTGCGAAAAAAAACTAACTCTCCTTTCATCTTTACCTCTGTTCTTGTTTTTTTTTTTTTATTGGAGATAGGGTATTTTTTTTATTCCGTAAGGGGTTTTCGCACGAAATCTTATCGAACTCTATGTGCACTTAATTCTGTGCTTTTCCGTACTTCCGCACAAGTAAAGTCGACTGCATTTTTTATTTCTTTGACCTTAAAACCTGTTAAGCCAGTGCTTGCGTCACGCTTTGATCCCACCGGTCGAGATGATCTTATTCGCGTGGATAATGTCGGGTTTTGTGAAGGCTGACCTGCCCACAGCAATAGCGAATATCGATGGGCTTGGAGATTTTGAAACCCGGCGCGAAGCATTGCCACCCTGTAGCCTACTTGTCAACTTGTACTTTGATCCGATTTTGATTCCCAAATTACGCTGTTTCTTCTTAAAAAACATGTCGGGATACCAGCAACCTTTCCCTCATGCCATGAATCATCAGTGAACATTAGAAACACCCGTCGGCTCCTTTCTGAACAGTTTGAAGGAATAATCTGCACTTCCTGCTCTACTTGTAAAAAATATAACCCGAGTTAACCGAAATATCCTAGCGTTCCTTTTTAACTCCATATAATTCTTCGACTGCCCCATACCCAAAAGGTTTTTATTACCGAGAAGCTCAAGACTGGTCCATGATTAGTATGGCCAGCTGGCCAACCGCTGTCCGGTCATAGAATCCGGGATATTATATGGTTTCCCCATGAAAAATTTATCTCAGAATAGTAGTACGAAGTTGTACAAAAACTAGCATGCAATACTAACTGATGCTACTATGCTTCTACTTCAAGGCTACCGTGTTACTGCATACTACTGCATGCTACTATTAGCAAGACTGATGCTACTATGTCAAGACAGGATGCTACTGGATACTACTACATAAGATTGGACTAGTCTGAGGCACATTAAATGATAGTATTCTTTGCTACTACATAGTATACATGCAACTTTTTCGTACAACTACCATGCAACTACGCAGGCTACACATTTTTAATCGGTTTAACTCAAGAGGACACTGCTCAGTTGTGAGTCGGTCGATCAGTCGAACTTTAACACTGAAAAAATACTCAGCAGACGCGATACTAACACTATATCAACGCGGTTACTTGCCACGGGTCCGTTGACTACCATTAATTGGCCCTGCATCAGCATTATGCCAACGGTTTTCTAACGCCTCAAGATGTCCGTTGGTAGGACCCCCTCTTTATGTCCCGCGTCCTATGTTATTCATTTATATTTCGTGACACACTGGGGGTCTTATGTCATCGATCGTTCGGACCTTCACCTCGGCTCTCGTTTTTCGTTCGCTAGTGTCGTTGTTCTGAAAGACCAGTCGACAAAACAAACGCCTAGAAAAATCTAGCGAAGGCACGAGGGTTCGGATGACCTGTATCGGAATAGTTAAGCCACTTGCATCCACTTACGCAGGAATATAGTTGCGAGAGTTATTTCAGAAAAAATCTCGGAAAGACTCTAGACTTATTCTGCATGTTTTGAAACTCAATCTTATCGGATAAAGTTTTCTTTCAGAATATTGCCACGATGTTCATACTCATCGGGATATTGCTACTTGCGTCCTCAAACGCACAAGAAATAAGTCCCCACGACAGCCTATTCAGTGATGACTTCCAGATCGAGGCGAGTGACGCGGAAGGCGTTGACGTCGGAGCTTTCTTTTCTCGCTTCGGCCTCGGTCGTGACCTCAGTGAAACCGAGCAGGATCCACTTGCGGAAATGCTCGAGCAGAATCTCAACTCGGGCGGACCGCCCAATATCGCGCGCCTCTTGAGTTTTGCTCGTTCCGCCCCCTCATCACAGATAGAAAGTATCGTAAAGAACTTCCGGGAACGGGCGGAACGGAATCCGGACGACCGGATTGCGAAATTAGTTTTGAAGTATGGGCAGCCTGTTATTGATAATCCGGAAACCCTGAAAATGATGTCGGATGCAGTGATAGTGGCTGGCGATGAGGATGATGTTTCCGAAGGGGATGCCTTAGTGATGATGGGTGAAACTATTGGATACAAAGGATTGAAGATGCTGACAGCAACTGGATTAGAGTATAATTCTTTCCTTGGAGTGAGGTACGCGGATCCGCCGACTGAGGAGTACAGGTTTCAGGTAAGCTAGATCTAATTTGTTCACTTTTAGTAGGTTCGTTACTTATTAGCTGCGTTTTTGCGGATACCACAGTATCTGTTACCACAGTAATTGGATCTGCAATTAGTCGTTTTTGCAGTTACCGTGGTATCTGATACGTGGTATCTCGTTCTGGAGACTGTCGCGGGCTTTGTTCTTTCTGGCCTGACTGCTGCGACTTGAAGAAGCTACGGCTAAGAGAGGGACGCGGAGGGGACTTTCCAACGTCGGGAATTCGGTAAGTTCTGCTTCCGGAGCTCAGGTTGAGGCGTTACGGTGGTATCTGATACCACGGTTGCTCTGCGAAAAGGACAACTGCCAAAATTGCGCTTTTCAAAGTCATCCCAAAGGAAAAACTGATATCCAGTCACATTACCAAGTAGCAAACTTCTTTCCCACGAATTTGACAAAATCCTAGACTCTATTGTTGGTGATGATGAAAGTGAGATGACTATTTCAGATACCACGATTAGTTACCACGGTCGGACCGTGGTATCTGAATATCAGATACCACGATGACTGGCCAGATACCACGATAACTGAAAAAACGCCTTTTGACCGTGGTATCAGATATCACGATAACTGCTAAAACGACTTTAGAACGTGGTATCAGATACCATGGTATCTGCAAAATCGCAACTATTGTTTCTAAGATGAGCAAGTGGAATAAACAGAATAAATACAAAGAATTATGCTATAATAAAAAATGTATTCTAGTCCATTCGCCTGCGAGCTCACACTCTGTATCTTCATGAGCCACAAGTTGCTCGTAAATTAGTTACCGGTAACTTTGTTACTCACGTAAGAATAAGTGAATTTATTGCACGACCCCAAGGGGTCATGGCCAAAAAGAAACCGATCTCTGTGGGACAACCAACGCGGAGGAATCTAGCCGAATTATTAAAATCTTCCGTACTGGAACTTCTAATATTTTCGACCAACCATTCCTTCCTAGTAATCACCACCCCAAATATTTCAACCCTTCAGTCACACAGACCTTCGCATTCACGCATGAATAACAGGAACAACAAACTGTGAACCCTTGGTGTCACGCTTTTGTTGCAGATAAAAACAACAAGCAAATTTTCAGATGTAAACCGGTTCGCGTAGCGCAGGTGACGATATCCGGATAGAGAGATTGCACCTTACCTGAAGAAAACGGATTTTGCTGCACCATCATCACGGGAACATAACAAAAAAAATTAACATTAGGAGGTATAGGACTTTCGACTTTGAGACTAAATTATCGGCCGTTGGTAACCATTCTGAGCCATTGAGTTACTGAAACGTTAATCTGGCTTCTTCTTAATGGTATAATAAAACTTTTGCGAGTTTTCTTGATAATGAGAGTTTGAAGGCTTCAAAGTTTGTAAACAAAGACGGAGTCTCGCGTCCTATTGGTCGGCTATGACGTGATTTTTGATATCCGACCAATAGGAAGCATGAATCGTTTTTGTGCCGAAAGTTTGAAGGCTTCAAGCTCCCATTTCTGATTAATCTGCAAAACCGTAATTATATAATTAAGAAAGAGCCAGCGAACTGTTTCCAACAATTTACAGGCTCAGAATACTTATCAAACATGGCAAAATCCCTCTCAAATTCATAAGTCCTGTACCTCGCAATGTTAAATTACTCTTTTTCTACCACTTTCTGTTTTCGTCGGGTAGGCTGCAATCTCTCTATATTCTGCTCGGGAGTACGATGCATCGTTAGGAGCAAATAATCCGACGATTCCCCTGCTTTTCACTAGATTTCTCTAGGTACCCATTTGAAGCTGGGTGGACTTTTGGCTTGTTTCACCGGGAAACGCCACTAACCTTCGCCCTAAACCAAACGGTCAGCACCACCGATGCTCGAACCAGGGACCCTTCGCTTGGGAGTTCGGCGCGCTAACCCGTTGGGACAGGACGGACAAAGGAAAGAATCATACGGACTTTTGTTTCGGCTTTTTTTTGTTTCGTTCGTTTCGTTTCTTTTCGTTCAATCCATAGGCCTTGGGAAGCTGAAGTCTCCCATAATCTCGGATTTTGTTTTATAGCCTATGTTAAACGTCGCGGATAGCCGCAGTTTCGAATAGCTTAAATGCGTAACGCTAGGCACTCAAACCCCCTAAACAAGAATTTTGAATGGCTGTTTCCTGAATCCTAATCAGATAATCAATGTTTTATGAGCTAGGGTACCCAGCGTTCGGGCTAGGAGCTTTCCACCGCCACCGCGGGCGATCGCCACCATATGTTTACCGCCACCTTTTAATTCAGGTGGCGCAGGTGGCCTGTCCTGGTATAGATAGATAGATAATAGATGTTTAATGAAACTCTTGGGCCACGAACAAAAACAAAACAAAAACAGTACATCCTTTACATTCATTATACGGGCGAACTTTTAATCAACTTAAAAAACAACTTCCCTCAATCTCCAACTAACCTCCCATACTTTTGATTGTCTTACTTAAATGGTCCATAAATGCATCAATCTTTTCACGAGGGACTGACAACTCCTGGCACTTGTAAATGAGATGGTCCAGCTCCCCCACCTCAACTTTACAAAATTTACAACTCCGATTACCCCTTGTCCCTGACCTTTTAACATCCCAAATACTCCCCAAAACTGGAAGACAATTTGCTCGCAGCTCAATCCGTGAACGCAAAACTCTTGAATGTAAATTAAACTTAAAATAAACCTCTTCACCAAACCTTATATATACTCTTTAAATGCGAAAAGGGTGTTGACCACCACCCAGGAAATCTTACGCCCCAAGATTTAGCTCGTCCGAGGGTAGGGCCAAATCTTGTCAGACCTAATATTTTGATGGGGTGTCCAGCGCCAACCGGATTAAGTATCAGTGTTTGGACTATTCTATAGAGTATTCTGGTCGAATTGAAAGAATTCCGTTCATGAAGACGACTAGAAAAAAATCACCCTCCACCTGAGGATTACCTTGGAAAATTGTAGTTTTTTTTTTGTTTTTTTTTTTATCCTTCTTTCCGCTCCCATCCAACTGAATGGGCATTTTTGCATGGACGGAACCCATCTTCCTCAGCCGTTCAACGCCAGATCGATTTTCTCATTTTCACGTGGACGGGATCACCCGTTCAGCTCCACAGCCATCGATGCGCAAACGTCCCCTAGTGTTACTGTGCTACTCCAGTACCGTCAAACATTTTATTTGTACGAATCAAACCTGAAGCCCGGGCCCCACTAAAGTCACACCTGGTAAATAACGCCGGTAATAAGACCGTCTTACGGTCAAAATCGGGAAGAAAACACGCTGAAAACGTAAGATACGCGAGAAGGAAAAATCCATCCGCCATTTTGAAACAAATCTTTGGAGGGTTTGGACCAATCACAGACCAGAGTCACTTAATTTAGCCAGTTTTGTTTACCTTTGAGTGATGATTGTGGTAATCTGTCTTGGATTTCTTCATTCCAGGTGTGACCAGCATGAAACGTAAGAGTGGGTAAGAACCAAATTAATGAACCAAATTACGTGCAGATGTGACTGAATGTGTCCCGGCCATAAAGGTAAACCCTGACAGATCTGGCCCGGCGGTCTCTTATCGAACTCAGCTTAAACGATACCGTGAATATAGAATCCGTTCAGGCTTTTATCACCTAACATTCCCGATCGCGCTTGGCAAAGCTTCACCCGCCAGCCTCCACCTGAAAGAAAATGATAGAGAATACGGAAGCCTAATTGTAACCACCCCTTTTCTCCGGATGTGTTTTGCCTGGCTTTGTGTATTAGAAAACGGTCATTGTGAATCCGGAAGGAAAATCCGGAAGGGCCGGTAGCCGGACATAATAGTTTCACTATTTTCTAGCCCCCGCGACTCGCCAGATCGCCGTCTGGCATTGAAGATGCAACGAAACAACCTGTACTTTGTCCCCAGTACAATGTGTTCAACAGTTCCGAGATCGTGGGAAGCGAAGATTGTTTGTTTCTAAATATATTCACTCCAAAGGTGAGTAGCCTGTATCCTATCTTTCTCAGACCAAATGCCCATGATTCCGGTCATCGCTAACGATCCTGGTGTATAGTGGTTTAGTTTTGGTTTGTCTTCGACTAAAGCCTTGGCGGACATGGTAAATTTTAAAACGCACGCAAAAAAAATCTGGAAATTCTGGGTAGACTAGAGAAAGTGCTCCCTGTGCGACATTCCTGGACAGATGAACCACGATTTGTAATCCCCAACCGTCGTCCACTTCAAAAACCTCCCTTCTTCATACATGCTCAGTCAATAAACATGCTCTTTTGTTGCGGTCCTTTTTACTCTGAGCACCGTCGTTACTTCCACACACTACTTTCCTATGACCTCGACTACACGTGTTTCACGCATGGATCCAACGATTTCGGTTTTACCGCGCTCTCACGAAGTCTTATTACATCTCGGACTGACTGTCTTTTTTAATGTGTTTTTGTTTATTTTCTTCACTTACTCAGCTTTTAACAAGAGCTACCAGCTCATTTGGTACTTGCTACGAGTAGGCGTACAAGAAAGTAGATGAGAACGTCACAAAATACACCCGCCATCCAACAAATGCGGTTTGGACCTTGTCATAGATGTGTAGTTTCACCCGAGTCTGAGCGTTTCCGGCATCGCCTGGGATCGTTTGGGGCGAATGATTGTTCTAACTTCCAAGTTTCAGCCTAATCAATCCACTCGTTTGACCCTAGACGTGCGACATGATTTCCGGTACCTCCCTCCAACTACCCCTACTGCGGCTGAATCTGGTTCGGACTCGTGAATGGATCATCTAAAGCATCTTGTTACCACCTATGAAGTTTTGCTCGAATTCGAGCATATTTTGGAAGATTTCGGTACCCTCCCCCGCCGTTATTCGGATTCGGTTCGGACCCTAAAATATGTCATCTAGAGCATGTGCTCTCTATGCATTCCAAGTTTCGTTTAAATCGCTGCACTCGTTTGACCCCTATGCGATCAATAAAATTTCCGGGACTCCCCCTCCAACTCCCCCTACTGTGGCCGAATATGACTTGAAAACATAAAAGTCTTATCTCTGACATCTCCCCTTACCGTCCATCAAGTTTGACTGGAATCGGTCCAAAGCCTATGTAAAAATTTCTGGTTCCCGCTCTTCCTCCTACCGTTGCCGGATCCGCTCCGGACGCCAAATAAAAAATCTAGGCCGCATAGACTCGGCACCGTACAACTTGCATCCCATCGGTCCATCCGTCTGGTTTTTGTGCATGTCAAAAGTTTCCCCCCCCCCCCAACTCCCCAAACCGTGGCCACATGTTGTTTGAACGCATGTTTTTCACGTCTACACTGTCAAAAGCTTTTCCGTATAAAGATTAAAGTTAACTGCAGTATTTGCTACTCGGATTATCCTTATCTCTACGCAGATAAGATTCACACCAAAAACAGATAAGATGAATCCGAGTAGCAAATACTGCAGTTATTTTTAATCTTTATCCGGAGAAACTTTTTACAGTGTAGGTCATAATCCTTGTCACCCATTAAGTTTCACTCGAATTGGATTGCTCGCGATCACTGGAGCTCCGGGAAACCTCTCCTCCCCCCCCCCCCATGCAGAGCCCCGATACGATCTGGCTCCGACAATTACGCATCGAGGCCTAATGTTTGTTCTCCTACCAAGTTCCCTCCCAATCCCTCGGCTCTAAGCGTTTCACGAGTTTTCTGGTGCCTCCCTCCACCCCCCCCCCCCAGCCTACAAGTATCGGATCTGATCCGGACTTGACATGGGACATCTGAGACGATAGCTCTTTCCACTTGCCAAATTTCATTCAAATCCGATCACCCATTCAAAAGTTATGAATGCCACTAGATTTCGGATTCCCCATCCCTCCACTCCCCCCACGATAGTCGGATCGAGGAAACGACTATTTTCAAGTCAGTCCGTTCGGGTCCCTGACAGGCCTGCCAAGTTTCATCGTCCTAGCACATCAGGAAGCACCAAACTCGCGGGATCTCACAAATCCGACCCCCCCCCAACTCCCCCACAGTGCCCGAATCCGGTCCGGTTATCTCAGTGACCTATTTAGGACTTGTGCTTGTTCGTCCCACCAAGTTTCATCCCGATCCCTTGACTCTTAAGTGTTGTCTAAGATTTACGGTTCCCCCCTCCACCCCACCTCCACCCCCCAAAATAAAAATAAAAAAATATTGAATTGGGACGTCCCCCCCCCCCTAGATGGTGGGATCGGGAAGTGACTATTTCTGATTTAATCTGGTCGGGTCCCTGATATGCATGCCAAGTTTCATCGTTCTAGCTTATGTGGAAGTGCCTGAACTAACAAAAGCCGGACCGACGGACCGACGGACGGACAGAAATTGCGATCGCTACAGGGCACTTGGCCAAAGGGCCAAAATGGTGGGTTAGAAAGAAATTACTTACTTTCTGCAAATCATATATGACGGCGCTAAACGTTTTGTCAGCTTAGATTTGTTCTAGTGATATTTCAGCTTTTCTTGGCACTGGTCCTCACCTGATTGCGGCTGAAAGAAATGAACCTGCAATAACTGATCATTGTTTCTTCTGGTTACAGCCTGACGAGGACCCGTGCCAAGAAGGGCCGAAATAACACTGGTACAAATCTCTCCTGATTTATCCGTTTTAGAGCCATCAGCTATCTGTAGAACTCTTCTTAGAGGCGAACCTGCTGAGGTTGAAGAAGATTGTGTAGAAATCATCATACTGACCTCGGAAATGCTCAAATAATTCGTTGTTCCTTGCCACCAGCCTACTTGACCTCGGAGATGGGCTAATCCAAATCCGGATTCAGATTCGAATCTGAGATTCGTCCTTTTGGCCAGATTCGAATTCGGATTCGGATTCGAATCTTCTGCTTGTCAGGCTGGATTTGGATTTGGACTCGGATTCCACACCCTCAATGTTACGAATCCGCTCAGACTTCTAGTCTACGTCGGTACAGTTTCCGTTTTCCAATTTTTGCACAGTGTGCTTGGGCAACCCAACTTTTTGGTCTCCACCACCAACCATCCTCAGTAATCTATGACGTTATCTGATTACCTTCGATATCAGTGCTTTTTATCATTTTTTAACTACAGTCTTTGTAGCCTACATGATTTGATTTTTACTACGGTCGGATTCGATTCCGGATTCGAATCCTCAGCACGAAATGTTGGATTTGAATTCGGAATCGGATTCTAACCTAGCCCTGGATTCCGATTCGGAGTCGAATCCTTTCATGATCGGATTCACCCATCTCTGCTAGACCCACCCATTGCCCAAGCCCGAGCCACCATTTGTTTAGTTTCTACCCCTCTTAGTGCTTGACACCATCATCTATGTTTACCATAAACTGCAATTTAGTAGTCGAGTGTTAAAGTTTACCTACCTCCGGGGCATGGTAGTTAAAGGTAGCTTTGAAAATGAGAGTGGGAAATGTTGATTTTGTAAAAAACAAAGAGCCGAGCAGTTGATTGTATAGAATTCTTTGCAACTTAATGAATGTTGTGAGTTACGGCGTGTGTAAGAATTATTTAGTTGCTTGGCTAACCATGCCGAAAGCAGGATTCAGAATAATCGAAATGATTCTCACTTTGATTTAAATTTGTTCGCACTTAAAAGTAGCAATCGCTCTTATAACCTTGTGGCCAACCGTGGATTGCCCACAGTATCCTTGTAACTGTATATCTTGTTACTGTATGTAGTCCGGTTTAGGCGCACGATTTGGGCTAGGATTACGAAAATCATCGTGCTGAGTTGATTGAAGCTAGGTAGGCCACGGATCGACAGGGACCCACGTCCTTGCCTCCGTTTGTTTCGTGGGCAACACTAGGCCCAAGTTCCGGAAGACCGGTTAGAATAAAGTCGACTACTATAAGGCTCTATGTGAGTAAAATCACATCCTACGCTTATCCCCCGCTACAACTCCTCGCTTCGGAAGTTTTATAGGTCATCTTAATTAGCGTAGCTTGTGTTTTTGCCCGTAGGTTTTGGCAAGAGTTAATATCATGACTTTAGTTTTAGAATTTTACAAGTCTTGGTAATAAGATGATTAGCAAACTGACAGGTCAATAAATGGTCGAGCTTATAATCGATAGCTGAAGTTAATTCATCTTTAACAATTCAGGTTTGAGTGCTTGCGAACTTGTTTAGTGTCCAGTTCGAGAAGCGTTTCCAGTCAAATTGTGCTTTACTCCTTCAGTTTATCGGGAAGAGGCGAATTAACGTTGCAAACGTTGCTTTTACGGTTTATCTATAGGAAGAGCTCGAATCCGTACAGAAACGCGGAAAGAAAATTATAATGGGTTCTGGCTATCAGTCTGAGCAAGCACTGTCAGTGTTGAGAATCCCGAGCCTCTACAACCGAAGAATAGAACTGAACTAAACTTTGGAAAAAAACTGTTGGCAAATGAGAACAACCGATCTTTGCTCCCCCCTGACGCTCCGAAAAATAGCAGGACAAGACAGCAAAGCAAACTAGTGCCTGTCAGAGGACGAAATTCAAGGTTCATGAACTCGTTTGTGCCCTTTTTTACAGAGATTTTTAACAAAGTGAATAAATTAGTGTAATATATTTATTTTATGACTGTGAGCGTGTTCCACCCTCGTACCAATAGTAACTATTAGTTACTAAATCCGTTCCAACCTCACGAAAAGTTACTACGGTGACCGTTCCAGCCTTCTCAAAATAGTAACTATTAGTAACTATTTGCTTACCACGTAAGCGTAGTAACCACGAATCTCTGTCACGTGATTGGTCGGATTCACCCGTGGCATGATATTCCGCTGGGAAATAGAAAAATCGTTCCAGCCTTGACGACAAAAAGGCACAATTTGTGACGTCATGCGTGGTAACTACGGTAAGTAGGATGGAACACGCTCTGTATGACCAGCGTAACTTAGCGTCCTCTGACGAAGAAAGCTATGAAGTTGGTTTGTCAATAAATGATTTGATTTTGAAGAAGCGAAGCCACCTCTTTTCTCTAATTCTTCTTTTCTTCAACTGCAGCTGACGGACAATACGACATCTGACGGTCTTCCAGTCATAGTCTTTATCCACGGTGGTGCCTTCTCCCAAGGTGGCGCCTCAACGTACCGTCCGGATTTCCTGGTGCAGAACGACGTTGTCCTCGTAGTGATACAGTATCGACTTGGATCGTTAGGTAATACTTCGCGCTCACTTGCGGTTCATAGCCTTCCTTTTAGCGGTTGTATGGTCTGTGCTCTTGTCGTCTTAAACTTTGTATCAGCGTTTTTTTTTAATTGTCCTGCGTTTTTCGGTCAATCAATCTTTATTATTCGAAAACATTCCTTACGGTATTAACAAAAAACCGAATATGTGTTCTCTTGTCAAACATAACATGACATAACTCAACAAACATAACTGTGATCAGTAGGTAATGCGACTTGTGAAACATTAAGAGTTCAGAATTGTGGGTTCGAGACGAAAGAGGATAAATTCACCTTTTGTCAACGAGCCAATGCCGCAGCAAAAAAGCAAGAAGTGGAATTTCAGCAAGGATTTTCACATCCAGCCACTCTCAGAACTTTAATCTTCTTTTAACATTCGGGGCTTTTTTGTGACAAATCGAGTCGTGACATTTAAAGAGTACGTGATTATATGGCTACGATCAGAGCAAACGAACAAGAACATACGCGGGCAAATCTGCCTCCTCTCAGTGACCGGATCGTAACAATTTCAGTTCAGTTATGTTCAGTTTTTTTAAATTCAAAATAAACGAACAGAATAAATTTTGACCCCTACAAAGCTCCACGGCCCGTTACATAGTGGATAATACCACAATAATTAACAAATGTACGAGTCTCTTAACTATTACAATAAAATAAAGAAATAACAACAAGAAAGAAATAAGAATTGAATAATAATAATAATATAATTGCAACAAAAAGGCTTTTGCCTCCAGAAATTTCTTGAGACGGTATGTTTACTAAATTTATTTTCAGCCAGGTGACGATCCACACCTGCTTTGAACTGATAAATATTTGTGGCATTTACCACACTTCAGGAAGACTATTCCAGTATTCAACTATCCGGTTTCTGAAGCTCCATTTTCCAATTTCTTTTCGGAATTTCTCACCACGCAGTTTCAAGGTCTGTCCTCTGTTGTGGTTTAACGTGAGGGCATCATTAGGCCTTATGTTATCATATTAACTATGACAAATCTTAAAAGTTTCGATCAAATCATGCAGCAAAAATTTTAGCCACGTCCAAGAAACGTGCACCTCCAGCAAACCCCCAAAGACTTCAGGCGTCAGCAGACGTCATGATGAGAGGGGGACGTCCCCCTATATTGTCTGCCAGTCGGTAAAACAAACATGAGTCCGCGTTTTTTTCTTAAAAACAGTCGATTTTTTCTTGAAAACAGTCGATTCATCTTAAAAAACAGGCGATTTTTCTGAAATGTAGTCGGTAAATACCTTGGCCGACCCCCAAACATTTTGGCTAGTATCGCCTCTGGGGGCCAGGTCTCAGCTCTCCGAATCATTTCAGGCCTCTTATGCTTTTATTTGCTGCCAGCTTCAGTTTAAGGTATTTATCTTCCGTATTCTCGGATTCAATCTTCAACGTTTGCTTTATACAAGCCCACCATCAATTGTGGTCCATCAAATATTACCATCCTAAATAGGTACTAATTTCGAACGAGAAATGTAATACAAATGGGAGAAGATGTTGAAAATATATATTCAGACACTCTTATTAACAAGAGCTGTAAGCTCATATGGCACTTGCATGTGTCAAGATGATTTGATTGATCAAGAGTAAGTTTCGACTTTGCGGTTGAGATGCGCGCTATAAGGGAGCTGGAACTTCATTTGTAAGCAAAACCCTTGAGGCAAAACTGCTAATGGGCTGATGGGCATCACGAAAATGCATATATTGCTTAAAAGTATTTTTTTTTACTTTGCGGTCAAGATTGGTACTTTAAGGAATAATCGGATTTGGGAAGTAGCAATTTCTAAGCAAATGTTGTTGAGTCTCCAATATTCCAGCGAAGTTTCATCGTCCTAGCACATCTGGAAGTACCTTAACGCGCGATCACCGGAATCCCAGACCCCCCTCCCCCTCCTCCAACTCCACCCACAATAACCGGAGCCAATCCTGTTCTGTAAATGATTAATCCAGAGCATCTGTTTGTCATTCCCACGAAGTTCGATCCAGATCACACCAGTCTAAGCGGGTCAAGTATTTTCCGCCCTCCCCCCGATAATTGCCGGATTCGGTCCGGAAATGAAAAAGGTCACAAGAGAAAAATGTCCTCTGTTTAATTATTAAATTTCACTCGAATCCGATCACCCGTTCCAAAGTTACGCATGACTCAATATTCCGGATTCCCCTCCCTCAACTCCCCCCCCCCAAGATTATCATATCGAGGATTTTTTTTTTATTCCAGGTCAGTTTGACCGGGTCCCTGATATGCCTTCCAAGTTTCGTCGTGAAAATCCCCCAAAAACGGAATTCCGGGATACCCCTCCTCCCCCCCCCCTCAAGTGTCCGGATCAAGTCAAGTTATGTAAAAGATTTATATGGACCAGATGTTTGTTCTTCCCAGCAAGTTTCACTCCGATACCATCATTCTAACCGTTTCTCGAGATTTCCGGTCCACCCCCCACCCCACCCCACCCAGCTCCCCCGCGGTGCACGTAGCCAATCCGATTCAGCAAATGACTTACCTAGAGCATCTGTTTGTTCTTCCCACAAAGTTCCATCCCGATCCCTCCATTCTAAACGGGGCACGTATTTCCCCCCCCCCCCCCAATAGTTGCCGGATCCGGTCCGGATATGAAAAAAATCATCGGAGAAATGTCCTCTGTTGAATTCTTAAATTTCACTCGAATCCGATCAACCATTCTAAAATTACGCATGACTGAAAATTTCGGATTCCCCTCCCTCCACTCCCCCCACCATTATCTGATCGACAAAATTTTTATTTTGAAGTCAGTTTGATTGGGTCCCTGATATGCCTGCCAAGTTTCATCGTGAAAGTCCCCAAAACCACCATCACCGGAATTCCGGGACCCCCCCCCCCCATAAGTGTCCGGATCAAGTACAATGGCCTAAAGGACTTATCTAGAGCAGATGCTTGTTCTTCCCAGCAAGTTTCACTCCGATCCCTCCATTCTAACCGTTTCTTGAAATTTCCGGTCTCCCCCCCCCCAACTCCCCCCTGGCTACCGAATCCGGTCAAGACTTTAAACGGGACATTACAGATATAAATTCTGTTCAGTTATGAAGTTTCATTACAATCCGATCATCCGTTCGAAAGTTACACACTTCTCAATTTCCCGGATTCCCCTGCGGATTCCCCTCCCTCCACTCCCCCACCATTATCTGATCAACAATATTTTTATTTTGAAGTCAGTTTGATTGGGTCCCTGATATGCCTGCCAAGTTTCATCGTGAAAATCCAAAAAACCATCATCACCGGAATTCCGGCCCCCCCCCCCCCATAAGTGTCCGGATCCAGTACAATGGTCTAAAGGACTTATCTAGAGCAGATGCTTGTTCTTCCCAGCAAGTTTCACTCCGATCCCTCCATTCTAACCGTTTCTTGGAATTTCCGGTCTCCCCTCCCCCAACTCCCCCCTGGCTACCGAATCCGGTCAAGACTTTAAACGGGACATTACAGATATATATTCTCTTCAGTTATGAAGTTTCATTACAATCCGATCATCCGTTCGAAAGTTACACACTTCTCAGTTTCCCGGATTCCCCTGCCCTCCACCCCCCCCCCCCAAAATGGTCGGATCAGAAAACTGATTATTCCTAATTTTGTTTGGTCGGGTCTCTGATATGCCTGCCAAGTTTCATGGTCCTAGCACAACTGGAAGTACCCTAACTCGAAAAAGTGTGACAAAATGCCCTAAATTTTCAAGTTTCCAGCGCCCCGCACTCCCCCCCATATGGTCGGATCGGGAAACTGATTATTTCCAGGTTAGTGTGGTCGGGTCCGTGATATTCCTGCCAAGTTTCATTGTCCTAGCTCATCTGGAAGTACCCTCACTCGAAAAAGTGTGACAAAATGCCCTAAATTTTCAAGTTTCCAGCGCCCCAACTCCCCCGCATATGATCGGATCGGGAAACTTATAATTTCCAGGTTACTTTGGTCAGGTCCCTGATATTCCTGCCAAGTTTCATTGTCCTAGCTCATCTGGAAGTACCCTAACTCGAAAAAGTGTGACAAAATGCCCTAAATTTTCAAGTTTCGAGCGCCCCCACTCCCCCGCATATGGTCGGATCGGGAAACCGATTATTTCCAGGTTCGTTTGGTCGGGTCCCTGATATTCCTGCCAAGTTTCATTGTCCTAGCTCATCTAGAAGTACCCTAACTCAGAAAAAAGTGACAAAATGCCCTAAATTTGCAAGTTTCCAGCGCCCCGCACTCCCCCCCATATGGTCGGATCGGGAAACTGATTATTTCCAGGTTAGTTTGGTCGGGTCCCTGATATGCCTGCCAAGTTTCATTGTCCTAGCACATCTGGAAGTACCCTAACTCGGATATGTGGGACAAAAAAACTCGGACCGACCGACAGACCGACAGACCGACAGACCGACAGACCGACAGACCGACAGACCGACAGACCGACAGACCGACAGACCGACAGACGGAATTGTGATCGGTATATGGCACTTGAGCCAGAGGCTGCAAGTGCCATAAAAAAACAAAAAAATATATATTCAGACACTCTTATTAATAACAAGAGCTGTAAGCTCATATGGCACTTGCATGTGTCAAGATGATTTGATTGATCAAGAGTAAGTTTCGACTTTGCGGTTGAGATGCGCGCTATAAGGGAGCTGGAACTTCATTTGTAAGCAAAGCCCTTGAGGCAAAACTGCTAATGGGCTGATGGGCATTACGAAAATGCATATATTGCTTAAAAGTATTTTTTTTACTTTGCGGTCAAGATTGGTACTTTAAGGAATAATCGGATTTGGGAAGTAGCAATTTCTAAGCAAATGTTGTTGAGTCTCCAAAATTCCAGCGAAGTTTCATCGTCCTAGCACATCAGGAAGTACCTTAACGCGCGATCACCGGAATCCCAGACCCCCCTCCCCCTCCTCCAACTCCACCCACAATAACCGGAGCCAATCCTGTTCTGTAAATGATTAATCCAGAGCATCTGTTTGTCATTCCCACGAAGTTCGATCCAGATCACACCAGTCTAAGCGGGTCAAGTATTTTCCGCCCTCCCCCCGATAATTGCCGGATTCGGTCCGGAAATGAAAAAGGTCACAAGAGAAAAATGTCCTCTGTTTAATTATTAAATTTCACTCGAATCCGATCACCCGTTCCAAAGTTACGCATGACTCAATATTCCGGATTCCCCTCCCTCAACTCCACCCCCCCAAGATTATCATATCGAGGATTTTTTTTTATTCCAAGTCAGTTTGACCGGGTCCCTGATATGCCTTCCAAGTATCGTCGTGAAAATCCCCCAAAAACGGAATTCCGGGAGACCCCTCCCCCCCGTCAAGTGTCCGGATCCAGTCAAATTATGTAAAAGATTTATATGGACCAGATGTTTGTTCTTCCCAGCAAGTTTCACTCCGATACCATCATTCTAACCGTTTGTCGAGATTTCCGGTCCACCCCCCCCCCCCCCAACCCACCCAGCTCCCCCGCGGTGCACGTAGCCAATCCGATTCAGCAAATGACTTACCTAGAGCATCTGTTTGTTCTTCCCACAAAGTTCCATCCCGATCCTTCCATTCTAAACGGGGCACGTATTTCCCCCCCCCCCCCCAATAGTTGCCGGATCCGGTCCGGATATGAAAAAAATCATCGGAGAAATGTCCTCTGTTGAATTCTTAAATTTCACTCGAATCCGATCACCCATTCCAAAATTACGCATGACTGAAAATTTCGGATTCCCCTCCCTCCACTCCCCCCACCATTATCTGATCGACAAAATTTTTATTTTGAAGTCAGTTTGAATGGGTCCCTGATATGCCTGCCAAGTTTCATCGTGAAAATCCCCAAAACCACCATCACCGGAATTCCGGGACCCCCCCCCCCCATAAGTGTCCGGATCAAGTACAATGGCCTCTAAAGGACTTATCTAGAGCAGATGCTTGTTCTTCCCAGCAAGTTTCACTCCGATCCCTCCATTCTAACCGTTTCTTGAAATTTCCGGTCTCCCCCCCCCAACTCCCCCCTGGCTACCGAATCCGGTCAAGACTTTAAACGGGACATTACAGATATATATTCTGTTCAGTTATGAAGTTTCATTACAATCCGATCATCCGTTCGAAAGTTACACACTTCTCAATTTCCCGGATTCCCCTGCGGATTCCCCTCCCTCCACTCCCCCACCATTATCTGATCGACAATATTTTTATTTTGAAGTCAGTTTGATTGGGTCCCTGATATGCCTGCCAAGTTTCATCGTGAAAATCCAAAAAACCACCATCACCGGAATTCCGGCCCCCCCCCCATAAGTGTCCGGATCCAGTACAATGGTCTAAAGGACTTATCTAGAGCAGATGCTTGTTCTTCCCAGCAAGTTTCACTCCGATCCCTCCATTCTAACCGTTTCTTGAAATTTCCGGTCTCCCCCCCCAACTCCCCCCTGGCTACCGAATCCGGTCAAGACTTTAAACGGGACATTACAGATATATATTCTCTTCAGTTATGAAGTTTCATTACAATCCGATCATCCGTTCGAAAGTTACACACTTCTCGGTTTCCCGGATTCCCCTGCCCTCCACCCACCCCCCCAAAATGGTCGGATCAGAAAACTGATTATTCCTAATTTTGTTTGGTCGGGTCTCTGATATGCCTGCCAAGTTTCATGGTCCTAGCACAACTGGAAGTACCCTAACTCGAAAAAGTGTGACAAAATGCCCTAAATTTTCAAGTTTCCAGCGCCCCGCTCTCCCCCCCCATATGGTCGGATCGGGAAACTGATTATTTCCAGGTTAGTTTGGTCGGGTCCGTGATATTCCTACCAAGTTTCATTGTCCTAGCTCATCTGGAAGTACCCTCACTCGAAAAAGTGTGACAAAATGCCCTAAATTTTCAAGTTTCCAGCGCCCCAGCTCCCCCGCATATGGTCGGATCGGGAAACTTATTATTTCCAGGTTACTTTGGTCAGGTCCCTGATATTCCTGCCAAGTTTCATTGTCCTAGCTCATCTGGAAGTACCCTAACTCGAAAAAGTGTGACAAAATGCCCTAAATTTTCAAGTTTCGAGCGCCCCCACTCCCCCGCATATGGTCGGATCGGGAAACTGATTATTTCCAGGTTCGTTTGGTCGGGTCCCTGATATTCCTGCCAAGTTTCATTGTCCTAGCTCATCTAGAAGTACCCTAACTCAGAAAAAAAGTGACAAAATGCCCTAAATTTGCAAGTTTCCAGCGCCCCGCACTCCCCCCCATATGGTCGGATCGGGAAACTGATTATTTCCAGGTTAGTTTGGTCGGGTCCCTGATATGCCTGCCAAGTTTTATTGTCCTAGCACATCTGGAAGTACCCTAACTCGGATATGTGGGACAAAAAAACTCGGACCGACCGACAGACCGACAGACCGACAGACCGACAGACCGACAGACCGACAGACCGACAGACCGACAGACCGACAGACGGAATTGTGATCGGTATATGGCACTTGAGCCAGAGGCTGCAAGTGCCATAAAAACAAAAAACTAGTAACTACAACACCCTCCAGAAGTTTTACACTTGTTCAGCAACCCCCTTGACAAATCAACATACGTAAACAATATAGTAAAGAACAAGAGCTAGAAGCTCCTATGGCACTTGGAAGGCTGGTTCAGAGGATTTGTTCTGATCATTCGTAAGCAAAACCCTTGAGATAAGAATGACCATGGACTCTTAGACATCACGAGATTGTATTGTTTGTCAAAAAGAATTTATTTTTGAGCTTGGCTTTAATGATGCGCACTTAAATTGGCGCTAGAAATTCATCTATAAGCAAATCAGTTTTGACACGTTCATTTTCCAGCTTGAGCGGCTTGAGCCGGAAGAACCCTTGCCAAGAAGGGCCGAAATATAGCTGTAATAAAATGTAGCTGACTTATCCATTTTACACCGGCAAATATGATTCGCAGTCAGCTTGGGCTGAAGGAATTCTATCACCAAAGTACGGAGCTTTAAGTTGCCCATATATGCCGCAGACAGTTATCCATCTTAGCTGGAAACAAGAAGAAGAAACAGGTGACTCCAAAACCAAAATGCAGACGAAACGACCCAGTCGAACAGCAGAAACAGCAGCCGTGCCCGGAATGAAATCACAGCACCAGCTTTAACTCCAACCAATTTTCAGAGAAACACTTTACAAAATCAAATATTTAAGGAAGAATCTTTGATTGTTTTTCCACAAGTTCATTTTCCAGCTTGAGCGGCTTGAGCCTGATGAGGACCCTTGCCAAGAAGGGCCGAAATATAGCTGTAATAAAATGTAGCTAACTTATCCGTTTTGCACCGTCAAATATGATTCGCAGTCAGCTTGGGCTGAAGGAATTCTGTCCCTAAAATGATGTTCGGGTCCCAGAACACAAATTTTTCTAAGGCATTGTGTGGGATCCTTAGTTCGCCAATATGCCTGCAAGGTTTCATCGTCCTTAGAACATCTGTAACTATCCTAACTGGCGATTATCAGAATTCCGGGAAACCCCTCAAACTCCCCCCACAGAGCTCCGATACGATCTGGCTCCGTCGATTAAGACCTAATGCGTGTTCTCCCCGCCAAGCTCCATCCCAATCCCTCGACTCGCTGTTTCAAAGCTTTCCGGTGCCCCCCCCCTCCACCCACAAGTATTGAATCCGACCCGGACTTGACATGGAACATCTGAGACGATAGCTCTTTCTACTTGCCAAGTTTCATTCAAATCCAGTCACCCATTCAAAAGTTGCCTATGCCAGTAGATTCCAGATTCCCCGTACCTCCACTCCTCTCACGATGGTCGGATCGAGGAAACGACTATTCACAAGTCAATATGTTCGGGTCCCTGACAGCCTACCAAGTTTCATCGTCCTAGCACATCAGGAAGTACCGATCTCGCGCGATCACTAGAATTCGGGACCCCCCCCCCCAACTCCCCGCACAGTGTCCGAATCCGGTCCTATTATGTCAGTGACGTATCGAGGACTTGTGCTGATCCTTCCGACCAAGTTTCATCCCGATCCCTCCAGTCTAAGCGTTTCCAAATATTTCCCATTCCCCCCTCCGACTCCCCCCAATGTCACCGGATCCGGTCCGAATTTGAAATGGGACGTCTGAGGCACGAGGCCTTTCTAATATCAAGTTCCATTTAAATCCGATCACCCGCTCAATAGCTGAGCTTGCCACTAGATTCCGGATTCCCAATCCCTTCACTCCGCCCACGATGGTCGGATCGGGGAAACTAAGTTCTAAAGTCAGTCTGTTCGGGTCCCGAACACGCCTGAAAAAATTCATCGTCCTAGCACATCAGGGAGTAACGAATACGAGGGATCACTAGAAATTCGGATCCCTCCAATTCCCCCACAGTGACCGGATCCGTTCCGGTTATGTCATTCAAGTATCTGGGTCTTGTACTACATCCCGAATCCTCCAATCAAAGCGCTTCCCCAGATTTCCGTTTCCCGTCCCTCCACCCCCCCCCCCCCCATTGTCACCGGATCCGGCCCGGACTGAAAATGGGGCGTCTGAGACACGAGGTCTTTCTAAATATCAAGTCTCATTAATATCCTCGTTCCTAAGTTAAAAATACCTCACTTTTCTGGATTCGCCCTCCCTCCAGCCCCCCGGATGGTCGAATCGGGGAAACGACTACTCTCAAGTCAATCTGTTCGGGTGCCTGACATGCCTACCAATTCTCATCGTCCTAGCACATCAGGAAGCACCGAACTGGCGGGATCACTAGAAATTCGGATCCTCCCAACTCCCCCAAAGTGAGCGGATCCGGTCCGGTTATGTCAATCACGTTTATAGGACTTGTGATTGTTCTTTCCACCAAGGTTCATCCCGATCTCTCCACTCTAAGCGTTTTCCAAGAATTCCGGTTTCCCCCTCCAACTCCCCCCAATATCACCGGATCCGGTTTGGATTTATAATGGAACGTCTGAGACACGAGGTCCTTCCATATATCAAAGTTTCATTAAGGTCCGATCACCCGTTGGTAAGTTAAAAATACCTCATTTTTCCTAATTTTTCCGGATTCCCCCTCCCTCCACCCCCACCCCCCAAGATGGTCAGATAGGGGAAGCGACTATTTAAATTTAATCTGATCCAGTTTCTGATATGCCTGCCAAGTTCCATCGTCCTAGCTTATCTGGAAGTGCCCGAACTAGCAAAACCGGGACCGACTGACGGACAGAAATTGCGATCGTTATGTGGCACTTGGCCGAAGGGCAACTGCCATAAGAAACGACTGTTTTCATGAAAATAAATCTGTTTTTACAAAAAAAAAACGCGGCGCTTCGCGCTGGCTCAGTCATTTTTACTGACTGACTAGCAACATTGGGGGGGGGGGGGGGGGGTGTAAACTTAATGAAAAATCATATAATTGCGGATTCAAAGTTGCTGGATACCTCATTTGTATTATCGCTAATTTTTTATTTTTAGATATTTAGATGCCTCCTTCATACCTGAACTAGGAGCTTACAGACAGCTTACTAATCCGTTAAGCGACATCTACCGTGGAAACAAGACAAAGGATAGATATTGAATGGGAAGGCCTTGATGCATAACTAAGTTCTGAACAACTTATTATAGGTCCTTACTTCCGGGAAGAAAAGAAATTGAAGAAAGACGAAGCAAAAGTGAAAAGTCAAGAGCAAATGACAATCATTGATTGAGTTCTTTTCTAGCAGGATGAAATCTTTGTTGCCAAAAATTCCTGTTGTGCAAATCGGGATTTGCATGGTCTTTGTCGGCAGAAAATTTCAGAATAACCCTTTTGTGCTTAGTATTCTGCTGCTTGGATCCAACTGGTTAACCTTCTGCTGATCATTTCAGGTTTTCTTAGTAACCAAGACGAAGTCCTGACCGGAAATTACGCAATGTACGACCAAATCATGGCTTTTGATTGGGTGAAACGAAATATCCGACATTTTGGCGGGAATCCAAACGATGTCATACTCATGGGCCAGAGCGCCGGGGCATCATGTATCCATACGCACTTGGTTTCGCCGTTAAGCAGAGGTAAGAAGGAAAGAAATCCGTAATTCGAAAAGCTTCAGAATTCAAAGATATAGCTGTTGACAGGGACGTATCCAGGAAGGGTTAGGGGTTTGAACCCCAACTAAAATAATAAATAGTTTGTATAGGCCTTGATGTATGTATTTTGTACTTTTTGGTAGGAACCAAGTCCGACCCGCGGGCACCCCCGCCTGAAATAAATTCCTGGATACAGAGCTGGTTGTTGATGATGACGGAAGCCCATGCTGTACATCATGTTTCATAGCCACCGAAAGAAACGTTATTATGACGGGTCGGAAATATTATGCAAAATTGAAAGCCTCGGGGAAAGAATGGAGCGACCAATCAAGGGAGAAGAATAGGTCAGCAATAAAGTGCTGCATTTCTTTACGATGCGAACAGAGTCTGGGGTTTCCCATCTGGATTCTCGATACTTTCATCATAGAAGTGAAAATCGAACTGTTCTGTATGTGATTGATAATGGTGCCGAAACACCCTTCGTTTTCCGTCGCCGCCACAACTTTAAGCAATCCTATTACTTTTGTGTGATCATGACGTGAAGAAAAAAAAATTCAGAGACATCTTTTGCGGAAGTTTTGGCAGCAAATGTGTCGCACTTTGGAGCGACAATAGTCGTTCTGACTAACTACCGAAGGAGGCTGGAACGCAGCCGGTTTGCCTGCGTGAAATCTGAAATCGTGTTCTCATTGTGCAGTTGAGGTGTGGCTCGAAAGAGCTTGGAAACCTTGATGAAATGGAAAAAACGTAATACCTACACTTCCAAAAGCTTGGTGAAATTCAACACAAAAGTAGTCTAAAATGCGAAAGGTTTGTTTGAAGACCTTTCAAAGTCTTATCTTTTTGTGGAATAAAACCGTGAAAATTATAATTTTAAAGCGCAAGTCGCAGAAGAAACTGTTGCTCTTTGAAACTTTCTGGGTTGACGATTTTAGATCCTGTTTTTAGCCGCCGCCATTGTTTGGATGAGAACACGGAAAAGCTTTCACAACCAGTATTTCTGACCAATGAGGTCCTCAGAGCAGTTAGTGGAAGCCTGATCCGCCACGAAAAGAGCGAAACACGGAAAATCCATAAATGTAGTGCCGGTTCCGGCTGTGATTACGACGTAGAGTGAATCGATTATATAGGTAAGACGACTCCTTTAAGGAACAAGACATGTAATGTCTTTTACAGCAAGATACCGTAAGTCTGAGGACATTTGATACAAGGACGGTATGCTGATGGTTAACAGTTTTGAAAATTTTGACGCTGTATTGCCCTTTGACTTTAAAACTATTGAGCAATTATTTGTTACTGCGAAAGTTTGAACTCTCTACGTTTAAGACCAAGCAGATGAGATAATGCCGAGATACCCGATGAAAAATTTGTAGCCTACGTAGTTGTATGATAGTTGTACGAAAAATTTGCATGTCTTGATATGTAAGAGTAAAGAGTATTATCGTTTAGTGCGCCTCAGACTGGGTCAATCTTAAGCAGTGGTATCTAGTAGCATCCTGTCTTGCCATAGTAGCATCCAGTCTTTCCAATAGTAGCATACAGTAAAATGCAGTAACACGGCAGCCTTGAAATAGAAGCATTTAGTAGCATCAGTTAGTACTGCATGTTACTTTTTCGTACAATTTCATACTACTATTTTGAGATAAATATATCATTGGGTTAAATTCGGCAGACGGATTGAACAACTCAAAGAAAGTTCCATCCATTTTTTATGGCACTTGCAGCCTCTGGCTCAAGTGCCATATACCGATCACAATTCCGTCTGTCGGTCTGTCGGTCGGTCCGAGTTTTTTGTCCCACATATCCGAGTTAGGGTACTTCCAGATGTGCTAGGACAATGAAACTTGGCAGGCATATCAGGGACCCGACCAAACTAACCTGGAAATAATCAGTTTCCCGATCCGACCATATGGGGGGGAGTGCGGGGCGCTGGAAACTTGAAAATTTAGGGAATTTTGTCACTTTTTCTGAGTTTCTAGATGAGCTAGGACAATGAAACTTGGCAGGAATATCAGGGACCCGACCAAACGAACCTGGAAATAATCAGTTTCCCGATCCGACCATATGTGGGGGAGTGGGGGCGCTCGAAACTTGAAAATTTAGGGCATTTTGTCACACTTTTTCGAGTTAGGGTACTTCCAGATGAGCTAGGACAATGAAACTTGGCAGGAATATCAGGGACCTGACCAAAGTAACCTGGAAATAATAAGTTTCCCGATCCGACCATATGCGGGGGAGTTGGGGCGCTGGAAACTTGAAAATTTAGGGCATTTTGTCACACTTTTTCGAGTGAGGGTACTTCCAGATGAGCTAGGACAATGAAACTTGGCAGAAATATCAGGGACCCGACCAAACTAACCTGGAAATAATCAGTTTCCCGATCCGACCATATGCGGGGAAGTGGGGGCGCTGGAAACTTGAAAATTTAGGGCATTTTGTCACACTTTTTCGAGTTAGGGTACTTCCAGTTGTGCTAGGACCATGAAACTTGGCAGGCATATTAGAGACCCGACCAAACAAAATTAGTAATAGTCAGTTTTCTGATCCGACCATCCGAAACTGAGAAGTGTGTAACTTTCGAACGGATGATCGGATTGTAATGAAACTTCATAACTGAAGAGAATATATATCTGTAATGTCCCGTTTAAAGTCTTGACCGGATTCGGTAGCCAGGGGGGAGTTGGGGGGGGGAGACCGGAAATTTCAAGAAACGGTTAGAATGGAGGGATCGGAGTGAAACTTGCTGGGAAGAACAAGCATCTGCTCTAGATAAGTCCTTTAGACCATTGTACTGGATCCGGACACTTATGGGGGGGGGGGGGGGGTCCCGGAATTCCGGTGATGGTGGTTTTGGGGATTTTCACGATGAAACTTGGCAGGCATATCAGGGACCCAATCAAACTGACTTCAAAATAAAAATTTTGTCGATCAGATAATGGTGGGGGAGTGGAGGGAGGGGAATCCGAAATTTTCAGTCATGCGTAATTTTGGAACGGGTGATCGGATTCGAGTGAAATTTAAGAATTCAACAGAGGACATTTCTCCGATGATTTTTTGCATATCCGGACCGGATCCGGCAACTATTGGGGGGGGGGGGCGGAAAATACGTGACCCGTTTAGAATGGAGGGATCGGGATGGAACTTTGTGGGAAGAACAAACAGATGCTCTAGGTAAGTCATTTGCTGAATCGGATTGGCTACGTGCACCGCGGGGGAGCTGGGGGGGGGGGGGGGGGGGGTGGACCGGAAATCTCGAGAAACGGTTAGAATGATGGTATCGGAGTGAAACTTGCTGGGAAGAACAGACATCTGGTCCATGTAAATCTTTTACATAATTTGACTGGATCCGGACACTTGAGGGGGGGGGAGGAAGGGGTATCCCGGAATTCCGTTTTTTGGGGGATTCATCACGACGAAACTTGGAAGGCATATCAGGGACCCGGTCAAACTGACTTGGAATAAAAAAAAAAATCCTCGGTATGATAATCTTGGGGGGGGGGGGGAGTTGAGGGAGGGGAATCCGGAATATTGAGTCATGCGTAACTTTGGAACGGGGGATCGGATTCGAGTGAAATTTAATAATTAAACAGAGGACATTTTTCTCTTGTGACCTTTTTCATTTCCGGACTGAATCCGGCAATTATTGGGGGGAGGGCGGAAAATACTTGACCCGCTTAGACTGGTGTGATCTGGATCGAACTTCGTGGGAATGACAAACAGATGCTCTGGATTAATCATTTACAGAACCGGATTGGCTCCGGTTATTGTGGGTGGAGTTGGAGGAGGGGGAGGGGGGTCTAGGATTCCGGTGATCGCGCGTTAAGGTACTTCCAGATGTGCTAGGACGATGAAACTTCGCCGGAATATTGGAGACTCAACAACATTTGCTTAGAAATTGCTACTTCCCAAAT
Organism: Branchinecta sandiegonensis; assembly: GCA_030848855.1. Taxonomy (NCBI): domain Eukaryota; kingdom Metazoa; phylum Arthropoda; class Branchiopoda; order Anostraca; family Branchinectidae; genus Branchinecta; species Branchinecta sandiegonensis. The sequence continues at coordinate 12,102,044 of JAUPMV010000010.1, forward strand.
CCGATTATTCCTTAAAGTACCAATCTTGACCGCAAAGTAAACAAAATACTTTTAAGCAATATATGCATTTTCGTGATACTCATCAGCCCATTAGCAGTTTTGCCTCAAGGGTTTTGCTTACAAATGAAGTTCCAGCTCCCTTAGAGCGCGCATCTCAACCGCAAAGTCGGAACTTACTTTTGATCAATCAAATCATCTTGACACATGCAAGTGCCATATGAGCTTACAGCTCTTGTTTGTTCGGTCCATAGCCTAGGGTGAGTTCTTCTCCCTTTAATGACTACCCTGCCTTTGACGTCTCAAGAATTTGACTCGCACCAAATAACTTTTCATATTTTATTTAGGTTTGTTCCACGCTGCCATCACCCACAGTGGCACATCTCTTGATCAGTGGGCAATCCAGCGGGACGCAAAGAAATTTGCTGCGAGAGTCGCCTCTAAAGTTGGATGCGAGGCCGCTGACTCCCTCGCCCTCTACAGGTGCCTCCAGAAACTACCCATAGAGAAGCTACTATTAGCGGATAAAGAAGTCAAGGTATGCCGTTTTCGCTACTCAAGAGAGGGAGTGTTATGTGAATGATTCGGTAAAGCCGCTTTCACATTGACGCGTTGTAGCGATGCGTTGCGTATGCGTTTATCGTGCATAGCGCACAGGTTGCGTAGCGTATCTTTCACACCTATGCGAGAAGATTCCATGCTGAACGGGTATTTACGTTTTCCTTCCTCGGTTTCTTCTGCTGAATTTTCGTTTATTTCGTCATCAGTAAGTTTTTCTTCATCATTAGCAGGTTTTCTACAGTTTTTCTTCAAAAACTTCTTTTTTTCACTAAAAAATCGGATGCGTACGCGTCGACGCAACGCAAGAATACAACTTGGTTCTATTCTTGCGTTGCGTTCATTTGTCTGCGTAAGTTCTGCGCTGTATCCCCGCAAGTGCGACGCAGAGGTTGCGTAGCTCAGTGTGAAAGGCTCTACGCGTCAATGTGAAAGCAGCTTATAATACTCTATATGTCCAAAGTCCAAAACACGCCAGTGCTCCTCAGGAAGAAGGAGTAAACGTCTCCGTAACGACTCAAACTCAACAACTAAATCCTGTGTCAAACAATCACGGTGATCTTCGGGAGCAGCTGTGATACCCGAGGTGATCCCCTTGACAGTAAAATCATCCCAGGGGCTTGACCGATCATTCCCCAAAAGAGCCTGCGGTAGATAGAAATGTGATGGGAACGATGGACCATATCCTTTCACATGTAACAAGATAGGACCAATTCAATAAAGAGTTACGATGAATTCTCTCAGCTTCAGCTCGGCCTGTTCGTGAAAATGTTGAAAGGGGATAGATCCCTGCAACAGACTCATGTAAAGGCCAATTCAATATGATCTTTGCATTTGACTTGAAATAGATTCGACATAAGAAGATTAGAAAATTGCAATACAACAGATAAAGCTCAAGTGGTACCCCCAGTAGTCCGACGAGCCGTACTTAAAGGACACCTGAATGAAGAGTACCAAGTATCATCCCTATCTGTATGGCTTACGTTGACATTGCCTGCAGAAAACCCAATCCAAATACGAATAGTGTTTCCAAGCTATGATTTCTGCTCCATTTTGCATCTGTCCTTCTTTCAGTACCGAACAATTTTAGAAATGAACAAATGTTTCCAGTCAACCCTTCTTCTGGAATATTTTTAACCAGTTAAGCCAAACGTATATCTAGAAGAAATTCCAATACGATCCGGTCAGCACTGTACAAGATTTGAATGAATTGCGATTTTTGTCTTGGAGTCTCCATGTGCAAACCTCCAGAAACGAAACTCCCTATTTTGAGAACGTCACGCTCAGGAGAAGAATGCTCTCCGTGGCCATGTCTGTAAATGCATTCTCCATGGTATGTTCATTGTTCGGGTGTCCTTTAGAGAAGAAAATGAAGAAAATAAGTGGGTTGTAAAATGCTCCCAAAACCTTCACTGGCCTGCCACAGAGTGAACTCCCTTTTTTCTAGGAAGAAGACCAAGCCAAAGGGATTTACCAGTACCCTGGTCCAGTCATTCAGAAACCGTTCGATAACCGATTCTTGCCGGTTTTCATGTCGGAAGAACCAGCTCTATCTCTCCGTCTTGGGAAAACAGCGAAGGTCCCACTTATAATGGGTTTGACAAGGGACGAAACCGTTGGCTACATAGGCAGTAAGTTCGTTTTGTAGTTTCCATCTCAAACATTTTCTGTTTCTTTCTCTATCCGTGAAGTTATTCCTGTTGGTGTTCTCCCTGCCGTTCTTTTTTTCATGTGATCTTGTCTCATATTTGTTCAGTGCTGAGGGCGAGTGCTTACGAATGTTTGATTTGGGGTCGCCCCCTTAGCAGGCGAAAGCTTCATGGGGTGGCCCCTGTTCACATATGTTCACTGTTTGTAATAAAATTATCTCTCTCTCTTGAAAATAAATGAAGTTTAAGTCATAAATTGTTTGGGTGGGTATTTTTGAAACCATCAGCGCAACTTCCAGGTTCACTGGCGTGTTTTGGAGCTTAGTCATATAAAGTATTGATAAGACAAGAGTTGCGTTTTTGCAGATACCATAGTCTAAAGTCGTTTTCGCAGTCATCATGGTATCTGATACCACGGTCAAAAGGCGTTTCTGCAGTTATCGTGGTATCTGATATTCAGATACCACGACCCGACCGTGGTAACTGATCGTGGTATCTGAATAGTCATCTCAGTTTCATCAGTTTTTGTCAAATTGGTGGGAAAGAAGTTTGGCACTCCGTTATGTGACTGAATATCAGTTTTTCTTTTGGGATGAATTCGAAAAGCGCAATTTCGGCAATTGTCGTTTTTGCATAGCAACCGTATATCAGATGTCACGGTAACTGCAAAAACGACTAATTGCAGATCCAGTTACCGTGGTAACAGACACCATGGTATATGCAAAAACGCCGCTAAGGCTTCGATCGCGAAAGTAAGAAGAACAGGGATCCTTTCCGTTTTTCGCGCGGGCTGTTAGGCTGCATGTTTTTTTCTTCCACTGCTCATTTTGTTTTCTTTACAGGATATATTCTGGCTAAAAATGGCAACAATCAATTAGTCGGTCGACCCTTGGTATCACAGCTTTTGAAAGACCAGTTCAGTAAGTTATCTTTTGTTCATAAATTATAAAAGAGAGCTCAGCAGACCTCTTTTGTGAATAGCACCGGTTAAATCCTGGAGGCTTTGCAAGGCTAGTACGTATTTCTTAGAATTTCTTAGAATGTGATACACTTGTTGTTGTGGGTTCGTTGCGCCGACTAGGATTCCTGACTGAAAATAAATCTGGTCTTTACTGCACACTCCCCCCACAGCGGAATGAGCGCGACAAGTGTTTGCCTAGAGTAATGCCATCAACGACCTCTGCAGGACTGATCGGATTTCTATCGTTGGAATTTTCCCATCTGGGGGGGGGGGGAATCCTAGGTACACGGAGTTTTCTCCAATACCAGATTATGTGGCCAGTGTAGTAATTTCTAACCTAAGACATTCGTGCTTTATTTGCTCTTCAGCGTCTGATATGTTGATATTTATGTTGCTGGATCGTAAAACATACCAAACTCACTGAACTGACGGGCCTGTCTTTAGTATTGTCGGCTAAGCCCAGCTCTCAAAGAGATCTCCTCCCTTTGTCACACTATCAGGGATGTAAATATCTCCTAAGATCCTTATCTTTCTTGCTAATGGCCAAGGGTACAAGACAGCCAAAGGTGTCAGCAGGGCCACAGAATACTTCGTTTTCGAACTCCTAGTTATCGCGTCAATTGACGGGCTGTTAGGACTGAGTGTGTTGGTCCCACTAATTCGAGGAAATAACCTTTGGGATATTTCATCCCGGATCAGTTGGTGCTTCGGCTCGAAACTTCTTACATGATAATATAATCTGCATGTAAATTATCACTCCACGAAGTCGCCGACACAAAAAATATTCCTTAAAGCACAAGTCGGAGGAGATTTCATGATACTTTTGAAACCAGCCTCCCGTGACCCCCTTGGCTTTGATGAGAAACAGGGAAAACTTACATAACCGGTATTCTTGACCAAGGATCTCCTCGGAGTTTTCGGTGTTTCCCACAAGTTCGTTTTTCCAACTTGAGCGGTTTTGAGCCTGAAGAGGACCCTTGCCAAGAAAGGCCGAATTATAGCTCCAATAAAATTCAGCTGACGTATCCGTTTTGCATTCCTCAATCCGCTATATTTCAGCACCCTCGGGAGGGTGATGATCCAATTAACGTCACCTCCCGTATCCGAGGTTCTAGCAGGAATCATTAGTTCAGGGTTTAGGTCCAGAGCAAATTCAGAAGCCCATTCTTGTAATCTCGAGGATTTGTGTCAAATACTTCCGTTTTAAATGCAGGTTAAACTACCTAATGTCGGTCTTCACGTTTCAGCAACAATAACAACATTAAACACGACCTGTTCTGTAAGTGCGCACGTTCGGATAATTAGGTTATGGCATAACTCGTCCGGTCGGAACTGATTACTTTTTGATGTTTTTAAACAACAAGTTTGCTTGGCAAGGTCGACTCGTTTCGCAAAAACCTAAGTTTTTATACGACCTGTGGGGTTATTGAACTCATTTGACTTTGAGGGGGGGGGGGGGTTGGTGGTGTGAGAAAGATAGGCTTTGTCGGGGGTGATGTAGGTAAGGGGGATGCCGCAACAGCCTTGTGTGGCGTCACAGAAGCGGCGGAAAAAAACGAATGACCAAAAAACTTTGGCCTTGTGCGTTTTCTTTACATAAAAGCGGGCAAGAAAACCGCGTTCAAACCGTTCATACCCTGCTCAAACCCATAAAAACATCATATTTTTGTAAATCCGGAATCTGGATGTCATGTTGAAGGGTCCTCTTCAGGTTCAAGCTGCTTAAGCTGGAAAATGAACTTGTGGAAAAACAGCTAGAGATTCTTCCTTGAATGTCTGATTTTGTGAATTTCCTACTGAAAATTGCTCGGATGTTCTTAGAGTCTTCTTCTTCTTCCGAAAAAGAAGACTCGAAGACGTAATTCTCAGATTTTAATTTCCAATAGCATCGCCACCGGTGAGGTCTAAAAAATGAAAACCGTTCGCTGTCAGCAGTTTCAGAACATAATCACAAGGGCGCGTAGTTTCAGCAGAAATGCGATAACTCCATCTGCACATTTAAAAAAAAACTGTGTTATGAGCACAGTTATGAAAAAGTTTCGTTTCTGTATATATAACACTAACCATATTTGCAAATGTTACTCTTGGCGAAAAAATGCACTCATAACGGAAATATTCTCTTACGTTCAATTTCCAGTTCAAGTTTGTTAATCTTTTACGCTAAAATATATGTGCAGACAAGCACTGTGGAGAATAAAAATTCATACGTGCAATGTAATTTTTACCACCAACACAACAACAACAACTTCGTGCAACTTCAACAACTAGCCTATAAATCTATAATAAATCAAACAGATTATAATCTTGGATTTTTCGTAAAAAAAATCGGTAAAAATGACCAGCCAGTCAGTGAAAATACCTTGCCCACCCCCCCACCCCCCCAGAAAAATTGCTAGTAGTATAGTAGCTAGTAGCTAGTATAATCTTAGATTATAATCTAACCTAATATAATCTGACCTGTATAATCTAACCTGCAATCTACCAAATATCCCCTCCCAACTCTGATCTCACTGTAATACTCTATATGACCAAGCTCAAAAAACGCCAGTGATCCTCAGGAAGAACGAGAAAACGTCTCACTAACGACTCAAACTCAACACCTCAAATCCTGTGTCAACCAATCACGGACAGATGTGGTGCCGCTTCCGGTTCTTCCGCTAGGTACACGGCGATTTTGCATCAGCAAGGAGAGTTAGTCATCAAGAAAATCTCCGTCACATCCCACGTCTGGTGAAATCGAGAGTAAAAATACCTATTCTTGTGTAAATGCTCTGAAACTTCGGAGAGTGCAATCAATTTTAAATAGCAGAAACTTCTCTTAATAGTTTAATAACAATTTTAATAATTTATTGCACAAAAAGCCTGAGGCCATGGCAAAAATGGTAACAAAAAGAAAACACTTCAACGAAATAATGAAACTAAACTAAAGGAAATTATGTCTGTGGGCTAAAGCTACCTTTAGGAACCTTACGAGTATCTTTACATCTTGAAAACACTTACTTCAAATAACGTTCCTTATCCACACTTCATCATTTATTGTCCTTACATTCCCAAAAAATCTCAACCCACAGGTCACCCTCCTCACGGCATTCACACATCAGGTGTAACATAGCAACCCCTTGCATTATTCTTCACAAATCCCATGCGAGTACACACGGTTGATTCGTAACTCGTGCGGAACGAAGTGATTTAGCTATTCGTCCGAGTCTTGACCGTCAAGAAGGTCGACTACATCGTTGGCTCATGTTTTGTGTCGGATGTCTTTGTTCCGCCTTTTTTATTGTCTTGTTTTGTCTCTTCGCATGTAACCGAGTCGTCAAAAGTCAGAAACTCCAACAGGCTTTTGAGCTGGTCACTTCCGACTTCCGAGGTTATTCTGTTGCAACAAGCGTGGCCATTTCCTGTTCACGGATTTCCTGTGGATTACTTTCTGCGGGAAGTTCTTGGGAATTTCTTGGAGCACGTCAAATAAGTTTCTTTGACTTGCCTGTCAGCAGAGGCGTTACTAGCCAAAATGTTTGGGGGGGGGGGCAAGGTATAACCGACTGGCTGGTCATTTTAACCGACTGTTTTTGCAGATAAAAACGTCGATTATTGAGAAAATACGACTGTGTTGACGAAAAAGAGAAGAAAAAGAAAAACTACCATTTTTAAGAATAAATCGGCTATTTTTGCAAAAATCGACTGTTTAAAAAAAAATGACTGTTTCCAAGAAAAAAATCGAGTGTTTTTACGAAAAATCGAGGCGCTTCGTGCCGACTAGGCTATTTTTTACCAACTGGCCGACAACATTCGGGGGGGGGGGGGGAGGCGTACCCCCCTAGTCGTGACGCCCCTGCTTGGCAGAGAAGTCTAATGACAAATCTTGCAGCATCAACGACACCAATAGCATTTTCGTGTTGCTTGTATACTCTTGATGACTAACTCTTCTTGCCAATGAAGAATCGCCGTATGCCCAGCGAAGAGCCAAGAATTTCACCACAACAAACGTTGTTGGTTGGTTTACATAAAATTTGAGTCATTCATTCATTTATTCATACTACACAAACTACATAACATAAATATAGCGCTCTGGAGCTATCTTGTTATGGGGATCGGTTTGGGGGTCGATTTTGAGAATTCGTTTGGGCGACGCTTCTTGTTCTTCGCTAGGATCACTGGCGTGTTTCGTACTTAGTCATATAGAATACCGGCTCTTATTATCAGGGTTGCCACGCCAGGCAATAGTAAATACCATTTTCTTAAAAAAAAAAAACGCCAAAAGAAGAAGTATCAGCGAAACTGCATCATCCAGCCGGAAGCCGGATTTTTTTTTTTTAAATCTGATAATTTTGGGGATGAAATCTGAACGCCATTCGTAGAGAAGAAATAAGAAAATCTAATAATCTGGGGCTTTTTGCACAGTAAATAGGCCTACCATCTTTAGAACAGTCTGAGCTGTAAATGATTCTTAAAATAAATTCCTTCTTGAACAGGAAAAATGTGAATTAAGACTTTACTTTCCTGTATGAAAAGAAATAACTAAAGACTGCCAGGCCTTTTAGATAGTTAAAGTGAAAATAATTTGTTTTATGATAATCGCTAGTTTATTAGGTAACGTAACAAAATATCGCCAAACCACAGAACAGAAAAATATCATCAGATTTAGTGACGAATCATCACTCTTGACAATCCTGCCTTCACCCCAAAAAGATCAAAATCAAACCGAAGTCTGCTGTACCCAGGAGCATTACTAGCCTTTTACCTTGGGGGGGGGGGGGGGGGACGACCAGTTTGTGCCGACGGACTAAAAAATTTGCCAAAAAATTCACATATTCGGCTTTTCATTTCAGCTTTCTTTAAAAAGTGAAGCTTCCTGCGACTGCACCCAGAAAAAGTTAAACTAAGCAACGCAGATGAAATTTTTTGAATCTGTCTTCTTTCCGGAAAAATTTTGCTATACCTACCATACAAGTTCTAGCTTTTAAAGTGTTTCAAACCCCCAAGAATTTCCATCCTAAAACGCCAACTAAATGAAAGACGTTCTTCCAAATAGAGAAAACTACGAAATGCGCCGCAGGCAAAATTTTTGTGTAAAACTAACTGTAATGCATCAGTCGAGATTGTTCCTTGAATGTAAATGCGTATATTTAAATTTACATGTTCGGCTTTTCGTTTCAACTTTCGGTAAGAAGTGAAGCTTCCAACGGCTGTACCCAGAACATGTTCAACTAAGCGCCGGAGGCGAAATTTCTAAATCTGCCTTTTCCGGAAAAATTTGATCTATACCTATCATACAGGTTCTAGCTTTTAATGTGCTTCTAACGATCAAGAATTTCAAGCCTAAAAGCCAACTAAAGGAAACATCGTTCTTCCAAATAGAGAATACTAGGAAATACGAAGCAGGCGAAACAGTTTTTGAAACGCTGATGAGCGAGCGCCTTTTTGCGATCCGAAATTAAAGTAAGGCTACCTGTGAAATCACAGCTAGATCTGTCCGTCAATAAAAGTAGTGGCTATCCAAAATAAAGTAAGCACAAAGTAGATTTGTTCTGAATTTACAGCAAGGAGAAGTGCCGAATTTTAACGACAAGGAACGGAATGGAACGAAAAAGTGTTTGACGGTGCATTAAAAAAACAAAACAAAAAAGTTTAACGACGAGACAGAAGGTCACCTGACAGAAGGACACAGAATATAATTTGATTTCTTAAAAAAAGATTCCTATTTGCCTACGAGACTTAAACTAGTCTGCAGTCATTTGATTTCTTGTGTGCAGAAAAATCTCGATTTCGAGACGAGACATAAACTTTCGGGACTGGCCCGAATTTTATTTATCACGTGTAATTGTAAGATCCCGATCTGCCGACGACGAGATTTAAACTTTCCGGAAGCACCCGACAAATGTTTTTCAGAATCTGATTTCTTACGTCTAAATAGAATCGGGGACTGACGCCCGACAAAGGCATTCAGAATTCGATTTCTTCTGTGACAAGAGTGCAAAGAACTTTATTTCTTAAAGGACATCTGAACAATGAAACCATACTTGAACACACCATGGAAAATGCATTTACAGACATGGCCACGGAGAGCATTCTTCTCCTGAGCGTGACGTTTTCAAAATAGGGGTGTTCGTTTCTGGAGGTTTGCACATGCAGACTCCGAGACAAAAAGCGCAATTCATTTAAATCTTGTACAGCGCTGGCCGGATCGTATTGGAATTTCTTCTAGAGATCGTTTGGGCTTAACTGGTTAAAAAATATTCCAGAAGGAGGGTTGATTGGAGAAATTTATGCATTTCTAAAATTGTTCGGTACTGAAATAAGGACAGATGCAAAATTGAGCAAAAATCATAGCTTGGAAACACTATTTCGTATTTGGATTGGATTTTCTGCAGGCAATGTTAACGGAAGCCATACAGATAGGGATGATACTTGGTACTCCTCATTCAGGTGTCCTTTAAGTCTAAACAGAAGCTGATGTGCCCACGTAACTTAAACTTTCGGGATGCGCCCGACAAACATTTACAGAATTAGATTTCTTACGTATATCAAGAAGGACTTTTTACTGCGTAGACATACCATGGTATCTGTTACCATGGTAACTGGATCTGCAGTTAAGCGTTTCTGCAGTTATCGTGGTATCTGATATACGGTTGCTCTGCAAAAACGACAATTGCCGAAATTGCGCTTTTCGAAGTCATCCCAAAAGAAAAACTGATATTCCGTAGCATCACCAAATCTCAAACTTCTTTCACACCAATTTGACAAAAACTGATGAAAGTGAAAGAAGTGAAATGACTTTTTCAGTTACCACGATCAGACACCAGGTCGGGCCGTAGTATCTGAATATCAGATACCGCGATAACTGGCCAGATACCACGATAACTGACCAGATACCACGATAACTGCAAAAACGCCTTTTGGCCGTGGTATCTGATGCCACGATAACTGCCAAAAAGACTTCCGACAGTGGTAACAGATACCATGGTATCTGCAAAAACCGCAACTATAGTAGTCCGCAAATAGCGAGGCCAGTCAGTTGCAGGCCGAAATTGAACTATGCCGACGTCGCACCCAACGTCTTGACGCTTTGGATGATGATGCATTCTTTGTAAATTTGTAGCGTTATTTCTTTCAAATATCTTCAGAGAACGAAATCAGCTATCATCATTATCATTAAAACACGCAAGGGTGGACTTGACTATGTGGAAGCCCTAGGTATCTGGGAATTCGGAAAGTGAATCCTGGCTTTCACAGAATTTAAACTCTTTGTTCTTTTACAGAGAACCTTCCAGATCTTTTCGTTGATCTCATGGACCACGAGTTTTTTGATGGGCAGCTAGCACAAGGAGGAGTTGATCTTGATGTGCTTCTTGATGTAAGTACACGATACAAACATTAGTAATAAAGTATGCAAAATGAGACTAAATGGATGTGTCAGCTAAGATTTCCTCCATCCTTGGCCAGGGTCCTCGTCAGGCTTCCCGATGAAAAATTTATCTCAAAATAGTACGATGAAGTAGTACGAAAAAGTTGCATGCAGTACTAACGATGCTACTACATGCTTCTACTTCAAGTCTACCGTGTTACTGCATACTACTATATGCAACTATTAGCAAGACTGGATGCTTCTATGGCAAGACAGGATGCTACTGGATACTACTACATCAGATTGGACCAGTTTGAGGCACATTAAATGATAGTATTCTTTGCTATTACATAGTATTACATGCAACTTTTTCGTACAACTACCATACAACTACGCAGGCTACAAATTTTTCATCGGGTTGTAGCTCGAAGCAATAAGCCTGCAGTGGCCAGTTGGCTTATAAACCCTACTAATAATAAACTGCACCGTGGAAGTTTCATAACAGATAACACAAGGATGCGCAGTTTCAACAGACAGGACTTGGGATGTAATCTGTTGTGATTTTGAAAACGTTATGCATAACAAGCATTGCCTGCAGGAAGAGCCAAAAAAGCATCTGCTGACTTTTCCGATGTCATGAGGACAAACCAAAAAGTCAGATGCTGTTTTCTCGGCGTTCTTCGGCTCTTCCTGGCAATGCTAGTTACGCGTAACATTTAATGCATAACGTTTTCAAAATCTCGACAGATTACATCCAAAGCGTTGTCTCTTGAAATTGCGCATCCTTGTGTTATCTTTGTCAGAGCCAAACGGATACATTTTTTTTCACAAGTTCATTTTCCAGCTTGAGCCCGAAGAGGGCCCTTGCCAAGATGGCCGAAGTAAAGCTGTAATAAAATTGAGCTGACGTATCCGTTTTGCACTGTCAAATATGATTCGCAAACTGTCAGAAGTTTCAGAACAGATAGCGTATAACACTTTCAAGAATAACACCTTTTCACTTAGAAATAAAGTGTTATGACCAATTAAGTTTACACTATTTCTTGCCTAGATCTCCAACAACACCTTCAATTGGTAAAAATACTAACGGGAACGAAATAAACATAACAGATAACATCCCAAAGTGTTATCTGTTGAAACCGCGCATCCTTCTGTTGTCATTATGTAACTTCTGACAGTGTAGTATTTTTACCTATTGAAGGTGTTGTTGGAGATCTAGGCACGAAATAGTATAACCTTAATTAGTCATAACACTTTCTTGTTAAGTGAAAAGGTGTTATCCCGATGAAAAATTTGTAGCCGGCGTAGTAGTATGGTAGTAGTGCGAAAACGTTGCATGTGATACTATGTATTAGCAAAGAACACTATCATTCAATGTGCCTCAGACTGGTCCAATCTTGTGTAGTAGTCTCCAGTAGCATCCTGTTGCCATAGAAGCATCCAGTCTTGCTAATAGCAGCATATAGTAGTATGCAGTAACACGGTAGACTTGAAGTAGAAGCAAGTAGTAGCATCGTTAGTACTGCATGCAACTTTTTCGTACTACTTCATAGTACTACTTTGAGATAAATTTTTCATCGGGATTCTTGAAAGTGTTATGCGCAATCTGTTATGAAACTTATGACAGTGCAGTCAGCTTGGGCTGAAGGAATATTTAACCTGTGTTATCTGTTATGAAACTTATGACAATGTGGGATTGTAGTTTCGTTTCTTGCTGCAGCCTGACGAGGACCTTTGCCAAGAAGAGTCGAAATATCACAGAAGCAAATCTTTGCTGACTTATCCGTTTTACGTCGTTTGAATATACGATTTGCAGTCAGCTTGTACTGAAGGAGCATTTAATAGTAATAGAGATAATGCGTTCCGTAACTAAACGATAGTTAACAAATTGTTAACAGTTGTTAACTTTTTGCGTTCCACGTTTCTGATTTCAAAATTTAAGCTCCGCCCCCCTACAATCTCCGTTCCAGAGCTTAACGATTGTTAACTATTTTGTAACGATGGTCGGTGGGCATCGTTACAAAATAGTTAACAACTGTAGAACTGGGAAAAGTTAACGATCGTTAAAGCTGCAGTTAGCTCCGCCCCGAAGTAAAGTTAACGATTGTTAACAATTGTTAAGTTGGTGGAACGCAACCAATATCTTCCCTTCATAGGTGATTGTTGAGTAAACAGAAAGGAAATGACAAAAAGGAACATCAATGCAGTCGTAAGGTGTATTCTCGCCGTTCCCCGAGGACTCCTTTTGAGGAGTCCTTGCGTTTTATTTTTTCCCAGGAACTCACTCCCCATACTCTCGCGAGTCCCCACGAACGGGGAATGCTCGGATTATCGTCACCATCATCAAAAAGGACTCCCTTTCAGATTCGGAGGGGAATCAAGTTTTGCTGGTGATGGTGCAGTGTAAATTAATTAAACATAATCAGAATAAACCAAACCAAAAATAAAGTGAATCCAGACAAATTTCGTCAACTGATTATTTTTGTTTTCGACCAAAATCCATTTTGGAAGCATTCCCTGTGTTCTCGTTATTTTCCGTACGCGGAGTCCGCGTGGAGTGACTCCCTGTATTCTCGCCGTTCCCCTTGATTCCCCGAGGAGTGTTCAGGGAAATACGCCTATAGAAATATATCGCCTAAATATAATTCATAATCGGACGGGTACAAAAAAATATGCGTCAAGTGCTTTAAGCTTCTTCACATTGACTCATTGAGCCTTTCACACTGAGCTACGCAACCGCTGCGTCGCGCTTGCGGCGACGCAACAGAGAGCTTACGCAGACAAATAACACGAACGCAAGAAATAAGAATGAAACGTGCGAATTCTTGCGCTGGTGGACGCGTACGTATTAGATTTTTCAGTAAAAAAATGGAAGTTTTGAAGAAAAACTTACTAATGATGAAAGAAACGAAAATACAGCTGAAGAAACCGAGAAAGGAAAACGTAAATACGTGTCCAGCATGAGAGCTTCTCGCGTAGGTGTGAAAGATACGCTACGCAACTCAAAATAAACGTGTCACGACGACCCGTCGATGTGAACGCGGCTTTGGAATAGCTAAGCTTCTTTGAACACTTTTGTGACCCTGGACTGTCTTTCGCCTCTGAAACAGTCAAATGGGAACGATAAATTAAGAATTTTGTAGTTTTGGCCTCCTTTCAATCAATCAATCAATCGGGATCAACTAAAACCAGGAAGGGAAGGGAACGCGAGAAAAGCAGGAAGGCATACTAAAACCAGGAAGGGCATACTAAAACGAGGAAGGGCATACTAGAACGAAGAAGGAATTCAAGGCTACGAAAAAATGGAACGCTGCACTGTACCCTTCCTCTGTTTAGTATTCTTCGAGGGGTCAGCAACTTTTCAAACTCAAAGTTCACCATCCCTTCCTCGTTTTAGTATCCAGACATGGGTAGGCATTAAGTTAAGTGAGGGGTCAGCAACTATCAAAATTGTAATTCACCTTTTCATTTCTAGTTCAGAGGGAGACTAAAACGACGGATACTACAGGATAACAAAACGAGGAAGGGTTGGTGAACTTTGAGTTTGAAAAGTTGACGACCCCTCGAAGTACTAAACAGAGGAAGGGAATGGTGCAGCGTTCCATTTTTTTGCAGCCTTGAATTCCTTCCTCGTTTAGTATGCCCTTCCTCGTTTTAGTATGCCCTTCCTGGTTTTAGTATGCCTTCCTGCTTTTCTCGCGTTCCCTTCCCTTCCTGGTTTTAGTCGATCCCCAATCAATCAGTCAGTCACGTTTAATCCAAATAGCTAAAAGCTAGAAGTGCTTCTGCCCCTGTGAAGAGCAGGGGTAGGAATGTTCCAAGAGCAAACTACTACTTATATGCCTTGGAGGATTTGGAAATTGACTAGTTCCCAACAATCTGAAAATGATAAGAAATTTATTTTCTGTTTTTTCCTTCTGTTGTGATACTTCAGACAGTCATGAAAGTAAGGGAAAACTGCCTTAATTTGGCTGTAAGAGGGTGTAAGAGCAACTGAGTAAAAAGAGAAAAAAGATGAAAAAATACGGTCTGTGATTTTAATTTTACTTAAGTTTAATTAAATTGTTTTTTCCGCTCGTTACTGTGCATAAATGTTTGCTAGGTTTGAATTTTATCATGTTCTTCGGCGCTGTTCAGATTTAGGCGACGTCCGACTATTACTACTATTCACCACCTTTAAATAATCGTTAAAGGACTTGTCTTACTACCGTAACTTACTTCCATAATCACTGCATATATTTCTAGGCTTACCGACGAAACGTCCCCATGACAAAACGTCCCCAGCGAAACGTCCCCGTGACAAAACGTCCCCATGAAAAAACGTCCCCGTGTCAAAACGTCCCCGTGACAAAACGTCCCCATGACAAAACGTACCCGTGTCAAAACGTCCCCGTGACAAAACGTCCTCACGGCAAAACGTCCCCGTGGCGAAACGTCCCCAAGCATAGATTTTAAGTTCGCTTCGATCTTCACGTGCATGATCGAGGTAAAACAACTTCCGAGTGTGCATTACAGATGTGGGAACATTCCTTATAAGCAGGAAAAATCGGACATAGGACCGGTTGCTTATGTAGTGTAATATGCCTTGGAATTGACTCGTAACTAATCAGTTCCAGGTCGTTTGAAGCAAAATGCACAATCTAAGGAGCACCAATATGCTCCTCAGAGAAAGGGGAAGCCCGCTGTGGCTCAAAGAGAGTCAAACAAGGGAAAAGCAAAAATCAGCGTAGTGCCGTTATGCTGAATAAAAATGAGATGGGAAGCGAGGAAACAAAAGTGGATGGAACGATTAGTTATCTATTAGTTAGGTAGCGAAACAAGTAAATATAGGTTAGACGGGTGTGATCCTTTAATAAAGTTTTTTAATAACAATATCGCCAAATTAAATATGGAGCAAAAGTGAGATCAATGAGTAATATTGCAGCGTGAACTAACACACAAACAAACCAATTAAATAAAAGATAAAACGAAAACTGACAAACTGACAAGTCTTTGCGCTTTCTTTAAGAAATGGCTATAGCCGGGAGCAACATTTTGGTTTGTTCCTTGAGTATCGGTTAAATGCTGAAGTAGTCAACCCGTCGTGGTTCAAAAGTTTATATTCGAGAAACACTTTTTGCCTCAATCGATGACGCAGTCAGCAGTCTCATATGCCTAGCTATCCCTCAGCGATGAAAAAAGGATTTCCATAACCGGGGTCGTTTTGCCATGGGGACGTTTCTCCAGGGGACGTTTCACCACGGGGACGTTTTGTCGTGGGGACATTTTGTCACGGGGACGTTTTGTCGTGGGGACGTTTTGTCACGGGGACGTTTCGCCAGGGGACGTTTCCGACTGGGAACGTTTTGTCGCCGACCCATATTTCTAATCCCGGAGACCCCAATTTCGTACGGTACATTCTAACCCCTCTAACAAAACCACGCTGATTTTCTCACTTGCCGTGTTTTGCTACCTTCGATGTGTATCACGCTGTCGACGGTTATCTGCGAGAAGTTTTTCCACAGAACAATCGTTTCCCTGTTTTCGCTATGGGGTCTCGGAAAAGGCTTAAAACAGCCAAAACCGTGGGGTATTTGTTGAAAGCACAGCCTGTTTTTAAAGTATTCAAATAGTTTAAAATACTGTAAGTTGAAGAGTAAATAGTACGAGGGGTCCTGGAATGATGTAGGACGGAGAAAAGGAAAATAAAGAGCGAAAAACGATCCTACTTAATTTATTTAAACGTGAAAAACGTATATTTGATGGCTGGATAGAGGCTGTTCGTGGGTCAAGGGATCCAAGAATCGACCTCACGCTCGATTCATAAAACGATGGGTCATTCATCTGAAGGACCGTAATCTTTCTTTAGTTTTCTTATCTTTGTCTACCTGTACTTCAGAGGGGGGGGGGGGGGGGGGGCAAACCCAGACTATCGTATAGAATACAATTTAATCGAAAAGTAATCTGACTTTGTCGTCAACATAAAAAGACATGCTTAGCCTAACAAAAAATATCATATCGTCGATAATCTGTCACAAATAAAATTTTAAAGAAAGGACACAGAAATAAGAAGCAATGTGACTAGAATATGCTTGTTCATTAATTGTAGAGCTCGAACAATAGGCGATCATCTTCTTTTTCTGTCATGTATTGGAGTAACTGAAGTTAACCTTGGGCCATTTTGGGATTTTTCACATTCTGTTTTTCCCGTATGGGTGAAAATCTTTCTGGAAGGAGGCATCAAGGAGCGGGGGTACACTGTAAAAGAAAAACCTTGCAGTATTTGCTACTGGGATTAATCTTGTCTCTAATGAGATAAGAATATCTCTAATTCGGATTAATCTTATCCCAGTAGAGATAAGACCAGTCCCAGTCGCAAATACTGCAGTTAACTTTAATCCTTACTCGGAGAAACTTTTTACAGTGTAGTGGGTCTGAAAACCCAGATTGTTACATCATTACCTCTTTCTGCAATTGAGGAGCTGTATGGTTCAGCAGCCAACCTTTATTGTATTTTATTTTTCAGGCCAGTAACGACTTCTCGTTCCGATCTGCTGCTTACCAGTCTGCATCGTTGTATTCAAAGAGTGCCCCAACATACTTTTACAGCTTCGAATATGCAGCCGACGTCTCCCTTTCAAAGGTCATGAACACCTTTGGCTTTTCTGATTCGTATCTGGGAGGAAGCCGTAAGTCCTTTTTCTAGGCTCATCTTCCCTAGCACATCTTCTACTAACCGGTTCGAAACTGGTTTGATTCAAATTAGTAAATAGGATCATCCTGGGGGAGTACTGGGAGGGGGAATCCGCTTGTGGTAGTGGTACGCTTTACTTTCGAACGTGTAATCGGATTTAAATGAAACTTGATAATTGGCAAGAGCATGTGTCTCTGATATCCCATTGTAGTTCCGGACAGGGCTCGGTAACAACGCGAAAAGAAACGAAAGACTATGAACTAAAAAAAATGGGACCGTGCTACTTTAAATATGCAAAGCACCTGCTCCATCTTTCAAAATTATTCTACAACCACACTCTAACGGATAAGTTCCAAGTTCAGGATGCAAGAATTACCCTTTCCAAAGTCTCTACCGAAAATCGTCGACAACTGGGCCCAGCC
Source organism: Branchinecta sandiegonensis (assembly GCA_030848855.1). Lineage (NCBI taxonomy): Eukaryota > Metazoa > Arthropoda > Branchiopoda > Anostraca > Branchinectidae > Branchinecta > Branchinecta sandiegonensis. Next base: position 12,119,652 of record JAUPMV010000010.1, read on the forward strand.
AGCGCATGACCTTCCACTCTCTCTCCTTGCCAAAAATTAAAAAAATTATGTATTACGTGTTTTGTATTTGTTTTTATTTCTTTCCCTTATTACCTATACTCCGCTATCCGAAATGGTGGGTGAAAAATAAATTACTTACTTACTCATTAGTCGAGGGAGCTAAAGGACCAGAAAATATCGTGACTCACTTAGAATGGAAGCATCGGGATGGAGCATGGTGGAAAGAAACAACATATGCCCTAGATACGTAAGTTACAAAACCGGACCGGATCCAGGCACTGTGGGGGGAGTTGTTAGGGGGGGGGGGGTGAAATCACGTTGGTATCGATGAAACTTGGCAGGCGTGCTAGAGACCCGACCAGATAAAATGGAAATAATTACATCCGTGATCCGACTATCCTAGTGGGAGCGGAGGGAGGTGGGGCACGGGATCATGCGGCATGCATAGCGGGTGGTCGCATCTTAATGAGACTTGATAATTGGCAAGAGCACGTGTCTCAGAGGTATCTTTTCAGCCCTGGACAGGATCCTATAACTGTGGGGAGTTGGAGTGAGGTACCGGAGATCTTGTGACACGCATAAAATTAGCTACTTACTTACACTATGTATTGTTGAGGGTACCAGATTCAATGGAAGAGCACAAAATGGAACACTAATATACAAGCTTTTTACTATGCGTGTTTTCCAGTCATTCACAAATCCTCAGTTTTGGGCGCAATGCCAGAACTTTAGGGTATACCCCAACGTATGAGCAGAATGGTCAGACGGGACACAGTCAAACAGACTGAAAAACAGATTTTACGTCAGATGTTGGGCTCAACAGATTTTGATGGTGGCTCCGTGCAACCACTGCTCATACGTTGGTGCACTGTGTCCAGAATTTGAGGGGGAATTGTGCATCGCTATTTTGTTCGCACTGAAAATGTCATGGAATAAAAAAGAAATGTTTTTCATTGAATTTGAAATGTGAGAAGCCTATCTGCAAGCCTATTCACTCTAACTCACCAAGTTTTCTGTCCGTTCTTATTACCGAGATTACGCACTTCATAGATTTCGTTTGTCACCCCTGTTGACATTACGCTGATTTGTACCTTTGCCGTTTTTTTCTCTTGACGCGGCACGTCAGGCTCCCCATCACTGTTTCTTAGAAGCTAATTGCTCAGAGGCCCGTCATGAAGGGGTCTGTAGAGTTGCTAAAACAGCCGAAGCATGTAAGTGGAGAACGAGTTTCCAAGTCGTCAGTCATCTCAGAACACAACATCAGAAACACTTGTTGGTGCGAGGTCTCCTTTAAGCATTTTCCATCGGCAAGCATCGCTATCCTTATATTTCATTGCAGATTCGTCGGTTTTTATGGCACTTGCAGCCTCTGGCTCTTTTTTTCTCTATACCTCTAATCACAGCCCGGCTGAGATTCGGGAAGCGACTAACCTAGTCCGGGTTGAAGCACTTCGGGTTCGGAATAGTAATATATTCCGAATCCAAACCGCATGAACCCGTCCTTGGTTGTTGAGTATCGGAGGGTAGAGCCCGCAACCACCTACTCTTTCCCCTTCTCTCACCATTCCTCCAAATCCAAACCTTTTGTGTTCCTTTTATTTATGTTTTTTTTTATGTTTAGCCAAAGTGGAACACGGGGACGATCTACCAATGATTTTCCCACTTCGCGGGGCAGGTCAGGAAGTCAGGATAGCTTCAGAATCTGACGTCGAAACGAGCCAAATGATGGTGAAAATGTGGACGAACTTTGCTCGATTCAAGTAAGTCTATAAGTATACAAGGGAAGTGAGGAGGTGGGGTGCTGGGAGGTGAGATGGGGGGCGGTGGATAGGTGGTGACGAGGAATTAATTTTTCTTTCCTTTTTTTCCTCTCTTTCTTTACCTGTTTTTTCTTTTCTTTTTTGAAAATATATTAGATTAGTTTTTGTGTTATTATTTATTGAATAATTTTAAGTTAAAAGGTGGTTAGAAGATACAGCCACCCACAGGATTTTTGTCTTTTATGTGGTTGTTGAGTTTTTTGTATAATTAATTAATTAATTTTTTTAACCCGCTAAATGAACAAAAGCGGAGTATAAACAAAAAAAGAAAAAATACAACAGAAACGACTAAATACACAACAAAAACACTTGATTAATTAAGGAGGCGGACAAACCCATGATGAGCTGGGAGAGCCTTCACTGTCTGGGGGAGTTTGTCAGCAAGCGCAACTAGCTTTCCGGTTATATCTGGAAACCCGAAAACTGAAACAAGGTTACGGTTCCGGTACCACGGAGGCAAATACAGTAGAAAACGCGAGAACCGAAAATACTAAGAACGTAACGACCGAATATCTTTTCGCCCGAGGATGGGATAAACACCAGAAAGAAACAAAACTGAATGATCAGTAAAAACAGAATACAATTTAGCAAGGGACTTCCTACTGTATTTGCCCCGATTAGCGACAATTTTGGAGTAAGATACTTGGATCTTTTTCTTACAATCCGTCACGGCTTGGTCACGGAATGATTTCAGATTTTTAGCAATGTTAATACCCAACCACCGAAAAGAAGGGACACAAGGAACAGAAAAAGAAGCGCAATCCAAAGGCGAGTTAGAATTACTATTAAAGGAGAGATATTCGCATTTTGTTAAGTTTAGTGACAAGCCAATTTTGCTAAGGTTAGTTGCAACTGTAGATACAGAAAGAGAAAGGCCTTTTCTAGTTCTACTAATTAGAAGTATGTCATCCGCATATGCTATGTATGAAATATTTACATTCTGAGATATACACGTTGTTGGGATAGAAGATAAAATGGAAAAGATGCAAAGTTTAAAGATAGAAGGGGAAAGGACAGCACCTTGTCTGATACCACTCCGTACCGGAATTTTAGAATCAGATATAACCCCGTCGGTCTTTAACCTCAGAAAAGAATTAGCATACCAATGACGAAGGAGAAAAACCAAAGAAAGATTGATACCGCTACTAAAAAGGGAGAACAGGGCTTGTGAGTGAACGACACTGTCAAAAGCCTTGGAAAGATCCAAGGCGCATAAATGGAGTTCATATCCCTTTTTAGTCGCGTCAATAAGAAGATTAGCTAGAACTCGATGTGCTTGCTGACACCCTACCCCAGATGAAAAACCAAGCTGATTTTCGCCAAAGTGTACACTTGAAAACGAAGGGAGAAGAACATATTCAAACACTTTACTGAGATTGCATGACACGGTTATTGGTCGATAGGACGTGCAATCACTAGGAGGTTTGCCTCTTTTGAGGATTGACGTTACAGACCCACACAGAAAGCTTTTCGGTACCGCAGACGTACGCAGGCACATTTGGAAAAGCAGCTGCAAATGTTGAAAAAGAAGTGGGCAATCAACTTTTAAATGGTTAGCAGAAATACCATCACAATCCAGAGAATTAGATTTAAGCCTTTTTACTGCCTGCTGAACCACAGAGAGCTCAACCGGGAGAATCTGAGTCTGGCTCAGCGAAACGGGAAGCGCGGCAATAAGAAGTTTAAGAAGTAATGTAGTTGTGTTTTTTTGGTGAAGTAAAAAAATATCTGAATCTGAATCTGAAAAATCTATAAAAATGCAATTGAAAAAAAAAAACATTGTATACAGTCATTATTGTTTGACGAAGGAGGAAAAGTTTTGGTATGCGAAAATTACTGCCGAGTACAAACCGAACTGATTTCGAACCAAAAATTACGAACGGATAGTTTCTTCCAAAGCGTTGTCGTCGGGTGTTTGACTTTAAATTTGCTGTCAGAAGTTTCATAACAGACAACAGAAGGATGCGCGGTTTCAATAGACAGTGCGTAACAGACAACACTTCGGATGTTATCTTTTGTGTTAAAAAATTCTTCTACATAAAATGTTATCTGTAACAAGCATTACCAAGAAGAGCCAAAAAACAGCCTAAAAAGCATCTACTACCTTTTTTGTTTGTCGTCATGATGTCTGAAAATTCAGCAGACGCTTTTTTGGCGTTTGTTCGGCTCTTCTTGGTGGAAACGCTTGTTGTGCATACCATTTGCATAGTATAAACAGAGAACATCCGAAGTGTTGTCTGTTACGCATTGTCTGTTGAAACTGCGCATCCTTCCGTTGTCTGTTATGAAACTTCTGACAGTGTAGGTTTACAGCTGAATTACGGATACTAATGCAGTGTATCATAAAAAGAGACATTAAACAGGACCATTGGCGGAGGAACAGTGGCAGTCCGTTCACATCTCCACAGTTTCGTACCTCAGTCATGTTCGACCGTGTACGACACTCTTCTTGTTCTTGAAGCTAGCTTTGACAGACTCTGCATACGACAGTAAAATGGCTACGTTATTGCAGTTCCGAAGTGGGACGATGTGGCTTGAAGGAGGAGTTGCACGTTTCGGTCTGCTGGTTTTTGGGAGTTTAGACTCTGTCAGACTCTTGGTTATTATTGATGAAATCATTTCTTTCCAGTGTAACCCATGCAATTCATTTTTAAAAAACCGAGTGAATAAGGAATAATTAAATCCCTTTTCCCGATGAAGTTTTTTCGAGAATTAGTCGTGTGTTGTCCGAAAAGTAGCGTGCAGTAGTAACTGTTGCCACTGCATGCTGCTACTAATAAACTGGATGTTACTACAGCAAGATTGGATGCTATCGGAAACTACTACTTAAGATTAACCCAGTCGGATGCATGTTAAATCAAAGTATTCCATACTACTATACATATCAATACATGCAACTTTTTCGTGGTACTACCATACAACTACACAGTCAAAGAATGTTTCATCGGGTTTGACCACTTAAAACAGAGAAAGCGTAATCTTCGAAATTGTGCTGTTATCACTTCGAATTTTTTGCTGTTTCCTTTTTTCCCAGGATTGCCCAGTTTTCACTGCCAACTACGTACAATCCTTTGCTTCTTACTAATACAAGTCTGCAAACACCTCCACCATTTTTGCTTGATTATTAAACTGACTTCAGGAACCCAACGCCATCTGTAATGGACCCTACTGCCGCAGTCACGTGGCTACCGTTTTCTGAAGATACGCCTCAGTATTTGAAGATAGCAAGGCCGACAGTTATGGAGAGCAAGTACAGAACACGACAGATGAGGTTCTTGAACGAAGTCATGCCGAAGCTGGTACTTGCTGCTCAGGTATGGATTCCGACTCCCTTTTTTTAAAGTTTAACCGAAAAGGGCTGGGATAGGACAATCTAGTTACCCATCACTTATTCACTTAAATTGGCTTAAAGTTTAACCGAAAAGGGCTGGGACAAGGCAATCTAGTTACCCCTCACTTATTCACTTAAATTGGCTTGAAGACCCGCTGAAAATGCGTTACTTCGTTCTTCCGCTATTCACGAATCGATTTTCAAATAGTGGAATTTCCGTGTGATTTGTCGTACCTCTATGCACTTGTTTTTTTTGTTATATGGCTTACGAGAATGGCCCAGTCTGAGACACATCAAATGGTAGTATTCTTTACTATTACATATCAATACATGTAACTTCCTCGTACAACTATCATAAAACTACGCAGGCAGTATTTGAAAGCTAAAATCTGGTCAAAACGATAACCCTTGGGAAGACAGAGCTGTTTTGCTATGGCACAGTAGTAGTGACTGCACTGTAAAAAGTCCCTCCGTATAAAGATTAAAGTTAACTGCAGTATCTGCTACTCAGAGTCATCTTATCTCTATATGGTTTTAATCTTATCTGCGTAGAGATAAGAGTAATCCGAGTAGCAAATACTGCAGTTAACTTTAATCTTTATACGGAAAAACTTTTTACAGTGTGTGCGACGTCGTAACTAGTTTTCTAGTACGTTTCAGGTACGTTTGGAATATGACCGAATGCTTTCTTTCAGCTTTGTGCCGCTCCTCTGTCCTTCCCTTCACCCGCCCCGGTTGGCGTTGACGCTGTCATAGTTGAACCCGTATTTGGTGAGCGCAAGCTAACCCCACAACCACCCACTCAGGCTGAAGCAACAAGCCAAGCTCCAACAATGCAAAGTGTCCCAGTCATCGCTACGGAAATTCCCACTGATAGCGTCGAAGGAGTTGAAGTTACGGACGCAGATGCCTCAACTTCAAGTCCTGACTCGTCGCCTGAATCGTCGGAAGAGTCGTCGGAGGAGAAAGACTCGGTCGGAAGCTCCAGAAAAGAGTCCAGTACGCAGTCGCCAACAACTGCTGCACTGTTTCAGATTGATGCCGTGGTTCAAAATGTGAGTGTCCTGTATGTTCTTTTCAGTTTAGCTGTGGTTTAAGCTTTAACCGAAAAGGGTTGAGATGAGATAGGGCAACCTAGTTACCCATCACTTATTCATTTAAATAGGCTTGAAGATCCGATGACAAAGCGTTTCTTCGTTGCTCCGCTGTTCATGAGTATCCTCGAACAGTGGATTTTCCGTGTCGGGTTTGCGGTACCTCTATGCGTTTGTACCTGTGTTGCATGCTTGACGAAATCGATCCGTGACCAGTAATGTTCACGCAGTGATCTCAGCTGCACCAAGCTCACCATTGGCCACTAAAAAGCCACGTTTGTACTGAGACTCAAATTTTCCGCGTCCTAGTAGAACTTTTCGTTGTGAGGGCGGCCGTAGATGTTCTGAACGTCATAATAGAGCATATAGTGGAAAATTGAAAAAAATCACTATCACAATCCAAATAATTCAGTGAATTCAAATCAATGACACCAAACGAAGTTGGCTTTCCAGTTAAATTTCTACCGTATTAGGTGAGATTTGCAGATTCCATAACAGCCCGCCGAAAGCGATAAAATCCAACCATAACGTCAGAACCAGTGCCTTTTAACTATTGAGAGATTTTGCTGTCTCGACTGGTGCTTGAACGAAGCAACAATATTTTGTTGTTTTATTTTATTGCATGCAGTTTTCTGACAGTTTTGCATATTTGTAAGTTGTTGCAGCTACTCGCTCGGAGAAGACAAGGAGTAGCCTACTGAATAAAGGAACATCTCATATTAGATCTTATATGTGTTTGTTTTTCGGGGGGGAGAGGGGGTATTGCACTGTAAGCTTCCGCCCTCCACTCAAGCAAAAAAAGGACAGTTACCTGAGCCCAGTTTAAGGGGAAAAGCGAAATTCTAGCGTCATAAGGTCCATTGCCGTCAATGTTAACGTGACACAAAACACTAGCTATCTATGTTTGATCAAGTGTACATGTTCTGTCTAGAGTCACGACACACACACTTCCAATGCAGAGGCCCGGCAGGAGCCCTGTTCTTCACATCCTGGCCGGCGAAATTACAAGGAGGAGCCAATTTTAGCGAGGGCCAATCCCAGTCAGCAGAAAGTCTCAAGTTTTGAAAAAGCTTTTTTCATGTCTCTGGTCTCCCCGATTATTAATTGTCTAAGGCAAGAAAGTAATAGACGCGTCTATTCGGTGACTTTTTTTTTTACACGAGTAACAATGTTTAGTAATTGAGGTCGTAGGTTACGACTTACGATCCCTTCTTAAGAAATTTGTTCTTTTTTGTGACCATTTCTTTCTCTTTCCCACTCCCGCACTTACTTCTACTTTTTGTGTATTAATCTTTCTGCGTTTTCATACTTCTCTTATCAATTCAGGTTCCGGTGGAAGCCAGTGGTAAATCTAGTCAAGCTCAACTCGAAACCAAACCGGTGATCTCCACTGCCAACCTCCCCAACTCCCTCGACCACATCAGTCTCGCGAAGCAGCTCAGCCACTCAGCTCCTACCGATATGTATGAGCTAATGAAATTACGGAATCAGCAGGCTGAAGCACAAGCCTCTGACCAATCACAGACCTCGATTACTAGCGCTACCCAATCAGGCTCGGGGTTTGACCTAAGCCTACTGGCAGGCTTCCTGCCACAAGGATCATCACTGGAACCGGTTGACGTTAATCCTGAGGATGTTGATGCTGTAGTTAAGCAGCTTCCGGAGCACTATCAGGTTTTGGCGCGAAGCTTTCCGGCAGACAGCTTGAAAAGTGTTTTTGCTGGTTTGAAATCCAGTGGACAACTAGGCGATCTCGTAGCGAACTTAGGTTGATAGTAAACCAAGTAACTGCCTAAAATCTGCCGAAGTTCAGAGTCTGAAATTCTGCCCAGTGATTTTCAAGTCATCTTCGAGCATTGTAAATGCTAAAATATATATATAAAGGAGCATACTAAGTTCCGACAGTAGTTCTTAAAAGTCTGAAGTTATGACATACGATCAGTCCTGGCAGCATTTCTGCGCCTTTATCGCGCACATGCAAAAACAAAGTCATTGTGAAGGCAAATGTGGAGAATTGTAGCCGACTTACTAAATGCTAGAAAAGACGTATAGAAAGTGTAATTCTTAAAAAGTCTATGGCTAGGACAGACGACCAGTCCTGGTCAAATTTCTGCATCTTCGTCATGCAGATGAAAATCTCAACGTTTAGATTGCGGCTGCACTGTCAGAAGCTTCATAACAGATAACACGAGGATGCGCAGTTTCAACAGATAATGCGTAACAGATAACACTTCGGATTTTCTCTATTGTGTTTCAGAACGTTACGCATAATAAGCGTTAGAATCAGGAAGAACCGAAAAACAGCCAAAAAGTATCTGCTGAGTTTTCCGACATAATGACGATCAGGAATAAAGTCAGTAGATCTTCCTAACAAAGCTTGTTACGCATAACATTTCATGCGTAACGTTTTCAAACACAACAGATAACATTCGAAGTGTTATCTGTTACGCATTATCTGTTCAAACCGCGTATGCTCGTGTTATCTCTTATGAAACTTCTGACAGTGTGTAGGTTGCGCTGGAAGCTCAGTTCCGCAGTGTGAGTACTAAAAGACCTGATCATCTTTGGGGGAGGGTGATCGTCAGCTAATTAGTATCGATCGTCATCAACATCGTCTGCTTCATCGCTCTCTGCAAAGGTTTAACTCTCTGTGAGAAAATTGCGACTCGAACTGATTTATCTCTTTCTCTGGTTGTTATCACTGTTTTGCTTGTATGCTTATGTTTTGTATATTGTTAATTGATTATGTCAACATATATATTTTTACCTCATCGGAAGAATCTTATTTGATGTTTGTGTTTAATTTGACCTTGTTTATTTTTACAATATATAAACTACGACATCACTGAAAAATCTGCATGTATTCCTTTGGAAGAAAAAAAAGGTTGGTACAAGCACATTCATTGTTCATAGAAACAGAATAGATTGGGGCACTGGGGGGGGGGGGGGGGAGGGGATTTGGTCCAGGAGCTATTATGACATGCGTAACTCTGGAACGAGTCATTTGATTTGGACTGAACATGACAGGTGGCAAGAGCACACGTCCTAGATATTCCATGTCCAGTCCTTACAAGATCTGGTCACTGTGAGTGGAGTTTGATCGGGGACCCGAAATCTTGTGGCGCTTGATTTAGGGTAATTGCAAATGGGCAAGGACGATAGAACTTATCAGGCGTATTAGAGACCTGACCAGCTTGATTTATAAACTTTTATTTTCGGCCGGATCTGAAATAATTTTGAGATTATTTTGGCCGACGATAAATTTTATTCCGCAAGGCCCCGTTATCAGTTGTGCCTAGGTCCGTGTCCAGGAATTTATTTGGGGGGGGGGCCTCGGGTCGGACCAAAATGAAATTGTACAAAAAGAATGGAGCAGATATTTAAGCCTATAAAAACGATTATTCTTGTATGTTTTTCTGGGGGATGAACCCCGTAGCCCCCCCCTGGATACGGCCCTGTTTGTACCTTAAGGTTTTTCTTTACAAATGAATTCTTAGCCCTTTTTGCCACTCCAGCAGGACAATTTCTATAATGTCACATGTCCTGATCTTCAGTTACAGGTCCAGATCAGACCCGGCAGTTAGAGTGTGTTGTCTTCAGAAAAAAACATTAATTTACAGCATAAAATGCCGTGAGCAGCCATTGTTTTAAAATTTGCGCCAAATTCAATTTCACCCTGGGGCCGTACGGTGGCCTTCTTGGAGTCATGTGCTTTTATGAAATTGTGAGCATGTCTTCGAAATGTTGTGAGACACTTAGGTTGGAGATATTTGGACGGAACTCGGTCGAAAGGAGTTTCATATGGGGAGTTGGAAGAGGGGGGAGAGTCTGGGAAGATCCATACGACCTTGACAGTGCAAACCTTAGCTGACCCACTTACCCTTGCAAGTGCCATATGCCTTACAGCTCTTGTTTAAGGATGTCCCTGTCTTTCCAACTCCTAAGGTCTTCGGTGAAACCTCCCAGGACGGAGAAGCCTCTCAGTATACAGAGAAGGGTTGCGCGCCGCGTATCAACTTGAAGGAGGTAGGCACTGTAATTTTCCGTTGGCACACAGATACACAACCCGTTCGCAAAAATCCGTTTTGATTGGCTTTGGTTCACCCGTAAACGACTTCGCTACCCGCGATACCACAAGAGACTAATCGTCATACCCCGACCGCTGCCTCTATCTCTGGCCTGGTCTTGACGACTGGCCCCCTTGTACTTGTCTTTCTCAAAAGACGTAAAAAACACAAACAACCAGTTTTTTGTAACTTAACTGGGAACAGGTAATAAAGGACAGCTGGATCTCTTAAGTGTTGTACTCCTTGCTTCCGTAAGTATCCATGCATTACTACATTTAGTCCGTCCATGTACGATCATGGCGCTAGTTCAGGGGTTGCAAGGACAACAGTTCGGGACGCCATTCGCCCTCCCTCCTCCCCAACACGTATGATTGGATCCGGCAAAAGAAAGTTTAGTTGGGTCGAGTCCTTTACACGGATGCCAAGTTTCATCCTCCTGGTTTACATGGAAGTGCCCGGACAGACATTACAAGTTGTAGTTGTATTTAGTTGTAGGTTAATGACAAGTGCCAATTAATTTGCTCGCGCATGAAATGTTGTGCCGCATTTATTTTGAAATTAAAATTAAATTAAATTAAAAGTTCCATAAAAACAGACAAGAAAAGTATGTGTTCGTGCGCAGTTGCTCGCGCTTCTATTTTAGAAGTCAAGTGGTTTTCTAGCCGAAGAACAAAAAAATGTATATTGTGTTCGTTCTTTGTCGTGTTTTATTTAATTTCTTTATTTTGTTTTAAATAGGCTACTCCGCTTTTGAAAATGGCGGTTCAGAAATAAATGACTTACTTACATGCTTCTTAATTACAACTCTTCTGGCTATCGTCGTTGAAAATTGCTTTTACGAAAATGAATTTACGCGAATAAAAGCACGCCCATATCATGCTCGTCCGTGATTTTACACAAGTAAAACTTGGGTTTTTAAGGTCCCTGAAATACGAACTGGCGCTAGAATGGCAGATACCGTTGACGAACCTAATACTTATTTCGCGCAGCTGGCACGTTTGTTGCCTAAACATGATACAGATTTCTGTTACAACTGATATAAAACCAAAGCCAATTCGGAATTCTCATTCGTCAAGTCAATATTAAAGCATCCATTAGTAAACATGCTGTCTTACCGAACTAGCTCTTTGATGCTACTGGTTTTCGTCGGGTTACTCATGGAAGCTCAGTAAGTGATTAATTTATACTAGTTTGTGACGACTTGCGGTTGTTTTCAGTGTAAATCAAACTTGGATATTCAGAGCCTCCATTTTTGTGGCACCTTAGGCTCAAGTGCCATCTATAAAATGTCTGTCTGTCGGTCGGTCTGTTACGGTTTTGCTAGGTCGGGCACTTTCATGTCAGCTAGGACGACTTGGCATGCGTATCAAGGAGCCGACCCAGTATTTTTCCCGGATCCAATCATGCGTGTCCCCGATGAAAAATTTGAAGCCTGCGTAGTTGCATGATAGCTGTACGAAAAAGTTACATTTGTTGATATGTAATATTAAAGAATACTATCATTTAATGTGCCTCAGACTGAGCCAATGTTAAGCTGCATTATCCAGTAGCATCCTTGTCTTGCTATAGTAGTATCCAGTCTTGCTAATAGTAGCATGCACGAGAATGCAGTAACACGGCAGCCTTGACATAAAGCATGTAGTAGCATCAGTTCGTACTGCATGCTACTCTTTCGTACAACTTCATACTACTATTTTGAGATAAATTTTCCATCGGGTCAGGTTAGAGGGAGCAGGAATTCGGGACCTTGTGACCCGCATAAGTTGTGAGGGGGTGATCCGATGAAACTTGATCGGTGCGGTACGATCAGATGACCTACACTGTAAAAAGTTTCTCCGAGTTAGGATTAGAGTTAACTGCAGTATCTACTACTGGGATTAATCTTATCTCTACTAAAATAAGATTAATCCGAATTAGAGATAAGACTATTTTTTTCGAGACAAGATTCATTCCTTATTAAGACAGGATTAATTCCGTTAGCAAATACTGCAAGATTTTTTTTCAATCAATCAGGTCAATCAAGTTTAATCCAAATAGCTAAAAGCTAGAAGAGGGATAATAAAAAAAATTATACTATAGATGCTATTTATGGGTCCGAACCGCATCCGACTACACGCTGAAGGTATATTTAGTTGGGTTTTCTTTGAGTATCCAAAGTCAGAACAGTTCCGTGTCGGAAGCTGGACACGGGGGCGTCACGTATGGGGGGGAGGGGGGGGGGGGGCGACCACCCAATGTGGTCGGCCAGTCGGAAAAAAAAAATTCAAGTCAGAGCAAAAAGCCGCGACTGGTCGGTGGAAGCTGGAGGGGGAGGCCTGGAAACTTGGAACATGTAAAAGTATCAAACAAATGAAAATATTGGGATTACTAGTATTCGTTGTGGTATGTCAGAAATTCTGGCAGAAAATCAAGCTACAACTGGGCAGTTCTCTCAATCCCCCAATTCACAATTGATGGTAAAACATCCCCAAAGTACAATTGATTGATGAAACAGAGGTCATGGGTCCTATAGATGGGCTATTTATAAGTCCGGACCGAGTACGGCATTGGTGGGGAGAGTTGTAGACATTTTTCGGGATTTCTCCGATTCGAGCGAAACTTGATGGTCGGTAGGTGGAACCAACTGCCATAGATGTAATATTTATGCGTCCATGGCGAATCTCTATACAGTGGAGGGAGTTGGGGGGTCTCGGAAATTTTTCAGAAGTTCTCAGGTTCGAGTGAAACTTGATGGGTGGTAAGAACGAATGCTCCAATTCAGAGAGATCGGTGGGGAGAGTTGCAGGGGATACCGGAAAAATTCCTGAAACATTGGAGCATGCATAAACTTGAACGATTAATCTCGTTTGGATCAAACTTTGCGGTAGGTAAGAATCCCGATCTTCTGACTTAAATTCCGGAAAAGATCTTACCACATTTGGGTTGAGGGAGGGGGGTTGGGTTGGAGGGGGTACTGCAAGTCGTGTGGCTCGCTTAGAGTGGAGGGAACGGTACGAGTCTTGGCGGAGGACATCGGAAGATACACCTGTTCAGTGTCAGGCCTGGACAATGTGGGAGGGGGATTCCTGGATACATTGTGATATGCATATCTCTTACGATCCGATCTGAAAGGAACTTGATAATTGGCGAAAGCATTGTGTTCCTTTATATGTCCGGAGCGTATGCAATCCTTAGCTGAAATGCATGCTTGCATTTCACCATTTCAATGCACCACCCTTGCAAGTGCCGTATGAGCGTTCAGCTCTTGTTCCTTGTTGTGTGAGGAAGTGTCAGAACTAAGCCGTGACCCTGCCGTATTTTTAAAGCCCTAGTAATGTCAGACCAAGACCAAATGTCAGACCAAGAATAATTTATGCTTGGTCAGACTCTAAGGAGGTCAAAATCGTTTTAGTATCTAGGTCCTTTAAAGTGCCGTCGAGCGAATTTCGAAGCGCACATAACGGTGTGCTCTGGAAGTTGTATTGGGAGCTGGCATCCAGGATCCTGAGATAGAACGTAACATCCGGGAATCTGGAAGGTGATCCCAGACTTTAACCTTCACAGTCTGTTGGTGAAGATTGGCTTTAAACCAAAGGTGGTTCGAAGATGCTCTGAATGTGCTAACGCGTCGGCGTTTTTACTATTTCAGATCTCGTCGTCTAAGGATACCGACCGAACCTCTTGACCCGTGGACCATGCCGGAAAAAGAATATTCGGATTTGGAGTTTATCAGGCAAACTTGTCTCTTCAATCTTGACGCACATTGGTGTAACGATTATCAGATTATACCAGAGTTGGCGCAGAAAGCTCGTTGGGAAGATGAGGATGCAAGTCCAGGTCGATAGAAGCAATCGTATGAATTTTTGGATGTCGAAGCATGAAGAGAGGAATGACTACCGATTATCTTGAGAACTGATTAAATAAAATGAGATGGATTTATTTCATTTCGGCTTCTTTTTATTTATGTTTTAAAGCACAATAAACTAAGAATGAAGAAATCATTAGTACATTTTCCTCACTGGTAGTTTGTAAAGGATCCTTTACACGGCAGGTATTTTTCCCCGGTGACGAGAAGGGAAAGTGTTCACACGGTACTCGGGTATTTTTCAAGGGAGAGTACTGTCATGTGGCAATAAATTCCAAGGTTGTAAGGCTCAGGATATCTCTCTACAATGGATACCAACTTGTGTCCATTTGGACCACTTTTTACATGGGCATAATCAAAATTATTCCTCGCAAATCCAATTTCATTGTTGCTGACGTCGAAGAATACCCTTCGAAAAACAAATACCCGGGTGAAAAGTTCGCGAATTGAAGTCCAAAATACCCGGGTTTTTGTTGCGGTTGCGGGGAAAAATACCCACGGAGTACGGGTAAATACCCTCCGTGTAAACGTAGCTTAAGTAGTGTAACTGTCAGATCAACCAGCTAGGGCCTCTCATTCCCCTGACTTCTCCGCGTCAATCATCGTTGAACTGTGAAAGGGGGACATGGTACTTCTTGCCTAACTCATCATTAATAGTACTTCATGAATTTTTCAAAGAGCCGTAGGCACTGTAACTGGAAGGAAGCTTGAACATTGTGGCGTAGCATTGGATTTTCCTTTTTGGAACTGGAGTACACTGTAAAAAGTCCCTCTGTATAAAGATTAAAGTTATCTGCAATATTTGCTACTCAGATGCGTCTTATCTCTATTTGGTATTAATCTTATCTGCGTAGAGATAAGAGTAATCCGTGTAGCAAATACTGCAGTTAACTTTAATCTTTATACGGAAAACTTTTTACAGTGTAAGGTACCCCTAAATAAAATGTTGTAGGGACAATCCTGGTGTCAACAAGTACGCATGCGCTGGGGTGTGGAGTTTGAAAGTTAATGTTTATAACATCTTACATACAAACGTCGTTAGAACCAAGACATTGCACACCCCCAGTAACCAAACAAGTATTGAAATAATTTGAAAATATCCCACTTTAAGAGCTTTTAATGCACACTGAAAAAAATCTCCGAGTTTAACTACAGT
Source organism: Branchinecta sandiegonensis (assembly GCA_030848855.1). Lineage (NCBI taxonomy): Eukaryota > Metazoa > Arthropoda > Branchiopoda > Anostraca > Branchinectidae > Branchinecta > Branchinecta sandiegonensis. The sequence continues at coordinate 12,134,964 of JAUPMV010000010.1, forward strand.
ATTTGCTACTGGTATTAATCTTATCTCTACTGAGATAATCTTATCTCTACTGAAATAATCTTATCTCTACTGAGATAATCTTATCTCTACTTTTTATTTTAATCTTGTCCCTACTGAGATCCCAGCAGCAAATACTGCAAGGTTTTTTTTACAGTGTAAACAACCCGCATGTAGAAATCCAAAGAGATCTTGAAGATCTTGCAATAACAGTTTCAGTTTCAATACTGAATGTCTTGCCAGCCAGTCCGACCCTTTACACCTCTTTTTAATTAGCAAGGTAATAAGAAGTAGTAATAAGTTTAAGCAGTCAAGCAAGTATGGCACTTGCCCTTTGGCCAAGTGCCATATAGCGATCGCAATTTCTGTCCGTCCGTCGGTCTGTCGGTTCGGGTTTTGCTAGTTCGGGCACTTCCATATCAGCTACGACGACGAAACTTGGCTAGCGTGTCAGGGAACCGAAAAGATTAAGTGGAAATAGTCACTTCCCCGATCCGAGCCTCTTGGGGGGAGTGGAGGGAGACGGGATCCGGAATCTTGAGGTATTTATAACTTTTGAACGGGTGATCGGACTTTGATGAAACTTGCCATTTGGAAAGACCCCGTGTCTCAGACGACCCACTCAAATCCGGACCCGATCCGGTTACTTTGGGGGGAGCTGAGCGGGGGAGCCGGAAATCTTGGGAAACGCTTAGAGTGAAGAGATTGGGATGAAACTTGGTGGGAAGACAAGCACAAGTCCTAGACACATCGTTGAAATAACCAAACGGGATTCGGACACTGTGGGGGAGTGGGGGGGGGGGGGGGAGATCCAGAATTCTGGTGATCCCGTGAGTTCGGTACTTCCTTATGTGCTAGGACGATGAAACTTGGAAGGTGTATCAAGGCTCCAGAAGAGACTGACTTGACAATAGTCGTTTCCCCGGTCCGACCATATTGATGACACGACCACAATTGACAGAACCAGATTGTAGTACGGCTCTGTGGGGGGAGTTGGAGGCTGTTTCCCGAAATTCCGGTGATCGCCAGCTATGATAGTTCCAGATGTTCCAAGGACCGATGAAATTTTACAGGCGTACTAGTGACTTAAAGCTTAACTGAAAAGCCAACTTATTTTTGTGTCATTTAATTGAATACACTGAATTATTTTGATTCTGCAAAGGGATTTTTTAATTTTCCACTATCTACTCTAGTTATGACGCTCAGAATATATGCATCCGTCCCCACAACGAAAATTCTACTATGACGCGGGAAATTTTAATCTCAAAACAAACGCGGCTTTCAGTGGGCAGTGGTGAGATTGGTGAAGATTGCTTAGTGCCTGAACAAAAAAAGTCGTAAGTCCTTCTCTTAAGGCATACAACAAAAATGCAAGCGCATATAGGTATCACAAATCACACGGAATTTCCACTATTTGAAGATCGATAATTTGTGAATAGCAGAACAACGAAGTCACGCATTTTCATCGGTTCTTTGAGCATCTTTAAGCCAATAAGCGATGGGTAACTAGATTTCCTATCCCAGCCCTTTTCGGTTAAACTTTAAGGACTCGACATATTATTGCCCTAGGAAAACTTGTGTTCCTGGATCCAACCATCTTTTGGCAGTTGAGGGCAGATGCGTCAATATAGGGGGGGGGGAGGGGGGACTCCCCCTCCAAAGGTCTTGAGAAAGTACTTTCGTCGGGCGAAGCCCGGCGAAAGTTCACTCATTTATCGGCGCGGACTTCGGTTTCTTCTTATACGCAAGAAATAAAATCCTGGAAATATTTATCTGGCAAAACACAGAAGTCTTCATTCTTTTGTCGGGCCTCGGTATCGTCGTTTTTCACATCGGGTTCTTTTTATACATAAGGATACACACGAATTAAAATTTAAATGCTTTTGTTGGGCGTCGGTCGACTCGTCGGCAGATTGGGTTCTATGTACACGGAAGAAATCAAATTCTACAAACTCCGTCGACACACCCAGGAAGTCTCGTTGGTACAACTGGTTATTTTACACGACAGAAATCAACTTCTGTACAGTCCAGTCGGGCAAAACGCAAAAGAAATCACATGCTGTATTTGTTTTTCGGGGGTCGGTATTTTCGTCGGCACATCGGCTTCTATTTAATATAATAATAATAATAATTTTATTTTTCACCCATCAAAAAGCACATGGCATAGACGGAGTATGAACAAAGAAAGAAAAGAAGAAGGAAACACTGTAACAAGGAAACACTATCACAAGAGGAAACCCGACACAACATAGAGACTACGACAACATTATACTATCTACAAAACTATCCTATTGTAGAAGAATGCTCTCCCATTGATGCTTAATCTTATTGTTGTTATTCTGTGTAAGTTGTCAACTGCTGTAAGTGGGTCGGTGATGTATAAGTAGTAACGATTTTACCATTTCGGGTCCAAGGAGGAGCAGGAATTTACAGAAACGAAAATAAATTTAATTTTTATCAGTGTTAGTTAATATTCGCCAGAAAGGTGCGATGTATAAAATGTGAGGCAAGCCACCGAGTTTAAAAATCGTGGCGAGAATAAGACGGCTAAAACGCAACTTATTTGTCACAATGGAACCATAAGCTGCAGCAATCTTTTTGCGAATATGTTTGATCAACAGTGCTCTGGTCTCTCTGATCGACCTCCCGATCGGTAGACCAAGATAAATCAGCGAATCTGCTGGTCTGACGTTCGAACTTCCCAGCCGTACAGTTATATCAGGGCTAGTTCTCCAATTAAATAGAACAACTTGTGATTTTTCAGGGCTAAATTTCATTCCTACCCTGCTGTACTCATCACTTAACGTATCAAAATTTTCTTCAAGACGAGTAACTGTGTGCCTGGGGTTTAGAATTTCATCCGCGTAACATACAAGACTAGCGTCAATTCCACGAATAATACAAGCCGGCTTTTTATTACTTTGAGGTTCTATTATAGCATTATTGAATAGTTGCGGCGAAATTACCGATCCCTGTCTTACTCCTTTCTTAACAGGCACAACAACATGAGCATCCGGAAAACCAGGGATTTGAATAACAACAACTAGATTAGCGTAGAGGTCCCGGGAAGCACGGATTATAGATGGGTATACTCCTCGCTGACAAGCAGTATACAGAATATGCTCATGGACAAGCGAGTCGAAAGCCCTACTAACGTCGTGGCTTGCAAGAACTAAAGACTCCTTACCAGACTCTGCATCGAACAGAATGGAACAAACAGCACTAAGGGCTGTTTTTATACGTAAGAAATCAAATTACATGTAAGAAATAAAGCCTTGTCGGGCAAGACATAGAAGAAATCGAGTTCTGAATGCTTTTGTCGGGTGTCGGTATTCTTTCGGCACATCGGGTTGTTTTTATACGTAAGAAATCAAATTCTGCAAACATTTGTCGGGCGGAAATTTTTACGGAAAAAATACAGATTTAAAAATTTAAGCGAAAAAGCCAATGTATGAAAAAACATGCGAGTTATGCTAAAGAAACAACCTCAACTGATTCATTAAGATTAGCTTTACGAAAAGTTCGCCTTCGGCGCATTTTTTAGTAGGCTATTTTCTATTTGGAAGATCCGTGTTTCAATTAGTTTGCGTTTTAGGATTGACATTCTTGGGGGTTTGAAACACGTTACAAGCTAGAAGCCGGACATCCTCCCCAAAAGTAAAAGGCTAGTGACGCCCCTGGTTGAGGGAAGGAGAATCCGGAAATCACTGGCTTCCGTAAGTTGCGAACGGGTGGTCCGATTCGAGTGAAACTTTCTGGGTGATAAGAACTGACGACCTAGCAAAACATGTGTCTGAACCACATGCGGCCACGTTTGGGAGAGTTGGAGCGGGGGGGGGGGGGGGACTTTTTGACATGCAGAAAAACAAAACGGATGGACAGAATGGGATGAAAGTTGGACAGTGCTGAGTTTATGCGGCCGTGATTTGTTATTTGGCGTCTGGATCGTATCCGGCCACGGTAGGGGATGAGGGTGAAGCGAAAATCGGAACTTAGCAGATAGGCTATGCTCCGGATCCAGTCAAACTTGATGGACGGGAATAGGAGATGTTGGGACGTTATGTTTCCGAGTCATGTCAACCACAGTGGGGGGAGTTGGAAGGGGAGTCCCGGAATTGTTGTGGCTCACAGAGGGGTCAAACAAGTGGAACGATTTGATGTGAGATCACATGCCCTAGATGATGTATTTTAGGGTTCGAACCGGATCCGACCACGGTGGAGGAGGGGGGGGGGGGAAGAGAGTTACCGGAAGTTCCCAAAAACGCTCAAGTTTGAGTGAAACTTGATAGGCGGTACGAGAAAATGCTTCAGATGATCCATTTAGTAGTCCAGTCCAGATTCGGCCACGGGTATCGGAAATCGTGTGGCAGATCTAGGGACCAAGTGAGTGGAAGTGTTGGGTTGAAACTTGGAAGGTAGAAAAGTCATTTGCCCTATATGATCCGAGTCGATGCCGGAAACGCTCAGACTTGAGTCCAACTAGATATCCTATTTCTAGGTCCGAACCGCATTTTTTGATGGTGGGGTATTTTGTTACGTTCACATCTACTTTCTTGTACCACCTACTCACATCAAGTGCCATAAGAGCTCGTAGCTCTTGTTTTATTTTCAACAAAAACTATTTTTCGCGAAGAAAAGCACGTTCAGATCATGTTCGTCCGTGATTTGACAAAGTAAATCTTGGGTTTTCAAGGCTCCTGAAATACGAACTGGCGTTAGAATGGCAAATACCCTTGAAGAATCTGATGCTTCACTCGTGCTGCTGGCACGTTTGTTGCCTAAATATTGTATATAATTAAATAAATAATTATAAATATTGCCAGCCGAGCAACAAAGGAGGAGTGTAATGCTCAGCTTACTACGGTGAAAGTTTCTTTTGGCCCTCCTTCTTCTCTTTCCGTTACAACTGATATAAAACCAAATACCAATTCGGAATTCTCACTCGTCAAATCAGTATCAAGGTATATACCATTAGTAAATATGCTGTCCTACCGAACTAGCTCTTTGATGCTACTTGTCTTCGCAGGATTACTCCTGGAAGCTCAGTAAGTGACTATTTTATACTGGTATGTGACGGCTTTCGATTTGCTTTCAGTGTTAATTCGACCTTGTGCATCGAGTTTAGACCCTCCATTTTTCTCAATAGCTCAAGTGCCATATAGCGATCGAAATGTCTGTCTGTCCGTAGGTCTGTCCCGGTTTTAATTAAGGCAATTCCACGTCAGCTAGGATGACGTGTCATGAGTATCAAGGCCCCTATCCAACACTCAAAGAAACCTTTCCCCGGATCCGATCATCCGTGTCAGGGAGGAAGAATTCGGGACCCTGCGACTCGCACAAGTTTTGAGCGGGTAGTCCGATTCGAGGAAAACTTGATGGGTGTCAAGATCAAAGGTGAAGCTAAAATGCTCTAGGTGCTATTCATGGATCCGAACCGCATCCGGCTACGGTGGGGGAGTCGAAGTGGGAGGCCTGAAAATTTGGAACATGTAGAAGGACCAAACGAATGAAAGGAGTAGGATTACTATTACTCGGTGGCGTACGTCAGAAATCTGGCAGAAACTTAGGCAACAAATGGCCCATCGTCTCAATCCCTCAATTCATAATTGATGGTAGAACATCTCTAAAATACAATTGATGGATAAAACAGAGGTCATGGGTCCGATAGATATGTTATTTATAAATCAGGACCGGTTATGGCGTTGGCCGGGAGAGCTGGAGATATTTTCCGGGATTTCTCTGATTCGAATGAAACTTCATGGTCGGCTGGTGGAACCAACTGCCCTAGATGTAACATTTTTAATGTTGTCTTGATTACTCAAAGAAGCCTTTTCCCGGATCTGATGATCGGTGTCAGGGTCGAGGGAGGAGGAATGAGGGGCCGCGCAAGTTGTGAGCCGTTGATCCGATTTGAGTGAAACTTTATGGGTGGTAGGGTCAAATGGGTCCGAACCGCATCCGACTACGGTGGGGGAAGATGAATCGGGAGACCTGGAAATTTGGAACATGTAGAAGGACCAAACGAATGAAAGGATTGGGATTATTACTATTCGGTGCAGTACAGGTCAGACAATCTGACAGAAACCCAGGCTACAAATGGCCCATTGTCTCAATTCCCCAATTCAAAATTGATGGTAAAACATCTCTAAAATACAATCGATGGATGAAACAGATGTCATGCCACTGTCATGGGTCCTAGATATTTATATAGAAGTCCGGACTGGGTACGGCCTTGGTGGGAGTTTTAAAGATATTTTCCGGGTTTTCTCCGATTCGAGTGAAACTGACCTATATGTGACATTTTTATGTCCGTATCGCATCTTTACGGGGTCCCGGAATCTTTTTGGAAGTTCTCAGATTCGAGTGAAACTGAATGGGTAGTAAGAACAAATGCTGCGACTCACAGAGATCCGACCTCGGTGGGAAAGTTGCAGGAGGATGCCGGAAATTTCCCTGAAATGTTGGGGCTTGCATAACTCTTGAACGGCTATTCTCGTCTGGGTAAAACTTCGTGGTTGGTAAGAAATCCGATATTCTGTTTAAAGTTCCGGACAAGATCCTGCGACAGTTGGGGAGAAGGGGAAGGGTTGAAAGGGGTACTGGAAATTATGTGGCTCGCTTAGAGTGGAGGGATCTGTACGGGTCTTGACGGAGGACAAAAGGAAGCTCTACCTGTCCAGTGTCAGATCTGGACAATGTGGGGGGTGTTGGATTTCTGGATATTAAAGGTTAACTTCTCGCGTCGAGATTGATATCGGATTATAACAACGAAACTGCGTTATGAGAATCATCTGCCGAACGCAGCGAGGTCGATATTTTTTAATGGCCTTCGAGCTTGTTATTCTAACATCACCTGAGATAAAGGTTTGTTAACTATTATAACTTTTTCGAAGAGAATTTTTGTCTTCTTTGGTATGATATCTTCTTTGGTAGTACTTATTTGCTACTTTTGTAGGGAATTTTTGTTTAGTGAAATGGCAACCCTGCCTACTGTAGAAATGTGAAAATAACTACTGTTGTGACCTGGGCGTTTCTTTTTACAATAATACAATTCTTATCCAAAACCATCTTTTCAATTGTGCCGAAGCAGTTGCCATCTAGCGGCGGGCTCAGTCAAGCTTAAATCGGTGTTGCCACTGGTCGCAGAATTCTGCGATTTGCCATACATTTCCGTCGCAAGAACTCTGCCACCGGTTCCTTACCAGTAAATACAAAAATGAGGCGCACAAGTTGAGGCGTGTAATTATGAAGATGATAAAGCGAGATTTCTCGTTAATAGTTTGCGAATACGTTTAGTTTTGTAACTTTGGTGCTAAAATGTCATTGTTCTCTCGGGCCAAAAGTCACAGGTTCCATAAAAAAAGTGGCAACACTAGAGTTTTTATTAATGGACTGTTTGATCAGAGCAAAATCAAGAAAAAACAAGACCAAAAGTTTCGATGAGATCCCGAAAGTGCAATATTTGATCCAGACAACTGGGTCTTGTCTTCGCCATACTTATTGAAAATTTATACTATTAAAATTTAGAAACAGATTAGGGCCAAATAGCTAATGATCTGAAAAAACAAGTTGAGATGTGGATCCAGCATGTGTGTATACCCCTATAAGTCATATCTGTTTCGACGAAAGAGATCGAAACTTCCTGCCTTCCTTCTGCCAATTTTCCGGTTTATGCGGAATTCCGGAACTACTTGTCCGGCAGAAAAATAAAACAAATTCAGCGTATCTCCTTACACTTATATCCAATCAACTTCAAAGAAAAATTTAACTTATAACAAATTTTCCGGTTTTGGCCGTATTCCGGGTGAACTACTTGTCCGGGTAGAAAATGATTTTTACATCAGTGTTCAGCATGTCTTCTTACCCCTAAAATCCAACATCTAATCAACTTAAAATAAAACTTTTACTTTAACAAATTTTTCGGTTTTGATTCCGAGCGAAATACTTGTCCGGCGAGAAAATGGTTTCCATAGTCGTGTTCAGCATGTCTTCTTACCTTTTAATCTACTATTTCACTGGTTGTTTAAAAATATATTGTTTGCCCCTTAATTCATTCAGGGGCGTCCCGATACCTTCCTGGTCGGGGGGGGGGGGGGGGGAGGGGGGTGCAGCATCAGAATTTTACCGGAATTTTTCGAGGTATTTTTCGAGGGAATTTTTCGAGGTTTTACCGGAATTTCTCCGTAGTGACAGTCTTTGCAGAAAGTCTAGAATACTGTTAAGTCACACGTCTTCCAGTTGAATATATCTTCAAACTTTTTGTTTGTTTCGAGGCTCTCCCGGCGACTTTCTACATCATGTCGAAACAAGGCTAGTTCGTTTTATGGCACTTGCAGCTTCTGGCTCAAGTGCCATATATCGATCGCAATTCCGTCTGTCGGTCGGTCAGGTATTTTTGTCACACTTTTCGAGTTAAGGTACTTCCAGATGTGCTAGGAGGATGAAACTTTGCAGGCGTATCAGGGACCGGAGCAAACTAACCTGTAAATAATCAGTTTCCCGATCCGACCATCTACGGGGCAGTGGAAGGCGGGGGAATCTGGGAAATTCAGGGCAGTTTGTCACACTTTTACGAGTTAGGGTACTTCCAGATGTGCTAGGACGATGAAACTTGGCAGGCATACCAGGGACCCAACCAAACTAACTAAAAAATAATCAGTTTCCTGATCCGATCATCTGGGGGGGGGGGTAGTGAAGGCGGGGGAATCTGGAAAATTGAGTAGTGTGTAACTTTTGAACGGGTGATCGGATTGGAATGAAACTTGATAACTGAATAAATGACATATCTCTGATGTCCCATTTGAAGTCCGGACCAGATTCAGTAGCTATGGGGGAGTCGGGGGAGGGGGGAGACCGGAAATCTCGAGAAACGGTTAGAATGGAGGGATCGGAGTGAAACTTGCTGGGAAGAACAAGCATCTGCCCCAGTCCGGACCAGATTCAGTAGCTATGGGGGAGTCGGGGGGGGGGGGGGCCGGAAATCTCGAGAAACAGTTAGAATGGAGGGATCGGAGTGAAACTTGCTGGGAAGAACAAGCATCTGCCCCAGATAAATCGTTTACACAGTTGAACTGGATTCGGACCCTTGGGGGTGGGGGGGGGGGTGGGGGGTGAATGGGAGTTTCCCGGAATTTTGGTGATGTCAGTTTTGGGGATTTTCGTGACGAAACTTGGGAGGCATATCAGGGACCCATTCAATCTGACAGAGCCCTTACCTACTACATACAGTTGCAAGTGCCATATGAGCTTAGAGCTCTTGTTGAACTCTTCTTGGTTCACCGGTACCACCGGAAAGGTGTCGAGAAAGCTGTCGACGCTTTTTGGATCCAGATTCAGCCGAATTCCGGTAGATTCTGTGGGGTAAATTCCGGTAGATTCCCTGAGACAATTTCCGGTAGATTCCTTGTGAAAGATTTCGCACAAATTCCCTGAGCCGAATCTCGTAGATTCCGAGGAGTTAATTCCGGTAAATTCCCTGGGACAAGTTCCGGTAGAGTCCTTGTGAAAGATAGTGCACAAATTCCAGTAGATTCTCTGAGCCGAATTCTGGTAGATACCTTGGGGTAAATTCCGGTAGATCCCCTGGAAAAAATTCCGGTAGATTCCTTGCGAAAGACTTAGCATAGATTCCCTGAGCAAAATCCGGTAGCTTCCCTGAGCCGAATTCTGGTAGTTTTTGTGGGGTGAATTCCGGTAGATTCCCTGAGCCGAATTTCGTGGATTCTGAGGAGTAAATTCCGGTAGAGCCCCTGAGACAAATTCCAGTAGATTCCTTGTGAAAGATTTAGTGTAGATTCCACGAACAAAATCCGGTAGGTTCCCTGAGCCAAATTCTGGTAGATTTCGTGGGGTGAATTCCGGTAGATTCCCTGAGACAAGTTCCGGTAGATTCCTTGTGAAAGATTTCTCACAAACTCTGGTAGATTCCCTGAGCCAAGTTTCGTAGATTCCGATGAGTAAATTCCGGTAGATTCCCTGAGACAAGTTCCGGTAGATTCCTTGTGAAAGACATTGCACAAATTCCGGTAAATTCACTGAGCCAAATTCTGGAAGAATCCGTAGGGTGAATTCCGGTAGATTCCCTGAGGCAAATTCTGGTAGATTCCTTGTGAAAGATTCAGCGTATTTTCCATGAGCAAAATCCGGTAGATTCCCTGAGCCGAATTTCATAGATTTCGACGGGTACATTACGGTAGATCCCCTGATACAAGTTCCGGTAATTTCCATGTGAAAGATTTCGCACAAATTCCGGTAGATTCCCTGAGCCGAATTTCCTAGATTCCGAGGAGTAAATTTCGGTTGATTCCCTGAGACAAGTTCCGTTAGATTCCTTGTGAAAGATTTAACGTAGATTCCTTGAGCAAAATCCGGTAGGTTCCCTGAGCAATAATCCGGTAGATTCCCTAAAAATCATCAAGTTCAGGTGAATTTGACAGATTTTAATAGGCGCTTCGCCGCGCCAGTCAAAATTTACCGGAACCTTTTTCCCACAGGCTTTCTGGGGGGGAGGGTGCACCCCCCCACACACACACCCCTCGGGACGCCCCTGACCTCATTCCCTTCGATAGTTATCGTGCTTACAGATGGACAACTTTTGCGATGTCATAGGTATCCCTCCACTTAAGTTTTGGGATCCGGAAAACTGTTGTAATTGCTCAACAACAGCCTTTTGGGTAGTAGATTAATAAGTTGAAGTAAGTAGGAAGTATTGTAATTTCAGTTGACAAGTGGCATTTTCATTGGGAATGTGATTGTAACAAGGTACCCACATTGGTTGGCTAGTAAAGCAACATTTTCCTTCAGTTTCGGAACATATTTTTACAATATTTTTCAAAAAAATGTCTATATTGTTTTTTAGTGTTTTCTTGCTGGGATCCCAAAACGTAAGTGGAGGGATACCTATGACATCGTAAAAGTTGTCCGTCTGTCCGTCTGTCTGTGAGCACGATAACTCTCGTAGGGAATGAGATATTTTGATGAAACTTGGTGGGAGGATCCTTTGGGGCAAGGAAAAGGTCGAGTTCGTGGATGGGCTCTGTAGCCCTACACTTCGGGGTGGGGGAGGGGTTCAGATTAAGGGGCAAGCAATATATTTTTAAACAACTAGTGAGATAGTCGATCAAAGGGTAAGAAGACATGCTGAACACGATTATGGAAACCATTTTCTCGCCGGACAAGTAGTTCCACGTGATTCCGGCCAAAACCAGAAAGTTTGTAAAAGTTAAAAGTTTTTTTTTTGGAGTTGATTAGATGTTCGATTTAGTGGTAAGAAGCATGCTGAACGATTATGTGAAAATCATTTTCTACGCGGACAAGTAGTTCGCCCGTTATCAGGCCCAAACCGGATTTAGGGGTAAGAAGAGATGCTGAATCCGTATATTACAATCCTTTTTTAGCCGGACATATAGTTCGTTCGGAATCCGGCTAAAACCGGAAAATTTGTCATAAATTAAATCTTTCTTTGAAGTGAATTAGATGATGGATATAGGGGTAAGGAAATAGGGTTGTATTCGTTTTTCAGCTTTATTTTTGTGCCAGAAAAGTGTCCGTCTGTCTGTGAGCACGGTACTCTCGAAGAGAACGAGATATTTGGATGAGACTTGGTGTGAGGATTCTTTGGGGCAAAGGACAGGTCGAGTTCGTAGATGGGTTCTTTAGCTCCCGAACGGCCGATATCCAAGCTGGATGTCAACTCAGTTTGTCGGTGCCTTTAACTGGCCTTACTGATTTTATCGGACGCACTGCCAGATCCCCTCTTGATTTCCAGGTTAGCCCCTCCCATCGTCCAAATAGATATGTCTTGTAGGGGTAAACACACATACTCAACGTGGTTTGCTGAACTTGGTTTTCTCAGATGATTAGCTATTTCGCCTTAATCTGTTTCTAAATTTTAATAGTAAAAATATTCAAGGAGTATGGCGAAGACTGGATCTGGCAAAGACAAAACCCAATTGTATGTATCGAATATTAAAATTTTGGGATCCCATCGAAACCTTTGGTCTTGTTTTTCCTTGTCAAAGTGATGCCTTTTTATTTTTTTGGTGGTCAGATTCTACTTTCAGTATTTGACGAAAAGTGTTCGATGAACTTCTGCGGAGGTTGATACGGCTTTGTATCATCCTCTCTGGAGGCTGATACGATATCCATCAACCTCCAACAAATTTACTGTCTTAATATAACACTACATGCCTGTTCGAGAAAAAATATATCGTGATTTGCATATCTCTTGTGATCAAATTTGAATGGAACTTGATAATTGGCGAAAGCCTGTGTCCTACACTTTCAGAAGTTTCATGACTAATACCACAAGGATGCGCAGTTTCAACAGACAACACTTGGGATGTAGTCAGTTGTGAATTCGAAAACGTTATACAATAAATGTTACGCATAGCAAGCATAGCCGGGTGGAGACCAAAATCCGCCAAAAAGGCATGTGCTTAATTTTCCCCTATCATGGACGACAAATAAAAAAGTCAGCAGATGCTCTTTCGGAATTTTTGGCATTGCCTTTTATGCATAGCATTTCCTGCGTAACGTTTTCAAAACCACAACAGATCACATCACAATGTAAGCGTTTTCAGTCGAGCGTTGTCTGTTGAAACTCCACATCGTTGTGTTATCTGTTATGAAACTTCGGACAGTGTAGATGTTCCATTTAAATATCCGGAGCATATGCATTCCTTCGCTGAAATACATGCCAACCACCATTTCAAGTGCCATATGAGCGTTCAGTCCTTTTACTTGTAGTCTGACGAAATGTTATAACTGAGCCGTGACTCTATCATATTTTCAAAGGTCTAGTAAAGCCAATGCCAACTCAAGGGAGGTCAAAATCGTTTTAGTATCTCGGTCCTCTAGGTTTCCCTCGAGTGAATTTCGAAGAGCATCTAACGGGAAGCTCTATTGGGAGCTGGAATCCAGGTTTCTGAGACAAAACATAACATCTGGCAATCTGGAAGGTGATCCATAACTTTTGCCATAAAGGACCTGTCTTACCCATAATACTAACGCAACCTACTTCCATAATCACTCCACATACTTCTAAACCGGAGACCTCAATTTCGTACGGTACATTTTAGCCCTTCTAAACAAAACCACGCTGATTTTCTCACCTGCCGTGTTTTGCTACCTTCGATGTGTATCACGCTGTAGACGGTTGTCTGCGAGAAGTTTTCCATCAGAAAAATCGGCTATGTAAATTATTTCCCTGTTTTCGCTATAAGTCGACGGATCTCGGAAAAGACTTAAAACAGCCAAAACCGTGGGTTATTTGTTGAAAGCACAGCCTATAGTTTTAAAGTATTCAAATATTTTAAAATATTGTATGTTGGACTGTAGGTAGTGCGAGGGGACCTTTAACAGTCTGTTGGTGAAGATTAGCTTTTACCCAAAGGTGATTCGAAAAGGCTCTGAATGTGCTAACTCGTAGGCGTTTTTCTTGTTTCAGGTCTCGTCGTCTAGGAATACCGACCAAACCTCTGGACCCGAGGACCGTGCCGGAAAAAGACTATTCGGATCTTGAGTTTATCAGGCAAACTTGTCTCTTCAACCTTGACGCACATTGGTGTAACGATTATCAGATCGTACTAGAGTTAGCCCAGAAAGCTCGTTGGGAAGATGAGGAAGCAAGTCCTGGCAGGAAGAAGCGATCGTCGGAATATTTTGACGCCGAAGCTGGAAGAGGAACGATTACCGATTACCTTGAGAACTGAGTAAATCGTATGGATTTGTTTCATTTCGGCTTCTTTTTTCTGACTTTGTAAAGCACAATACACTGATATCAAGAAATCATTAGCACTCCTGCCTCATTGGTAGTTTGTAATTAGTGTAGCTGTCAGATCAGCCAGCTAGGGCCACTCTTTCCCCTGAGTTTTCTGCGTCAATCATAGCTGATGCTACCATCACTAGTGCATGCGTGCAGCCAGTACCTGGTTGAAAACCGATCTGGGAAAGGGGGACGTACTTCCTCTCTAACTCGTCAGTAAACAACAATTCATTTTTGCTAGGAGTTGTGGACACAGTAATTGTACGGAAGCTTGAACACTGAGCACTGAATTTTCCTTTCTCGGAACTGGAATAAGGTCCTTTACACAAATTTAGGGAAATTCCAGTGCCACAAATCTTCGGTAGTAACAAACTAATGTGTAAACAAACAGAGAGATGCCAATACTAACATGTAAGTGCAATGTTGTCACTAACTGAAGATCGTTTGCGCCACTATAAGCGTGTCAAAAGATTTTCGGTTCTCGCATCCTCCCTTCCAACATTCATCGGATCAGGCCCGGAGTTGAAATAGGACATTCGAGACACGAGGTCTTTCCAAATATCAAATTTGATTAATAGTCCAGTAAAAGTACGGTTTGACCCGGACAAAATTGCGACACAAATGTTTTTGACACTAAAATGTTCAGAAAAATTGCTGAATAACATGTCCAAAATCCACCGAAATCGCCCGATGGGAAAAATTTCTAGGGCAGCTTGAAAGGGTGGAGGGGGTGAAAAATTAAGGGGCGACAAAAAAGTTTTGTTTAGGGTGATATCACAGTCGATTCAGGGTTAATGAGACATGCTGAATCCATATCTGAACTTTATTTTTTTCCCGACAAGTAGTTCACCCGAAATCCGGTGAAAACCGGAAATTCGGTATAGTACAAGTTAAAAGCTTAATTTTAACAAAAGAATCTTTTTTTGGTCAATAGCACAGTCGGTTTAGGGGTAAGGAGACCTGGATATCTAAACTTTTTTTTTCATCCACTCGCCCGGAATCCGGCGAAAACCGGAATTCTCTATCGTATAAGAAAAAAGTTTTCTCAAAAAAACTGATTTGTCTATATAATACAATAGCCGGCCAAGAGGATCCACGCAGGCCATATCCGGATCGACTAAAACCAGGAAGGGAAGGGAACGCGAGAAAAGCAGGAATGCATACTAAAACCAGGAAGGGCATACTAAAACGAGGAAGGGCATAATAAGACGAGGAAGGCTGTCGCCAGAATTCAAAACTGGAAAGCCGCACCGTTCCCTTCCTCTGTTTAGTATTCTTTGAGGGGTCGGCAACTTTTCAAAATTCAAAGTTCACCATCCCTTCCTCGTTTTAGTATCCTGACGTGGGTAGGCATTAAGTTCAGTGAGGGGTCGGGAACTATACAAATTGTAATTCACCTTTTCATTTCTTGTTCTGACGGTAGGCGACTAAAATCCTCCGAGTCCAGCGAGGGGTCGGCAACTAAGATATTTCAAGTCCACCATTTCCTTCCTCGTTTTAGTACCTTGAAAGCTCTAAAACGAAGAAGGAAATCAGAAATTATTCTTCTTTGCAACTTAGGCAACTAAAAACCTCCGAGTCCAGCGAGGGGTCGGCAACTAAGATATTTCCAGTCCACCATTTCCTTCCTCGTATTAGTACCATGAAAGTACTAAAACGAGGATGGAAATGGTGGACTTGAAATATCTGAGTTGCCGACCCCTCGCTGGACTCGGAGGATTTTAGTCGCCTACCGTCAGAACTAGAAACGTAAAGGTGAATTACAATTTTGATACTTGCCGATCCCTCACTGAACTTAATGCCTACCCATGTCAGGATACTAAAACGAGGAAGGGATGGTGAACTTTGAGTTTGAAAAGTTGCCGACCCCTCGAAGAATACTAAACAGAGGAAGGAAAGGGTGCAGCTTGCATTTCTTCCCTTCCTCGTTTTAGGATGCCCTTCCTGGTTTTAGTAGGTATGCCTTCCTGCTTTTCTCGCGTTCCATTCCCTTCCTGGTTTTAGTCGATCCCCATATCTATACTCTTTTTGTCCGACCGACAAATAGCTCGCCCGGAATCCCTGCAAAAACCGGAGCTCCGTACCTAAGTTCCTTATGGACTAGAAGGTTACGGACGACGATCTTTTTGCGGCTGGAGAAAACTTAACAATCAACAAAGAGAAGCCTGGACAAACTCTTATGCATTACGGCATCGCCTGTTCTTGGCCAAGCTAGCTTCCTCCTTCAAGTTTATCTGTCCAGATCAGATACATTTTCCGCCATTAGCAGCGTAGTTCGATTCTATGCACGTGAATCTGCAGATAACAGAATAGGAAAGCAACAACGAACCCGGAGAAATGGGTATGGTGAATTTCTGATGAAGTTACATCGCAGCAACGCTCAAGAAGAAATGAGCCCCCAAAAGTCTTCTTCACGTCCAGCCGTGCCAGTGCCAAGCAGGTTGTGACTAGCGACACGGTCAAATGCGACGGCCGTAGTTAACAACGAGCCCAATACAGCTGCATAGGTTGGTTCCAACATATCTTTCAACCAATACACTACCACATGGAGCTAGAAGTCTTCTTTATGTACCTTGGCTATCTTATCGAACACAGATAGTGGCTGCAACGAAGAGATCGCAACGCGGATCCGTCAAGATGAGTGCTTGGAACCTTAGAAATGGCATGCTGGCACCAAAATCCAAATCCGGATTTATAAGGTGAGGATCAGTTCGGTCCTGTTCCAAGGGTTCCTAACATGGCCCACAAAGGCAGTCGATGCTCAATCGCTCAACGTTTTTGACTACGTCCGTCTTCGAACGCTCCGTGGCGTACGTCCAGACATGGCTGAACGCCCTGAAACTAAACTGGACTGCAAACCCATAGGAGGTTTCCGCTGCCATGGCGGTTGTGGGATTTATTCTGGATGCAAATCGTGATGCTCTTCACCAAAGAACGCGACTCATTGCTCAGTTTCTTCTGCAAAGGTTCGTAGACAGGGAAAGCTAAACAGCTTGCGTCCTGAACCAAGAAAGTCAAGTTATAAGTATTGCAAGAAGAGTATATCCTGCGCACTTGCTGGAGGAGAGTGTATGGGACAGCTCCAGCCGAACCCCCATACTGATGCTCCAAACCAACTTTTACTTTTACGTCTATCGAATTCCCGTTTTGTCTACTTTTGTCTATTGTCTTCTTTTGTATACAGTCTACGTTTTGTCGACTGTCTCCTTGTCCTTCGAGAAAAAAAAACCCATCAGATATGGATTCTAAATGGATTCTGACCCTATGCTGAAACTGTAATCAACGTCAAAATAAAATTTTACTTCTATGGAATTTCTAGTTTTTGCCGGATTCCGTACGAACTACTTGCCGGGGAAAAACAGTAAAGTTCAGAGATGGACATAAAATGTCCTCATTAGCCTAAATAAAAATTGTCAGGATAAAATTCACTTCTATTGAGCTTCCGGTTTTCACCGGATTCCAGGCAAACTAAATGTCGGGCGAAGAAAAATACATACAAGACCTTAGCAGGTCTCTTTACCCCTAAGCCGACCAAACAATTTTCTTTTAAAATAAACTGTTTTCTTGCATGGTACCGAATCCCGGTTTTCGCCGGATTCCGGGTGATCTATTTGTCTGACGAATACAAAAGCTTAGAAATGGATTCAGCAGGCCTTCTTTCCCCTAAACCGACTTTGGTATTAGACCATTAAGATTTTTTTTTTGTAAATAAACTGTTTGCTTCTAGGACCGAATTTCCGGTTTTCACCGGATTCCGCGCGAACTACTTCTCGGATGAAACAATAAAGTTCAGAAATGGAATCAGCCTGTTTCCTTACCCCTAACTCGACTGTCATATTCTCATAAACAAATATTTTTTTCTTCCCTTAATTTTTCACCCCCTCCTCCCTTTTAAGGAGCCCTAGAAAGTTTTCCCATCGGGGGATTTCGGGTGATTTTGGATATGTTGTTCAGCGATTTTTTCTGAGCATTTTAGTGTCAAAAACATTTGTGTTGCAATTTTGTCCGGGTTGACCCCTTTTTTTCCGTACTTTTACTGGACTATAAGATCCGATCCCTCGTCCGAAAGTTATTCAAGTTCATTTTATTGACAAACTCATACACAGCTAACATAGCAAAAAAAAACAAAATCTGTTCATTAAACAAATCACAAGGGATCTATGGCCTGTTGGTTAGGAAACAGCTATCTTTACAAGAAAATAAAATAACTCACCAAGCGTTCTCGCAAATACAACCGACCTCCACAACACAAAAAGTAAAATAAAAAATAAACAAGTTCATCGAGAGCCAACACTAACATCTCATTTTTTAAACTATTGAAATAAGCAACCATATTTAAACCTTATTCATCTAATAAATACAACAAAAATGCGATTATAGCTTTTTGGGATCCCAAAACGTAAGTTGACGGATACCTATGACTTCGCAAAAGTTGTCCGTCTGTCCGTCCGTCCGTCCGTCCGTCCGTCTGTAAGCACGATAACTCTCGAAGGGAATGAGATATTTTGATGAAACTTGGTGTGAGGATTCGCTGGGTCGGCGGACCAGTCGAGTTCGTAAACGGGCTTTGTAGCCCTACATTTAGGGGTGGGGGTTCAAATTAAGGGGCAAACAAAATATTTTGAAACAGCTAATGTGATAGTCGATTATGGGGTAAGAAGACATGCTGAACACGATGGTGAAAACCATTTTGTAATCGGACAAGTAGTTCGCCCGAAATCCGGCCAAAACCGGAAAGATTGTTAAAAGTAAAAGTTTTATTTGAAGTTGATTAGATGTTTGATTTCGAGGTAGGAAAACATGCTGAAGACGATGGTCAAAACCATTTTCTCGACGGACAAGTAGTTCGCCCGGAATCCGGCCCAAACGGAAAATTGTTAGAAGTTAAAGTTTTATTTCTAGCTGATTAGATAACCGATTTAGGGGTAAGAAGAAACGCTGAATCCGTGTGTGACAATCATATTTTACCCGGACATATAGTTCGACCGGAATCCGGCTGGAGTCGGAAAATTTGTTATAAGTTAAATTTTTATTTGAAGTTGATTAGATGTTCATTAATGGGGAAAGAAGATACCCTGACTTCGTTTTTGAGCTTTCTTTTTTCGCCGGACAAGTAGTTCTAGAGTTCGGCCGAAACCGGGAAATTGGCAGAAGTGGCAGGGACTTTTCTTCAAAACAGATATGACTTATACGGGTAAACACACATGCTGAATCCATATCTGAACTTGGTTTTCTCAGATGATTAGCTATTTGGCCTTAATCTGTTTCTGAATTTTAATTGTAAGAATGTTCAAGGATTCTGGCGATGACTAGATTTGGCTAAGACAAGACCCAGTTGTCTTTTTTCTGTACATAGTTCGCTCGGAAGTCGGTCGAAATCGGAAACTTGGCAGAAGTAAAGCAGGAAGTCTCGGTCAGTATTGTCAAAATGGATATGGCTTATAGAGGTATATCTGAACATGGTTTTCTCTGATCATTAGCCTGGCGAAGACTGGATCTGGCGAACACAAGACCCGACTGTTGGAATCAAATATTAGATTTTTGGGATCCCATCGACACCTTTGGTCTTTTTTTTCAATAACTTCAAATTTATCCTCCAAATTTCAACCAATTAATTATTGTTTTCCAACAAAAATCTTTTAAGGTGTTTTTTGAACGAACCAAGACTCAGGGACTGCCGTATGTCAGCCAGGATCTTCATACCTCAGGATTCAGGATTCCCCCTCCCTCCACTCCCCCACGATGGTCGGATCGGGTAACTGACTATTACTAAGCCTATCTTGTCAAGTCTCGAATGTTCAAGCCAAGTTTTATCGTCTAGCTAATTTGGAAGTACCTTAACTCGCGATCACCAGAATTCCGGACCCCCCCCCCCCCTCTACCTCCCACCACAGTGCCCGAATCCGGTCCGGTTCTGTCACTGGTGAATCTAGGGCTTGTGCTTGTTCTTCACACCAAGTTCCACTATAAGGGTGTCACAAAATTTCCGGTTCCCCCCGACTCCCTCCCCCCCTCACATTCATCGGACACGAAGTCTTTTCAAATATCAAGTTTCCGAGCACCCGCTCCAAAGTTATACATATCTCAAGATTCAGGACTCCCCCCTTCACTCTCCCCACGATGGCCGGATCAGGGAACTGACTATTTCCAAGTTAGGTTAGTCTGGTCCCTTATACGCCTACCAAGTTTTATCGTCCTACCACATCTGGAGGTACCCTAACTCGCGATTACCGGACTGACCGACAGACCGACCGACGGAAAAGTGACTTGGCCGGAAGGCATGTGCCACAAAAACAACATAGCTTTCGTAGCGTGTTTGCACCTCGTACTGAAATCTGATCAGACCAAATGCCGATGGATATTTTCTAAGAATTTCCATGGATATGTAAAGACTCCGTCTAAGCTATTAATTTTCCTTACAGTTGACAGTATAGGTACAAAGTCACGTGGTTTTCAACCAGTTTTTTTCTATGGTAGCCTCTGGCTCAAGTGCCATATACCTTTCGCAATTACGTCTGTTGGTCGGTCGGGCGGTGTGTCCCACGATTGCGAGTTAGGGTACTTCCAGATGTGCTAGGACGATAAAACTTGGCAAGCATATCAGAGATCCGACCAAACTGACTTGGAAATAATCAGTTTCCCGATCGGACCATCTGGGGAGGAGAGGTGGGAGGGGGAATCCCGGAAACTTAGCAGAGCGTAACTTTCGGTCGGATGATCGGATCGAAATTTAACTTAAGGCGTATTCTCGCCGTTCCCCGAGGACTCCTCGGGGAATCGAAGGGAACGGCGAGAATAGATGGAGTCACTCCACGCGGACTCCGCGTACAGAAACAGCGAGAATACGGGGAATGCTTCTAAAATGGATTTTGTTTGAAAAATGAATATGCAGCTGAAAAAATTAGTCTAGATCTACTTCATTCTTGGTTTTCTTTATTCTGATTCTTTTTAATTAATTTTACATAGCACCTACAACAGCAAAAATTGATTCCCCACCGAATTTGAAAGGGAGTCCTTTTTGATGACGGTGATGATAATCTGAGCATTCCCCGTCCGTGGGGACTCGCGAGAATACGGGGAGTGAGTCCCCGGGACAAACAAAAACGCGGGGATTCCTCAAGTGGAGTCCTCGGGGAACGGCGAGAATACGCCTTTAATAACTGAATAGATGACAGATCTTTTCCGTCTCATTTTAAGTCCGGACTGAATTCGACAGCTGTGGGGGAGTTGGGGGGATGACCGGAAATCTCGAGAAACGGTCAGAATGGAGGTGATCAGAGAGTGATACTTGCTGGGAAGAACAAGCATCTGCTCTAGATGAATCACTTACAAAATTAGACTGGATCCGGGCACTTGGGAGGAGATGGGGGGGGGGGGGGGAATTCCGGTTCCGGTGATGGCGTTTTTGGGAATTTTCACGACAAAACTTGGCAGGCAAATCAGAGACCCGATCAAACTGACTTGGAAATAAAAACTTCCTCGATCCGATCATCGTTGGGGGAGTGGAGGGAGCGGGAATCCGGAACATTGAGTCATGCTTAACTTTGGAACGGGTGATCGGATCCCAGTGAAACTTAATGATTGAACAGAGGGCATGACTCTGGTGTTCTTTTTCATGTCCGGACCGGATCCGACAACTGCTAGGGGGAGGGGGGGGGCCGGAAAATACGTGACCCACTTAGACTAGAGAAATCGGATTTAGTGGGAATTACAAACAAATGCTCTATATAATTCATTTACATAACTGGATTGGATCCAGGCACTGTGGGGGAAGTTAGGGGGGGAGGGTCCTGAATCCGACAAGATTACTTCGGAGCAAAAAACAACAACGCATTTCGAAATGTTTTGTATTTGGAAGAATGCTGTTTCATTTAGTTGGCGTTTTAGGATTTAAATTCTTGGGGTTTTGAAGCACATTAAAAGCTAGAACTTGTATGGGAGGTATAGCTAAATTTTTCCGGAAAAAAGGCACATTTAAGAAATTTCGCCTGCGACGCTTTGTTCAAATTGTCGTTAGATGCTTCACTTTTTAAAAAAAAGCTGAAATGAAAAGCCGAATATGTGAATTTAAATACACATCTTACACTGAAAGAATAATCTCAACAGGTACATTACAATTAGTTTAACACCGGATCTCTCCTGTGCTGGCGGGAAATGTACGCCGTTGCCACAAAGAAACGGCGTGTTTTGTCGGCATATTTTTTAGTCCGTTGGCACAAAATGGACGTCCCCCCCCCCCCCCCCAAAGCTAAAAGGTTAGTGACGCTCCTGGTCATATGGCATATTTTAGAGCATGTT
The DNA here is from genome assembly GCA_030848855.1 of Branchinecta sandiegonensis. Lineage (NCBI taxonomy): Eukaryota > Metazoa > Arthropoda > Branchiopoda > Anostraca > Branchinectidae > Branchinecta > Branchinecta sandiegonensis. Next base: position 12,157,024 of record JAUPMV010000010.1, read on the forward strand.
CCATCCTACTTACCGTAGTTACTACGCACGACGTCACGAATTCTGTTTTTTTGCCGTCAAGGCTGGAACGATTTTTCTGTTTTCCAGCAGAATACCATGCCATGGGTGAATCCGACCAATCACGTTACAGAGATTCGTAGTTAATACGCTTACGACGCTCCCGAGCGTGGTAAGCAAATAGTTACTATTATATACGGTTGGAACGGTCAGCGTAGTAACTTCTGGTGAGGTTGGAACGGAAATAGTAACTAAGAGTAACTATTGTTAGAAGGGCGGAACACGCTCTTAATAAAGAAAATTGAGACTAATAACCACACTTGTTGTTGCAATAGGCTACCTACTTTTTTTTAGGGTTATACATACCACAAGGTATCTTGGAACCCCCTCTTCCACCTCGCCAAAGTGCCCGGAACTGGTCCGGAGCTGTAAACAGAAAGAAGCGCTTGTAGTTCCTTACAACCAAGTCTAACTCGATTCCTGCACTCTAAGCGAGCCACAAGATCTCCGGTACCCGTTCAACCACCCAGTAAGTCGCCGGATCTAATGTTTTTTTAAAGTTTAACTGAAAAGGGCTGGGATAGGACAATCTAGTTTCCCATCACTTATTCACTTAAATTGGCTTGAAGACCCGCTGAAAATTTGTTACTTTGTTGTTCCGCTACTCACGAATAATCGACTTTCAAATATTGGAATTTCCGAGTGATTTGTGGTAAGGGTAGCTCGGGGTTGACCCGGACACTAACTTTCCTTTTGTCGCTAGGCCGCCGTTTCTTGGCGGATATACTCTGTTTTTTTGTTTTCAAGCGTGTAGAATGTCTGAGAGAATATCTGGTATTTTTTATTTTTTCCACATAAGGTTTTTAAGTATCTTTCTATTTTTCAAATTGTCAGAACCAACCCCGCACCCGTGGGGTTGATTCGGACAGGTTGTGTTATGTAATGTTCAAATGTGTAATAAAAGTGGAACAGATAATAACTGCAGCTCAAAAGTTAACATAAAACTGAAGAAAGATCAGCGGGTATTGTAGACGCTGAGGTTGCATTAAAATGATAATCTTCTCTTTGCTCTTAATGTCCCCCCAGCAATTCCAGGGGTTGATAAGTTCCAACTTCTGTTCAATTCTATCAAGATGATTTTATTCCCCCTCGTTTCGGCTCAAGAGCAGGAAGAATGACAATACTTACTGTGTTAGAAGAAACCTGTAAGGCCAGGCCAGGGCCTTACAGGAGGCAAAAATGATCATGGGCTCATGGGGATCATGAAAATGTATAGTTTGCTTAAAAGTATTTTTCTTACTTTGCGGTCAAGATTGGTACTTTAAGGAATTGTCGGATTTGAAAAATGGCGATTTATAGGCCAATCTTGTTGAATCTCTAATATTCCAGCCAAATTTCATCGTCCTAGCACATCTGGAAGTACCTTAATTGGAAACAATCGGTTTCAATCGTAAAATGACAATCGTTAACAACTGTTTATAATCGCAAACGATGGGAAACAACTGGAAACACCGTTTCCGATGGTGAACAACTGTTTCCAATCGTAAGAAAACAATTGTTTACGATCGTTTCCAATTGTTTTCAACTGTTTACGACTGGAAAAAATGTCCCATAATACAATGACTTGAATTATTTCCATACGGGCTTGCTTACAAATGAAGTTCTAGCTCTCTTAAAGTGCGCATCTTAACCGAAAAATATACTTTTGATCAAACGGTATATACTAATGATCCCCAAGGGCTTTTTACCGTTTTGCCTCAAGGACTTTGCTTACAGATGAAGTTTTAGCGCCTTAGTGCGCATACATATAACAAATAATGCATAAAAAGGATATGCCAGCTACGCTACGATGATTTGGCAGCGATATTTCGGCCCTTCTTGGCAAGGGTTCTCTTCAGGCTGTCAATCTTCAGGGTCAACTTCGGGGAAGGAAACAAACCTGCAATAAGTAACTGAAAGTTCTACCGACTATAAATATCTTATTCGGACAAATTACTTTTGAATACCACTGTAGGGAAAAAACTAGCCCTGAGATTTTATTTTTGACAAGGCCGCTGTTTTTTGCTGCACGATTGGGACGATGAAAGGAAAGGTTTTTTTCTGTATTTTCATCAACTTCGGTTTTGTTATTAATAAGCCCCCATCAATAACCTCGTTCTACGTTTCTGGGAGGGAGTAATTGCCTGTATCTGTTACTTTTTAAATATCGCTGCACGGAAAAACTAGTGCTGAGATTTAATTTTTGACACGGCCGCTGTTTTTGATGCACGATTGGGGCAAGGACGAGGAAAGGTTTTTTTCTGCATCTTGATGGACTTCGGTTTTGTTGTTCGTAAGGGGATTGTAAGCTGTTGTTCGGAGGGGAGTTTGTTGTTCGTACTGAGGCTTAGATTTTCTTCCGTTAATAACTCCGTTCCGCATTTCCGATAGGGAGTACTCGCCTGTATCTCGGTTAATGCCTGCTCGGTTTTTCTTTATCTCAACAGTGTGTTCATGGAACAAAATTTAAGCTTTCAGTCGTTTTTTAATAACAAAACCAAAGTTGATGAAAATACAGAAAAAAACCTTTCCTTTCATCGTCCCAATCGTGCAGCAAAAAACAGCGGCCTTGTCAAAGATAAAATCTCAGGACTAGTTTTTTCCCTATAGTGGTATTTAGAAGTAATTTGCCCGAATAAGGTTTAATACCACTATAGGGAAAAAACTAGTCGTAAGATTTTATCTTTGACAAGGCCGCTGTTTTTTGTCGGTGGAGGTTTCAGTTATTTATTGCAGGTTTGTTTCCTTCCCCGATGTTGATCCTGCAGATTTACCGCCTGACGAGGACCCTTGCCAAGAAGGGCCGAATTCTCGCTGTCAAAGCATCGTAGCTGACATATCCGTTTTATGCATTATTCGAATATCTGTCAAAAAATACCAAAACGGTAACATTTGTTTTTGTATATATTCCAGCGGTTGATTATGGGTAAATAGCAAAATATTAATTGGGTCTGGCGAAGACCGGAAATCTACAAGATTCGATTGTCTGGATCAAGAAGTCCAATAAATATTCAATTTTCGGGATCCCATCGAAACCTCTGGTCTTGTTCAGTCCGGATGTCAGCGTGCGCATCGGGGACAGTTTATTCTCTTCTCAATGATTCGTGTAAAAGGGTTATAGTCTTCATATCTGTGCATTAGATTTTTTCCAAAGCTTTCGATGGTATCTTTCAAGGATTCCGGTCCGGTGCGAGATAGAGTGGTGTACTTTGCCGTAGTATATTCAAAATATGTATTTCTGATACAATTTAAAATAGTTCCTTTTTTTATTTCCTTGGTTTTACAAATGCTTCATTTTGCCTATACAGATGACCTTATATTATTTAGCCAGTCTAGGTTAAAACAATGCGAATTTCTGTCTTTTAACTCCAGTCTCTCCACATTACTAAATTGTTTGAAGTTTGATATTTCTAGTGTGGATTCTTTTTGGTGGTTGGGTATTACTAAATATTGACTATTTCTAAAAAAAAAATCATTCTTTCCGATCCCAGATGTTTTTTACTGTGGATTAAAAATCCACTGGGTCTATTCGAAAACTGTTGCGAATGGGGGGATTTAGTGAAGTAGGTGTCCCAACGCCCCCGTGTTTCAGCGCCACCGTATGTTTTCCGTCAGTAACTTTCCGTGATTCTTCGCGGACGATTTTTTGCAACAGGAGTGGTTACTTCTTTGCGAATACTCTATATGACTAAGTCCAAAACACGCCAGTGATCCTCAGGAAGAAAGGAGTAAACGTGTCCGTAACGACTCAAACTCAACGACTCAAATCCTGTGTCAAATAATCAGGGCGATCTTTGGGAGCAGCTGTAACACCGCTTCTTGCTTTCTTCCGCAGGTACCCGGAGATTCTGCATCGGCAGGGAGAGATAGTCATCAAGAGTAATCGTTTCCGAATGGTAGTCCTGGCTTGGAGAATCTGGTTATGTGCGCAGTCAGGCCCGTGCCCTTCTTGGGGCTTAGCAACGATGAACTCTCCGTTCCCACGTACAACAATATTTCTGTTTCCGTTCCAGACATCCCTAGATGCTAGGCTTGAGTATTTTCTTATTTTATTTAGTTATTTACTTATTTGTTGAAATTTTGTGATTGTGGGAGATCGGCGTGGACCTGAGGAGAACTTTAAGGATGGAGCGATAAGTAAAAATAAATCAAATTCCTCAATTGTTCTTTATTTATTTTATTGTAATAGTTAAGAGACTCGTTCATTTGTTGATTATTTTGGTATTAACCCCTATTTTACGGGCCATTTTTACGGGCCATGTAGCTTTGTAGGGGTCGAAACTTATTTTGTCCATTTATTTTGAATTTAATAAAACTGAACTGAACTGAAATTTGAACACAGTAAATATTGTCATTCTTCCTACTCTTGAGCCGAAACGACAAACCGTCAACAATGTAAATGTCACTTTCTTTCACACTCTTTGTTTTAACTATTTCCATGATTAAATAAGTAGTGAACTGATAGACAAAAATGCTCCTCAGCCGGGATTTGAACCCAGGACCCTCTGCTTACAAGGCAGTCGCTCTACCAACTGAGCTACCGAGGGGCTTGTGAACGGAGTTCGCAAACCACTACAATATTCTGGTAGAAGCCGGCCATAGGAACAGTGATCCCGCCCGAAGGCAAATTCATCTAACCAGTTCACATCCCCATGTCACGGAAATTTATAATACGACATAGATGGCATTTTAGACAAGGGACTTACCGTGACCAATAAACCAGAAACATTTTTTCGAATATAAATTTAGAAGTCTAGGACTCCATTGTCGGAGCCACGTAGACATACCATACCTCCATCAGAATATTAGGTCTGACAGAATTTGACCCTACCCTCTGGAGGAACTAATCCTCTTGGGGACGTAAGATTTCCTGGGAGGCGGTAAACCCCCTTTTCACATTTTAAGATTTAAACCTGAAACTACCTGCACAGGCTACCTGCGCTACCTGAGTTAAAAGGTGGTGGAAAACCGCGGTGGCGGTGGAACGCTGCTACCGCACAGGCCACCTGCGATACCTGAATTAAAAGGTGGCGGAAAACCGTGGTGGCGTTGGAACACTGCTACCGAATATAGTCGGAAAGCTCTTGGTAAGCTACACTCTTCTTTCTGTGAGCTAAACTCTTCTTCTATCTGGAGTTCATCTCATTCCAAAGAAACAAGAGCTGGAAGCTCATATGGCACTTGCAAGGCCGGGTCGGATGGAAGTGATGGTTAAAAGTATTGTTTTCACTTTTCGGTAAAGATCCGCCAAACTTGCAAGGTTGTGTCAGAGGATGGAAGTGATGGTCAAAAGTTTTTTTTTTCACTTTTCGGTTAAGATGCACACTAATGGGTGCTTAAAAATAATTTCTAAGCAAAACCCGTGAGGCAAAAAGGATCATGAGTTATGGTCGGATCGGAGAAGTGACGATGTTTAACCCGAGGTATAACCCAGAGATGTCAAGTTTCTAATGCTCCATCAAAGTTTGATCTTCCTAGCACATCTGGAAGTACCTTAACTCACGATCACCGGAATTCTGGACACCCCCCTACAGCTCCCCCCCCCCCCCTAGGTACCCGAATCCTGTCCGATTCTATCACTGATGAACCTAGGACTTGTGCCTGTACTTCCCACCAAGTTTCATTCTGATTGCTCCACTCTATGCATGTCACAAGATTTCCGGTTCTCCCCTCCACCCCCCCCCCCCAGTTCATCGGATCCGGCCGGGACTTGAAACTGGACAACTGAGACATGAGGTCTTTCAGGATATCAAGTTTCATTAAGATCCGATAACCCGTTCGAAAGTTATGCATGCCACTAATTTCCGGATTCCGCCGTCTCCCCCTTCCCACATCTGGCGAGTGGCTCTTTCCAAGTTCTGGTCGGGTCCCTGATACGCCTGCCAAGTGTTATCGTCCTAGCCCACCTGGAAATACATTAACTATGGATCGCCGGAATTCCGGAACCCCCCTCCAACTCCCCCCACAGTGTCCGAATCCGATCCAGTTCTGTCAGCTATGAATCTAGAGCTTGTGCTTGTTCTTCCCACCAAGTTTCATTCCGATCGCTCGACTCTGAGAGTTTCACACGATTTCCGGTTCCCCCCTCCGACTCCCCCCCAGATTCATCGGATCCGGTCTAGACTTGAAATGAGACATCAAGTTTCATTAAGATCCGATCAGCCATTTGAAAGTTATGCAGGCCCCTATTTTCCGGATTCCGCCGGCTCCCCCTCCCCCCACGACGGTCGGATCGGGCAAGTGACTATTTCCAAGCTAGTTTGGTCGGGTCCCATGCCTGCCAAGTTTCATCGTCCTAGCCTTTCTGGAAGTACCCTAACTCAAGGACAGTGGACCGACAGGCCGACAGACGGACAGACGGACCGAAAAGGGATCGGTATGGCACTTGAGCGGAGCTGCAAGTGCCATAAAAATTATATCAAAGGTTACATGCGGCCTTCTTACTCTTGTTCTTTAAATTTCTTCTTTTTCTCCGTCCTCGGCAAAGAAATTCTAAAAGTATTAGTAAGTATTCGCTGCAAGATATACCGGAGAAGATGTCTGTTCTCCACAGAAAACTTTCCAAAACGGCGTACGCGCGTCTCTTGCCCTCTCATGAACATATTCGTCTGCATGACGCTTGAGTAGTTTTATCGTACGTTTTATGTTCTTCCTATTTATGTCTCTTCATTTTTGTCTGTAACCCACTAGATAGATAGATAGATAAATCTTTTTATTTGCCAAAAACTGATTATGGCTCACGCCAAATTTGTTTGGTATAGTCATGGATGTAAATGAACACACACATAATAGGCCTACTCATATGCGGCTACAACGGTCATAAATAACATGATAAATTTAAACTAGCAGCTCAGCTTATGCTTCGTTATACAACTTTAAAAATGAAGGGACAAAACTCTTTGCAAACCTCTGGTGGGCACATTTAATCGGCTGCAGCTTTTCAGCCGTAGTAGCTACCTTGCGAGGGAGCCTTTTTGACAGCTTTTCAGAGGGAAAATATTTTTTTGGATCGGGTGATTCACAGATTTGACAGCAAACTCCATGCAGAGTTTCAGCCTTCGTTAATGTAAGGAGGTGATTTCGAATTTACGTAGTAACTCTTCATAGGACCTCTCGGCCACCTTTGACGCTATGATTAGAGCTCTTTTTTGAATCTTCTCAATTCTAGCGGTCTGTTCGATCGTGAGGTCAAAATGCCTCCGTATTCTAAATTTGGTCGGATAAATGAAATGTAAATTCGGAGCAAGTGTTTAGTGGGGGCCCCATGCCTGGACATGAGAATAAATCGTACACAAATGTACGATCTGTGGGTTAACATAATAAATTTTCTCATATGGTAAGGTATTTTCTTCATCTTATTTGAAGAACTAAGAGTTGTATTTGACAAGTTCACGAAATAATTACTCCAGGCACCCCGTGGTTCTAGAAGACTCACTATCAAATAAGTAAAAAGTTGTGGACCTGTAGATGAGCGGATTAAAAAATATCTTGGAAGCCGCATTCGTCGTTCACATAGTAACCTCTGTCTTGTTTTTGTGTTTTTTTTTCTTTCCTTTTTTGTTGTTTCTTACTCCATAGTTTGTCCTTTTAAGAAAATTGTGATGAATTCTTAAGAAAATAGTAATAATAAAAATTTGCACCCCCAGCCAAGGACGTGGATAAATAGTTATGCTAATGCTGGACACCGCAATGAGTCAAAGGCCCATTGATCTGTGGTGTGTTGCCACATTGATAAAAAAAAAGAAGCCATTTGACAACGTTTGTTGAGGTTTCCAAGTAAAGTAGGAGGACTTTCGTAAAGTTTGTATGCTTGAGCATGGTTTTTGACATCTTGAACACGTTTGAATTAAAAAAGGAACTTTTTTGTCTCATTCAAATTTTGTCAGAAATGTTTTCTTCGAATCGCTACCCGCCAATTACACTGTAAAAAGTTTTTCCGTATAAAGATTAAAGTTAACTGCAGTATCTGCTACTCGGATTACTCTTATCTCTACGCAGATTAGATCAATACCAAATAGAGATAAGATGAATCTGAGTAGCAAATACTGCAGTTAACTTTAATCTTTTTGCCGAGGGACTTTTACAGTGTAGTAGAGAGTAACATCAGCTGCTGACTAGTGGCGGTTTACTTACTTTCTACTTACATACTTTTTTGTGATTTTTTGTTGCCATGGCCCTCGGGATGCTTAGCAATTAATAAATCTATCTATCTATCTATCTATCTATCTATAGCGGTATAAAGAGACTATGATGTATGGGTAGCGCGTGAGGCGATATGTGGGGTACTTTATCTTCGGTGGTAAAGACATATACAACATATGTTGATGCATAATGAAATCTTTATTTTACCTTATCTCGGGGACACAACACCTCCACTCCTATGCTGATACGGCTATTCGGTGATCATATATGTACATAGACACGAGCCTCCCGATGAAAAGTTTATCTCAAAATGGTAGTACGAAAAAGTAGCATGCAGTACTAACTGATGCTACTACATGCTTCTACCTCAAATTCAAAATCATTATATTCTCCAAATATTCTTTTACAACGAATAGCATAGGACGTCGACAAAAATAATAACCCTTTTTGATTTCATATGACTTATGGCGGTTACACTTAAACGATACACATAAATATAAATAAAGGCTACCGTGTTACTGCATACTACTGCATGCTAATATTAGCAAGACTAGATGCTACTATGGCAAGACAGGATGCTACTGGATACTTTACATAAGACTGGACCAGTCTGAGGCACATTAAATGATAGTATTCTTTGCTATTACATAGTATTAAATGCAAATTTTTCGTACAACTACCATACAACTACGCAGGCTACAAATTTTTCATCGGGCTACTCTTCAGTTGGACTATAACTCTGCAAACCGGAACTGCGCTGACACTGAATGGCCTACTGACCAAATGGAACTCACTTCATCGACTCACTAAGATTAACAAGAGCTACGAGCTGATATGGCACTTGTTACGAGTAGGCGGTATAAGAAAAGTAGATGAGAACGTCACAAAATACACCCGCAATCCAAAAAAGAGGTCTGGACCTATAAGTAGAATCTATTTTAGTTTCACTCAAGTTTCCGGCATTGCCTTGGATCATCTGGGGCAAATGCACGTTCTAACTTCTAAGTTTTAGCTCAAGAAACCGACTCGTTTGATCGCTAGACGTGCCACACGATTTCCAGTGTCTCCCACCATTCCCCCTGCCGCGGCCGAATCTCTGAAAGGATCATCTAAAGCATCTTCTCTTACCACCTATCAAGTTCGATTTCCAGTATCTCCCACCATTCCCCCTGCCGCGGCCGAATCTCTGAAAGGATCATCTAAAGCATCTTCTCTTACCACCTATCAAGTTTCACTCGAATCTGAGTATTTTCTTGGAAAATTCCGGTACCCCACCGTGATCCGGTTTGGATCCTAAAACATGTCATCTAGGGCATACGCTCTCTCTACATTCCAAGTTTTATTTAAATCACTGCACTCGTTTGACCCCTATGCGATCCCCTTCCAACTCCCCCTACTGTGGCTGAATGCGACTTGAAAACATAAAAATTCGTATCTGTGACATCGCCTCTTCCCGTCGATCAAGTTCGACTGGCATCGAAGCATAGCCTATCTTTAGGTTTCCGGTTTCCGGTTCCCACTCCCCTCCCCCCTTCTACCCTAACCAGATCCGGTCCGGACTTCAAACAACAAAACCAAGACCGCATAGACTCAGTACTCCAACTTGCATTCCATTCAGTCAATCTGTTTGCTTTCTGTGCATGCCATAAGTTTCCGGACCCCCCCCCCCCCTCGAACTCCACCAAACATGGCCGCATGTGGTTCGAACGCACGTTTTGCATGTCTATACGTCATCAGTTCTCATCATAGATTCACTTTCACTCGAATCCACCCGTTCGCCACTTACGGACGTCAATTACCGTATTCCCCTTCCTCACTCCCCCCAAAATGGTCGGATCCAGGAACGGAAGTTTTCCTAGGGCACTGATTCGGGTTCTTAGGTCAATTTAGTCGGATCACTAATATGTCGGAGGAGTGTCAGCATCCTTAGCACATTTACAACTATTCTAATCCATGATAACCGGAATTCCAGGAAACCCCCTCCAGTTCCCCTCACAGATTGAGCCCCAATACGATCTGGCTCCGTCAATTACGTATCTAGGCCTAATGATTGCTCCTCGCACCAAGTTCCATCTGAATCCCTCAAATCTAAGCGTTTCACGAGTTTTCCGGTTCCCTCCTCCAGCCCCCCCCCCCCACACACACACATACACACACAAGTATCCCGATCCTGACTTGACATGGGACATCTGAGACGATAGCTCTTCCCACTTGCCAAGTTTCTTTCAAATCCGATCACCCGTTAAAAAGTTTTGCATGCATGCCACTAGATTCCTAATTCCCCTTCCCTCCACTCCCCCACAATGATCAGATCGGGGAAATGACTATTGCCAAGTCAGTCTGTTCGGGTCACTGACATGCCTGCCAAGTTTCATCTTCCTAGCACAGAAGGAAGTACAAAACTCGCGAGACCACCGTAAATCACCCCCCCCCACTCCCCCACGCGCCCAAACCCGGTCCGGTTATGTCAATGACGCATCCAGGACTTGCGCTTGTTCTTCCCACCAAGTTTCATCCCGATCCCTCAACTCTAAGCGTTTCCCAAGATTTCCGCCCCCCCCCCCCCGAACTCCCCCCCCAAAGTCACCGGATCCGGTCCGGATTTGAAGTGGGACGTCTGAGACATGAGGTCTTCATAAATATCAAGTTTCACTAAGATCCGATCCTCCGTTCGGAAGTTAAAAATACCTCAATTTTCCGGATTCCCCCTTTCCCCACTCCCCCCCCCCCCAGATGGTCGGATCGGGGAAGTGACTATTTCCAATTTATTCTGGTCGGGTCCCTGATATGCCTGCCAAGCTCCATCGCTCTAGCTTATGTGGAAGTGCCCGAACTAACAAAACCTGGACAGACCGACCAACCGACAGACCAACGGACGGACAGAAATTGCAATCGCTCTTTGCAATCAACTCTTGGCTATATATAACTTTCCTTAAACCGTGGTTACGCTTACCTTAATTGTGTACACATTTAGCAATCATGCACCTACGTGAACCCAATAGTGCTTACCTTAAATATAATTACACCTACCACCTACGAGGGACCATACTTGTGCATTCGTTATCAGAACCTTAATTGTAGTGACGTATGTCGAGGGAGTTGTGCTACAGTCGCCGACTATTTTCCTTCTCGGCCAATCAGACAGCTGGAGGCGCAGCTGCTACCTAGTGGCTTTTGTAGTTGGTACCGCTATTCATATACTGTGCAATAGATGTTGCTGTATGTTTCAAAATGGCCACAAGCAGTTACTTGATTATAGCCTACCTTCAACATCATTCGATCACACTTCCGAGTTTTCAAACCTGTGAATGAACATCCGACAGGCAGTTCTTGAGATACTCGGAATTTTAGGAAGAAGGTCCGCTAGAGTTCTCGCATTCTTAACAAGACGCACTCGCTTCGTAACATGTCCACAAATTTTTGCAAACAAAAGCGTTTCTACAGTTCTGTCAAAATCCAGTTAAGCGCTTCCTAGCGGACTGATTTTTGTAGATCTTCCCGTGTCTCATTATCAGCACTTGTCCGTAGACATAGTAAAATAGATCCAGGAGTCGATGAGTAGAAAATCTGCAATCCACTTCCCGAAGAATGGAAGTGTTGATTTGTCTCAGGTCTCTGTGCAGCCTCTGGCTCAAGTGCCATATACCTATCGCAATTCCATCTGTCGGGCGGGCGGTCTGTCCCACGATGGCGAGTTAGGGTACTTCCAGATGTGCTAGGACGATGAAACTTGACAGGCATATCAGGGACCCGACCGAACTAGCTTGAAAATAATCAGTTTCCCGATCCGACCATCTGGGGGGGGGGGTGAAGGGAGGGGGAATCCGAAAAATTGAGTAGTGCGTTACTTTCGAACGAGTGATCGGATTGGAATGAAACATGAAAACTTCATAAATGACATATTGCTGATGTCCCATTTGAAGTCCGGACCGGATTCGATAGCTGTGAGGGAGTTTGAGGGGGGAAGACAGGAAAAATATTCCTTCAGCCCAAGCTGACTGCGAATCATATTTGATGCAAAACGATACGTCAGCTGAATTTTATTGGAGCTAATCGGAAGCTTTATCGGAAAAACGAACGTGTGGTTTGAAACCACAAGTGCATCTTTCCAACTTAGAGCGGTTTTGAGCCTGAAGAGGACCCTTGCCAAGTAGGGTCGAAATATAGCTCCACTAAAATTCAGCTGACGTATCCGTTTTGCACCATCCAAAAAAAAGAAGACAGGAAATCTCGAGAAACGGTTAGAATGGAAGGATCGGAGTGAGAGTTGCTGGGAAGAACAAGCATCTGCTCTAGATGAATTGTTTACACAATTAGACTAGATCCGGACACTGTCAGGGCTGCAGGGGGAGGGGGGGTCCGGGAATTCCGGTTTGGCGATTTTGAGGATTTTCGCGACGAAACTTGGCGGGCGTATCAGGGACCCGATCCCCAACCCAAAAAATACAAATTTTCTCGATCCGATCATCGTGGCGGGATGGGAAATCCGGAATATTGAGTAATGTAACTTTGGAAGGGGTGCTCGGATTCCAGTGAAATTTTATAGTTGAACAGAGGACATGGCTCTGATGTTCTTTTTCCTGTCCGAGCCGGATCCGACAACTGTTGGGGGTGGGGGTAGTTGACTCGCTTAGATTGGAGAGATCGGGATGGAACTTGGTGGGAATAACAAACAAATGCTCTAGATAAACGATTTACATAATCGGATTGGACCCGGGCACTGTGGGGGAAGTTAAAGGGGCTGGGGGCCGGGATTCCGTGATCGTAAGTTACTTGGCTGGAAAATTAGAGATTCGACAAGATTAGTTTAGAATTCGTCACTTCCAAAAATCCGACAATTCCTGAAAGTACTAATGTCAACCGTAAAGTAAAAAAAATACTTTTAAGCAGACTATACATTTTCATGGTCCGTACGAGCCCATGATAATTTTCGCCTCAATAGTTTTGCTTACAAATGAGCTTATAGCTCCCTTAAAGTGCGCTTCTAACTGCAAAGTCAAAAAGTACTTTAGATCAAACGACACTTTTCGGCCCGTGATCATTTGTGCCAAAATATTTTTGCTTAAAAAATGTATCTCTAGCACCTGCTAAAGTGCCTTCCTGCTCGTTTCGTTCTCACTGGATGGTTATCCCAAGATTCTTTATTGTCGACAGGCACACACTGAATACTCACAAAAAATGAAACATATATATATTGATACGCTCAATGACGCTTGTTACGGAAACACGTTTCCACGGATGGGTTAGGCCTTCACTTTCACAACTTGTTCTTTTCTGGGCCACCAGGCTCATTGCTGCGGTGAATAAACAATTAGATGACGCAACATAGGCTGAGAAATCTAAGTTCTTTATATCTCGCTAACAACCCAAAAGTGAAAAGAATATCTTTGACCAAATGATATATATTACTGATCCCCAAGGGCCTAGTATCGATTTTGTCTCAACAGTTTTGCTTACAGATGAATTTCTAGCTCCTTGAACGTGCGCATCATTAAAACCAAGTTCAAAAATAAAATACTTTTTTACCAAATGATACATTCTTGCGATTTCCTAGGGTCCACGATCAGTCTTATCTCAGGAGTTTTACTTACAAACGATCAGAACAAACCCACGAAAAGGCAAATTCAATACTTCATCCTCAACGAGCCTTGCAAGTGCCATATGAGCTTCCAGCTCTTGTTTTTTTTCTTCCCGGCCTAACTTAAATCCTTAGTATTCCATACATCAGAAACGTTAATACTGTAAAAAAATATATAATTCATCTTCCGCTTTTTTCGTAAAATTGTTCAATATGTGTCTCGTCTTCTTTTAAAACCTTCTTTTAAAATTTTCGAAAAAACAGACTGTAAGCTCGTGAATAAATATGAGTCTCTCCTCCCGATGAAAAATTTTGAGCCTGCGTAGTCGTATGGTAGTTGTACGAAAAAGGTGCATGTAATACTATGTAGTAGCAAAGAATTCTATCGTTTAATGTGCCTCAGACTAGTCTAATCTCATGTAGTAGTATCCGGTAACATCCTGTCTTGCCATAGTAGCATCCAGTCTTGCTAATAGTAGCATACAGTAGTATGCAGTAACACGGTTGCCTTGAAGTAGTCTCATCTTTATCTAAGCTATGAGGGAGGGGGAGCCACACACTCCCCCTGGACGCACAAAGCTTACAGGTTTCGATTCTTCTCTCTCTCTCCTTAGCTAGGATTAAGAGATTAAATAGTTGAATAAATATTATCCTTGCTAATGGGTCCCATGTGTGGAAAGTAAACGCCGAATGGAAGTATGTAGTAGCATCAGTTAGTACTGCATGCTACTTTTTCGTACAAATTCGTACTACTATTTTGAGATAAATTTTTCATTGGGCTAGTAGACTACTCCGAAACGGTGGGAATTGATCGACATTTGTTCTCTTTTGATTCCACTGAGTGCTCCAACCAATTTCAGTTGGTGAACACATGGTAGGTCGGTTTGAAGGACCATGCCTCCTTGATTGATCGAGTGCTTCCAGATGACGGGATGCTGGAGGAAAACGTCACGTCGGACTGGCTGAAAGAATTCACTGAGCTCCGTTCGTCACCTCGGTTATTCAAGTCATAGTCACCTGAAATACGAAATTTATAGGTATATAGACAGATGTATCTTGCATAAGAACCAATAAAGGCCATCTCGCCAAAACAAAGGAAATAAACACTAGTAATACACAGATGGCACTTAACAGAAGGGACTTGTCCCGTAACCAACTGGTACCAACTTGTACCGACTGGCTGGTAATTTTTACCGACTGTTTTTGCAGAAAAAACGACTGTTTTCAAGAAAAAAACGACAGTTTCGAAAAAATCGACTGAGTTTCAGAAAAAACGACTGTTTTGACGAAAAATCAACTGTTTTAATGAAAAAAAAATCAACTGTTTTGGCGAAAAATCCTGGTCCTGGGTTCAAATCTCGGCTGAGGAGCATTTTTGTCTTTGAATTCACTACTTATAAAATGAAATAAACACTATATCTATACCCAAACTACAGGGATATACACTTTTCCCTATGAGCTTGTCCAGTCGGCGGGAACCTTCCGAACATAAAGAAAGGTGCTGTTGTTTATGTTGTATTGTGTTGGTGAAGAATATTGCTATAGCGTGGTGTAACAGGCGAGTATGGCACTGCGGCAACTGGCCTTTGATCTTATGCACCGAGTCTTTTCGAAGACGATACTCACATCATAGGTCAAGAACTGTTATTTTTATTTTGGTCCCATTTACATTGTGCACTTGTCGCTGATGTTAAAAAGTCTAGATTAGAACAAGACTAAATCAATGGTGAGCAGTGCACGCTAATTTTTTCATTCATATTGAAAAAAGTCGTGCCATGTGGAAAAGGGACAAGTTTCTGGGGAGTTGGAGGGTGATCCATTGATCCGTGATGATCCATTTATGTGTCTCAAAAGGATTTGTCATTTATGGGTATCAAAGGAGATCGATTACCTCTTGGAAAAAAGATAAGTCTGGTGAAAGTTAGGGTTAAAACTGGCCTTACTTTTGCCCTATGTCTGGATGCGAGAAGGAAAGTAAGAGTAATTTCGTGGGAGAGTGAGTGGAACTGAGTGAGTTGAGACAGGATTTGTTTGGAAAGAGAGTGAGGGAGTAAGTGGATTATCAGGAGAGCGAAGGAACAAGGTTAAAGGCTATTGTGATGGTATAACTATAAGAAAGTCTCTTACTCAAACAAGCTCTATCCTTAACTAATTCTATGTTTCGACTTCGACTAGCTCTATTGGAAAATCACTGGAATCTTAAAGGACCCCTCGCACCATTTACTCTTCAACTTGCAGTATTTTAAAATATTCGAATACTTTAAAACTAGATATTTTTTGAGCCCAAGCTGACTTTGAAACATTGTTTGATTAAACTTTAAAACTAGGCTGTGCTTTCAACAAATGACAGACGGTTCTGGCTGTTTTAAGCCTTTTCCGAGACCCGTTGACTTGTAGCGAAAACAGGGAAACAATTTACATAACCGGTTTTTGGGATGGAAAAACTCCTCGCAGACAACCGTTGGCAGCGTGATACACATCGAAGGTAGCAAAACACGGCAAGTGAGAAAATCAGCGTGGTTTTGTTAGAGGGGTTAGAATGTACTGTACGAAATTGGGTCTCCGGGTTTAGAAATATATGGAGTGATTATGGAAGTAGGTTGCGTTAGTAAGACAGGTCTAGAACCACTAGAACCATAAGAGAGAAACTACTAAAATTAACAAACTAATCCTAATGGTTGAATCCAGGTACAAAAGAACGGATTCTTAGTTGAAAAGTCAGTTCCAGTTCGAGTTTGGATCTGAATTAAAACTAAAGGCGTATCGCCGTTCTCCGAGGACTCCACTCATCGAGGAGTCCCCGCGTTTTTGTCTGTCCCGGGGACGCACTACCCACACTTCGGACGCACTTCTTGCCGTTCCCTTGGATTCCCCGAGGAGTCCTCGGGGAACGGCGAGAATACGCCTTAAAAGTCAGCACAAAATGTGGAACCTTTGCAAACCGTTGGAATCCGGCTGTTCGAACCGATACTACCAGCACCACTTGACTGACCGCTGGAACAGCTCGATGGGATTCGTGACACGACTGTTTGGCGGCGCTGCAGGCTGTTAGGCTTCGGTGACTTCTCCTTCTTGGTGCTGTCTTTTTCAGCCTGAAATTTAGGACTCTTATTTAGCGGAGTTTCGCTTTTCCTCACTTCTAGAAAGCTAATGTGGCACAAAAATCCCGGCGTCAGAGATCGTCCGGAGTCCGGTCAAAACTGGAAATTTAGCATGAAGTTTTAACACCCAATGA
Organism: Branchinecta sandiegonensis; assembly: GCA_030848855.1. NCBI lineage: Eukaryota > Metazoa > Arthropoda > Branchiopoda > Anostraca > Branchinectidae > Branchinecta > Branchinecta sandiegonensis. The sequence goes on from JAUPMV010000010.1 coordinate 12,174,015, forward strand.
TATAGTCGATATTATTGGGTGAGAAGACAAGCTGTTGCAGCTTTCGAACATACTCAAGATGAACAAAAACTGTATGCGATCAATTAGTTATCTCCCAACCGGCGTTTAGTGGGTCAAAAAGGCAGAATGCACTCGACAACTGTCTGGTGAACAATCCAGTAAAATCTATCGTCCAATTTTCGGAAAAACAGGTGGCGATAGAAGTTCCTAACCCTTTATCCATAAAATGCGAAACCTTATCGCGCTTTGGTGAGGAAATTCACGTTACGCTATGCCGGAAGGAGACTTCATAACTGAATAGAATATATATCTGTAATGTCCCGTTTAAAGTCTTGACCGGATTCGGTGGCCAGGGGGGAGTTGGGGGGGCGGGGAGACCGGAAATTTCTAGAAACGGTTAGAATGGAGGGATCAGAGTGAAATTTGCTGGGAAGAACAAGCATCTGCTCTAGATAAGTCCTTTAGACCATTGTACTGGATCCGGACACTTATGGGGGGGGGGGGGCCGGAATTCCGGTGATGGTGGTTTTGGGGATTTTCACGGTGAAACTTGGCAGGCATATCAGGGACCCAATCAAACTGACTTCAAAATAAAAAATTTGTCGATCAGATAATTGTGGGGGAGTGGAGGGAGGGGAATCCGAAATTTTCAGTCATGCGTAATCTTGGAATGGGTGATCGGATTCGAGTGAAATTTAAGAACTGAACAGCTTAGAGGACATTTCTCCGATGATTTTTTTTCATATCCGGACCGGATCCGGCAACTATTGGGGGGGGGGGCGGAAAATACGTGACCCGTTTAGAATGGAGGGATCGGGATGGAACTTTGTGGGAAGAACAAACAGATGCTCTAGGTAAGTCATTTGCTGAATCGGATTGGCTACGTGCACCGCGGGGGAGCTGGGGGGGGGGGGTTATAAATCTCGAGAAACGGTTAGAAGGATGGTATCGGAGTGAAACTTGCTGGGAAGAACAAACATCTGGTCCATGTAAATCTTTTACATAATTTGACTGGATCCAGACACTTGAGGGGGGGGGGAGGAGGGGTTTTCCCGGAATTCCGTTTTTTGGGGGATTTTCACGACGAAACTTGGAAGGCATATCAGGGACCCGGTCAAACTGACTTGGAATAAAAAAAAATCCTCGATATGATAATCTTGGAGGGGGAGTTGAGGGAGGGGAATCCGGAATATTGAGTCATGCGTAACTTTGGAACGGGTGATCGGATTCGAGGGAAATTTAAAATTAAACAGAGGACATTTTTCTCTGCTGACCTTTTTCATTTCCGGACCGAATCCGGCAATTATTGGGGGGAGGGCGGAAAATACTTGACCCGCTTAGACTGGGAATCAGTTTTTGATTGTGTTGTGTAATGTAAAATTAATTAAAAACAACCAGAATAAAGAAAATAAAAAATAAAGTGGATCCAGACTAATTTCATCAACTGCATATTTTTTTTCGAAGAAAATCCATTTTGGAAGATTCCCCGTGTTCTCGCTGTTTCCCGTACGCGGAGTGCCCGTGGAGTGACTCAGTCTGTTCTCGCCGTTTCCCTTGATGCCCCGAGGTATCCTCGGGAAACGGCGAGAGTACGCCTTAGTAGTGAGTAATCCGGCGGTAAAAACGCATTATATCCCCGTGTTTCCAGAGAATTTAGCTTTTTCAGACATGGACTTAAGTAATTATCTCCTCCACTATCCCTTTATAAGATAAAGTGGGTGGATTAAGGGAGCAGGATACAGGTGCGGTCTCACTTTTTTTTTAAGACTAACTTTGACCGGCATCTCCGTTCATACTGGCAAACTTCAAAGGAAAATAACTGCACATTTTTAACTACGTCTGCGATGTTCTGCATTCTGCCTCTTCTAGAATGAAAGCACTACAGTTTTTGCAATTTGTTCGAGTATATGAACTTGGCAAAAAAAAGGATTTTTCTAGATTTTCTTTTTTTCTGCTTGTTGAGAACGTAACATGGAGGTCCATTCAGCAGAAAGTATGCCGGATTGCGCCGTCAAAATGACATTGGAAGCTGGGGCCTATTGTCCAAATTTTTACCCAGTGCTTAAAGACGAAGAGTAATTACCTTCCATTTCGATAGTCGTGACGTCTGTGACCTGCTGTGACCACTGACCACCCGACGAACTCCGTTGACAACCCTCTCATTTAGGAGGCATTGGAAGATGAAAATGAACACTCCCTTGAAAAGAGATGACACTCAAAGATGAAAACAACTTCACGAATGATGCCCGGGCCCCACTATAATAACACTTGGTAATAACACCGGTAATAAGACCGTCTAACGGTCGAAAATGGGAAGAAAAGACGCTGAAAACGTAAAATAGACGAGATGGAAAAATCCGTCTCGCCATTCTGAAATGTAACTCTCACAGACGACAGTCACTGACTTTAGCTAGTTTTGGTTAACTATGAGTGATGATGGTGGTAATATATCTTGAATATGTTCGTTCCAGGTGTGAGCAGGTGAAACGTGAATGTGGGTAACAACCAAATTAACGAACCAAATTACGTACAGATGTGACTGAACGTGGCCCGGGTATGACAGTGTTGACCCAAGGACATCACTTGAGATTAAACGGAAGTGCGCTAGTGTGGAATGATAACAGATTTCTCGGTGGCGGCTGCCCTGGTCCCATAGTAATTCTAAGATCATTAAATCTTACGGAGCTGCCGACATTTTGTCACGGCTGCAAGGATTGCACTTTGATCTCCGCCAGAACTCTAGTCTACGTTATTATCCTCCTGTTGTCTTTGTTCTTTTCTTTTATCTGTTATCTTTACTCCACTTTCTTTTGTTGTAAAACATTCTGTGGGTTACAAAATTACTTACTTATGTACTTATAAATGTACTTACTTACTGCCATTTTCATGACGAGGCCTAGTGCCGTGGACTTTCAGACGCTTTTGACCTGGCTTAGCAATCTAGTGAGAAGCGGATATCAAATCAAGGCGCGGAAACTACCCACTCATTTTGCAACCATGACAGCTACCAATGCTACCATAGATACTTGATACTTGTTTTATTAATAAACACAATTTAACTCTTTACTATTTACACCTACTGTACTAATGGAAAAACCTACGTTTTTGCTGGCGTGCAGTAGTAAAGGTTAATCATTTTCTAAACATAACAACAAACAACATAATAATAAATAACTAATAAGGAAAAGAAAAAAGAAAAGAACAAACCAGAAAAAAAAACAGACCAAACTCCTTCACATTATCACCTCCAAAATAAACATATACCTCCCAATAACCCTACTCCCTCCCTACTACCCCGACCACCCATCCACCAATTCTTTCATACCACCCCCAACCAAGCGTCCCTCCCTACCAACCAGACTTCCCTACCACCCCCTACCCTCTAACAAATAAATACATTTCTCAACCATCTTTTATTAAATATTCTTTTAATTTTCAGACTGTTGATAAGGCAGAACTTTAAAACGTGGGTCACCATCAGGAGCGTTGCAAGTGGGGGGGGGGGGGACTGCACCCCCCCCCCCAGCCTTTTGAGATTCGGTAAAACGCTGGGCCGGAGCAGAACTCTTCGGTATATTTTCGGGGATTCAGTAGTTACCGTATACAGAATCTAAATAGGCAATCGGTACAAAACTATTCGGTATAATTTATCGGAATTCGGTATAACTGCCAGTACTCGCTAGTTATCACGAATTTGGTGAGAGAATTTACTGAAATAAGTTGGTAATTTTTCGAAGCCAGAACTATTCGGTATATTTATGGGGATCGGTAGTTACACAGAATCTCGAATAAGCAATCGGTTCAAAATTGTTCCGTATCCTGATTGGGATTCGGTATTTTATTCGGTATGATTTTCAGGATTCGGAAGTCACCACAAATCCCGACTTTTGTTCCAGTTTCGACGAAATTATACCGAATACGAATACTACTCGGTAGTCTTTCGATACCAAAACAATTCGGTATGATAACCGGGATATTGTAGTTATACAGAATCCCAAACATGCTATCGGTCTAAACTTATTCGGTATAATAACTGGGATTCGGTAATTTATTCAGTATTATTGCCAGTATTCGGGAGTTACAACGAACCTCAAAACTCGGAAGAGGTCGAGTGAAGCACTGGGCACAGGCAAAAGGGCTGATCTGTGATTTCATCGATCGTCCTTACTTTTATTTTGGATCCCCAAAAGAAGGTCTAATCATAAATGATTAGAAAATTCCGCCTGCGGCGCTTTTCGTAATATTCTCCATTTTGTGGAAGGGCACGTCATTTGACTGGGGTTTTAAGCTAGTTATAGGATTGGCATTTCCAAACGTTAAAAGCTAGAATCTGGATGGAAATAGTTAAATTTGCCAACTTCAAAAAAATCTCGCCGGCGGTTCTCACTTTATGCGATTATGGGTAGTAGCCTATTGACTGGACTACAGGTTTCTGGAACTTCTTCGAGTCTCGGTATTTAATCCACGGTAGGTGATAGAATTTGTAAGAGAAGCAGTTAAAGTTTAACCTACAGGAAAAAAAAATTGCATTTCGAAAATCTTCGCCTGCGGCGCTCGATTTAATTTTCTATTGGCTATAACAGATAGAAGGTTTTACTGCAATCGTGCCCGTCAATTTATTCTCCAAGTGGGCTTCGCCAAAACGCCGCCTAATGGTTGGCTTATCGTCTTTCATGCTGCCCTTTAATGCTACTCTTCCTACCTAATCCTTTCTGTTACATAATTTAAAGCTCAAACTCTCAGTTTCTAAGATTCGGTAAAATTTTGGCTCTTCACCCCCCCCCCCCCAAACTAAAATGCACTTGCGACACCCCTGGTCACCATAATTCGGCATAGGCCCAGTTTAGCTCGATTAGTCTTGGTCTAACAATAGCATCCCTTCCGTAAGGTTAATTGTGCATTTGTAAGCTCCAGTATTACCATAGTTATCCAAGTACAAGCTAGTACCTTGTCTCATATAGATGCATGAACTTCAACTCGCATGGTTTAATCTTCGAGATAAGGTAAATCCAATGGCAGGGGCAACCACGTAACTGCCGTGAACCTTGCTGTAGGGATCGGTATGGTCTAGTACCCTGAATTCCAACACCTCTGACCTGGCTTAACCTTTTAGGTCAGCCTCGACGAAGACAGAGATCTGATGAGTGTAGTTCTAACGGGCAATGCTTGCACTGTCAGAAGTTTCATAACAGATTTCGCATAACACTTTCAAGAATAACACATTTTCACTTAGAAATAAAGTGTTATGACCAATTAAGTGTACACTACTTCGTGCCTAGATCTCCAACAACACCTTCAATTGGTAAAAATACTAACGGGAACGAAAGAAACATAACATATAACATCCCAAAGTGTTATCTGTTGAAACCGCGCATCCTGCTGTTGTCGTTATGTAACTTCTGACAGTGTAGTATTTTTACCTATTGAAGGTGTTGTTGGAGATCTGGGCACGAAATAGTATAAACTTAATTGGTCATAACACTTTTTTTCTAAGTAAAAAGGTGTTATTCTTGAAAGTGTTATGCGCAATCTGTTATGAAACTTCTGACAGTGTGTAGACAAGGAGTTCTAGTACTATATATTTATAACTGCATCAAAAGGCTTTCGCCTGTATAAATTTATTAGGCTTAAAGCGAGGCTTCACCTTCCAGATTCCCAGACGTCCGGGGCTTCCGCACAGTCAAGCCAACCCTACCAGATTTTCATGATAATCATGACAGCTAATTTTGCTGTTCTTCAAAATTTCCTACACTGTCAGAAGTTTCATAACAGATTGCGCATAACACTTTCAAGAATAACACCTTTTCACTTAGAAATAAAGTGTTATGACCAACTAAGTTTACAGCATTTCGTGCCTAGATCTCCAACAACACCTTCAATTGTTAAAAATACTAACGGGAACGAAAGAAACATAACATATAACATCCCAAAGTGTTATCTGTTGAAACCGCGCATCCTGCTGTTGTCGTTATGTAACTTCTGACAGTGTAGTATTTTTACCTATTCAAGGTGTTGTTGGAGATCTGGGCACGAAATAGTATAAACTTAATTGGTCATAACGCTTTTTTTCTAAGTGAAAAGGTGTTATTCTTGAAAGTGTTATGCGCAATCTGTTATGAAACTTCTGACAGTGTAGATGTCCCCTTTACATTTCAAATATCTCTTGCATCCCAGTCACAACTGTCAATCACTTTCCCTTTTCTTCCCCCATTTGCATATTTTTTGTGTCTCTCGAACGGGTTGCCTATATGGCACCTTCCAGACATCCGGAATCTGGGGTGTCCAACACCCCGGACTCCCAGACGGTTTTGCCCTGGCTTTACCTTCCAGATCCGTCTCGACAAAAACGTTTGTCTGGAATCCGGAAGAAAATCTGGAAGGTGAAGCCTCACCTTTAGTAGGTTAAATTTAGCAACGGTCACTGCCAGTAGACATGAACGTCTGCTAGTAGTATCTTCAAATCATCCAACAGGCACGCCTATTAACCAGAACTTCTTGTGTTAGTATCTTAGGTTCATCAAATAGATAGCTTACCTGCAAACCATTCAGTATCCCGAAAATGTACAGTGGCCAGATTTCGGGTATGAACGTCAGGAATCCAATGACCCAAGTGATGCCCATGATCGTTACCAAAGCCAACGAGCCCTTGACCCAACGCCTGGAAAGAGTAAATAAGAGCGATGGGATCTGAACTCGAAGACATTTAGTAATGGAAGGATTAAATGGTACACAGAGAACTCGTCACAGAATTAGGCGCCAATATCGACCAGCCAATATCTGGCTGCATCAAAGCTCTTAGTAGGGGGAAATAAATAAGTAGCCGAAATAAAGCTTTTACGCCTACCACTGACTGCATCCCTAGTTCATGGCAAACTTTGAGACCAAGTTACCCAACTAAACAGAGCAAACAGGAAAGAGACCTCGGCAATACCGCGGAATCGGGATCACGTTCTAAGTCCAAAACACGCCAATGATCCTCAGGAAGAAGGAGTAAACGTGTCCGTAACGACTCAAACTCAACAACTCAATAATGTGTCAAACAATCACGGCTATCTTTGGGAGCAGCTTTGACACCGCTTCTTATCTTCCGCAGGTACCCCGAGATTCTGCATCGGTAGGGTCTAAAGGTTCTTCTTAAACAGCCTTCTGCAACCACAAACCTCAATCAAGTGGTTGGGAATTTCAGTTTCAACAACCTTAAAAAAAATGTGCGAAGCAGCTGTTCTATCAACAGCGAATGCGACGAGGATGGGCCAAGGAAAATTGTTCCAAACAGAGCCAGATTCAACCGACGAGGTCTAGCGAAAATCTACACAAGTTTTTGCTCCTCCTCTGTGCTTTTCCTCGCTGGTCTGTACCCGATTGTGAGGAAAAAAGATACCAGTCGAATGCGTTCATGTTTTTTCAAATATCTCCGTTTTCTTCTGTACCTTCCTCGTCGCATGCGCAGTCATCGAATCATGGAGAAGTTTTTTTGTTTCGGACCCAACTCTCAAGCTAAAAGAAATACGCGAACATCTCCTGCCAGCAAATGCCCTAGGCTGCACGTAATAAATTCATTCATTCATTCAGAAATTCATCAAGAGTATTTGAAAGGCGCAGCTGGCTTCATCTGGTGGTCATTCAAACTAAGGGGTAGTATGGGATTTAAGTGCGAGTGATCTGTGATACAGGCAACTGTCGCAGAGTACGCTTACCTTGTGAAAGTGGACTTTTCCTCTTTGGTCTTAGTTGACGTATACGCTATGTACAGTGCCATACAAAGGACGCCAAAGTTAATCTGAAAAGAATTTCTACTAAGTAAAGCTGGGCAAGATGCAAGCGAAGGGTCTAGGCGAGAAACCCCCCGGCGACCCCCCCCCCCCTGGACAACCCCCCCCCGGCTAGCCCCCCCCCCAACCAACCAACCACCCCCCTCCCCCCCCCGGGTACCAACCCCTCCCCCCCCGTCGAAAACCCCGAATCCTTTACATTTAATACGAATGCAAAACATTTAAATTGACTTCCGGTGATCTTAGTCAGTCAAGGGGACTTCTGGTAGAACAAGAACAAGACCAATGCCCCTCGACTTAAACCCCCTCCCCCACCCCTAAATGTAGGTTGCAGAGCCCATCTACGAGCTCGACCTTACTCTTGACCCAAAGAATCCTCACACCAAGTTTCATCAAAATATCTCATTCCTTTCGTTTGTTATAGTGCGCACAGACGGAAAACTTTTGCGATGTCATAGGTATCCCGCCATTTACGTTTTGGGATCCCAAAAACTAACAGCAACTAACTGCAGCTTCCTCGGCAAGAAGGGGAAATACTTGGGAAAGGATTTGTCGGGGGGGGGGGGGGTCGTTACACTGAGTGGCACGGGTTTGGATCTTTTACTTTTAACACCTCACTGACCACAGCCTGAGGCGAATGCGTGTGTTGGTTCAGCAATTATTCTGTCACCATCAATCTTCCCCTTCGCTTTACACTCCCCTCCCTTGTACATATTTGTTCTGCCTACGCTTAACGCATTCAAAACTAAGAACACATCCAGCCAGCATTTTTTGCTTCACATATACGGTACATACTTTTTGTGCAAGCACAAGCTTATTCCTACAATTGTTACTGGATATCTACTGTACTTCAGACATTATTGTACAGTCAAGTCTGCGAATGAAGTTTTGTCCAGTTATTCTACTCTTATATATCCGTCAGTAGGTACATGAGCTAATCCGGGTACCCAGCTAATCCCTTGTACTATATGTAGCGTAGGGATTACTTGGGACTAGGATATTCTTTTGGGATTGTCTTTATTATTAGGATTCCACTTTTGAAGGATTCGGGGTTTTTTTCGCCCGGGGGGTTTTGGTACCCGGGGGGTTGTCACCGGGGGGGGGGGGGGGGGGTCGTTGGGGGGGGGGGGGTTGTCCGGGGGGGGGTCGCCGGGTGGGTTCTCGCCTAGACCCTTCATAACGCTCCAGCATTTAGGAGGAAGAAATTTAAGGGCGGTCGGAGCCTTGTTTTGTTCAGTTCTGACAGAGCCCGACACTTAGAAACATTCAACAAGAAGCGGGAACTTGAGTCAGGTCCGCGTCAAGGCCGATTTTACTCTCTTGATTTGGTGAATTCCATCCGGCGTCGGTAACCGTTTTGGTGCCTCTCCTTAAAGACCTAATCCAAACATTCTGTTTACCTTCTCTTAATGATCGGAAGCCACCAGTTTATTTAAGGAGGGTTTTCGTGAGAGCTCGGAATCACTTTCAGATTAGCGAAGCGCATCGCGAAAACTGTGGGAAAGCGATTCCTGGAATAACTTTCAACTTTCCCGCTGGACTGAAAGCAAAAACGCCTGGAAAGCTGATATCGCCGAGAAAATGTTGAATTACAAACTTATTCGAATAAATATGGTTCACTTAACGGTTCTTTGATTCGCAGATATTCCATCGAATTCACCTTAGTCACGATTGCCGTTTTTTATTTATTTATTAGACACTGCTTTTTCTCCACACCTTTGAAATTCCCGCCAAAACATTCAACTTTCCTCGGAGCTTTCCACTAACCTCGTGGGCTCACTTTCCGGGAAAGCTGCTTCGGTTTCCAAAGCGCGAAAACCGGATTGGAAAGTTCGACAACTTTCCGAAGTAGCGCGAAAACCATTGGAAAGTGATTCGACATTGCTTCCCAGCTCGCGAAAACCCTCTTTTAAATTTGAACTTGATTGCCGGGTTGCTGTTTTGGCTCGAGAAAAAATCCACGCAGAACGGTTTCTTTTCCAGATGACGAACTTTTCCACGTTTCATTAGCAAAGAATTACAAGACTTTATTGATTATTTTTGTATGTCTTCAGGAGTACCACTGGTCTTTGGTTTTTAATTTATTTGTATTTGTAATAAACAGTTGGAGCATTAGATGGAAATTATTATTTTGATGCTTTGCTCACTACGTGCCATAACGGCTGTCCTGGATAATCGGCTGAGATTTAGTCTAGACTGAATTAGTTCAAACCTAGGATTTTTTTTTTTATTTGCTCATTGTTTGACGCTGTTTTTTGTGGTTCTGAACATTCACAGTGGCAATAGGAATGGTTATCAATATGTGAGAAAGAAAGACCATTTTTTGTGGTCCACTTTAAGCATTGTTCAAATAGGTGTAATAAGCTGAATAGCACTATACGCGATGTTTGTGTCAAAATACACACCACTGATCAGATAAGAAGTGTAGGTTCTTATAAATGCAGTGTTCGGCGTTGCCACGCTGATACAATTTTTGGGCTTCTAAAGATCAGAAAAGGGTTCATAGTACTACTTGAACTATAAAAGTATAATTTGACACCCATTTTACTGTAAAATGCTACTAAATGAACGGATGGACAACATTGGTCCTCGAAATAAGAATGAGCAGTCGTAACAGTATAAACATGTTCTTTTGAATAAAAGGTGTTTCTTGAACTTCCAACAAAGTAGAAATTTGGTGCTTCCCGTGACAACCCTTACGACACTGCTCCTCCCATCGGTCCGCTGGCGGAACCAACCAAGCGATCTGACTGGCTCTGCATAAGCGAAGATGGAAACAGAGTTTATTCTCCTTATTTGGCTTATAAGAGCGTGCCATGAGGAAAAGAGTAATCTGTAATACACCTTATACGCCGTAATACACCTTATGCTTATAACACCTATTGGAACAATGCTTTACCAACACACGGCTGCACTTAAGCCAGTGAGCCAGTCAAAGAAGTATAGGCAGATGAGTATGGTTGTCTCTCCAACGTTTCAGAGGGTGAGCACGTAAGAGGAGAACCATGTTCGAAAGCGGTTCCTTATCTACCCCCGACTTCGTGACACTGGAAGTTTTTACGACGCCGTGATTTTGTCATTGTCACGGAACCGAGATCCATCTCTCGTCGCTTTCCAGTTTGCGGTACGAAATTTTTAGCGGACCACCTTCTATCGCAGTGAACTAAACGAATGTCAGATGCCAAATCTTTCTCGTTTCATATTTGCTCTAGGATGATTGTAGCAAAAAGCTATAGATTTGTATATCAGTTGTAGAGGAGACAGCCTGTTTAGAAACCCTATATTATTATATTATGGAGCAGAAGCCGAAATATTGGAATAAAACAAGCTTGGATATCAACATGAAACTCACTAATCCCTTTTTATTACTCGTGCCTCATGCGCCATGCCGTGCCTCTTTTTAGTCGACCCCGTAAAAAACTGGAGGCTTTAGCACATCTTAGACTAAAGAAAAATAAAATGAGTAATTTAACAAACCTTACCAAGACGATCACAAGCACAGGAGCATTGAAAGCCCAGATGTACCCAGTATGAGTGTTCAACCAGCACCTGTAAAAATTGATTTGGTTTTTGATAAAATAATAAAAAGAAGTCGGGCAAGAAACGGAATACTTGGAAAGCGTTATCGAGGATTTTTAAACAAATCCAATCAATGACGTAAATAGTCTCACAAATCATTTTAATACTTCAAAATACATAAGGACATATTTTTAACTTACTTGTTTATTTACTTATTTATTTTTATAATCGCTGAAAAGACACAACAGCGGAGTGTAAGCAATGAAAAAAAAATGATCGAGACACTAAAACACTAAAACTGACTAAAAACAAACGGACAGGCGTATGATGTGCGTAAAAGCTAAGATGGGATGTTGTCAGGGATGGCCCGACCCCCCCCCCCCCCCCCCCCGCCTTTTGCTAAATCGTATCAGTCCTTTATTTCGGCTTCATCTAGGTCCCAGGCGCTCATTTTAGTCAAAGACAGTCCGAGTCGTTTCAAATTTGTTTTTGGGATCCCAAAACGTTAGTGGAGGGATACCTATGACATCGCAAAAGTTCCGTCTGTCCGCACGATAACTCTCGAAGGGAATGAGATATTTTGATGAAACTTGGTGCGAGGATCCTTTGGGTCAAAGTACAGGTCAAGTTCGAAGATGGGCTCTAGCCCTATATTTGAGGGTGGGGGAGGGGTTTCAAATTAAGGGACAAACAAAATATTTTTAAACAGCTAATGTGATAGTCGATTATGGGGTAAGAAGACATGGTGATTACGATGATGAAAACCATTTTCTTGTCGGACAATTAGTTCGTCCGGAATCCGGCAAAAACCGGAAAGTTGGGAAAAAGAAAAAGTTTCATTGAAGTTGATTAAATTTTCGGTTTAGGGGTAAGCAGAAATGCTGGACACGATGGTGAAAACCATTTTCTTGCCGGACAAGTAGTTCGTCCGGAATATGGCAAAAACCGGAAAGTTGGTTAAAAAGTAAAAGTTTCATTTGAAGTTGATTAAAGCACGACTCTTACTAGAAATGATCTTTTCCCAATGAAATGAATCAGAAAAAAACGTTTTAGGAAATACCAGTACTTTCCACCTAAGTCTAGCGATTCTCTTGTTAGCGCTTGTCGACTATGCCCAGTCTTCCTGCTCTCTGACGCGGCGGCTGAGTGCAAAACATTTGAAAACTAAACGTGCCTTGGTTAAAAAGTGGGAAAACTAAGCAAATAAAAAAAGTAGTAAACAGAAGATTATCACATCCTTATGTGTGAAAGAGTTGTCATCGGACGTTGAAGACTCTGGCAAAATTTTCGTTGGGTGAAGGGAAAACTCGGCAAGGCTGAAAAACCGCAAAAATTCGTAGTTACGAAGCGGAACAATGGAGAAAGTTGGGGATTTTAGAAGCTTCTAATTCTACACGGGAGCTAAATAATTTATAAAAGGCAGAATAAGCAAGATGGGTCCTTTAAATGCTCGATTTAAGGGTAAGAAGACATGCTGAACACGATGGTGAAAAGCATTTTCTAACCGGACAACTAGTTCGCCAGGAATCCGGCCAAAACCGGAAAGTTTTATCTGAAGTTGATAGATGACAGATTTAGGGGTAAGAAGAGACGCCGAGTCTGTACATGAAAATCATTTTTTACCCGGACATATAATTAGTCCGGAATCCGGTTTTAACTGGATTTTTTTTTAAGTCTAAGTTTTATTTAAAGTTGATTAGATGTTCTTTATAGGATTAAAGAGATCCGCTGGATTCGTTTCTGATTTTTGTTTTATTGCTGGACTAGTAGTTCGCTTGTAGTTAAGGCGAAACCGGAAATTTGGCAGATGTAAAGCAGGAAGTTTCGGTCAGTATCGTCAAAATAGATATGGCCTATAGAGGTATATCTGAACTTGGTTTTCTCTGATGATTAGCCTGGCGAAGACTGGATCTAGCAAAGACAGGACCGAATTGTTTGGGTCAAATACTAGATTTTTGGGATCCAATCGAAACCTTTGGTCTAATTAATTTTGCCACTACTCTGCTTCAGTCGTAAATCCGAGCAAGACCGATTCGTTTAAACCAGGTTTCATAGCCTCGTTAAGTCGGAGACATGATTCTAAGTTTCTCGAACGAAGGATCTGGACTGGCAGCAACTTGGGTTGTCTTAAACCATTTTTACTCGCACATGTGACATGATTTATATCTATCGGGATTTACTTTCCACACATGGAACCCATTAGCAAGGATAGTATTTATTCAACTATTTAATCTCTTAATCCTAGCTAAAGAGAGAGAGAGAAGAATCGAAACCTGTAAGCTTTATGCGTCCAGGGGGAGTGTGTGGCTCCCCCTCCCTCAAAGCTTGTAAAAATAAAAGCCTGTACAAACACTATAAATTAGTTGTTGACGACTGGATAATATGAATAAACCAAAAGCGACAGACAAGGCTGCGTGGATGGACTGTGGGATAAACTTTGACTTCAACTGGAAAAAAAGGCATGGCATTTTTAAACACAATGGAAAAGCCATCAGAATTCAAATGATCTGAGCCCCGCGAAACCCTTTTGAAACTAGTGTGTCCTGGACAGTGGAAAAATGTCGCTTACGGAGCTAGGTTAAGGTTTACACAAAAAACATAACGAAAAAACACAACAAAAAACACAACTGAAGTCTCGTCGGCGAATCAGGATATTTCTTACACAGAAAAAATAAAGTCAGATCTGTAAACGCCTGTCGTAGGCAAAGACCAAAAGGTTCTTATGTCCGTAAATCGAGATTTTTCTTTTTTGGTAATGCGCCAGCAAACCTGTTTTGTTTGTGAGTAAGCATGTCTTTTAACTGGAAAATTTCTTGTTTTTGCTGCTACGTCGGAACAAATTTACTTTGTGTCTACTTAAATCTGGACGGCCACTATTTGCCCCTTTTTCGACGGACAGACTCATGATGTAACATTGGTATTCTTTACTTTTCACTGGGATCGCTAAAAGGCGCTCTACTCCTCGGCATTTCACAAAGTTTCGCCTGTGGCGCCTTTCGTAGTATTCTCTATTTAGCAGAACGGTGTCATTTGATTGGCGTATCTGATGCTCGGAATTCTTGGGATTTGAAACACATTATGGGCTAGAATTTGTGTGGTAAGTAGTTAGATGGCATTGGAGTTTCTGTTCGTGCATGATAAACGGAGGTATTTTTGAACTGCGCTCTGTCTAATCAGTCTTCGATTTGTTCCTGACAAACAGAGAAAGGAGTCTTTTTGTGACAGAATCTATAATAAAAGGAAATCTAAGGTTCATACAGCGTCCAACGTGAAGTTCATATGCGGACCTGGCATGAGATGAGATCAAATAAGTTCGATGCCCCGATTCACCTTTCCGGACGGAAACGACTTGTTGATTCCGGTTAAGATACTATGATACTGGAAAACTAACATAATCCTCATAAAACTTACTGTGCAGCGTTTCCATACCCAGCGGAAATCCCTTCGCTGCTCGCGGACGCAATTCCCGCAGTTACCGCCACAACGACCAATGGAACACCATATCCAATCAGCATGTTATAGAACTTTACATGCGGATTATAGTCAAAGACTATGATGACCATTCTGTACAGTAGGAAGCCCTCAACCAGCATCCAGCCAAAAGCAGCTAAGAGAGTGAAGTGCAGTACCACTCCTACAGCCACGCATGCGTCCTGAAAAAATAGTCATCCACTTTCAAACGATGACTTTTTGAGATAGGCCAATAGCTGGGAGGCAAACTAAGAATGGAGAAAAATGAGGAAAGAACGCCGAAACACCATTTAGAATATATGATGTATAATATGAAGGTCCTCTTCGGTGCCAAACCTATCAAATTATGTATATGCACGTTTGATTGTTTTTATACTCTTTTGACTAAATGCGGAATAAAAGTCTAACAAAAGATAACAGGAGAATAACATACGAAACAGACAATAGGCCTCCAACTATCAATAAAAAAAAAAAGTCTTATCAGTCGGTAATGCGGCAACAGACGTAGACTAGATTTCTGACGGAAATCAATGTGCAATTCTTGCAGCCGTGACAAAATGTCAGTAGTAGATCGGTAAGATTTAATGATCTTAGAATTACTACGGGACCGGGGCAGATACAGAAAAAAGTTACAGTAACGGAAATAATCCATCCTTATTCTGGATAGATCCTGTTTATCAAGAATATCAAACACACAAACCGAGAAAAGCACAGCCGGGTCGCAAAAAGAAGCGTAAAGTTTTGCTAGAGCTGTTCTTCGTACTGATATATATTACGAAGGTTCCCTTCGGTCACAAACCTATTAAGTTCTGTGTATGCATCATAAGAACTGGACTGCTTTTCTGCTCTTTTGGTTATTTACGGAACCAAAGTTCAACAACTACGACCCGATAAAATCAACTTACATCGGAGATAAGGAAATTGTTCTTGTTCATGAACAGGAGAATGAGAAGATGGGAAGTGCCGAGCCAGAAAGATATCTGGAGAATTACTGCCCCTCTTTCCGAACTCCCCCTTGCTTCTCCGCGGAACAGCCTAGATAGAAAAAGAAAGTGTTAGTTTGCCAAGACAAGCCAAACTATTTCGAGGAGCTGAGGGGAATAAACATCCAAGCTTCACTTTTCAACTTATCTCTGCAAAGTAGAATGAACTTGTAGCAACGGGTATAGTGTCCACAAACAAAACTCCAAGATATTATTAATTTAAAACTCCAAGGTGTTGTTATTCCAAATATCTGATATTAACAAAAATTGCTTCAGTCCTGAATGCAAAATGATAAATCGGTAAACAAATAGCTTCACCAAGTTTGGGATTCGGATGGAGGAAGTGAGCCAATCAGGATCTAGGGTCGAATAGTTACAGTTAGAAGTTGAACTGAACATGTAATATGTGAATTTGCAGCAGTCTATGAACCAACAATAAACATTAGCATGCTCTACTCAAATGAACCAAAGCCATTTCTGACAAGATCTTTAGTTCTCCCAAAGGCCAAAACAAGCGAGCCGTTGGTCCGATCACTTATAAATATGGTTCTTCGACAAGCTGGGATGTGAAATACGAACCTAGGCTCAGGTATTTTACAAATACTCGAACTTTTTCGCAAAAGCTGATTCAAAGCTTCCCAACTTTCACTCACCTATAAACCCCATGGACTGCAAGAGTGAGCACCAATGCTGCCACGGACAGTGACTCACAAACAATCGTGATGATGTCAAGGTCTCCAGGCCAGCACTGCAAATTTAGAAAAGCGTCATGTGTTGAGAGGGAAGTTTAGGCACTTGTGCGTCTTACAGAGCTCTGAACCCCCAAGTAACTGTATCAAGAGTTTTAGGGATGCTTTTATGTCTTATGTCTTTATGTCTTTATGCTTTTAGTCGATCCCAGAGTTTTAATCTCCGTACAAAGGAATGTACGGACTGGAAGCAGAGATGGCTGAATCCAAATCCGGATTCTTATTCTAAACCCTTAAAGTTTAACTGAAAAGCCAACTTATTTTTGGATCATTTAACTGAATACACTTTATTTTTTGTATTGTGTTAAGGGATTTTGTTATTTTTCACTATTTGCTCTAGAATGACGTTCAGAATATCTACGGTCGTCCTCACAACGCGAATTTCTACTATGACGCAAACAAACTGAATCTCAATACATACGCGGCGTTTCAGTGGTCATTGACCAGCTTACGGAAGGTAGCTCGCTGCGTGAACACTTATTTTTCGTAAATTGTTTTCGTCGAGCATACAACACAGATACAAGCGCATAGAGCATACAAATCAGACAAGGAAATTCCACTATTTGAAAATCAATTATTCGTGAATAGCAGAAACGAAGTAACGCATTTTTGCCGGGTTTTCAAGCTTCCTAAAGGGAATAAGTGATCGGTAAGTTGATTGCACTATGTAAGACCTTTTCAGTTAAACTTTAATATCACTAGAATTTCTGAAATTCATCCTTCAAGTTTCCTTTTTCCCAGTTTTACGAACTAAACTTCGGAAATCTTATACACACTACATTGGAAGCTCTTCTATTCAAAAGAGAGATGGTTCTGAGTTCTTTTTCATCATCTTTGATTACCAAACCGTATAACCGACATAGATAATGTAATGTCTTAACGGTTAGCCTTGAATCTTGAGCATGAAATGTTGAGTTTGGGATTCTTAGCTATATAGCCTTTGATTCGTATTGAGATTATAATCCCCTTCCTGAGGGATTCCCTATCTCTTCTTGAATGGCGGTTTTAGCTTTTAGAAGACGTTTAGCCTACTGAGAGAATTGTGCCAGTATTCGGGACATAAAAATGCAGCAGAACTCTTAAAGTACAATTCTTACTTGAAATGATCTTTTCCCTACGAAACAGACCAGTAAAAAGGATTTTCGAAAACACTGTTACTTTCCACCGGAAATTAGCGATTTTCTTGTTAGAGCTTGTCGACTCTATCCAGCCTTCCTGCTCTCCGATGCGGCGGCTGAGCGCAAAACGTTTGAAAACTAAACGCGCCGTGGTTAAAAAGTTGTAAAACTAAGCAAATAAAAGAAGTCAACAAGAGAAGAGTATCATATCCTTATACGTGAAAGAGTTGTTAGCGGGACATATAAGATTCCGGCAAACTTTACGTTGTCTGACGGGCAAACTCGGCACAGCCGAAAAAGCGCTAAAATTTCATAGGCACACAAAACGAAACAATGGAGAAAGGTGGGAATTTTAGAAGCTTATACTTCCACAAGGGAGCTAGGTATATAATAAAAGGCAGAATAAGCAAGAGTAAGCATCCTACTTCAAGGATGAAGTAGAGAAAAAATCCCACGGAACGAACGACTTCTCTATCTTGACGAAACCTATCTGGGTGGCCGTCTCAGAGCCTTTTTCCTCGCCAACAACCGTAGCTCACTCCTTCACCGCTTTGAGAGGACGAGGAAGGATCGACTAAAAAGAGGCACGGCACGGCACGACATGGCGCAGGAGGCACGAGTAATAAAAAGATAAAGACAAGGAATTGATGGTTGGTAAAGCTGTCTAGGAATACCACCACTTTGGCGAGAACTATGCAGAGAACTTCAGCGCAGATTTGTATCTTAATCCAATATAGTGGATTATTCTTAATGTAATTTTACCTGATATTCGTGGATGCTCATTATATTGCCGAACGACGCAAGCTGTGAACACTCACATACCGTGTGAGTGGAGTTTGATGCTTCCAGGTTAGTCACACAGGAGCCGGAAGACCACCTGAAGCAGTGACATAAATGAGCATACAAAATATAGGTTGCGTTTTTGCAGATACCATCCCGATGAAAAACTTATCTCAAGATAGTAGTACGAAGTTGTACGAAAAAGTAGCAGGCAGTACTAACTGATGCTACTAAATGCTTCTACTTCAAGGCTACCGTGTTACTGCATACTACTGCATGCTACGATTAGCAAGACTGGATGCTACTATGGCAAGACAGGATGCTACTGGATACTACTACATAAGCTTGGACTAGTCTGAGGCACATGAAATGATAGCATTCTTTGCTAGTACATAGTATTTACGTGCAACTTTTTCGTACAACTACGCAGGCTACAAATTTTTAATCGGGATGGTATCTGTTACCACGGTAACTGGATCTGCAATTAGTCGTTTTTGCAGTAACCGTGGTATCTGATATACGGTTGCTCTGCAAAAACGGCAATTGCCGAAACTGCGCTTTTAGAAGTCATCCCAAAAGAAAAAGTGATGTCCAGTCACATCACTAAGTGCCAAACTTCTCCCACCAATTTTACAAAAACTGGTGAAAGTGAGATGAATTTTTCAGATACTACGATCAGTTACCACGGCCGGACCGTGGTATCTGAATATCAGATACCACGATAACTGGCCAGATACCACGATAACTGCAAAATTGCCTTTATACCGTGGTATCACATACGACGAAAACTGCAAACGACTTTAGACCGTGGTATCAGATACCATGGTATCTGCAAAAACGCAACTATAGCTTTGCTGAAACGAAGTAAGAAATGTGACATTTTCTCTCTAACTGAGAATACTAATGACCCAGTGATCAAAAACAGCCTTATCGACATAAAAAAAACTGCTGGTCTTGTTTTAACATTGGACTATTATTCCTGGATAATTAAAAGTAACAATTATCTCCTAGGAGTTAACTCAGTTGTAGCAAGAACAAATAAACCAATAGAACCTCCCTCCTTGGTCCCATGCAGCGTCTGTGGATACCCCAACAAACTGAGCTGAGCTTTGATTTGCTACCCGTCTACTTCCCTCTTCGCCGTTGCGCATATCAGAGGAATTAGTGCAGGAGGGGCACTGACCCGATCTGCAGCGCGTCCAGACAACCAATCGGCTTTTATTTTTGAATTTCTTCTTCAAGGATTTACTGCGATATAGCTGTTTGTAGAGGTAACGAATTGTGATGTTCCGCGTAGCTCCTACCCACCGCTCGTTTGCATCGGGTAGGGTACAGGGATTTATTCGACTAAGCCTGGTCGCATTATAGAGATTTGGAGAAGTAGGTTCTAGTGCTTATTTGTCCTTGCTTGTAGGTAGGTGCTCGGTCTTAACTGTCTCGTACACTGTCAAACAAACGTAGAGTTTCGCATGCAGACCATCGATGGTTCGAGCAGCGCAGGAGTCCTGTTTTACTGCCCTTGCTCGGGATTTCGATGCGTTGTTGTCTAGTAAGACATAACTGGTTCCGTCGAATTAAGAGCGGCTAAGCGAGGATTCAAACTCGGGTCCCTGATCCGTCTTAGTCCAAAGTCAAGTAACCAGGCCCGTATCCAGGAATTTATTCCGGGGGGGGGGGGGGTGCCTGCGGGTCGGACAAAAAGTAAAAAAAAAATTGTAGCGTTAACAAATGTATCGAAAGTGTGATCTGTTCAAATTGCGCATCTTCTTATTACATCTTATCAAGGTTCTGACAGCGTAGGGGAGGGGACAGCCAGAGACAGCAGATCTCACCGTTGGAGACAATGGTAAGTTGGTCTTAGATCCTGGTATTTCCACACTAAGCTACGCAAATGTCAGGGCGTATCTATCCTGCCGTGAGCATACATGATGCCGGATGCCTCACCTTAAAACTATGCTAACATTGACTATTGTTTTGTTATCTGACCGCGACGATTATTCACCAACACAAACAAATGACATACAGTAAAGGTATGTTTATTTGAACAGTTACTTAAACGTGAACAGTGCAGTTTTTGGCTAAATTGTAGAATGAAGATCCTTTGGGTAACTGGTAGTTAACTTTAGTCACAGCAAGTGCATGTAACTGGCAGAGCTCAAAGTCAACCAAAGTTCAAAATGGCACACCTCTACTGCAGTCGGAAAAGTGACATCTAGCGGCCAAGCCGTTGAACTTCATAAATTTTACAAGTTCAGGTTTGTTTTTATTACAGGTTTGTTTCCTTCCCCGAAGTTGAACAAGAGGATTGACAGCCTGACGAGGACCCTTGCCAGGAAGCGCCGAAATATCGCTGATGAAGAATCGTAGCTAACGTATCCGTTGTAAACATTGTTTGAAGAAATTGTACAAATTCGCTTACGTTTAAAGGAGGTGCATCGTAAGCATTCTAGCACTTGTAATTTCTAGACCCCCCTCCACCCACCCAAGACCCAAGATGAAGCAACGACTCGATCCGACCGCTGGGTCATCTAGTGGCGCGGGTCGGAAGCGCCCGACATGGGGAGACTGGGATCATAGGGTCTATGGGTTTGACTAGGGTCTAACAAAATGTTTTTGTTTTTGCAGGTAATATATGGAAAATGTCTAGAAAAATCAAACTAATTATTAGCTTGATCGATTTCTTTTAGTATTTTGTTTTCTATTTTTTGTTGTTAATTCCCGTAAGTTCAAATAAGAAAGGATGTAAACTAGATCACAATAAACAGACACCGCAAATAATACTAAATTCCTTATAGTGATTTCTTGAAGATCCAGAAACTGAGCTAAATAATATTCAGCTTCAAAGACAAATTTCAAATTGGCCGATGATCTCCTCTTCCTACATATCTAAAAGTCCACATGGTGATATACTTAGTTGTTTTAATCCTCTTATACGCCACTCGATCTTCTCGAAGGTCTAGTAACTCTTTTGACCTCCGGCGTGAGAGCAATGAATAAGCAATGATGACCTTGCTTTCAAGAGTGAATTGTGTTCAAGTAATTTGTGGATAATGTTGGCTACCGTGAGGATTTTGAGGAAAACAAAGGTTCGTAAAATTCAGACCCATCGAAAAATTATGGTGTCTCCCACCTTCTCGGCCCACATGAATCAAAGACTTTAAGCAAGAACAAATAAGCAAAAGAACCTCCGTCCCCGATCTCTGTAAACCTACCATGCGGAGTCAAATAGATTCCCGATGCCCTGCCCGATGCAAACAACCGGAGGGTTCGGAGGTTAGGGGCTACGCGAACATCAAAATTCTAAAGAAAGGTGCCCACAGAACGCGAATTTTCTCCGTCAACGAATTTGTTCTTTCGCGCCGCTCAGCGAATTCGTTTCGTAGACGTAAAGGTAACGAATACCTTTAACGAATTCGCCAGGACTAGATATGTATACGTGGGTACGATACGTAGGACTAGAACGACAATAGGGTCAAAAGTCAACTTTATGGTTATATACTTTGTATCTGGTTATATACTTTAACTTTGGCCAGGTTGATTGTTGATTTCATGAATTTCCTCAGCGCGAACTGGGGTGACGCGAAAATAATTCGATTTGGAGCTGAAATGGCACGGCACGAAATTTTTGCCTTTAGCGAAGCGAATTTTTTCCGCTAGCGACGTCGAATTCGCGTTCTGTGGAACTCATCGCTGTAGTCTGAAGCCCCGGGAAAGAAAAATCAAGAGTGAGCGACCTTTGATTGTTTAACTTAGTGGTGTGGTTACTATACGGTCTTTCTCTCTCAATGCGCAATGGCTAAGAGGAAAGTAGACGGGCGTCAACTCAAAGCTCAAAGCTCTGTTCAGTTTTGTCGGGGTATCCATAGTCGGTGCATGGGACCAAAAATGGAGCTTCTTCTGGCTTATTTTGTTCGTGGTTCATGAGACAACGAACCCAGGGATTCTACTTACCCCATGGTACTATCTTCCCATGAAGAGCATTCTTGAGTGCCGGGAATTGTAGTCACTTTGCCAGAGTTGCAGTGATGAATAACGGTCTGGGAGGGATAAACAGCTTCGGCTTTATTTTCTAGTGTGACCCTGATCGAGATACCTTCAGATTCTGTCGATGATTGCGATCGTGTAGATGGGGATAGAGAAAAGCCTATGACGTCACTGTTGGTACGCAGAAATTCTGAGCGTTCCCTGGAATCAGTAAATTAAGAAATTAAAGAAAACAAATAGATGGATCATTTTCGAAAACACGATTTGGGACTCCCTAAGAATCTTTTCGAATCCTTTTCGTATTTTGATTAAATATTTTTTTTTACGTTTCATACAGCAGAGATATTCTTCTTTGAATACGGTCGGAAGGGGCCAAAAGGGAAAGGGGCCAGAAAACATGAATGGCCTAGAGTCCACCAAAATTAAAAGACGGCACTGCCGCTCAATTTGTTTCCATTTTCTGTGTCTGATTTGTTCTGAAGCATCTTTCGTTGGCACAACAGCCTATACACTGTCAGAAGTTTCATAACAGATTGCGCATAACACTTTCAAGAATAACACCTTTTCACTTAGAAAAAAACTGTTCTGACCAATTAAGTTTATACTATTTCGTGCCCAGATCTCCAACAACACCTTCAATAGGTAAAAATACTACACTGTCAGAAGTTACATAACGACAACAGCAGGATGCGCGGTTTCAACAGATAACACTTTGGGATTGTTTTTTTCGTTCCCATTAGTTTTTTTACCAATTGGAGGTGTTGTTGGAGATCTAGGCACGAAATAGTGTAAACTTAATTGGTCATAGCACTTTATTTCTAAGAGAAAAGGTGTTATTCTTGAAAGTGTTATGCGCAATCTGTTATGAAACTTCTGACAGTGTAGGAAACCATAGTGGAATACGAAAATATTTTAAGTTCATAAAATACCGTAGCCTACCTAGTAGAGTTTGGCCGGACAGGAGGATACATTAATGAAACTTGTTCGCCTGCTATGTACAGCCCAACCATTTGAAGGCAATCACGTCTGTCCTCGAGTCCAGAAAGGGTCAAACTGGCGGTGGAGTTTCTTCCAGGACTGTAAAAGTAAATAAAATATTGTTACTCCATCTTTGCTTCTTTTGTGGAGAGAAATACTTCTTCTATTGGAGTATGCTCTTCAGTTTGAACGCCATGTACCGGTAAAATGTAGCATGCTTAGACTCGCTGCTTAGACACAAAATTTGAAAGAAGACAAATAAAGAAATTAAGAGCAAATGTTTTAAACCCAGCTGACATCAAACACCTGACATGGAATAAACGTTTTCAACAAGTATTTTGCAGTTAAAGTTGTCTCATGTGTGTTTTAGTGTTTTCGTCGACAACGATCCAAACCTCCGCGACGTTCAAAGAAGATTACCTCTACTTTACTCACTCATAGACAACTTCACTTTCGGTATTGTTCCTGTCCAAGGCGTAGACAGTGAACTTCACTCGAGTTCTTCCATCTTCCCCTTCAAACTTTTCGCGGTAGTTTGTACATGCATTGGTCGACAACGCCACTGACGCCAGCTCGAAACCAACCGACTGGGTTGTTCTTAATAGGAGGGTAGAACTGTTGCTCTTTTCCTAAAAATAAAACGAATAATAAGCCTAGAGACTGTACGGGGGAAACGAGCAGGTAAGAATCCACAAGATGGACCTGACTGCTCGAGCTCACTCATAAAGATCATGCTGTCGGCAGTACTGTATTTAAAGGAGTCGTCTCCCGGGACTAGAGTGGGTGTACTGCAAAATGCGGAGTGAAGTACTGATAGGAGTGAAGTATCCGATATCCTTCCTCCTCCTTATGAAAACACAAGAAACCGACAGGAAAGGGTCGCAAGTTCAAAGGTTCCAAAGTTGTCCCCCGTACCTGCAACACATACGCGGTACCAGAAAAGCTTCGTTCCGAATTTCACAAAAATTTATAATGATGGTGGTAGCTGTCTGTGATATTATTCCAACGTCGGTGTTCTGTTTTTGGTTTTCATTTGTATATTATAACAGGTCTATGATGACGAATTGATGATTAACTGTATAGATTTTAAAATGTGCATTATGCTTGACGTAATACCCAAATTTGGCATTGCCATGATAGTGGTTGTTTTAAATAAATTCGTTATGTTTATGTTTGAATGCCGTCGGATCCGCGAGCACCGGTCAAACTTAAATCACTGACCGATAGGTCAGGGCAAAATAATACTAGGGAGTAGCGCCAAGACCTATGCTTTCCACGCTTCGCAAAAGGGCCGTACTCATATCGCTGCCCATACGCTTGCGACATTTAAAGCGAGACAAACGTCTGGGTTTAAAATTTTCTAGTAAAGGTAAGACGCGATCTGCACACATCAAGGAAACAGTGGAGGTTTTATCGTTTGTTTGCTGTGTTCAGAATATGCAGTTATTGGAGCCAGTGCTGGTGCACGACTGGTTGAGTTTCAGTAGGGACGTTCGTTATCGCTAGTGGTGATACTATCGCTGGTGTTCGAGTGTGTGTCAGTTTTTCCAAGTCTTGCCGCTACTCCCTAGCGTTATTTTGCTCTGCGATAGGTACATATGCTAAGAACAGGCTACATATAGGATTGACATTTTAAGCTGTAAATGAAATCTCTTTTAAACCCACATATCATCATCGGTACGCTTATTACCTTAAATCGCACTTTCAAGCAATAAGGATACTGTATCCCGATATGTAGCTTGTGGATGATGATGGTGCTATATTCTGGTTGCTGCTTCCGGGGTGCACCAGTCCTTTTTCCATGGCTGCCCGCGCCAGTCCCCATCGAGTCACTTTTTGAAACCTTCGGGTGTTTCGCTGGTGACAGTTGGTTCGGACAAGCTGTTCCATAGAGGAAAAGCTCGGTTACTGAAGAAGGGCTGGCGAACAAGAGAGGTGTAGGACCTTCTGGACAGTTTCTGGGAGTGGCCCCTAGTCCGTGAGTGGTTGTCGGGAGCGAAGAGGGAGGGGAGACAATTAGAGTTGAGGATTCTGTAGACTAGTAGCATGTCCCCTCTCTTCCGCCGGTAAGTGAGTGTCGGGATCTTCAGCTTCTGCAGTCGTTGTTCGTAGGGTAGAGCTCTACGGCCTAGGATGGATTTTGTTGCTCGCCTCTGGACACCTTCGATTAGTCCCTTTCTTCTGAGGTGGAATGAATTGCGACTCGGGTGCTTGATCCATGTCTTCTAATCTGGTACTGTAGATATTGGTTTCATTTTGAATTTCATACATCCACTTTCTACTGTAGGACAGTGTTGTGCCCAGCACAAAATTTGTTTCTCCTGAGACATGCAAAATGCGTTACCGATCGCACTCGACGTGTAGTGGCCCACTGTTGTTTTGACGAAGTCGGAAAAACAATTCAGTCTAATTCATCTCGGTTTGTCAGACTGTCTTAGGACTCTTTACTCCTCGGCTCAGATATTGTGTCTTCCCCTTCCTGTCAGTACACTGGAGTCTTGTTGTAGCTGTTAAACGAAGGGACATAGATCTAACAACTGGGCAAGAACATAATCCACTTACATTAATACTCAGCTGATGCCACGACACGTTTTCCTTTACCAGGTTATTCAAGATGAGGTTAGCCGTTAGAGTCACGTTTTCCTGAGCCTTCAAGCGATCAGTTGAATTGATCAACTGGTTTGAATTTAGCTCCACTCCACGCTCAACGATTAATAAAATCTCATCGATTTCATGCGGGAAATACTGCTTTGCATCGTCGGTATTGTTTTTGACAAGTTCGAGGATTCCTGCTGCCGGCTCGTTGTCTTCAATCTGAAATGAAGTGGAAGATCCACCACTCATTAGCTTATCCCAGAATACTTCCTGACATTCTCTCTTCATCCACTACAATCATCTAGACAGTTATTTAACTTTAGTTGGAAGTCCTTATTTCTTTATTCAAGGTCTTACAATATGTTTACTCCTTCGAGTTCGTTTCAGTACACCAGCTAGCTGGGCGCATCACATATTTTGGGACATTGTCCGTATTTTCGTAACAGGGATGAGACAAGGCCTAGTAAAGCTGCGTTCGTTGCGCTCCGGGCTGTCTCTGGTCTTTTGTCACCGGTGTCCGGTTCTTCTCTTGTAACGCGTTTTTTGGTTCACCGGTGAGTGCAAAAATCGCCTAAATTCTGGGTTTCGCGCGAAACCCCGTCAATAGACGAATAGTTGCTAACTTCTCGCTAAAGCCGTGCTTCCGAGCAGGTTCTGGTTAGTTCGCACCGGTGAGATAAAACCGGACACCGGCTAGTTCAAAAACGGGTTATAAGACTGGTGAGTAGTCACCGGTGGATGCAAAAACGCCTTATAAGAACGACCGGAGACCATCGGTGAGAACTCCCGTGACAAAGAACGCAGCTTAAGTTATGCCTGACTCTACAGTCAAGGTCACGGAAAGCTAGGGACGTTGCCGGTACAACTCATCCTCTTTTCTTCATTTGCACCTAATGCATGTGTAAGAGTAAGAAATAAAAACACTTCTGCTTACTAAAAGGCTATCAGTTAAAATAATAAAGTTCGGTAACGTCATTGCCCTGTCTAAGGGATGGCAACTATAAACACGGGTCAAGGAAGAGAAAATTTCAAATAACCGAACGTCGACGTTTAAAATGAATGTAAAATGAAGTATATTTTCGAGGATACCATAATTGTGGCCTGCATCGACTGCTAGTGTCAGACTTTGAATATCGCTGAACGAAACATCTAAGTGAAACAAAGCTAAACTAAGCCATAAATTGTCCTGTTTTTGAAAATTTCACTCTTTCCCAAAATGTTATTGCGACCAAAGAATCTCGTCAATTGTTCAACTTTTTCGAACAGAGGAAAAAGAAGATTATCATTTTGTCTAAATAAAGCTGAAACACATCGATCTTAGCAGCATATATTATGTTCTTAATTTGTTGTTTCTACTTCCCTGTTTGCGAAAAAAAACAGTTCTAATATTTAGGTAAGTGCTCGAGGAAGCATACTCTACTGTAGGACCTTACTTGTGATTCAGCACTTCCAATCCAGGGACTTGAACAGGTCGTGTAATTGGGAAGGTGGGGTTTGAACTTGCAATTATCGATACAGGTGGCAACAATGGTTCCATCAAAGCCTTCTGGGCAGTTGAAAGTTGCAGTTTCCCCGATGCTCGCTGCGTAAGTATAGTTCCCATACTGCGGTTCATCCACCGCGATGCAACCACCGCACGTGGTCGGTTCTGAAGACAATAAATCGAATTAAACAAATAAATTCCTGAAAGAAGGTTTTTACGCTTGTTTACTCACTAGCCAAATTCATCATGATCAGGCGACAAAGCAAAGAGAAAAGATCTTGATTAGAATTCCGCAACCCGTCCAGCTAACAGTGTGGACAAAAGACGAGGATTCCCAGAACGAATTTTCTGCGCTGTCAACATCAGTTTGGCAAAATCATAGCGGAAGTGATGCCAAGAACCCTAGCACGAACTCGAGTCTGCGATGGCGACCCTGATCGCGTGTCCACAGCACAAGACTGAGCAATTCGAAAAGCGCAGAGACGCTAGCTCGCATCATCTGAAGGTCATTCAGACTCGGGTAGCCCTCGTTCTTAGCAATACACCTTTGATAAAATTCCTTCCAGATTGGTTCTTTTTTGGCCACTTGATGTGCTAGCATAAATTAAACAATGTAAACATGTTACTTCTTGGTGTATGCTTATCCCGATTTGTTTGGCTATTTTCAATTCCCCTTAGGCCTGGCAATGTTTACAATTGTTTAACATGCCTCTGCCTCTATTTGTGCTCTAACCCAGTGGTTCCCAACCGGGGGTACGCGTACCCAAAGGGGTACGCGAGACCCTCGTAAGGGGTATGCGAAGGTCCCAAATCTCTGAATTCGAAAATGTCCACTTTCGTCAAGAAATTAAAGTTTTGGCTTACGAAGTTTCAAAGAAACAGCGCAAGTGTCTTTCTGATGGTTGACCAATTACGGACGAGTATGAAATTGACAACCTTGCAGCCTCAAGTATCCTATTTATTTGTACATATTAACACATTAATCCCTTACCATTTAAGACAATAAATGACGTCTTTTCGGCGTTCTGATCTTGACAGATCCTGGTAGAATAGTAGAACACTAATTCTTCAATAAGAGGTACGCAACCTTTCTGAACCTTAATTAGGGGTACGCAATACGGAAAAGGTTGGGAACCACTGCTCTAACCAACTCTGTTCTGCTAAACTTCGTTAAGTTTGTCAATTCTGGCTTCAGACTTCAATGCTGAGTGCTGGTTGACTTTTCCACGGGGCGAACGCGCGACTCGATATGAAGCGAACGCCCAATCGCTAATTCACCTTTCATGTTGTTGCCGTTGATTATTGATTATCGTTGATACAATTATTGTTTCTCTAGCGCACCTGGCGGCAATTCCGAGGGCAATTCGCCACTGCATTTTATGAGGGACGTATACTTCTCACATCCCTCGTGCGCCAGTCGATGCGTATGAACCCTACTCAATAAAACAACTCTCGAAGAAAAACCAGTGTGCAACCAAAAAAGTCCAGTGCCAGCTGACCAAGTTTAGTTTAACATGGAAAACAATTAGAAGAAAGGCAATGGAAAATGGAAACGCTTCGAGAAATATTTTGACTGGTGTAAATATAAGAAACGCATTCTGGACGTCTGTGATTAACTTTCGTAATGCACCGTCGCCAGCCAACCAGTTGGCTTTTTGAAGAAAATGCTCACCCCTATTTTACAAAGAACTTGTACTCACGCCCTAGCGGGCAACGAGCTTGACGTCGCAGCAGAAGCTCGAGCTCGTTAGAGATCTCTGGTTCGTTAAACGACGAGTTCCTGTCGTGTCGGTGTGCTAACTTGTCGAGGTAGAGTCTCTGGTGGGCCGGCCGTACAGGACAGCCGAACCTGTCCTGCCAATGCAACCTGCCTCTGTAATTGCATTAATTAATTCTTAAACCCGGAGACCCACATTTCATATGTTACATTTTAAAACCGCTAACGACACCTTACAAATCATTGCACTTGCCACGATCCATTATTTCCATGCGCATTATGCTCTCGACAAGCGTTCGCATATCATGCTACTGATGCGTAAAACTGGTGATCTGAATTTCGCCGAGTTTTGGCTAGAAGTCAGAGGGCCTGGGAAAAGGCCTAAAACTGTAGTATTTTTCTATTATGTTTTGTATGGAAGTCTTATGTTATTTTTTGTAGGTAGCCTGGGTAAATAAATCTAATAAATAGACGACCATTACATGGTGTCAGAAGTTTGCGGATATCAATGGACGTCCTTCAGCCATCAATAAACTGGGAGGCGAACTCCCTTTCAGAGGAATGGGACCGCTTCGAAAAACACGCAAAGCTGATGTTTGCTGGACCGCTTGCAGGCAAAACAGAAAAAATACAGTATACCTACCTACTTATCTGGGCAGGAGCAAAAGGTCGGAAAATATTCAACACCTTCAATGTTGCTGCTGAAGAGTCGAATAAACTCGAACCCTACCTTGCAAAATTCAAAGCATATGCTTCACCAAAGAAGAACACAGTTTTTGCGCGATACCTGTACCAGAAGCGAGACCAAAACGATACAGAGAGTGTGGAAAAATACATCACGGACCTAAGGACATTAGTAAGACCATGCTCATCCCCAAACCCGGACGAAATGGTTCGTGACCGAATCGTGTGTGGAATCCAGAACCAAAATGTGCGTGAGAAGCTCTTGGCTGAAGGCGATGAGCTCACACTGGAGAAAGCAACCTTTATGTGCAGAACCCACGAAGCGACCCAGGCACAACTCAAGACGTTCAACGGAACGAAGCTGACCCCAATCAAACAAGAGATCGACGCTATATCCCGCTACCAAAACCGGAACAGTGGTAGGAACAAGCAAACAGAAGCAAGTGGCTCCAAGAATAAAGCATGCTACTTCTGAGGC
The DNA here is from genome assembly GCA_030848855.1 of Branchinecta sandiegonensis. NCBI lineage: Eukaryota > Metazoa > Arthropoda > Branchiopoda > Anostraca > Branchinectidae > Branchinecta > Branchinecta sandiegonensis. Next base: position 12,204,326 of record JAUPMV010000010.1, read on the forward strand.
GGAACATACTCCCCCTCCCATGTCTGCCCTGCAAGGGGGAAGACCTGCTCCATATGCAAAAAGACCAACCACTTTGCCAGGGTTTGTCGAAGTAAGACGGTCAGTGTAGTCGACGAAGATGTCACAGAAACAAACTCCGGCGACGAAATTGTTTTTCTTTACTCCATCGAGCAAAGCAAGAACAAAGACGAAACAGTCATTCCACTGACTATCAACAACCAGTTCCCTGTCCAATTTAAAATCGACACAGGAGCACAGGTCAACATCATCCCAAAGAAGTACTTTGACCTCATCACGCCAATGCCCACCGTGAAGCCCACCAATCAGCGCCTCACAAGCTATTGTGGAGCACGGATCCCAGTAAAAGGAGTCTGTGAACTATCGGCCAGTGGTTCCCAACCGGTGGTACGCGTACCCCAAGGGGTACGCGAAGCCCTCGTAAGGGGTACGCGAAGGTCCCAAAATCAATTTAGTCTACAGCTTTGAAGCTCGATTCGAGTCTTCTGACTATGTTTCAACATTTTCTTCGAAATCAGATACCCCGTTGTAAGTAATTTCAGACTTGTTTTCAAAACTGTCGCTTTCAGTAACCCGCTAATTTTTCCCGTAGCCGTAATGTCTTGAAAAAATCGCTTATAACTCGTAGCATTTCCACCCTAAGCCTCACTTGCGGGTTAACCGAGAGGGGTGGCCTGAAACGCTTAAAGCGAAGTGTAATCGGGTGTTGCAGCCGTTGCAGGAGCCAGGTCAGGTCAGATCAGTTCGGTCAGAGACAATTTACCGAGCAAGTTCAGTATCTTGTCATCTGTTGAAGCACAAAGTTCGTGAATTGTGATTGCTAACAAGAATGGATAGATTCCTGATCAGGAATAACAAGCAGCCGAATGATGGGACCCCAAATTTAGAACCTGCATCTAAGAAGAAGAAAATTGAAGAATCATGCTCGGTCAAAGTGCGTCGGTATTTGTCAGAATACCTAGGACTCGGATTTAGTGCGACGAAGTCTGATCCAGTGAACGCACAGTGCGTTCTTTGTGGGCAAGTCTTGGCAAACAGTTCCATGAAGCCTGCGCATATGAGCCGACATCTCAGCACTGTGCATCCTTCTCATATCGCAAAGCCTATAGAGTTTTTCAAGCGTAAACAAGAAGCATTTGCTAGTAACTGTTTGGAAATCGCAAAAGTGGCTTCAGTTTCTTCCAAGGCTCTCCAGGCTTCATATGCTGTTTCCTATTTAATTGCAAAACAGAAAAAACCGCATACCATTGCCGAAAGTCTAATATTACCAGCCCTAGTGAAAGCCAGTGAGATAATGTTTGATACGAAAACGGCTAATGCCCTTAAATCTATTCCTTTGTCAAACAACACTGTTTCAAGAAGGATCGAAGAAATTGCAAGCGATATTGTCATGCAGGTTGTTGAACGAGTAAAGATAACGAAGATGTTTGCGATGCAGCTTGATGAAAGCACGGACGTGTCAGGTGAAGCCCAGATGATTGCCTTTGTCCGATATCAAGATTCTTCTGACATAAGAGAAAATATTCTGTTTTGCCGAAACCTACAGTCGAGAACAACAGGAGAAGAACTATTCAAGGCGATTGACAAATTCTTCGTAGAAATGGGCATCTTGTGGGACTGGTGTCTGTCAGTTTGCAGTGATGGGGCTGCCGCGCTAACAGGGAAGAATAATGGGCTCATGGCCTGGATAAGGAAGAAAAATCCAAATGTGAAGTGGTTGCACTGCATCATTCACAGGCAAGCTCTTGCATCGAAAAGGATGAACGCACATCTGCACGAGACCCTCCACGAGGCTGTGAAAGTGATCAACTTCATCAAAGCCCGACCACTGAACTCAAGACTGTTCAAGTTGCTGTGCCAAGAAATGGGTTCGGAACATCAACATCTACTCCTCCACACAGAAGTTCGCTGGTTGTCTCGTGGGAAGATTTTGAACAGACTTTTTGAGCTTCGACAAGAAGTTCATATGTTTCTTCTGGATCAAAAGTCTGCATTCAGTTCACTTTTTGAAAACCAGGACTGGGTCTGCAGGTTGGCCTATCTTGCGGATGTTTTCGACAAACTGAATGACTTGAATCTCTCAATGCAAGGTTTCCGGAAGGACGAACTGTCCCTGAATTCGAAGATGTCTGCTTTCATCAAGAAATTGGAGTTCTGGCTTAAAAAGGTTCAAAGAAACAGCGTTAGTGTCTTTCCGACCCTTGACCAGTTTGCGGACGATAGTGAAATTGACAACCTCAGCAAAATCTGTGACTGTATTCGGGAGCATTTGACAAAGTTGCGAGATGAACTTGTGTCATATTTTCCGTCGATTACGACCCAAGATAGAACTCAGGATTGGATCCAAAATCCATTTGTTGGAGACGTGACCTCATGCTCCGGTCTTAGTGACAAGCTTACAGAGAATCTGATTGAACTTGCAAGCGATCGCGCCTTGGAATTGAAATTCCAAAATTTAACTGTTTCCCAGTTTTGGTTGGAGGTGAAGGGAGAATATAAGGAACTAAGTGGAATCGCCATGTCTGTTTTGTTGCCATTCGGATCTACTTACCTTTGTGAAGTGTCGTTTTCGGCAATGTCATTGATCAAAACTAAACACAGAAACAGACTGAGTGTAGAAAATGATCTTGTAATTGCCGTCAGTGAAATCGAGCCAAGATTTGATAATATCTTCGCAAAAAAGCAGCCTCAAGTGTCTCATTGATTTTGAACGTACTTTTACACATCTATATGCCCCATCATTTATGTATGACAATAAATATTTTGTTTTTCACAATCCGATTTAGTTAAGAAGAAGTAAAAAAAATTCTTCAGAAAGGGGTACGCAACCTTTTTGGGCCTTTATTAGGGGTACGCGGACCGAAAAAGGTTGGGAACCACTGAACTATCCTGTAGGTACAAAGACAATATGAGCAGCACGCAGCAGTTCTATATAGTCATCTTCCCCAATCATTGGCTACCGCTCTAGCCTCAACCTGGACCTGATCAAGCTGGTCCTAAATATAGATGCAACAGCCTCCAAAGTACCACACCTGAAGGAAAAGTACAAAGAAGTCTTCAGAGGAATCGGAAAACTGGACGGAGAATGTAACATACACCTGAAGGACAACGCTACGCCAACCGTCTACCCAGCCAGACGAGTTCCCACCGCTATGCAGGTAGTAACCCCGACCGAATGGGTTAACTCAATGGTAATGGTATAAAAGAAGGACGGGTCCATAAGACTATGCAGAGATCCAGTTGACCTAAATAAGTCAATCAAACGTCCGCACTACCCGATTCCCACTCTGGACGATGTCACCTCGAAACTATATGGAGCCAAGGTATTCACCAAACTCGATGCCCGATCCGGTTATTGGTCCATTCTGCTAGCTGATGACACTTCTTACCTCATGACATTCAGCACAATCTATGGGAGATACCGCTTCAAACGAATGCCTTTCGAAATCATCTCAGCTCAAGACGAATTTCAACGGCGGATGGAAGACGCTTTCACGGGACTAGAAGGATTCGAAATCATCATTGATGACATGATCGTTTATGGCAACACCCAAGAAGAACACGACCAGCGCCTAGCAGCAATATTGGAACGCGCCCTCGTCAAGGGCATCCGATTTAACGAAGAGAAGCGCGAATTCCCAGTTCCAGAATGAAGTACTTCGGACACGTCATAAGCTCCGAAGGAATGCAGCCAGACCCCGATAAGATCAGTGCCATAAACAACATTCCCACCCCATCTTGCCGAGAAGAACTCCAAACGCTTCTTGGGATGATCAATTACTTAGCCAAGTACATTCCAAGCCTCTCAACAAAGAACAAAATACTCCGTGACCTGACTAAAGCAGACCCCTTCACCTGGGAAGAGGAGCACACACAGATCCTACAAGACTTGAAGAGGTCCATAGTGTCGAACACCCCGTTCTTCAACCATAACAGCAACAACGTGGAGCTCATAGTCGACGCTTCCAGTCACGGACTTGGTGCACACCTGGCCTCGGAGGGAACGTCACAGCGTACGCTTCGAGGTCGCTCAGCAAAACAGAGCAGAAGTATTCGCAGCTAGAAAAAGGGCTGTACGCCATCGTATTTGGCTGCAAGCAGTTCCACCATTATCTGTATGGCCGGCATGTCAAAGTTACTACTGACCACCGACCCCTTGAGACCGTGGTGGCAAACCCCATTCACAAGGCCCAACCCCGAGTACAGAGATTGATGCTGCAGCTCCAGCCCTATGACCTCAGCCTGAAGCTCCGACCGGGCTCAGAAATCCCTGTAGCCGATGCTCTATCCCGCCTACATCTCGGCGACTCTGATCCAGAACTGGAAGAAAGTTCGAATGTCTACGTCCATCAAGTCATACAAAACCTTTCAGCCAGTGACCAGACGCTCGAAGAGATACGAAAGGAAACAACAAAGGACCCAGAGCTGAGTACCCTAATCAAAACGGTCCAAGCGGGGTGGCCGAGTGCAAGAAAAGACTGCCCAACCAACATCCTAGCATACTGGAACTTGCAGCATAAATTCTATACTCAAGGGAGAAAGATTGATAATCCCCAAGAATATGCAAGCAGCTACACTCCAGCAGTTACACGCAGCCCATCTCGGAATCGAGAAAACGACACAATGAACAGGAATGCTGATATACTGGCCAGGACTCAACGCAGATGTCGAACGGTACATAGCAAAGTGCCAAACATGTGCCAACAACATGCCAAGCAATTCAAAGGAACCGATGATCAACCACAACATCGAAACGCTGCCTTGGCAAAAGGTTGCGACAGATCTGTTCGAATGGAAAAGCACGAGTTTCTTGGTAACCGTCGACTACCACAGCCGATTTTTCGAAATCGACAAGCTTCCGACGACCTCATCCACCGCAGTCATCACGAGACTCAAAGCCCACTTCGCCCGACACGGCATACCGTCTCAGATGATGTCTGACAACGGGCCTCAGTTCACTTCGAGAGAATTTACCAGTTTTGCCAAGGAGTGGGTAATCTCACTAACCACGTCCAGCCCTGGATACCCGAAATCCAACGGACGAATTGAGAAGGCGGTACAAATCTAAAAAAAACATCATGACGAAAGCGACAGCAAACGGAGAAGACCACTTCCTGGGTATATTAGAGTGTAGGAATACACCAGTCGACGGGTTCGCATCCCCAGCCCAGCTGCTCATGTCGCGCCAATTAAGATCCATCCTGCCGTGCACCTCACAACACCTAAGGAAGAAAGTCGTTCCGACTGCACAATTTACTCAGCGAAGAACCGAAATGCAGAAACGCCCAAAGTTGTATCATGACAAATCAGCCAGATCGCTGAAACAGCTCAACCCTGGAGACGCGGTCTATCTACAGAAGGCACCCGACGGACCATGGAGCCAGGCTGTTGTCCTATCCCATGCAGGACAGCCACGATGCTATCATGTGCGGACCAACGAAGGCTCTGTGCTAAGGAGAAACCGCAAACATCTCACAACACGCCCACATCAAAGTCAGGAAGGTTCGAGCCGAGTCAGTGACACAAGCGACGAAGCAGCACCACCAACAACCGAAGTGGCTACCGACTCGCCACCCTCACCTTCACAGCCAGACCAGTTCATGTCCCCATTGCCGCTGCGGGAAGGCCAGCAGGCCACCCCGAGCCCCAACCAGACGGTCACCGGTTCTCAGCCCCTGGGAACCAGCGAAACACCAGTGCAGCTGCGCACGCGCTATGGTCGAACAGTAAAAAGGCCCCTTAAGCTAAACCTGTAGAAGGAGAAAAGAGAAAAGAAGTATGAAAACCGCGATTCTAACGCGGCTGAAGGCTCAGTGAAGTGATGGGACTGAACCCGAACTTGAGTGACCACTTTGTAAGTGGAAGTTTTTCAGAAGATTATGACATTTTTATTATGAGAAGGAAGATGTAGTATTTTTATATTATGTTTTGTATGGAAGTCTTATGTTATTTTTTGTAGATAGACTGGGTCAATAAATCCGATAAATAGACGACCATTACAGGCAAAGCCCTGGATAATTTGTTAAAAGCAGAACCTAATTCTGCAGTATTCACACAGTTTGAATATTGGAATATAAACAGTAAATAGTGCGAGGTGTGCTTTAATGACTTTGTCAAAACACAATCACCAGTGACTTTATGTTTTGTAATTTTAAGATAAAACTTTAATCAGTGAGAAGAGGACAGGGAGTAGCAGCTTGCATTCAATTATCTATAGACTGTCGATGTAAGCTCACATTAGATGTTCTCATTTAAGAGCATAGAACATACGGAAAACTATATTACCTTCGGTTGTAGTGGATGTAGAACTGGTCGTTTCAGCAGGAACAAAAGTACTTGAACTGATCGATGAGCTCAGCGTAGTTGTTGAAGGAGTTGAGGAGACAGTAGTACTTGTCGTGACAGATTCAGTAGAGGAGACTGTTGAAGATTCCGATGATGTGGATTGGGTGGTAGTGGTTGTCCCTGCGGATGTTGTATATTCACAAATGAAGAAGATATTTTGATTTTCTGCTGGATGGCCATTCAAACAGTTTGAATATTGGAACATCAACAGTAAATAATGCGAGGTGTGCTTTAATAACTTTGTCAAAGCGCAATTACCTGTGACTTTATGTCTTGTTATTTTAAAGATAAAATCAGCGAGAAGTGGACAAGGAATAGCCGCTTGCATTTGGTTATCGATGGATTGTAGATGAAAGCTCTCATTAGATGTTCTAATTTAAGAGCATAGAAAACTATTTTACCTTCGGTTGTAGTGGCTGTTGACGGCGTAGTTGTTGAACCCGTTGATGAGCTCGGTGTAATTGATGAAGAGATTGGTGTAGAACTGGTCGTTTCAGTAGAGGAGACTGTTGAAGATTCCGATGACGTGGATTGGGTGGTAGTGGTTGTCCCTGAGGGTGTTGTATATTCACAAATGAAGACTATATTTTGATTTTCGGCTGGATGAAAGGACCCCCGCCACGATGAATCTGGAAAGATGGTTAAAGATTATCCATCGAAGAAAAAGCAGTAATGCTGCTTTACCGCAACACCTACCGAAGCTAGAAAGAACTTTAAATGCAATCAGCCCTGCAGCATCCGGGCGTGGTGAGGTTTTCCTGCTTGAAGGCTAAGCCAAATACTCCATTCCCGAGGTCGCATCGTAACGCAATTAATTTACTTTGACAAAGAAGCGTTGCAAACTTTTACAGAAAAACGCAACGAACGCAAGTGGGAATCAAGGCCCATCAGGTCGGAACATAATCCATATCAGACCGTTTATCTTATCCTAAATCATTATTTTTCAAGTTTGCCGTAGGTGTTGTCTTGACATAAAACCAACCGAATAACAAAAAGTCATGCCGTGGCCAAATTATTGAATTTAGAAGCGAAATCCTAAAGTACTAATCGCAGAAGAAGAAAATAGATCAGAAAACCAAAACTTTGAAAACAACAAATAGCGCGGTCGAAAAACGCTCATCGCTCATCCCCCCTAACACCGACGAATCAATCCGGCCTGAATGGGAAGATGTCTGGGAACGGGCTAACATGAGAGACGACTGCCGATTCTAGGATGCCCTAAGCATCTCTGGAAGTTCAGAAACTAAGGTTGGAAGAAGTTCTAAGGAATGCTGTATGTTGGGAATCGTCCGAATCCGTTCTCACCCAGTTTTCCCATTTATAACGCCATCTAGCAGTGTCGAGTAAAGTAGAGTATCTTCATAGAAGCGCTACCAGTTCAGTTGGTAGACAGCCTTCAACCCGATTAACGGCGTGTTGTAATTTTGATGTAAACCTTTTTCGGATTATTATATTAGTATATAATTAAGATATAGTTTCTTAATTCTGAATTGAAGTATTCATTCTTAAAGTAAATTAAAAGTAAAAGATCCATTATTTATAGGGTTCCTGATCTTTCCTGACTACAATCATTGCTGACATTGTACGTTTGTAAATACTCGTTGTTATAATAAACGTTATTTAACGTTGAACTGGAGGAATTGGCGTACCAGCTAGGGTCTTCCCAACACTGTAAACCACAAAGGACTCAGCCAGTGCCACCTGCCTACCTGACATGATCAGCCAAATGAAGCAAATTTCTTGTTCGAGGTTATCGTCTGGAGCTATATCAAAGCGACCGGGAATATTTTCATTGACCAAATGGATACTTTCAGGTTCAGACGCGTCCCAGGCAAAATTCCCTTTTTCACAGTTGACAGAGTAGCCACTGGTAAGGATGTCTGGATTACCCAGCTGACCTGAAAAAAAATTCCAAATATTCGGTTATACATTACGAAAAGAATAACAGAAATTTGACAACATTTAAGACAAAAATACACACCTTCTGCTAAGCGTTGCCAAGCTTCTGACAGTCTGACTTTTACGCCGAAAGGTCTTTCGTCACACAATTATTGTTGTTTCTAAACGTAAGCTTCAGCGGAGCTATTCCTTTTTTAGATAACCTTTGCTCACGAAACAACACTGTTCCTACAGAGTTAAGCCGTACTAACTATGTATGTAAGAAGCCGTATTATTTTTATTATAAGTGTTAGTTTAAGTCGAAAACAGTTTTAGAGGAAAGTTTCGGTTTGGATATGTAATAGAACGGCTAGAGTGGCCGAAGACTACATGTCAATCACTTATCCAATTGTCCTTGATCCAACAGAAGCCATAATAAATAATATGGCGCGGCACAGAGGTCTCGGACAAACCAGTTGATGATCGATCAAACGCCGGGGCATGGTAATGCACCTAGCAGCACCTAGGCTTAGGTGCATGGTGGAATTAATGTATTAAAAAAGGGGATAAAACTAACTTAATCCGCACTACATCGCAGACAATTTAGATGAAAGCATACGACTACAAAAGTAAAAAAAAAGAAAAACACACAGGAGGAATTCCTGTAGTTTCAAAAGGGGGAAGAGATTGAGCGTATCATTGACTGGCAAAGAAAAAGAGCCTCTACTAAGGAACCCACCTCCCAAGGTGCTCTCCCCTTCATCTATTTCCAGGGTTATAAAGTTGGTATCTTATTATTCTTACAGCTCTTGCTAATGACCAGGGGTTGAGGGTTTACTGTGCTCTCCTGAGTTCTTAAAGGAGAATCTTGACACAAAAATAATCCGAGTGTCTTGACCGCTTCTTCCTCAGAAAGAGTCGGCAATAGACTGGCAATATGACCCCCTCGGTCGTAAAACATTCCCAAAATCTGCATATCACGGTCACGGAATGATTGCACAAACTGTTTTCAGGTGTTCTGTCTGACCCGTCACGAAGAACACTACAGCTTGGCTGGGACATAGCCACGCCTCACGTCTCCACAACCTCCGAGAACCGGGAAAAACAAAAATAATACGATTTTGGGCAAGTTTCTTTCAAAGAATCTGAAAGTCGTGTTTCAAGAATATACTTTATCCACTCCTTCGTGCTTCAAGGGTGCTGGAGTCCAATGAGCTTTTGGATGAAGGTTGTTTTAACTTGCGTTGAGCCAAGAACAAATAAGCCAATAGAACCTCCGTCTTTGGTCCTATGAAGTGACTACGGATACCCCGACAAAACTGAGCTGAGCTAGAGCTACTTGCTGAGCTTTGAGTTGATGTCCGTCCACTTCCCTCTTTGCCATTGTGCATATCAGAGGAATTAGTGCAAGAGGCGCACCGACCCGGTCTGCAGTGCGTCCAGACAACCAACCCGTATGGAAATGATAACAATTGTTTACGATCGTTAACAATTAGAAACAATAATTTTTAACAACTGTAAACAATTGTTAACGATTGGAAACAGTTGTTTCCGATCGTAATTTTACGATCGTTTTTTTCGTACCGATTCAAAATGATCATTTTCAATTGTTTCCAATCGTTTTCAATTGTTTCCAATCGTTTTTAATTGTTTTCGATTGGAAACACTTGGTTTTGTTTTCAAATCATGAAATACAGACCTGATTTTCAACAACGGTAATAGGGAAGAATTTTTTGTTTTGTTTTACACAATGAAAATAGTTCAAGTGAAACTGTGAATCTGAAATCCCAATCGTAAACGACTGGAAACAGTTGTTTCCGATCGTAATTTTACGATCGTTTTTTTAGTACCGATTCAAAACGATTGTTTTCAATTGTTTCCAATCGTTTTCAATTGTTTCAAATCGTTTTCAGTTGTTTCGATTGGAAACACTTGGTTTTGTTTTCAAATCATGAAATACAGACCTGATTTTTAACAACGGTAATAGGGAAGTTAATTTTATTTTAGTTTTACACAACGAGAATAGTTCAAGTGAAACGGTGAATCTGAAATCCCAATCGTAAACGATTGGAAATAGTTGTTTCCGATCGTAATTTTACGATCGTTTTTTTCGTATCGATTCAAAACGATCGTTTTAAATTGTTTCCAATTGTTTCAATTGTTTCAAATCGTTTTCAGTTGTTTCGATCAGAAACACTTGGTTTTGTTTTCAAATCATGAAATACAGACCTGATTTTTAACAACCTTACTATTACCGTAAAATATACCGGAAGTATATTTTTTTTAGTTTTACACAATAAAAATAGTTCAAGTGAAACTGTGAATCTGAGATCCTAATCGTAACGATTGGAAACAGTTGTTTCCGATCGTAATTCCACGATCGTTTTTTTTTCGTACCGATTCAAAAGATCGTTTTCAATTGTTTCCAATCGTTTTCAGTTGTTTCGATCGGAAACGCTTGGTTTTGTTTTCAAATCATGGAATACAGACCTGACTTTTCAACAGTATTAGGGATGTTCATTTTTTTTTAGTTTTACACAATGAAAATAGTTGAATTGAAACTGTGAATCTGAAATTCCAATCGTAAACGGTTGGAAACAGTTGTTTCCGATCGTAATTTTACGATCGCTTTTTTCGTACCGATTCAAAACGATTGTTTTCAATTGTTTCCAATCGTTTTCAGTTGTTTCGATCGGAAACACTTGGTTTTGTTTTCAAATCATGAAATACAGACCTGATTTTTAACAACGGTAATATGGACTGTTTATTTTTTTTTAGTTTCACACAATGAAAATAGTTTAATTGAAACTGTGAATCTGAAATCCCAATCGTAAACGATTGTAAACAGTTGTTTCCAATCGTAATTTTACGATCGTTTTTTTCGTACCGATTCAAAACGATCGTTTTCAATTTTTTCATATCGTTTTCAGTTGTTTCCAATCGTTTACAGTTGTTTCGATCGCAAACACTTGGTTTTGTTTTGAAATCATGAAATACAGACCTGATTTTTAACAACGGTAATATGGAAGTTTATTTGTTGTTAGTTTTACACAATGAAAATAGTTGAAATGAAACTGTGAATCTGAAATCCCAATCGTAAACGATTGTAAACAGTTGTTTCCGATCGTAATTTTACGATCGTTTTTTTCGTACCGATTCAAAACGATCGTTTTCAATTTTGTCCAATCGTTTTCAGTTGTTTCCAATCGTTTTAGTTATTTCGATCGGAAACACTTGGTTTTGTTTTCAAATCATTAAATACAGACCTGATTTTTAACAACGGTAATAAGGAATTTTTTTTTTTTTTTTTTTAGTTTTACAGAATGAAAATAGTTCAAGTGAAACGGTGAATCTGAAATCCCAATCGTAATTTTAGAACTGCTTACGATCGTTTTTTATGGCACTTGAGCTTACTTGAGCTCAGTTGTTTCCAATCGTAATTTTACGATCGTTTTTTTCGTACCGATTCAAAACGATCGTTTTCAATTTTTTCATATCATTTTCAGTTGTTTCCAATCGTTTACAGTTGTTTCGATCGCAAACACTTGGTTTTGTTTTGAAATCATGAAATACAGACCTGATTTTTAACAACGGTAATATGGAAGTTTATTTGTTGTTAGTTTTACACAATGAAAATAGTTGAAATGAAACTGTGAATCTGAAATCCCAATCGTAAACGATTGTAAACAGTTGTTTCCGATCGTAATTTTACTTACTCAAGTGCCATATAGCGATCGTAATGTCTGTCTATCTGTCGGTCTTTCCGCAATTTGCTAGTTTGGGCACTTCCTCATGACATAGGACGATAAAAATTGGCACGCATATCAGGGACCCAACCGGATTAACTTGGAAATAATCAATTCCCGAGAGGACCATCAATGGGGGAGTGGCAACATGGGGAATCCGGAAATTAGTAACATTCATAACTTTGGAACGGATAATCGGGCATGCATTAAACTTGACAGGCATCACGAACAAGTGTCTTGGATGTTCATTGTCAAATTCGGATCGGATCCGATAACTGGGGAGGGGGCTGGAAGGGGACACCCGAATGCTTTTTCTAGTTTCTGTCAAACCCCTACCCCTTTCTTCACACTAGTCTAACTCTGCGCGGTGATGAGCCATTCTTTCTTCACACTAGTATGGCTCTGCTCGTGGCTGAGTCATTCTTTGCTTAAATTCGTTCGGAGAGAGCTAGAGTAATCGACGGTCGAAGAGGTTTGGAATAATATGTCAAGTGTCAGCGGCTTCTCTGACCAAACAAAACTACCAGGGTATATGCATTTCGAAACGCTAGATGGACTCTATGCGGTCATACGCGCAGTTCTGACACGCCAGAACTCTTCCCTAGTCGTTACAAAGCAATTACTACGTTTTCTTGCGACGAAATACTGGTGCGGTGTTTGTAAAAGTTTTTAAAAGTTAAAAGTTTTTAAAAGTAAAAGTTTTAGTTGGAGTTGATTAGATGTTCGATTTAGGAGTAAGAAGACATGCTGAACACTCATGTGAAAACAATTTTCTACCCAGACAATTAGTTCGCCCGGAATCCGGCCAAAACCGAAAATTGAAAGTTAGAGTGGCAGGAAGTCTTCGTCAAAACAGATATGACTTCTAGGGGTAAACACACATGCTGATTCAATATCTGAACTTGGTTTTCTCAGATGATTAATCTGTTTTTGAATTTTAATGGGAAAAATGTTCAAGGAGTCTACTTTTTACTTACTAGTGTATAATAAAATAATATTCGACTCTGTACAAAGTTCCCAAACAAAACACTCCTGCCAACATTTTGCCTATTCTTGCAAGTGCCATATGAGCTTTCAGCTCTTGTTTTTTCAAGCGTTACCAACTGTTTTCGATCGGAAACAGTGGTTTTTCGATCGGAAATAGTTGGTTCGGTTCGAAGTCCTGAAATAAGACCTGATTTTTAACAGCGGTAGTACGGCAGGTGAATGTTTTTTGTTGTAAACGATCAAAATAATTTAACTGAAACGGCGAATCTGAATCCCAATCGCAAACGATTGGAAACAACCGTTGATTTTTAGCAGTTTGATTTTTTTTTTTAGTTGAAAACGATCAACATAGTTTAGCTACCGTATGGAAATAATTATAACAATGTTTACGATCGTTAACAACTGGAAACAATTCTTAACAAATTATCAATTGTCAATGATTGGAAACAGTTGTTTCCGATCGTAATTTTCCGATCGTTTTTTTCGTACCGATTGAAAACGATCGTTTTCTACTGTTTCCAATCGTTTTCAATTGTTTCCAATCGTTTTCAGTTTTTTCGATCGGAAACAGTTGGTTTTGTTTTCAAGCCGTGAAAGACAGACCTGAATTTTAAGAACGGTAATAGGTAAGTTGATTTTTTTTTAGTTGTAAACGATCAAAATAGTTTAACTGAAACGGTGAATCTGAAATCCCAATCGTAAACGATTGGAAATAACTGTTTACGATCGTTTTCAGTTGTTTTCGATCGTTTTCAGTTGTTTTGGATCGGAAACGGTTGGTTTGGTTTTCAAGTCCTGAAACAAGACCTGATTTCTAACAACAGTAGTAGAGAAGTTGAGTTATAAACGATCAAAATAGTTAAGTGAAACGGACGATTGGAAACAACTGTTTACGATTTTTTTTTTCGAAAAGTTTAAAAGACGTGGAAATGCTTGAAGTTGAGAGCTGTCATTCGTGTTTTTGCTATTTCAACTTTTCTTTGAAGCGCAAAATAATTCAAAAGCAGCTTTCGCAGTCGATGCCCCCTCTATACTGCTAAAGCGTCTTCTGGTAATTGTTATAGAGTGCTGCCGTTAATCGATAATTTTGAAAAAAAAAATATTTGCCTCTATATAAGACAATGCGAGTATCTCTCCTGCTTAATGTTGTCGACTGAACTGAATCTCAGAAAATTGAGCATTACTTGATGTTGGAGAGAAGTAGAAGACCTTCCAGTTGTCGACGATCTACAGTTTAGGGCATAGGGGTGGGGGTGGAGGGCAGTCATATTACAGAGAACGGAAGTCGGAGGGGAGGTTCTGGTGCTCTGGGTTGAGCTTATTACTGCTTCCTAACATCTTTTTATCAATTTCAGCGCTGTCCGTCTACTCTTCGGGTATACCGGTCGGAAGTTTAGTAACATTTAATCAATAAATGCGTATCCTTGGGTTAAATGATGTGATAGATATTATGGCTATTGGATAGATGACGGTGTTGCTTCCTGAAAATGCACTTACACAGTTAATAAAAATACTTAGAAGGATAATGCATAAATGTTTTTGGATACTGTCATTACATTTGACACAAGGATGGGCATTCATGTGTTAATAGTCTTTTGTTATTATTATCATTTCATGTTATAATTTACTAACACCAAAGTCGTAAGACATATAAATTTAAATGTTAGCAAACTTCTAAAAGTGTAGGGATGGACTCGTTACTAGGACAAAGCCAAAGGTTGGAAGAGAGTCGAAACAGACAACCAAAAAAGGTCCACGATCTCACTTACCGCTAACTACTGTACCAAAGCCAGAGGTAAGGAAATCCTGCTCTTCTCTAGTTTCTAAAGACACCAGCTTTCCCGCGTTGGTCATCGTGTTGCAACTGATTCCAGCCAGGACCTGGGGGTCGTCTCCGGCCTCGATTGAAGAGATACCTGGAATTAGCAGAAGGGTCCCATCAGACTGCTAAAAGATTTTACTTCGCAACAAGGCCCTTCCGGTCGTTAAGAAGAAGTAAGAGACTTACCTTATAGTTATGGCACTTGCCTTCCGGCCAAGTGCCATATACCGATCACTTTTCCGTCGGTCTGTCGGTCGGTCGGTCAGTCCGGTGTGTGCGAGTTGGGGTACTTCCAGATGTGCTAGGACGATGAAACTTGGCAGGCATATTAGGGACCCGACCAAACGAACTTGGAAATAGTCACTTGCTCGATCCGACCATCGTGGGGGGAGGGAGGGGAACCGGAATCCGGAATTTAGTGACATGTATAACTTTCGAACGGGAGTAGGGGGAAACTTAAGGGTTCCTAGCATAAACCCTATCTAAATGACGCAGTAACCCCTCCTATGGTTCCTGTGCTATTTCTGCAACGTTCGTCGAATGGCCCTTTAACTGGGGGCTATCTAAATGCTCTATCTTTTGATTGGTTGATTTGAAGGCGCCCCCCCCCCCGTCCCCTTTCACTGATCATTTTCACTTCGTGTTTGGGGGGATTAGAACACCTGTCTTTTTTCTGAGGACACGGGGGAAAATAGCATTGGGTCTTTGAGAGGGGGGGTCATTTGAATTTTGTCGAGTCGTTGGGAGTATTGAGTTGCCGAGTTCCACCTGTCATTCGCTGTTTTTTTAACATGAGATTCCCTATCCAAATGGCTCATGATTTTTTTAACATAGGATTCCCTATCTAAATGGCTCATCTTTTGATTGGGTGATTTGAAGGCGGGCCCGCCCTCGTTTGTTGCAGCTTTGTGGTCCATTTGTTTGTTCCCGGCGTTGGCTCTTTAATTTGAGAGGGGGGTCATTTGAATTTTGTTGTATCGTTAGAGGGATAGTATTGATTTGTTGAGTTCCACCTGTCAGGCGGGCAAAGTGAATCTGGTAGCCCTGTATGTGGGTATCATTAAGAGTGACCACTTGTTTGAAAGATTAATACACCTGCCAGGGTTGACGATTTACGAATATTCAAGAATAATAAGTTTCTGCTGATATTTGCAGATATTTTTTTGCACTTTTTTCTAAAGATGGTTAGAAGGTTGTGATGAGACCAGCTTATTAATGGACTACTCGCTGAAGCTTTTTATTAAAGAAACTAAGTATTGTGAGTACATGATTGGAATTGGTTTATGCTATGGTTATACGTTAGTTCCATGCGAAGAATCATTTGCCATTTAATACAAGAATAATCTGTCGATCATGCGAATATATTGGTCTACGAACAGTTTTTGAGATGGGGCGGACATAGCCTGCAGGCACTAAAAATTAAACTATTAGTAGACATTAACGATTACAGTATATGTAAAATTGGATCTTTTTGCTGTAAACGAAGTTGAATAAATAAAAGAAGATATCGCAGAATACAGGCTTAGCATTTGGTTACACCAGAAGCAGGATATTTCCTTGTGACAGGTCCTCCAAGATAGAGGTGTAGCC
The DNA here is from genome assembly GCA_030848855.1 of Branchinecta sandiegonensis. Classification (NCBI taxonomy): domain Eukaryota; kingdom Metazoa; phylum Arthropoda; class Branchiopoda; order Anostraca; family Branchinectidae; genus Branchinecta; species Branchinecta sandiegonensis. The sequence goes on from JAUPMV010000010.1 coordinate 12,220,712, forward strand.
TACCTCATAGGAAGTTGACAATTCTTTTCTTTTAATGGAGTCTATCAGGATCACATAACATTTTTGTCGAATGCTAATGTCGACTTTAGATACAGGATTCAAACCTCCTGACAGATAATTTGTGTGCACATCCTTGGTTAAGTTCACTCCCAAACATTATTTACCGAAATCTTTCGTATCGCTTAAAAAAGCTTTTTATTTCGAGATGAATTTTGTATTAACGGTGCTTATTAATTTACCAATAAGGATTATATTAGAAAAGGTTTCGAAGCCTTGTACCATTCATACGGCTAACGAAGTTCCTGAAGTGCCTTCTTTTTCTGGATTAATAAGCCCCTAAAATGAAATGACTTAATACGCTGATGACAGTACAGGGGGTCGAAGGCTTTTTTGATGCTAAGGAGTTAGAGATGATAGGATTTGAGCAGTTTACCCTCCAGTATACAGTTTAATCTGTTCATTTTGTATTACTGTTTTATAAAGGATAATTAGTAAGAAACAGAAACATAATATGTTTGGAACTGACCATTGCTTAGTGTTTGAACCTGAGCGATAAAGTAAAAGAATTATGTAAGAATAATTTAAGTTTTAGGGGTCCAAGGTTTAAAAGTGGTCTTAATCAGACTAAAATTCATTCTTGATCAGACATGCTAACGAGATATTAAACTGCGTGAACCATCAAATTTCCTGAAAACTAATCAACAAAACACGAGGTGACTAGTTCTTCTCTGTAGCTGTTAAAAAGCACTCAGTCAGTTAGACAAACTTGTTATCGTAAGTTCGTCAGCTCTTCAAGTACACACCTGTCACCGATATCGACAACAAGCTACACCATTAATCGATGCAGAGAAGCCTAATTTCAGTTTCTTGTTTTGCATCTAGTTTCATTAAAGGACTCTCTAGAGACTTATTCAAGCCGATGCTATATTTTAGTTTGTTTTTTCTTTAAAGAAATCGAGTTAGAATACACCAAGCTCACAATCGAAACAGGATATCCACGAAAACCCCTTAGAACGTTCAGCATGAAGATCTCAGAGCTAAGGCTGGAAATTATTCTTTAAGGATCGGTGAAATTACGTCACAATCGGAGGATGCTCTCCCAACTCCAAAACGCTGTCAGATTCACGTTTTCAATGATCTTTAGTTGTAAATAGAGGATGTTTTGACAGGTGGTGATACCTTGAAGCACCTCGGAACTTGGAGCTGGTTGGAAAAGAACTTATTAAAAGCTAAATCTTAGTTCAGCTCTTCACCTTTATTGGGGCAGTATTTTTTTACTGTTTTCTGATTGTCTCTCGTCGGACCAAATAACTCGCTGGTTAAAGTGATTGTTTTTAGAAAAAATGGTCGAAAAGGAGCAAACCAATAAAAATAAGCACAGTTAGATAAAGATAACAAATATAATCAACCGTGGGGTTCTTTAGATGTTTTTTTTCTGAAGGAGCTTAAAAACACCTACAATTTCAAATAGCACGCCATTAGTAAGTGATGTATACTATATTGGATTTGAAAGGAGCCTACATTCAGCTGTTCCTTCTTTTGAGTGATTAAGAGTGAAAATTGGGCTATACCTTTTCAAAGGTGCATGTTTCCCCCTTTCACAAAGCACAAGATTGACTAACGATAATTTTTTCGTCTAATTTGTTCATACTTTAAAAAAAAAATAACTACGAAAAGCACCCTTTCTAGAGTCAACAAAGGCATTTGAGTGTTTTCTGAAATCTTAAAAGCTTCCCAACTAAGAAACCACCAACTCACTTGTAATTTGCGAAATGATTTTTTGTTTCTTCTTAAGTGGAAAGGTTGCATTAGTAGATGGCTACTAAGTTGAACCAATTCGAATAAGCAGGAATACTTTTTTTGTTGCCCCTCGATCTTGGGATCGACTAAAAGCAGGAAAGGAAAGGCAAGAGAAAAGCAGGAAAGAATACTAAAACCAGGAAAGGCAAACTAAAACGAGGAAAGAATTACGAGGAATAGAGGATTCGAAAAACTGGCAAGCCTTTCCTATGTTTAGTATCCCGTGAGGGGTTCGGCAACTTCCATTTGGTTAAGTTCACCTTTTCCTCCTTTTAGTATTCGAAAAAGCTGGCAAGCCTTTCCTCTGTTTAGTATCCCGTGAGGGGGTCGGCAACTTCCATTTGTTAAAGTTCACCTTTTCCTCCTTTTAGTATTCGAAAAAACTGGCAAGCCTTTCCTAGTATCCCGTGAGGGGTCTCTAACTTGCATTTATTAAAGTTCACCTTTTCCTCCTTTTAGTATTCGAAAAAACTGGCAAGCCTTTCCTAGTATCCCGTGAGGGGTCTCTAACTTACATTTGTTAAAGTTCACCTTTTCCTCCTTTTAGTATTCTAAAAACTGGCTCTTTCCTAGTATCCCGTGAGGGTTCGGCAACTTCTATTTGTTAAAGTTCACCTTTTCCTCCTGTTAGTATTAAAAAAAACTGGCAAGTCTTTCCTAGTATCCCGTGAGGGGTCTCTAACTTACATTTGTTAAAGTTCACCTTTTCCTCCTTTTAGTATTCTAAAAACTGGCTCTTTCCTAGTATCCCGTGAGGGTTCGGCAACTTCTGTTTGTTAAAGTTCACCTTTTCCTCCTTTTAGTCTTCAAAAAAACTGGCAAGTCTTTCCTAGTATCCCGCGAGGGGTCGGCAACTTACTTGACGGCAACTAGACTTCTCCTAACCTAACCTAAATTAACCTATGTGGTCGTAAGCCTGTCCTAAGCTAACTTAAGCTAACTTAGCCTATATGGCCCTAACCTAACTTAAGCCAACCTAATTGGTCCTAACCCAACTTAAGCTAACTTAGCCTAAGTGGTCCTAATCTAACTTAAGCTAACCTAATTGCTCCAAACTTAACCTAAGCTAACTTAACTTTCCATACTAGCCTAAGCTATGTCGTCTAAGCTAACAAAATTCACTCCAACCTAGCCTAAAGTCATAGCATTTAGTCTAACTTGATTGGTCCCAAACACATCGGACATATGAAGTGTACAGGTCGACTTGTCTTTAAAAGGGGGTGGATCAATGCTGTTAATTGAAATATAAAAGGAAATATTCGATGTCACATTCGCTTACTAACATGAATAAAAATAGAAATCATGTTTTTTGGGATACTTTTTTCAACGAAGGTGAAAAAAAGAAGTGAAAAAAAACATGAAGGATGAATTTCGTTGTCTCCTTTTTCTGTAAGGTACAAAACGCACAAAAGACGGGTTTTATACTTTTCCTATTGGATTTCCATATTAAATTTTTCATGTAAAAATAATAGAAAGGACAATTTTTGGGGTCACTTTCTCAACGAAGGTGAAAAAATGAAAATTAGAAATGCAGAAAAGACGATTCTAGCCTTCAAATTTTTCTATGAGGGTGAAAAAACACAAGTACGAAACGCATAAGAGGCAGTTTTTCCACTTTTCTTATTGAATTTCCATACTTAAAATTTACAGGAAAAATGAGCGGTAAGGTCAATTTTCGCTCTCACTTCAACGAAGTCGAAAAAAAGAAGTCAAAAAGCACGAAAGGATTAGTTTCGCTGTCACATTTGATAACAAGAAAGGAAAAGTGTCTAAAATATGAAAAACATCTTGAAAAAAGTTAAAAAGTTTATTTCGCGTTACATCACTCGTGTAAGAATACGTCAAAGGTGTCAGGATACAGCTGTTTCGCTGAAGAATAAACACTAAAACCCAATGCAAAATTCCCCAGCTCCTGATATATTAGCAAACTTAAAATATCTAAGTTTTCAAATATATATCTAATAAACTGTCTTTGTCTTGAAGGCTTTCATCGTCTCAGTCCGAAAAGGTGCAAGAAAAGGGGATTTCCACAGTCATTTTTTTTCCATAAAGGTGAAAAACACACGTGAATACAATAGACAGGATGACTTTCCATGTCTAATTTCGCTACCGCTGTGAAAAATTAGCTTAGGTAGGAAAAGCATAAAAGGCGGTTTGTAAGGCTTTTCCTAAGTGAATTCGCATGAGCAAATACGCGACACAATGAATAGAAAGACCAAGTTTTGCAATCACACAGCGAAAAAAGGAAGTGCCAAGATTACAGTGTCAAGATTATGGAAAGAACACTTTGAGTATGGTAAAACTTTACTTTTAACTTCCATTAACGAACACGAAATACAGGCTAAACGAACAAGTGATATGCTGGTTATCATTGAAATTACCTTGGGGTAGGTACTGACTACGACAGGTCATATAGCATACGGGTATTTCGTAGAAAAGTAATTGCCCGTGCAGATTTTTTTACCTTCTGAAATATTAGTACAGATATGACGCAGGCCTATAGGTATTCAGAAAAATATGTCATCACTTGTATCTTGCTCACCCTAGAAATAAAGAGCTCTTTTACTATCAAAATCTGAAAAAGGTAAGAAAGCAAGTGAATAAGTAGAAATATGGATTTAGATCTAACATTTTCTTATATGATTGGAAAAGTGTGTCAAAAAGAGGAAAATAACTCCAAAAGGTTAAAAGCCTAGTTTTTAGATGTCATCATCACCAGACCCAAAGATCGAGGGGCAAAAAAAAAGTATTCCTGCTTATTCGAATTACAAGTGAGTTGGTGGTTTCTTAGTTGGGAAGCTTTTAAGATTTCAGAAAACACTCAAATGCCTTTGTTGACTCTAGAAAGGGCGCTTTTCGTAGTTCGATTTTTTTTTTAAAAGGATGAACAAATTAGACGAAAAAATTATTGTTAGTCAATCTTGTGCTTTGTGAAAGGGGGAAACATGCACCTTTGAAAAGGTATAGCCCAATTTTCACTCTTAATCACTCAAAAGAAGGAACAACCGAATGTAGGCTCCTTTCAAATCCAATATAGTATACATCACTTACTAATGGCGTGCTATTTGAAATTGTAGGTGTTTTTAAGCTCCTTCAGAAAAAAACATCTAAAGAACCCCACGGTATGATTATATTTGTTATCTTTATCTAACTGTGCTTATTTTTATTGGTTTGCTCCTTTTTCGACCATTTTTTCTAAAAACAATCACTTTAACCAGCGAGTTATTTGGTCCGACGAGAGACAATCAGAAAACAGTGAATAAAAAAATACTGCCCCAATAAAGGTGAAGAGCTGAACTAAGATTTAACTTTTAATAAGTTCTTTTCTAACCAGCTCCAAGTTCCGAGGTGCTTCAAGGTATCACCACCTGTCCAAACATCCTCTATTTACAACTAAAGATCATTGAAAACGTGAATCTGACAGCGTTTTGGAGTTGGGGGAGCATCCTCCGAGTGTGACGTAATTTTACCGATCCTTAAAGAATAATTTCCAGCCTTAGCTCTGAGATCTTCATGCTGAACGTTCTAAGGGGTTTTCGTGGATATCCTGTTTCGATTGTGAGCTTGGTGTATTCTAACTCGATTTCTTTAAAGAAAAAACAAACTAAAATATAGCGTCGGCTTGTATAAGTCTCTAGAGAGTCTTTTAATGAAACTAGATGCAAACAAGAAACTGAAATTAGGCTTCTCTGCATCGATTAATGGTGTAGCTTGTTGTCGATATCGGTGACAGGTGTGTACTTGAAGAGCTGACGAACTTACGATAACAAGTTTGTCTAACTGACTGAGTGCTTTTTAACAGCTACAGAGAACATCTAGTCACCTCGTGTTTTATTTATTAGTTTTCAGGAAATTTGATGGTTCACGCAGTTTAACATCTCGTTAGCATGTCTAATCAAGAATGAATTTTAGTCTGATTAAGACCACTTTTAAACCTTGGACCTCTAAGACTTAAATTATTCTTACATATTGCTTTTACTTTATCGCCCAGGTTCAAACATTAAGCAATGGTCAGTTCCAAATATATTATGTTTCTGTTTCTTACTAATTATCCTTTATAAAACAGTAATACAAAATGAACAGATTAAACTGTATACTGGAGGATAAACTGCTCAAATCCTATCATCTCTAACTCCTTAGCATCAAAAAAGCCTTCGACCCCCTGTACTGTCATCAGCGTATTAACTCATTTCATTTTAGGGGCTTATTAATCCAGAAAAAGAAGGCACTTCAGGAACTTCGTTAGCCGTATGTATAGTACAAGGCTTCGAAACTTTTTCTAATGTAATCCTTATTGGTAAATTAATAAGCACCGTTAATACAAAATTCATCTCGAAATAAAAAGCTTTTTTAAGCGATACGAAAGATTTCGGTAAATAATGTTTGGGAGTGAACTTAACCAAGGATGTGCACACAAATTATCTGTCAGGAGGTTTGAATCCTGTATCTAAAGTCGACATTAGCATTCGACAAAAATGTTATGTGATCCTGATAGACTCCATTAAAAGAAAAGAATTGTCAACTACCTATGAGGTATGCTACACCTCTATCTTGGAGGACGTGTCACAAGGAAATATCCTGCTTCTGGTGTCACCAAATGCTAAGCGTGTATTCTGCGATATTTTATTTTATTTATTCAACTTCGTTTACAGCAAAAAGATCCAATTTTATATATACTGTAATCGTTAATGTCTACTAATATTTTAATTTGTAGTGCCTGCAGGCTATGTCCGCCCCATCTCAAAAACTGTTCGTAGACCAATATATTCGCATGATCGACAGATTATTCTTGTATTAAATGGCAAATGATTCTTAGCATGGAACGTATAACCATAGCATAAACCAATTCCAATCATGTACTCACAATACTTAGTTTCTTTAATAAAAAGCTTCAGCGAGTAGTCCATTAATAAGCTGGTCTTATCACAACCTTCTAACCATCTTTAGAAAAAAGTGCAAAAAAATATCTGCAAATATCAGCAGAAACTTATTATTCTTGAATATTCGTAAATTGTCAACCCTGGCAGGTGTATTAATCTTTCAAACAAGTGATCACTCTTAATGATACCCACATACAGGGCTACCAGATTCACTTTGCCCGCCTGACAGGTGGAACTCAACAAATCAATACTATCCCTCTAAAGATACAGCAAAATTCAAATTACCCCCCTCTCAAATTAAAGAGCCAACGCCGGGAACAAACAAATGGACCACAAAGCTGCAACAAACGAGGGGCCCGGGCCCGCCTTCAAATCAGCCAATCAAAAGATGAGCCATTTAGATAGGGAATCCCATGTTAAAAAAATCATGAGCCATTTGGATAGGGAACCTCATGTTAAAAAAACAGCGACTGACAGGTGGAACTCGGCAATCAATACTCCCAACGACTCGACAAAATTCAAATGACCCCCCTCTCAAAGACCCAATGCTATTTTCCCCCATGTCCTCAGAAAAAAGACAGGTGTTCTAATCCCCCCAAACACGAAGTGAAAATGATCAGTGAAAGGGGCCGGGGGGGGGGGGCGCCTTCAAATCAACCAATCAAAAGATAGAGCATTTAGATAGCCCCCAGTTAAAGGGCCATTCGACGGACGTTCCAGAAATAGCACAGGAACCATAGGAGGGGTTCCTGTCATTTAGATAGGGTTTATGCTAGGAACCCTTAAGGTCCCCCTACTAACGGGTGATCGGATCTTAATGAAACTTGATATTTGGAAAGACGTCATGTCTCATACGTCCCATTTCAAGTCCGGACCGTAATCCGATGAATCTGGGGGGGGGAGTCGGAGGGGGGACCCGGAAATCATGGGACACGCTTAGATTGGAGCGATCGGGATGAAACTTGGTGGGGGGAAAAAGCACAAGCCCTAGGTACATCATTGACAGAACCGGACCGGATTCGTGCACTGTGGGGGGGGTTCCGGTGATAGGGAGTTAGGTTACTTCTAGGTGGGCCAGGACAATGAAACTTGGCAGGCAAGCCAGGGATCCGACCAGATTGACCTGGAAATAGTCAACTTCCCGATCCGACCACTGTGGGGGAGTGGAGGGAGGGGGAATCCGGAATTTTGAGGAATGTATAACATTGGAACGGGTGATCGGATCTTAACGAAAATTGATATTTAGAAAGATATCGTCTCTCGGATGACCGATTTAAAGTCTGGCTCGGATCCGATGGATGTGTGGGGGGGGATTCGGAGGGGGGCGCCGGAGATCTTGTGACACGCATAGAGTGGAGTGATTGGGAGGAAACTTGGTGGAAAGGACAAGCACAAGAACTAGACACGTCAGTGACAGAACCGGATTGGATTTGGGCACTGTGGGGGGAGTTAGGGGGGGGGGGGAGTCCGGAATTTCGGCTATCGCGAGTTAAGGTGTTTCCAGATGTGGTGGATGTGGATGTGTATGTATAACTTTTGAAGGAGTGGTCAGATCTTTACGAAACTTGATATTTGGAAAGACCTCGTGTCTCTGATGTCCCGTTTTAAGTCCGGACCAGATACGATGAATGTGGGGGGGGGACCGGAAATCTTGTGACACGCATAGAGTGGAGCGATTGGGATGAAACTTGGTGGGAAGAACAAGGACAAGAACTAGATACATCAGTGACACAACCCGACCGGGTTCGGGCACTGTGAGGAGAGTTGGTGGTGGTGGGGGGGGGGGGGATTTCGGTGATCGTGAATTAAGGGCTAGGGCGTTGAAACTTGGCTTGAACATTAGAAACTTGACAATGTTGGCTTAGAAATTGTCACTTCTCAGTTCCATCCATCCCTTAAAGTACTGATCCTAACCTTAAATTACTAATCCTAACCACAAAGTACAAAACATGCTTTTAAGCTAAGTATACATTTTAACTCAAGGGTGTTACTCAAAAACTGATTTTTAGCACCCTTAAAGTGCGTTTCTTAACCGAAAATTAAAAATATACTGTAACCAAACGATATATATTCAAGATCGCCAGAGGCCCATGATCACTTTTGCCTCAAGGGTTTTGCTTACAACTGAAGTTCTTAGAATACAAACAATAATTCTGAGCAAACTATACATTTTCATGATTTCAATGAGCTTTTCATCATTTTTTTCTTCAAGATTGTTCGTTACTGATGCATCTCTAGAGCCCTTAAAGTGCGCATCATCACGACCAAAGGCACAAATAAAATAGTTTTTCCGAACAATACATTCTCGTGATTTCCAAGGACCCATGACCATTCTTATCTCAAGGGTTTTGCTTACAAATGATCAGAACAAACCCACGAATTGACGAATTAGTACTTTAATCGTCTGACCCAGCCTTGCAAGTGCCATATGAGCTTTCAGCTCTTGTTTTTAGTAACAAACAATTTTTCTGTAAATCTAGAGCAAAACTTGCCGGTTCGTACAGTAGAGACCTCAGATCTCAGAGAAGAAAAAAATCAAGATTCCGCAATTTTACGTTTACATCCGCTGCAGATGTGAAGGGCTCGAGGTAACATCAGGGGTTAAGGAGATATAAATGTAATTTTTCATCAAAGTAGAATGGGCACTAATTATCTTTTATATTTCAGAAAGTACCAAATATTTTCGCCATTTTTTCCTTTCCACTTGAAGTTTCGGTGCATTTAAAAGTTCAAGAATTACAAAAAGAAAACTTCCTTGAAAAGAAGGGCTACTTTTTTTTTTGAGACCCATTAGAATTCTTAACCAGATGCATTTATGGAAAATTTAGAAAATTTATTATAAAGTTCATTCAATCGTCCAAGCTATCCGTTTCAGTACAGGGATCAATGGTCAGTCAATAACACGTTATTCGCTTGGGTTGTAAAGGTCATGCGCATTTCAAGGTTTTCTTTGTATTTTTCCGAGTGCTTCTTCTTACGACACTTGTCGGTCCTAACCCTGGCACTTACGGTATTGTAATTTAAGGAGTATTTTTAATTCAGCGAGCTTTTCATCGACGCTCAGAGGCTAGATAGCGACCGTTTTTCGCATTAAATTCCGCCGAGCAAGGATGTCTCTGTGCTTTTGGGGGGGGCGGGTATTTTTTTTAACTTTGTTTGGTATTTTACGGAGATAGTAGTTGCGTGTTTTTGGGATCCTAAAACGTAAGTAGAGGGATGCCAATGACATCGTAAAAGTTGTCCGTCTGTTAGCACGATAACTCTCGAAGGGAATGAGATATTTTGATTAAACTTGGTGTGAGGATTCTTTGGGTCAATGGTAAGGTCAAGTTAGCCCCACATTTAGGGGTGGGGAAGAGGGTTCATATTAAGGGGCAAACACAATATTTTTGAACAGCTAATGTGTTAGTCGATTACGGGGTAAAAGACGTGCTGAACACGATGGTGAAAACCATTTTCTTGCCGGACAAGTATTTCGTCCGGAATCCGGCAAAAAACGGAAAGTTGGCTAAAAGTACAAGTTTCATTTGAAGTAGATCAAATGTTCGATTTAGGGGTAAGAAGACATGTTGAACATTTATGTGAAAAGTATTTTCTAGCCGGACAACTAGCTCGCCCGGAATCCGGCCAAAACCGGAAAATTTGTTAAAAGCAAAAGTTTCATTTGAAGTTGATTAAATGACAGACTTAAGGGTAAGAAGAGATGCTGAGTCTCTATATGACAATTATGTTTTACCCGGACATATAATTCGTCCGGAATCGCTGGTTGTAACCAGATTTCTATTTTACATGTTAAAGTTTTATTTGAAGTTGATTAGATATTCTTTATAGAGATAAGGGTAAACGTTGGATTCGTTTCTGAATTTTCTTTTTTCGCTGGACAATTAGTTCGCTCGGAATTCGGCCGAAACCGGAAATTTGGCAGAAGTAAAGCAGGAAGTTCGGTCAGTATCGTCAAAATAGATATGGCTTACAGAGGTATATGGATCTGGCGAAGAAAATACCCAATTCTCTGGATTAAATATTGGACTTTTGGGATCCCAACGATACCTTTGGTCTTGTTTTTTTCAGCTACCTTGGTATCTTCTTCTATACCATGGTCTAAAGTCTTTTTTGCAGTTACCGTGGTATCTGATACCACGGTCAAACCAAGAATAAATAAGGGAAGAATTGAGAAGACTTGAATCATGGGACGTTGTTTTCTGCCCGATCCTCAAGTACCGGGGGTGGAGCCTATTCAGCGCCTGTCCAGACCACAGAGTAAATATTGGCGCTATTTCTTCTGATCGCCGTGCTTCGCGTCAAGGAAGTGCGCCGAATTCAAATTAAACAGAAATAGGCCGACATTTTGCCCTTCTCCCTCCAACAAATCGCTGCTACCACTAGTTTAAAAGACGAGACAAGGGGCTAAAGTACAGTGACATGATAGAAGTCGTGCAATCCTACATTCAAAGATGACGAAAATAAAGGCAGAAAAGGACCGATTTGGACTGAACACTATAAGTTTATAGAAGGAAGGGACAAGCTTCCAAACATTCATGCAATCTCTATGGCAGATTCTTAGTGATGAAAAAAAAAGACTGTCAATAGGATAGATAGTGAAACATTTAGCCAACTATCTGAGATAATGATATACATTTTAACCAAAAATAATAAATGGTTATCTCAAATATAGACGTTTTGAATGGTACCGTGCAATTATCATTTTCAGTAATCAATTAAAATTTAAAATTAGGAAATACTTCAAGCCAACTGTTTTTCGCAACTAACCGAGAAATGTTATGAACTGAATTTTGTGTACAGAGTACAACTTAAAAACAAAACATAACAACTCTTTGAGGACAGTTCGCCAGCTATGCCCAAATTCCAACTTGAATGATGTAAAAACATGATAATGAAAAAAAAAGATTACGAAAAGGCATATACAATGACAAATTTGGGCAGATGCAAAGTGCAACTATCCGAGATAATGATATACCTTTTTGACCAAGGATAATAAGTTGTTATCACAAACTGATACGTCTTGAAATATATCCTACACTCAGCAATCATTAATTTAAAATTAGGACTTTATACTGTTTTTCGCAACTACACGAGAAAATGATATGAACTAAATTTCGTGTAGAGTACAACTTAAAAACAAAACATAGTAACTCATTGAGTACATTTCGACAGCTAAATATTGTCCAAGCTTAATACCTTTTCTAGAAGCGATTCTTTACAGTCCTGAGAAGACCAAAACTTACTAATGTTCACACCAGTCCTATTGAATCTGAACTAAATGCATGCGTGTTAGGTCTATGCTTCAGCGTTCAAGTTGCTTAATTGTTCCCCTGAGTCATCAAATGCCGCATCCCCTTGGGCTTCACCGTCTTTGTGAAGGGTGGTGACAACATAAGCTTCATATTGCAAATCTGACCCGAGATTGAAAAGGAGTTTCCATTTATATGATCCTCAGAATCTGCACTGTTTGAACTTCCCGCCTTTTCTGACTGCTTCATCACTTTTGCTCTGGAGGTAACATTTAATACTGCAAGAGGCAACACGCGAAGCTCCACCCAGGCTCCACCCCTGGTAAATAAGATCGGACGAAAAGAGATCTAGGATGCTGACATCGGGGTTATGTGAGTTCTCAATTCTTTGACGTTCCACAGTTTTGGAAGGTATTGAGCGTCTGACCAGTCATTGTGGTATCTGATATTCAGATACCACAGTCCCAACTTTAGTAACTGACCGTGCTATTCAGCTGGTATCTGAAAAGTCATCTCACTTACCATTACCAACACAAGAGCCTATGTGTATGGCAAACTGGTTGGAAATAAGTTTGGTACTTACTTGGTATTTGGGATGTGAGTGGATGTAAAACATTCTTGTGGAAAAAAAATGTGAATTCGACAATTTGTTATTTTTGCAAAGCAACTGCTGATCCAGTTACTTTGGTACCAGATACAATGGTATTTGTAGAAACACAGCTAATTCAAAGGTGAGGGAAGGTGCTGAACCCAGTTATTGAAGTGCGTTGGGTTTTAATAAAATAATGTTAACTGAACTGCAAAAGGAAGAATTGTTTGACGAGTAAAGCAAAGACGCTTGCTTCATCTCGCTACAGTCGCAAAATAACACTAGAAGCGCCAAGACCTATGCTTTCCACGCTTCGCAAAATGCGGCATTTAAAGCGAGACAAACTTGCGGGTTTACAAATTTCTAGTATAGCTAAGGTGCGGCCTGTACATATCGAGGAAACAGGGGAGGTAGTATCTTTTTTTTGCTCTGCTCAGAATATTCAGTTACTGGAGCCAACGCTGGTGAACGACTGATGGGTTTGGCTATATAAAAAGAGGCACGGCACGGCAAAACATAGTGTAGGAGGCAAGAGTCGCCGACTAAAAAGAGGCACGAAAACTAAAAGGGCCCTTTTAGGATTTAGACTAAAGGCGTATTCACGCCGTTCCCCGAGGACTCCTCGGGTAATCGAAAGGGACGGCGAGAATAGAGGGAGTCACTCCACGCGGACTCCGCCTACAGAAACAGCTAGAACACGGCGAATGCTTCCAAATGGATTCTGTTCGAAAAAAATATACATTTGACGAAATTAGTCTGGATCCACTTTATTGTTGGTTTTGTTTTATTCTGATTGTTTTTAATTAATTTTACATTGCACCAACACCAGCAAAAATCGATTCCCCTTCGAATCTGAAAGGGAGTCCTTTTTGATGACGGTGATGATAATCGGAGCATTCCCCGTCCTCGGGGACTCGCGACAATACGGGGAGTGAGTCCCCGGGACAAACAATAACGCGGGGACTCCTCAAGTGGAGTCCTCGGGGAAAGGTGACAATACGCCTTAAGGGGCAGGAACAATGCCCTAACGTGCCGTGGCTTCTTTTAGGCTCTGGACTTAAGAACTCCCACTTTTTTGTCTCCTTGTACTACTATTAATTCTGTTTATTACTCGTGCCTCCTGCACCATTCCGTGCCGTGCCCTGCAATTTTTAGTCGATCCCCACGACTGATTGAGTTTCAGTTGGGACGTTCTGTATCTCTAATGGTTCTAGTGCCGCTGCTCTTCGAGTGTGTGTCACTTTCGTGGTACTACTAACTACACTGTCAGAAGTTTCATAACAGATAACACGAGGGTGCGTGGTTTCAACAGATAATGCGTAACAGATAACACTTCTGATGCTATCTGTTGTGTTGCAAAATGTAATTCATAATAAGCGTTACCATCAGGAAGAGCCGAAAAACCGCCAAAAAAGCATCTGCTGGGTTTTCCGACATCATGACGATCAGGAACAAAGTCAATAGATACTTTTTGGATCTTCCTAACAAAGCTTGTTACGCATATTCAGGCATAACGTTTTCAAAACACAACAGATAAGATCCGAAGCGTTATCTGTTACGCATTATCTGTTGAAACCGCGCATACTCGTGTTATCTGTAATGAAACTTCTGACAGTGTAGTGTTATTTGCTCTGCTGTGCTTTGTTCTTTTTTTTTCCCAGACTTACTTTTCAGTGTATAGCAGAGTCCTTCGCGATAGCAACTGTCCGTCCCACAAGTTCCATGTTCACACTGCGGCTCAAGAACTTCGCCCTCTTTGCACACCCCGTCAACGCAATAAACACTAGCTGTTCTTCCATCCTTCGATCCACAGTCCGAATCGAGATCCCCGGGGCACTTGACCTTGTAACCCGTCGTAGCTGGTGCTGCAAGAACGTTAACGCAAGAGCAGACGGGATCGAAGGTGCTCCCTGCCACCAAACCAGTACCGAGTAGTGCATATTTTGCACTCAGCTGTTTGCAAAGTGAAACACATTCAACTGGGTTATTGTTCGGAAAGTAGTCACAGAATGGCTCTGTACTAAGTGCTCCGCCGAATTTGTCACATGAAAATAGATACTCCCCTTTGTAAGCCTTCACGGCGGAAGCGTCGCCAGTCATTAACGGCGGACTAAAAATGGTCGAGACTGGAGACGAAATTTCAGAGTAAACACTGCCACCTAAGTTACCACCCTGGTTATATTGCCCGGGTCTCAACGAGCAGTAAGAATCGTTAATACGAGTCAGTTCACTAACAGTAGAATAGCATAAACACTCGGACCCTCGAATAAAAGTAGCACCGAGACATCTTGAAATGCAGGCGCCAGTTTCGACTGTGAATTCACTACGCACAGGTCCAGTTCCTTCATAGTGAGTGTATTTCCCATAGCAACCCACATATGCTGACCATATTGGAGTTACTGCAACTCCTAACAAGGCCAAAAGGTATGTAAATTTTTTCATGTCAGAGCAGTTCAAAGTTTATGATTACTGATGGTCTATCACGCACGAAGTTTCAAATTTCGTAACTGATTTGTGTATGATCCCATTATTTGTTCAGAATACAATCATATTCTTTCAGAAAAGGCTGAACGTTAGTCCAAATCTCGCACTTCGGCGCACTAAAACCCATCAACAGTTGAAGCCACGGTATAGGTTAAACGATCAGTTGTAACCAGGAGCGTCTCTTCACGGACTACTGAAACCCCAAAAATTCTCTCTTGTCCTTTTGTTATCAGAAACAAGATATGACGTGAGCAGATTATCAGCGGAATGTTCTGTAAATCTCCATTTGCACTCAATAAACTCCATGGGTCGACTTAAGATTTACTGCTAAAGCCGGACCTCCGGTAGGACCTCCTATATTCTTTTCTTGCACTGTCAGAAGTTTCATAACAGATAGCACGAGGATGCGCGGTTTCAACAGAAAATGCGTAATAGATAACACTTCGGATACTATCTGTTGTGTTTGAAAACGTTATGCATGAAATGTTATGCATAGCAGCAAGAATAAATAAGGGAAGAATTGAGAACTCACATAACCCCGATGTCAACATCCTAGATCTCTTTTTGTCCGATCTTATTTACCGGGGGTGGAGCCTGGGTGGAGCTTCGCGTGTTGCCTCTTGCAGTATTAAATGTTACTTCCAGAGCAAAAGTGATGAAGCAGTCAGAAAAGGCGGGAAGTTTGAACAGTGCAGATTCTGAGGATTATATAAATGGAAACTACTTTCCAATCTCGGGTCAGATTTGCAATATGAAGCTTATGTTGTCACCACCCTTCACAAAGACGGTGAAGCCCGAGGGAATGCGGCATTTGATGACTCAGGGGAACAATTAAGCAACTTGAACGCTGAAGCATAGACCTAACACGCATGCATTTAGTTCAGATTCAATAGGACTGGTGTGAACATTAGTAATTTTATTTTGGTCTTCTCAGGACTGTAAAGAACCGCTTCTAGAAAAGGTATTAAGCTTGGACAATATTTAGCTGTCGAAATGTACTGAATGAGTTACTATGTTTTGTTTTTAGGTTGTACTCTACACGAAATTTAGTTCACATCATTTTCTCGTGTAGTTACGAAAAACAGTATAAAGTCCTAATTTTAAATTAATGATTGCTGAGTGTAGGATATCTTTCAAGAGGTATCAGTTTGTGATAACAACTTATTATTCTTGGTCAAAAAGGTATATAATTATCTCGGATAGTCGCACTTTACATCTGCCCAAATTTGTCATTGTCTATGCCTTTTCGTCATCGTTTTTTTTTTTCATTATCATGTCTTTACATCATTCAAGTTGAAATTAAGTTGTACTCTGTACACAAAATTCAGTTCATAGCATTTCTAGGTTAGTTGCGAAAAACAGTTGGCTTGGAGTATTTCCTAATTTTAAATTTTAATTGATTACTGAAAATGATAATTGCACGGTACCATTCAAAACGTCTACATTTGAGATAACCACTTATTATTTTTGGTCAAAATGTATATCATTATCTCGGGTAGTTGGCTAAATGTTTCACTGTCTATCCTATTGACAGTCTTTTTTTTCATCACTAAGAATCTGCCATAGAGATTGCATGAATGTTTGGAGCGTGTCCCTTCCTTCTTGAAACTTATAGTGTTCAGTCCAAATCGGTCCTTTTCTGCCTTTATTTTCGTCATCCTCGAATGTAGGATTGCACGACTTCTACCATCTCACTGTACTTTAGCCCCTTGTCTCGTCTTTTAAACTAGTGGTAGCAGCGATTGTTGGAGGGAGAAGGGCAAAATGTCGGCCTCTTTCTGTTTAATTTGAATTCGGCGCACTTCCTTGACGCGAAGCACGGCGATCAGAAGAAATAGCGCCAATATTTACTCTGTGGTCTGGACAGGCGCCGAATAGGCTCCACCCCCCGGTACTTGAGGATCGGGCAGAAAACAACGTCCCATGATTCAAGTCTTCTCAATTCTTCCCTTATTTATTCTTGATAGCAGGCTTTGTTTGGAAGAGTCAAAAGAGCATCTACTGACTTTATTCCTTATCGTTATGATGTCGGAAACTCAGCAGATACTGTTTGGCGTTTTTTCGGTTCTTCGTGATGGTAATGCCGCTTATTATGCATAACATTTTGAAACACAAAAGATAACATCCTCGTATTATCTATTACGCATTACTGTTAAAACCGCACATCCTCGAGTTATCTGTTATGAGACTTCTGACACTGTGTCAATCTTTTAGAAGGACCCCCAAACAGCCCTGTCATTTGACAAGCCGGTACATGCATTTGCAACTTATCAATCGAATTACCAAAATCCATTATTTCTTCTCAAAACAGGCTGAAGCGTCGCATAAGGCGGTTCCCCTCCCCCCCCCCCCCCAATGTTATCGGCCAGTCGGTAAAAATAAATTAGTTGGCGACAAGCACACCGATTGTTATTCAGAACAGTCGATTTTCCTTAAACATAGTCGATTTTAGGATATTTTATCTAAACTGATATCTTAGTGAAATTTTGCTTTTTTTCTCGCGTGTACCTTGCTGAAGTAGTATTTAGAAATTTAGAGACGAGAATTGGGATTAGCTGGTGTTGCTGTATGGAGTTTCATACCGTTTATTAGTCGATCAGACAAGGTATGAGCAAAGAAAACCAACAAGACCAAGGTTTCGATGGGATCCCAAAAATGTAATATTTGAGACAGTCAATTGGGTCTTGTCTTCGCCAGATGTGACGTTGGGTTAGTCATTAATAATTAAACGATTGGGTCAATCGTTCCGGTAGCATGCCGGAACTGAGAGGACTGTTTGGAGAACTCGAATCTGACCACCCAGGTTCAGAATGCCCTATTGATCTTAATAGCCCCCCACAAACTTGAATTTGTGACAGAGCTTTAAGACACCCTACGGTTCGTTCGGAAGCTCTTAGACTACGAACGCAAGCCGCGTACGAGAGCCACCAGACAAACGTCCAGAGAAATTCGCCTCCCGAATAGGTTAGGCTGATAAACTTGGAAGCCCCTATTTACCCGAAAATTATAGACAATAAATATTAGGGTAAATTAATAAAAATAAATTATACGTATAGTAGTTGTCAGTGTTTTACTACAGATGATATAAACACGATCAGACAAACATGGGAAGTTGATGGAGGAGAGGGAGCCGCAGATAGCGCTTCAGGTGGAAAAGCTGGACCACACGCGAATTAAACATCCAGTTAGCAATATCAGCAGAAAATGTAAGGACTGCGGAAATAATAAACGTCAGGCTGAATTAAGTTGAGCTCCAGGGCGTCAAAGGTCACCTTGCAGACATGCAAGAATGCTCTTTGAAGCCCAGGATAAACTCGTCGAGCTTGTGTTCATATACAATATAATAGAATAGTAGTCAGTGGTCTCTAAATTAAATTAGTAATGTTGTTGTTTTACTGCAGAGTCGCTTGGCTTTGTTTTGCTTCATTTTATGTTTGGCCCAGCAACTAATACTTGGACAAGAAAGTTTATTTTATTACTCCCTTGTTTCAGACAAATGGAAGAAATCATAAGATTGAAATTAATTAATAATAGACCCAGAGTTTTAATATTAAGTGCACACTACGTTTTTACTAATGGTTTATGGTTATGTAATACACTTGAAAGTGCTAATGACGGAATAGCTAGCTGTCTAGGCACTGGAGACGGGTACAATTTCTAAGGATTTCAGCCTAAAGATCTATAAGTACAGTTAGAAAAGTAGATTGTCTAATTCGCCAAGCTAGTTGAAGTGCTAAGCTCACAATACTAAAATCTATACCACGAATCGAGTTAGCACATGGTTTGCGCAAGCATTTAAAGCTCTTGCCCGGGCATTTTTTTTTCAATTTTATGTATTTTTTCGGTGGGGCTTATCATTTTATGTTTTGCTGAGAACTCCGTGTTTGAACTTCGGAGAGAGACGCTAAGCAAAAATTTTGCGTACTTGTAGTACGTGGTGCGTATTTTTCTTTGGTCTGTTATTTTTAAAAATTCCCAAAGTGGCGAAACATAAAGTACGTAAGGTGTAATTACTGCATTAAATAGGCGGGCAAGAACGAACCAGTTGACACTGTGCTTACATTTTACCGAGCGGCCGTAACCGCCGCGCATCGCTTTACATACATTTTCAACCAAAGCTGTCCTCTCGGACCGGATATTCGATTTGTAAACTCCGAGGTACTTAAGACAGTCCGTCTGCCGGACTAGGTGGTTCCCGATTGATATTCTGCGTTGCCCTTGCGTCACTTCATTAAAAACAATAAACTCAGTTTTGCTCGCGTTCACGTCAAGACCGATCTTACTGCTGATCAGTAGGAGGTCGTCCGCGTAAGAAATGAAACTAAGATCTGTTCCATCCAGGAAGAAGATTCCTCTTATTGACCTAGTTACAGAATATATAGAGCATGCCGAAGTGTGTATGACCAGGGACCCATAAATTTCCTGTTAAGTTTCTTACAGGGGGCCACTCATTTCCTATGCTTCTATGTTGCTATGTTGCCCGAGCCTCAGCTAGTTTCCAAAAAATTCCGCTTGGGTCGAATCGGCGTTCTTGGTCAGATAGAAAAAATTTGTTCCCACAAGTTTCAAAGAACACAGAAGCCATCGGCAAATCGGGTTCTTTTTATAGGCAAGAAATGAAATCCTGCAAACATTTTTCGGGCAAAACACAGAAGAAATCGAAGTCTGCATGCTTTTGTTGCTCCTCAGTAATCCAGAAGAAATAATTTTAAGTTTTTGTTGCACGTTGGTCGACTCGTTGGCACATTGTGTTCTTTCTATACACAAGAAAGGAAGTCCTGCAAACATTTGTTGGGCAAAACACTGAAGAAATCAAATTCTGCATGCTTTGTCGTGCCTCGATAATCCAGAAGAATTAATCTTTTAACATTTTGTCGGACTCGTCGGCACATCGTGTTCTTTTTATACGCAAGAAAGGAAGTCCTGCAAAAATTTGTTGGTCATATGAATAAATCAAATTCTGCATGCTTTTGTCTTGCCTCAGTAATCCCGAAGAATTTTTTTTTTATGTTTTGTCGGGCGATGGTTGACTCGTCGGCACATCGTGTTCTTTTTATGCGCAAGAAAGGAAATCCTGCAAACATTTGTCGGTCAAATGAATAAATAATTCTGCATGCTTTTGTCATGCCTCAGTAATCCCGAAGAAATGATTTTTTAATGTTTTGTCGGGTGATGGTCGACTCGTCGGCACATCATGTTCTTTTTATGCGCAAGAAAGGAAGTCCTGCAAACATTTGTTGGTCAAATGAACAAATCAAATTCTGCATTCTTTTGTCGTGCCTCAGTAATCCCAAAGAAATAATTTTTTAATGTTTTGTCTGGGCGATGGTTGACTCGTCGGCACATTGTGTTCTTTTTATACACAAGAAAGGAAGTCCTGCAAATATTTGTTGGGCAAAACACTGAGGAAATCAAATTCTGCATGCTGTGTCGTGCCTCGATAATCCCGAAGAAATAATCTTTTAATGTTTTGTCGGACTCGTCGGCACATCGTGTTCTTTTTATGCGCAAGAAAGGAAATCCTGCAAACATTTGTGGGTCAAATGAACAAATCAAATTCTGCATGCTTTTGTCGTGCCTCAGTAATCCCGAAGAAATAATTTTTTATGTTTTGTCAGACGATGGTCGACTCGTCGCCACATCGGGTTCTTTTTATGCGCAAGAAAGGAAATCCTACAAACATTTGTCGGTCAAAACAATGAATAAATCAAATTCTGCATGCTTTTATTGTGCCTCTGTAATCCAGAAGAAATAATTTTGTATGCTTTTGTTGGGCATTGGTCAGGTCATCAGCACATCGGGTTCTGCTGGTACGCAAGAATTAAATTCTGCAAACTTTGTCGGGCCCACCAGGGAAGTTCAGGTCTTATCAGTCCAAGGCCTTAATTTTACACGTAAGAAATCAAGTTCTATACAGTCTAGTGGAGCAAAACATAGAAAAAATGAAATGCTTGATGGTTTTGTCAGGCGTCGGTATTCTCGTCGGCACATCAGGTTCTTTTTCCACATAAAAATCAAATTCTGTAAATTTTTATCGGATGCATGCCGAAAGACCACAAGAGAACATACCATACATTGTCAATGGCTGCATCTTTGACGCAACACAACTCCTCATTCATGCACAAAAACGATTATATACAAATAATACCTTTCTGTATGACCCATCTTCACTCAGGACTATTCAGCATGCCACCAGGTACCTAAGCTAGGACAAAAGTTCCAGGACACTATTCCATTACAGAGAAATAATATTCCCTAGTTCAGCACAATAGCTGCGACAAATTTTTTCTATCTGAATAGTAGGGTATTTTATCCCCGTGGGTATTTCTCGAACTATTTCACGCTCGGTCAAGAGGGCATCAAAAATCTCTTATTGAGTGGCCCCCTGTAAGAAACTTAACAGGAAATTTATGGGTCCCTGATATGACGTAGACGAAGACCTGTAGAGGTTATGAAGCCTCGGATTTTAAATTTTGCTACTTGTGACGTAGATCTGTGGTTTGGTTTTAGCCAAACGACTGACGTCAGTTTACGGTTTAACTGCATATCGCACTTTAATTTAATTGCAAACTTGATCTGTATAAAAGTCGATTGACAGAAATCAGTCTTGCTTAAATTGTTGTCCTAGTTTTTCAATTTGAGATTAACAGGAGAGACAGACGTTGTTTGGATGATGACGAAAGTCAGACAGACACTGCATCCGTAAATCGTCAGTTGTCAAAGATGTAAACCTGACTCTCAAAGCAGTTTCACCGTAGCAACTTTATCAGTAGAAGTATACCATCCAACTCCCTATGGGGATCGACTAAAACCAGGAAGGGAAGGGAACGCGAGAAAAGCAGGAAGGCATACTAAAACCAGGAAGTGTATACTAAAACGAGGAAGGCTGTCGCCAGAATTCAAAACTGGAAAGCCGCACGGCCGCACGTTCCCTTCCTCTGTTTAGTATTCTTTGAGGGGTCGGCAACTTTCCAAATTCAAAGTTCACCATCCCTTCCTCGTTTTAATATCCTGTAGTATCCGTCGTTTTAGTATCCGTCTGAACTAAAAATGAAAAGGTGATACAATTTTGATAGTTGCTGACCCCTCACTGAACTTAATGCCTACCCATGTCACGATACTAAAACGAGGAAGGGATGGTGAACTTCGAGTTTGAAAAGTTGCCGACCCCTCGAAGAATACTAAACATAGGAAGGGAACGGTGCAGCGTACCATTTTTTCGCAGCCTTGAATTCCTTCCTCGTTTTAGTATGCCATCCTGCTTTTCTCGCGTTCCCTTCCCTTCCTGGTTTTAGTCGATCCCCTCCCCATGTTACCAGAATTGTTGAGAAATAGCTTCTTATGCTGTTTTGCCGAACTGAAGTACCAAGCCCATTAAATTTGAATGGATTACGTCACGAGTTGAACTGTCAAAACTTGCGGTAGAGTTATCATTTGCGTTCTTTCAACGACGAACGAGAAGTCAAGAGAATTTTAAACTGCCACGTAATTTGCGGTCTAGGCATTTGATATATTTGAAATATCAAAGACGTGGTGTTTTAAATAATTCCGAAACACGTGAACAAATAAAACGTGAAGATCCGAGAACCAGTTGAAAGAAATATGAAATTGTCACAAAGAGAACATGTTAGAATATCGCGAAGTAAGTGGTTATGAAACTGTTCTAGATATTATGCGTCTATTATTTTACAGATTTTAATTTAAAGTAGAAATGAATCCAAGGATTATCAGTGTGTCGCCGTTGTAAGACGTGGAGAAGGAACGACACCGTCCACATCCACTACGGAGAAAGACGGACAAGCTGGACATTGGATTGGGAGTCAACCTGTATGTGGACGAGGAGTAGTCTACATCGCCAGAGGTTCTTTTTACGTTTCACCCACTACATTTCACCCAGGAGAAGCGTAGCTATGAATCGATTTTTTTTTTTTACTTTTCCACGTCAAAATGGATTGATACGTCATCGCGGAACAGAAGTCTATCCATCTACCAGTACAAGTATCCGTTGACCAACTATTGACATTTTGTCGCACACTCGAGGGTAGACTACAAACAACTGTTTAAAACCGTACCAGGGAGACTGCAATTGAGCAGTTAATCGAAATTCTGTCACTACCCGAAAACAGTCAAGTTAAAAGGGAGATGATAGTGCGACTGTACCATTTTGAGACCTCGAATCGTAGTTTACTCACAACAGCAAGCCTAATGAAAGTAAGAGGTTACGACAACCTACATTACGAAATTTGTTATGAAGTATAAACTTCATGTGTGACATATTTGTCAGAATTGCCATACAGTCTTAACGGCTAAGAGTAAACCAACTTCTAAAGACGCCTGTGTGTACAGACGCATGTGTATAAGCAGGTACTACTTAGTCAGCGAACTTACCGAAATGGCCATACCATTATAATGGCCGAAGGCCAGCCAACTATGATGCGGTCGCTTATGGCCGAAATCGGGCGTGAGAGGACAGCCGATTCTAGCCATTGGCTGGTAAAGTCTTACTAGCCGGCATTTTATTGTATGCTAATATGCTTATTTGTTTACAGGAGCTGACAACCGGTTGTATAATTCAACGTCGTTGCAAACTCATTCAGCTACGCTGGCATAGAGGTCATGGAACTGATCGCATGGAGAATCCAAGTCCTGGTCAAGAATCAAGAGCAAATGGAGGAGAATACGAAATTAAATATTGATGATTGTAAATTTGACAACTGCTTTGGCAAGGCGAATTTCAAAGTCGTGGAAATGTAGTTTTTCATTCCTTGCGTCGTGACCACAGATTCCCATTTTGCGCATGGTTTCAGTAGAACATGAAAAGGGAGAAGTTTGTTCGTTTCTTTAGATTCTGGGAGGTGGATTCGTAAGCAAAATATTTCAAATAATTCGTATTTAAAGCAACTATGTTGATTTTTGTAAATTATATCACTTTCAAAAGAACTATTAAAGTAAAATTTAATTATCAGCGTTTGAAATACTACTCCTTCTTTGTGATAGTTGTGATCGGAGATTCAAAACTTGATTTCGTCGAAACAAAAATAAACCCTGCCCTGAACGAACTTTTCGGAAGGGGGAACGGATGTAGAATTTATTTTCCAGTATTTATTTTCCAGTATCTTTCTATAAAATATTACCCTTTGCCAGGAGAGTGACAGCTAGTGGTGCTGGAGCATCGACTTAGGGTCCATAAAGCCTGGTAGTCACTGCCAGGGGCGTCCCGAGGGGGGGGGGCGGGGGCGCTGCGTAGTGGTGCTGGAGCATCCACTTCGGGTCCATAAAGCCTGGTAGTCACTGCCAGGGGCGTCCCGAGGGGGGGGGGGCGGGTCACCCCTCTTATCGCTTATGGAAAGCGTTTACTTCGCGTGTGCGAACACTGGAGCTATTATTTTATGGTCCAAAAATCCGCCATAGAGGGTATACCAAAGATCTGAGTTATACCAAGTAGTAATTACCGAATACTGGCAATTGTACCGAACTCCCGATCACTATACCGAATAGATTTGTATAACTACCGAATCCCCGGAAATATACCGAATAGTTCAACGATCGAAAAAATACTGAACAATTTTAGTAAATTTTAGTAACTGACGGGCATCGCGGCGAAGCCGTTTTGCCTGTTTTTATAAAATCTCTTGTGCCCACATTTCCAAATTAGGCGATTTAACGTGTTTATTGGTTCCCATTCTTAATCGAATTTGGTAATTAATCCAACTTTTGCTCAGTCCGAGTTCGATTTCACCGCATTCAGTATATCCCTACGTAAATTCGCTGATTTAATGTATTTATTTGGTCACATTCGTTAGCAAATTCGGTTGTTCACCGGACTAAGTCCGTATCTGTTCTATCGCATTCGGTCGGTCCACTTCAGAATTCGGTCATTAATCAGATTCATTTGGTTCTGATTTGTGACCGAATTCGACAATTCATCCACTTTTGTTCAGCCCGAGTCGATTTCACCGCATTCGGTACGTCCCCACGTAAATTCGGTGATTTGACGTATTTATTTGGTCTCATTCGTTAGCGAATTCGGTTGTTCACCCGACTTTTCTGAAGTCCGTATCTGTTCTGTCGCATTCGGTCAGTCCACTTCATAATTCGGTCATTAATCAGATTCATTTGGTTCTGATTTGTGACCGAATTCGACAATTCATCCAACTTTTGTTCAGCCCGAATCGATTTCACCGCATTCAGTATATCCCTACGTAAATTCGCTGATTTAATGTATTTATTTGGTCACATTCGTTAGCAAATTCGGTTGTTCACCGTATCCGTATCTGTTCTATCACATTCGGTCAATCCATTTCATAATTCGGTTATTAATCAGTTTCATTTGGTTCGTTACCGAATTCGGTAATTCACCTGATTTTTGTTTGGTCCGCATCTGTTACCAGACTTACCACATTCGGTTGTTCTAGGTGGTTCTCCCAAGAGTTTTATTCCATTCCCAAATTCGGTCGTTATGTCGCTCCCGATCTGCTCCTTTTTTTTTAGTTAATTTTTCGGTAGTACGCTGGTAGTACGAATTCATGATTTGGTTCACCCGATTTACTGTAAATGTGCCCAGTTATTCAATTCAATTCAATTCATTTATTTGTATCCGCCAAAGCTGGCGAGTAAAGAAAATATAATAAAATTCACACAATCGGTCTACAGACTAATAACTAGACCATATACTTTCATACAAACTCTACTTCATATTATGCTAAGTGGCATTTATTTAGCTCTTGTTCTTTACCATTTAACGATAACTTCAGCTGGTTTCCATCCATTACTTAACTTACACTTCTAATGATTGCAGAACTTTAGGAATAAGCACGTCTCCTGACGTGAAAACTAGCCCATTTTTGTTTGAGGTAAATTCAGAATAAACGTACTTTACACCTATTTAACAATGAATGGACCCTTTTTTTGCCAGGCAGCTCTGTGGTTTAATAGGTAGCCTTGGGATCGCAAAAAGGCATTTTGATCGTGAGTGTTTCCAAAAAATTTCGCCTGCGGCACATTTAGCAGTCATCACTATTTAGAAGAAGGGTACGTCATTTTGTTGGCGTTTGAGGCTTGGAGTTTTGAGGTGCTTGAACCACGTTAAAACCTAGAATTTGCCAGAAAAAAGGCAGATTCAAAAAATTTTGCATGCGGCGCTTTAATTTTCCTGGGGTGCAGCCGTTCACGACGTTGTCGCTTGGCAGCAACTGCATTTTTTGTCGGCACATTTCAGGTCCTGTTGGTAAAACCGGACATCCCCCAAAGGTAAAAGGCTAGTGACGGCGTATCCCTGAAAAACAAAGAAGTGGGAGAGCGTGAAAACACGCCAAATTTTCTCTTTAGACTTGATTGTGTGCATACTATGCAAATTTTTACATTGTAGCTTCTTGAAGGCAACTCGCGGTGTTTTAGAAAAAATATAGATTCGGTCAATATCAGGTACCGATTCGGTCAATTTTTACCAGTTTCGTCTCCCAATGAAGAAAGGCTCGGGACGCCCCTGGTCACCGCTTTGAAAACTCTCAGGCAAAGCAAGAGTTGAGACTTTAAAGAACTGAGATCATATTTTACAAAGCCGATACTGAAATCAGGTTGACCTGTCGTAACCTCAGGTTAGACAGATCGATCAATTGGTGGAATTCAAAATAAAGGAAATCAAGAGTAACTTTAGGCAGTAGAAAGCAGAACAGACGATATCAAGATTTTGGCATAGTTCTGTTTTGTCGGAGACAAAACTTTTCAGGGAAGGAAGGAGTGTGACATTGGGTTGGTCATTAATACTTAATTATCAGAAGCAATTTTATTCTTAGTTCAGAAAATATAAAAGACGTAAAAGAATATCCATTTCCCCTAGGAAACTTAGACTTTGGTAGAATATCCTGGAAGCTGAGGTTTTGGATATCCTGCTGAAAAAACATAGATTTTGGTAAAGCATCCTAAATACTGTGGTTTCTAGAAATATCCTTTGTGGTTGTGGTAACGGAGAGCAGGAACGGAAGAGCGGTTTTGACGCAGAATAGATTGAGATGCGAATTAGAAATAAACCAAGCAAAAGTTGTTGTGAAGAAACAGGAATTCTGTGATACCAATTTTTCAATACAGTAAGTCAGCTCGAACTACCAAAAGAAAGACTACGATCCCAAATACGCCTTTGAAGAGTCGAGAAATTCCCCCGTTCGCACGCTACCGTTATGCTCGCAAATCGCAAGTTGGGTTTAGCCCACGGTCAGAGTACCGACATTGAACCGGCAACGAAAGGTCCATCGCGGGACCTCGGAAGTAAAGAGTAATAACTTCATCGGTTCACTGGTAAGTTCAGATATGGATTCAGCATGTGTGTTTACCCCTTTAAGTCATATTTATTTTGGCGAAACTGATCAAAACTTCCTGCCTTACTTCTGCCAAATATCCGGTTTCGGCCGAATTCCTGGTGAACTGCTTGTCCGGCCGAAAAATAAAGCTCGAAATTGAAAGTATCTCCTTACCCATATGTCGAACATCTAATCAACTTCAAATAAAACTTTAACTTATAACAAATTTTTCGGTTTCAGCCGTATTTCGGGCGAACTACTACATGTTCAGCATGTCTTCTTACCCTTTGATCGACTATCTCATTAGCTGTTTAAAAATATTTTGTTTGTCCCTTCATTTGAACCACCACCCCAAAATGTAGGACTACAAAGCACTTCTACGAACTCGACCTTTCCCTTGGTCCAAAGAATCCTCACACCAAGTTTCATCGAAATATCTCATTCCCTTCGAGAGTTATCCACTTAAGTTTAGGTATCCCAAAAAGGAAATTAGTGTTTCTGCTGTAATCGCCGCTCTGATAGGAATTGTTGAATCTATTTATGTTAAAGAATGTTGTAATGCATTGCAGGTGCAGTACCTGCATTCGGACCCACATCAGTAATTCATGCGGGTTGCAGTTGATGCGATGTCATTTTGTGGAGAGTAGTGTATCTATTAGTTGAGGATTATTTTGTCTCCCATATTTGCGTCATATTTAATCAATTATTGACGAAGAAAACTTGGTACTCAGCTTCGCTTCTTCTGCTTTGCTCAATGCTGTTCAAGGCGGCTTTCCGCTACAGATGACTCTGTGGCAGGAGCATGAAGTTTATGGGAACATTTTACGACCGCCTTAAAGCTGACTACAAAAAATAGTCTTTCTACCACACAGACAATGATAACCATCCCTACTGCCACTATGAATGTTCAAAACAACAAAAACACCATCAAACAATTAGTAAATTAAAAAAAAGTCGGAAAAATCCCAGGTTTGAAATAATTCGGTCTGGACTAAATCTCAGCCGATTATCCGGGACAGCCGTTACGTAGGAAGCCAAGGATCAAAATAATAATTTCCATTCAATGCTACAATTATTTTATTACAGATACAAATAAATTAATAAACCAAGACCAATGTGGTACTTATGAAGACATACAAAAAATAATCAATCAAGTCTTAAAATTTTTTGCTATTCAAACGTGGAAAATTTCGTCATCTGGAAAAGAAGACGTTCTAGACCATAAATAGCTCTGATCTTTTTTTTTTAAAGATTTGAATGCGATTAATATGTGTTGCAAAAGTTGAAGCGTTAAGACGTACATTAAGAAAGATAAGAATGGACAAGAGCGAAATAAATCAATCGAAGGATGAAGGATGTGCGAACATGTTTTATCTGTTGTCAAACTTTTGACAGTGTGGTTTCTAAGCTCACCACCAGTCAGCGAGATTGCAAAATTAGAATAACAGATCAAAACAGCGAGCGTCAAAACACAACCACTATAATTTTTCTGTAGAAGCAACGTGAGCCTCATTGCCAACCCTTAAATTTCTAGCTACTGGACCCACTGTTCTGCTGCTATGTCCTTACCGAAATCCGATATGTTCCTTGTTACCAGTTTTATCAGAAAAATAGTGTTTGCTTAACGATAAAGCTTTAATTAATTCGTATGATAACATTTTTCCTTCCTGTGGCGAAAATTGATGTTTACCGATAGTAATTAGCTTGTACACTAATCTGGAAAGTATTAGCATACCAGAGGAATGGCAAACACCGTATTTATGGCATGCCGGCTTTTCTCCTTAATTTTTTTATGACATTAATAAGACTGTGCTTGGAAATTATATCCGGGTTTCTTAAGACACAACTCTTATTAGAAGTAATCTTTTCACGATAAGCTCGTTCAGAAATATCGTTTTCAAACATACCAAGACTTGTCCCGCGTGGAATTAGTGATTTTCTTGTTGGCGCTTGCTGACTGTATCCAGACTGCCTGCTTTCCAATGCGGCGGTTGGAAACAAAACATTTGAAAAAGGTGCGAGGCGTGGCTAACAGTTGGGGAAACCAAGTAAAGGAAAAGGAGTTCGAAACGCAAGATAGGTCTGTCAGCGTCTCATCATCATCATCATTTTATTTATAACCCGTCACTGAACAAAACTGGGCGAGGCCCAGAAAAGACGGAGTAAAAAACAATAAAAACAAAAGAGAAACAACGGAAAGGAAAAACATACTTCGATAACTACGAACTCGGAACAAACAGAAATGACCAAAGATGGAATGACTCCTGAAATTCAGTAGAAAAATCACTAACACGCTTCTCAATAACTCCCGCTAGGTTTACCAATCGATACTTTCTCTGCAGAAAAGAATTACTTCTCCACGCTGGCAGTCCCATCAAATACTTTGCAAATTTAAAATAAAGGCGGTGAACTTGTTTCCTCTTGCCAACCCTTTCATACCTACGGTAACTATATGGCTACCGTTAGGTAACGATTTTTTTCTGCAGTAACTGTTCGACGTTTGAGCCAGCGCCATCTACCGTGAGAAAGATCATGTTCCGAACTTTACCACTGACTTTTTTCACTCCCCTAGATATCATAGGGTCTGTACATCTCGCGTGCAAACATAGTTTATATAGAAAATGTCAAAAATACGAAAAACACATGTTTTAGACTTTAATTAAACGGGTGATGCAGGACAGTGCGATGATTTTCTATATCTTGTTTTGTAGCTCAACTCAAGAGTTATCGACTGACATAACTTTTGTTCCAAAATTCCCAACTTGATCGGAGCCAGAGGACTCGGAAACAGTCGATAACCAAATGGTTACCTGAGGCAGATAGAGTTACCCATATTATTAGACATCTGGCTCAAGATTTGGAGAAAAACAGAAGGATAGTCGCCTTGCGTCTAATAAAGTTTTCCTCATAGCTCCATACCAGGTAAGTTAGATGGCAGAGCAATCGGGTAACTAAATGGTTACCTCAGGTCTACAGTTCTACATAGGCTGACCATACCTGGATGCAATTTTTCTTTTTTGGATGCCATATCAGCCTCGATGTGGCAAAGTCAGCTACGTAACTTATCAGTATCATACTACCCTGTAAGTACTAAGCTAACCTATATAGCAGCCGATGCAAGAGCAGTCTCTTCCGGCAACGAAACAGCTAACGACGTACCAAGCATTAGCCTTGGATGAGGTCACTGTTCTCGACGTCAAGAGGAGAAAATCTTACAAGAAAGAGCAAGACGATTTGCTAGAAAGCTCACTGCGAAAGAAGCTGCAAAGCGTCTTTTCATACCAGGGGAAGAATCGGACCTCATTCTTTCATCTGATGATGATGACGAGCCTGGCTGGAGGCCAGATAATCCAGATAATGAGTTTCTACATTTTCAGAATGTACGTCATTTGGCCTCCAACGACGAAGATTGCAGTGACCATCTTCCACTGTCAACGATCCACAGAACTGAAATAGATTTGCCAGACGAAGGCAGTGCTTTCGATGCAGTACTTGATTTGGATGAGCAAATTCTGAATCAAAGTCTTTCGACTCCACCCAGCATGTCTCATACACCTTCACTAAGCTCATTGATAACTTCGTCCGTTTCGTCATCTCCACTTCCGCTGCCGACAATCATTACACAAGAATTGACGACTTCGTCCGTTTCGTCATCTCCACTTCCACTGCCGACAATCATTACACAAGAAGAGCAAGAGCTGAGAAAATCTTGACATCTTCGCCTGCACCAGCAGAAGCACAAGCTTAGGTATGTATCGCTCAACTTGCACCCCCTGCTATTCGATTACACCAGCAACCATACGGACAACAAGCGGTTGAAGGAAGGACACGACGGCAAACGATCATTATACAAGAAGAACAAGAGCTGAGAAAATCTTGACACCTTCGCCTGCACCAGCTGAAGCACAAGCTTTGGTATTTGTCGCTCAACTTGCACCCCCTGCTATTCCATTACACCAGCGACCAAACAGACAATAAGTGGCTGAAGAAAGGACACGAAGGCAGACTATCATTACACAAGAAGAGCAAGGGCTGAGAGAATCTTGACACTTTCGCCTGCACCAGTTGGAGCACAAGCTTAGGTATTGGTCGCTCGACTTGTACCCCTGCTATTCCATTACACCAGCGACAAAACAGACAACAAGTGGTTAAAGAAAGGACACGAAGGCAGAGATATTACCTGGAAAGGGTCTTTGCCCAAAATCAATACGCAGGTTTAAAAGTAGCGAGCAAACGTTGCAAGAGCTTGATCTGGCAGCCCCGTCGCAACAAGTAAGCACATCTCAGCTACTACGATGGTAGGGATGCCTGCCAATTCCGTAAGATATGGCCGCACAAACCTCCTTTCAGACACTATCGAGAAGAGGCGGTGCCACTTTGAGAAGTGTTAGGTTATGGACGACACTAACTAGAATCCTTTGCACGAAGTGTAAAGTGCGCTCTTCGCTTGAATCCAACCAGACATTCTTTCATAAAGTTTTATTCGAAGTGATTTTGTCTTTCTGTCTTTACCTAATGAATGGTAGCTCATATAGGCTTGTTGTGACCATATGGTTACCATTCCAAATTTTGAAATGGAATGAATTATATATTTTTTCACCAGTGGTTTTTCATCATGGTGCTTATCTGATCAACTGCTGCAAGTTTCAGAATTTTACCATGACCCGATCTTGGGTCAGGTCTGAAAGGGTTAAAAAAAGACCAAACAGGAGAAAGAGCGAGTAGATGAGGACAGGGGCATCCCGACTGGGGCGGGGGGTGGGGGTGCCACCCCCCCCCCCAATGCTGACAGCCAGTCGGTAAAAAATAACCGAGTCGGCACGAAGCGCCGCGATTTTTCTTCAAAACAGTTGATTTTTTTTAGGAAAACAGTCGTTTTTTCTGAAAATTGGTCAATTTTTCGTCAAAATAATGGATGTTTCTGAAAATCAGTTGATTTTTTTTTTTAAATGTACTTTTTTTTGTTGAAAACAGTCGTTTTTTCTGCAGAAAAAGTCGGTAAAAATTACCAGCCAGTCGGTAATTGCCTCGTCCCCCCAAAAAAAAATTTTGGCTAGTAACGTCTCTGGGTGAGGAACTGTTAGGCTATTATATAACTGAGATCGGTGTGCTCTACTCGGAAACGAAACTAGGTATTCTATTATATCAAGTATTCTAGAAACGAAAACCCACTTTGATGCTTCTTCTTCGCTTGTTCTTCAAAGATTCATTGGCGGGCTTTCAAGCTTTTGTCGCCCCTTGAAATCAGTGATTTTCTTGTGGCGCTTGCTGACTGTATCCAGACTGCCTGCTTTCCAATGCGGTGGTTGGAAGCAAAACATTTGAAAAAGGTGCGAGCCGCGTGGTTAAAAACTGGGGAAAACAAGCAAAAAAAAAGGAGTTCGAAACGCAATATAGATCTGTCAGCCTACCAAGCCTTCTAGAAACGAAAACCCACTGTGAAGCTTCTTATTCGCTTATTCTTCAAAGATTTATTGGCGGACTTTGACACTTTTGGTGAAGTTTTTGCTCCGTGACATACAAAAGTCACGCTAAAAAGTCGTTAAAGTTTAACTGAAAAGTAAACTTGTTTTTGTATTATTTAGTTGGATACACTGAATTATTTGGATTCTGCTAAGAGATTTTCTTATTTTCCACTATCTGCTCTAGTAGTGAGGTTCAGAATATCTACGGCTGTCCCCACAGTGCAAATTCTACTATGACGCGGAATATTTGAATCTGAACACAAACGCGGCTTTTCAGTGGGCGCTGATAAGCTTGGTGAAGACTGCATAGTGCGTGAACAAAAAACTTTCATAAATCTTTTTCGTCAAGCACACGACACAGGTAGTACCACAAATCTGACAGGAAATTCCACTATTTTGAAAATTGATTACTCGTGAATAGCGGAGCAACGAAGTAACGCATTGTCATCGGGTCTTCAATCCTCTTTAAGTGAATAGGTGAGGGGTAACAAGACTGTCCCATCTCTGCCCTTTTCAGTTAAACTTTAAAGGACACCACTTACTTATTTTACTTTTTATAATATAACTAGCTCCCATACAGGATTATAAGCTTCTAAAATCCCCACCTTTCTCCACTGTCTCCTTTTGTGCCTATGAATTTTTAGCGCTTTTTTGGCCTTGCCGAGTTCTGCCCGTCACACAACGAAACTTTTGCCGGAATCTTCGACGTCCGTTCACAACTCTTTCACACATAAGGATCCCAGAAGCATCTGTTTATTACTTGTTTATTTGCTTAGTTTTCCCACCTTTTAACCACGCCGCGTTCAGTTTTCAAATATTTTGCGCCCAGAAACCGCGTCGGGGAGCAAGAAGGCAGGAGATAACCGACAAGCGCTAACAAGAAAATCGCTAATTTCAAGAGGAAAGTTATGGTGTTTTCGAGAACGTTTTTTCTGATCCATTTCATTGGGAAAAGATCGCTTCGAGTAAGCGATGTGCTGTAAGTCCGGAAAAGCGTCTAAGAATGCGCTAAAAAGTCGTAAGTGCAAAACGAAACATTTACGAAGGGCGCGGATTTCTGAAGCTTACAATTTTATATGTGAATTACTGACAATCGAAAAGGCAGAGTAAACAAGAGGGGTCATTTAACCTTGACGAGTAAAGCTGAAAAATGGCCGGGTTGTGAAAAGTCCCGGTGAAAAAAGATCTCCAGTGAAAACTTTACCGTGGCAAAACGCCCCCATAGCGAAATCTCCCCGTGACAAAACGTCTTCATGGCGAAACGTCCCCAATTTGACATTTCCACAAACATTTCCCGCCAGGGCAGAATCGAAACGGTGTAAACTAAGAGCGCGTTCCATCCTACTTACCGTAGTTACTACGCATGACGTCACAAATTCTGCCTTTTTGTCGTCAAGGCTGGAACGATTTTTCTATTTTCCAGCGGAAGATCATGCCTCGGGTGAATCCGACCAATCACGTGACAGAGATTCGTGGTTACTACGAGCGTGTTCCACCCTACTTACCGTAGTTACTACGCATGACGTCACGAGTTCTGGCTTTTTGCCGTCAAGGCTGGAACGATTTTTCTATTTTCCAGCAGGATATCATGCCACAGGCGAATCCGACCAATCACGTTACAGAGATGCGTAGTTACTACGCTTACCACGCTCCAGAGCATGGTAAGCAAATAGTAACTATAAGTTACTATTTCGAGAAGGTTGGAACGGTCAGCGTAGTAACTTTTTGTGAGGATGGAACGGAAATAGTAACTAATAGTAACTACTGATAGAAGGGTGGAACACGCTTTACGCTTACCACGCTCCCGAGCGTGGTAAGCAAATAGTTACCATTTGTTACAATTTCGAGAAGGCTGGAACGAACAGCGTAGCAGCGTGTCGGGAGCAAAGGCGTTACGAGCAAAAATGTTTAGGGGGGCCAAGGAATTTACCGACTGGCTGGTAATTTTTACCGACTGTTTTGCTGAAAAAACGACAGTTTTCAAGAAAAAACGATAATTCCGAAAAAAATCGACTGATTTTCAGGAAAAAGAACGACTGTTTTGACGAAAAATCGACTGATTTAATGAAAAAAAAATCTACTCAAAATTAAATCAAAATCAACAAAAATCGGCTTCGCGCCAACTCGGTTATTTTTACTGACTGGCCGACAGCATTTGGGGGGGAGGCCCCCCTCCCCCCCGGTCGTGACGACCCTGGTCGGGAGCACAGGGGGAGCCGTAACCGCATAAAGATCTGCTTGAGTTTAGTACTATTCACTACAAATTTAGTACACAACTTATGACGTTTTTGCCTGGCAACACTGCAGACTTTGTTTGTAAACAAAAGTTGTTGATAATTCCTTGGAGGTTGGAGCCAGTTGGAGCTGGCTCTTCATTGTTAGGCTAGCAGTCTATCTGTATCAGTTTAATACCATTTAGTGCAAATAAAACACAACGTTAGTGCTGTATTCGCAGCTTGCACTTGAAGGAAGCGACTGGAAGTCAACAAGGCTATAGCAGACACCAATGGATTAATACTGAGGATTTTGTAGAGTTTATCTGAAGAATACTTCATAGCATAGGTAACACATCTTCTTACAGTTTGCAGTAAGCTAGAGCTAGTGCACTAAGCAAGTCCTTGGTGCTCATACATTCTTGTGATCTCCAAGAATCCATGGTCATTCTTACCTTTAGGGTTTTACTTACAAATGGTCACAACAAACCAACGAATTGGCGAATTCCTACTTCCATCCTCTTACCCAGCCTTGCAAGTGCCATATGGGCTTCTAGCTCTTCTTTTAGCTCTCGCTGCTGTGTCCAGCATCCTAATCCCACTTTTCGAAGACGAGCTTCCGCCCAAAATATTTGAAAACTGTACACCACAGTTAAAGCGTGGGACAAGCCAAATAAAAGGGAAGGAGCCTGCATTTGTCAGTAAATCATTTATTACACGCAGGATAAACCTGTTGGACTACCAAGTCTATCAGAATGAATAAGGAAACAAAAGTTTGATTTTATCTTGCCCTTCTTATTGAAAGACTTGACAGCAAACCAGCAGCAGACATTGCGATGACTCTTTCGGGGAAATTTCAGCTAAGACCTGAAGACCATTTTTTTAAATATGACTCTCAGTAACATTGGGCAGAAGGCAGAGCAAAATAACACTAGGGAGTAGCACCAAGACTTGACATAACTGACACACAATCGAATAACATGGACACTAGCACCACCAGTGATATAGAACATCCCTACTGAAACTCAATCAGTCTTCACCAGCGCTGGCTCCTATAACTTCATGTCCTGAAAATAGCAAAAAAATGATACAGCCCCCATTGTTTCCTTGGTGTGTGCAGACCACACCTTTGCCGTACGGTACTATCAATTTCTGAACCCAAAAGTTTGTCTTGCATTAAACGCAGCAAGCATAGTGGGCGGCGGTATGAGTATGGCCCATTTGCAAAGCATGGAATGCATAGGTGTTGGCGCTACTCCCTAGTGTTATTTGCCCCTGGCCGAAGGAGTAGTTCTTATAAAATTTCTATGTTTATGGATCCAGGCAAGAGCAAACTGTCAAAATTTTTGGAAAAGGAAAAGTGGTGGCCCGGGATGCAGTATCCTTGTCCCTTTTGTAATTCGGGTGATAAGTGTCTGGGCCATGTTCGCTTGAGGTGTTAGAAGCTTTCTAATACAAGGGGTACTCTTTTTCAAAATGGGAGAGATGAGCTACTTCTAGGTATCCTAAAGTCTATAACCCCTAGGTCTATAGTGTGTTTAGGTAATATAATAGAAAAAGTGACTAGTTTAGTAGAAAGTCGGTAGGTGATATTAAGTTATGAAAGAGAGAAAAAGTGAGGTTGTTTGTGATTTGAGATTATTCTGTATTGAGAGATTGCACCCTACCTGATGAAAATGGATATTGCTGCTACACCATCATCGCGGGATTGTAACCAAAAAATTTAACATTGGAAATGGGAAGTATAGGACTTTCAACTTTGAAATTAAATTATTGGCGTTTGATCGTCATTCTGAGCCAGGGACTTGCAGGAATGTTAATTGGGCTATTCCTGTATTGAATAATTCTATTTTTGCAAGAGAGTTTCCAAGGAAGTAAGAGCTTGAAGGCTTCAAAGTTTGAACACAAAAAGGGAGTCTCAAATCCTATTGGTTGGTTATGACCTATCGTTCAAAAACCAACCAGTAGGAAGCAGTGGTCGTTTTTGTAGTAAAAGTTTCAAGCCTTCAAACTCTCATTTCTGATCAAACTTTTCTATTAAAGCTGTGATTATACAGTTGAGAGAAAACTAGGAATCGTTTCCAGCTATTTACAGGCTTATAATAGCAATAAAACATGGATAATTTGGTCTCAAAGCTGAAAGCCCTATTTTTCACAATGTTAAATTACTCTTTTTTTACTCCTATCCATTCTCGTTGGGTATGGTGCAATCTCTCTATATGGCCTAATAGCTTTGAAATACAGATATATATATGTACCTAATAACTAAGTAACCACATACAATCATTTGTGCATACACTGCAGTCAAATTCTTTGCGGACGTTCAACCTACAATCATTAGTTTTTTTTACAGCTTTTCAGTGTCTTAGCATAAGCACTTCATATGATCAGGGAGTTTTTGTTGCTGTCTTTGCCTACCTATATTATCACTTCACTGTTCATCCCTAATCATTCGGTCGATTTTCATTTCCAAGGCTCGAATCTTTTACATCATTTTTATCCACTCTACGGCAATACGCTGATTTTAATATTCTCCATGTTAGACTCTATTCGAGGCAGATCACCCTCCCGTTTATGAGGAGCTCATTGCTATTTGAACCGTTTAAAGGTAATGCATTAACATTAAAGTGTTAAAAAGTGTTTCATGCTTTGTAAGTATCGTGGTTAGGCAACAAATGTATGCATAAGCCTACATACACAGGCAGCCGCGAGCATCGAACCAGGAAGTAGGCCACGCCATCTTGCTGGTCAGCTGATGATAATGGACGTCTTTCCAAGTCCTCCGCATGGACGAATCCAGGTTGCCAAATAACATCCTTAATTGGCCACCAAAAGGAAGACTTCGACTGGAAAGACAGAGAAACACGATCCGTCGCACCTACCAGAGGGACCTTTCAAACTTCCACCTGCTTCCACGCAAGCCGGCAACCTGAGTGGGAAGATGCCTTGGAAGCAGCCCACGGGAGGGAAGACTGACGCCTAGTAGTGGATGCCCTGGGTGTCTCTGGTGGCACAGGGGGATCTAAGATCTGCCAACTTATATTGGCCAGAAAGACCGGCTATCCGTTTTCTTAGTTCGTTTCTTCGACCCCAGTGATTTTGCGCGCAGCTAAATAGCCCGATGGGGTTTTGTTTAAAGCAAATCACACTTTCAAAGAGTCAGGTAGCCTACTTTAGAACATTGAAACATAAACTGTACGTGCTGGGTAAGACAATCTTGTTAACCATCACTTAATCACGTAAATTCCACTATGACGCGGGAAATTTTAATCTCAACACAAACGCGGCTTTTCAGTGGGCAGTGGTTAGATTAGTGAAGATTGCTTAGTGCCTGAACAACAAAAAATAACAAATCTTTCTCTTAAGGCATACAACAAAAATACAAGCGCATAGAGGTACCACAAATCACACGGAAATTCCACTATTTGAAAATACATTCTTCGTGAATAGTGGTACAACGAAGTAACGCATTTTCAGCGGGTTGTTCTTGTTGTTTGTTGTTTGAAGGTTGACGTTTGGTTGAATCAATCGCCCGTATACCTGCGTATCCTCTATATCTTTGTTCACTTCTTTTGTCAAAGTGTGGCTTTCTGGCCTCGTCACTATACTAATCAAACTGCGGGCTTCTGGCCTTGTCAAAGTTTCTAAGTTTTTGGGGGGATCGACAAAGGGGTCTTCCAGCCAATTCAGGATGTTGTTTGGCAACCTGGATTCGTCCATGCGGGGGACGTGACCGCAGTGTCGCCATCTTCTTGTTCTGGTAACGTCCGTTATCATCGGCTGACCAGCAAGACGACGTGGCCTACCTCCTGGTTCGATACTCGCTGCCCTGCGCTTCTCTGACAACCTAAAATCCCACCCGTTTCAGGCAGGGTTGCCACATGTCGCACGATACTGTGAATTGTCACTCTGTTTTATTTTTGTCACGCTTGTCCTACGTAGGACATAAAAATCACTCTATTTCAGAAAATGACCAAATGTGTCATTTTGCAGCAGAGATTCTGACCAGAAGTAACTATTTCAAGTTTTTTCACGAAAGTAAAATTAAGATGTGTCATTTTACAGAGGCGATTCCGACGAAAAATGAACATTTCATGAAAATAGATTTCACTCCCAATTTACTCTCTGTTTTGGGCCAAAAGTCACTCTTTAAATATTTTCGATGTGGTAACCCTGGTTTCAGGTCTGTTAAAGGTCTTGCGTAACTAGGCTGGTGTGTAAGATAGCTCAACGGTTAACGGTACACGCACTTTCAGTGATCTGTTGGTAGTGCTGTGTATAGGACCACATAAAGTAAGACTTTTTTACTTTATTTGCCTGATATTTGATATGTCTGAATGTTTCTCTTCTCTTGAGCGATTTTACTGTTCTACCTAGTGTCAGGCATTTCTCTTCTTGAAGGGCATGTCATGTAAGAAGAGCATTATTAGAATGGCAGATTTGAGTGCAATTTATTATCCCACTAAACTTGTAGTTAGAATAAAAAAAACACAAAGGGAAAACGAAAGAACCTATAGCATCATTGCACCATACATATCCTTCCTAAGTAAGCGCGCCTAACTTGGAAGCCGGTTTTGGACTGCCCTCTCGGGACCGGCAACACCATATCTGTCACTAATCAACGAGCGGTATGACTGAACTGACGTGTGGTTTTCAGAGTTTTACCGACTGGCTGGTAATTTTTACCGACTGTAAAAACGACTGTTTTCTACAGAAAATTCGACAGTTTTGAAAAAGATCGACTGATTTTCAGAGAAACTGGCTGTTTTGACGAAAAATCGACTAATGTTCAGAAAAACCGACTGATTTCATGAAAAAATCAAGTGTTTTGACGAAAAATCGTGGCGCTTCGCGCCGACTCGGTTATTTTTTACCGACTGGCCGACAACATTGGGGGGGGGGGCGTCCCCCCCCCCCAGTCATGACGCCCCTGGTGGTTTTATCTGGTGGCCAACTGATGAAGAAACCGTGGAATGGGCAAGTCCGAAGTGGTATTTTTTGTCTTTGTCTTTACTTTGAAGCTGAAACAAAGTTCGCCGTGTATTTGTGCCATGATCTAGCTGGGTTTACAACATTCTTAATAGTTGCATTTTCGCAGATATCATGGTATCTGACACCACGGTCTAAAGTCGTTTTTGCAGTGATTGTAGTATCTGATACCACGGTCAAAAGGCGTTTTTGCAACGTGGTATCTGGCCAGTTATTGTGGTATCATATATTCAGATACTACGATCCGACCGTGGTAACTGGTCGTGGTATCTGAAAAGTCATCTCACTTTCGTCAAATTTTGTCAGATTGGTGAGAAAGAAGTTTAGCACTTAGTGATGTAACTGGATATCTGTTTCTCTTTTGGGATGACTTCGAAAAGTGCAATTTCGGCAATAGTCGTTTTTGCAGAGCACCGTGTATCAGATACCACGATAACTGCAAAAACGACTAATTGCAGATCCAGTTACCGTGGTAACAGATACCATGGTATCAGCAAAAACGCAACTAATGTCTGGACTTAAAATCACTGGTCTTTCCCAGCATACAGGGAACCTTCTTTATCTTGAAGCCTATTCGCCAATGAACTCATTCCTGCTTGTCCTTTCGGCAAAGTTCCTTGTATTTATGTTTTGGACGGAAGATCGGGGTCAGGTGGTCGCAGACCAGCATTCTCTGCACGCAGACCGAGTTCGTTCGGTAAAGTTGTTAATTCGCCATATTCCTATACTCTATATGACTAAGTCCAAAATTCGCAAATCATCCTCGAAAAACGTAGCACTAACGGCTCAAACTCAACAACTCAATCCTGTGTTAACCAATCACGGCGATGCGAGCAGCTGTGATACCGTGATCACGGTGAGCAGCTGTGATACCTCTTCCGGCTCTTCCGCTAGGTACAGGGCGATTTTGCGTCGGCAAGAAGAGTTAGTCATCAAGAGTATTCAGCAACGAGAAAACGTAGCACTAACGGCTCAAACTCAACAACTCAATCCTGTGTTAACCAATCACGGCGATGCGAGCAGCTGTGATACCTCTTCCGGCTCTTCCGCTAGGTACAGGGCGATTTTGCATCGGCAAGAAGAGTTAGTCATCAAGAGTATTCAGCGCTTCCAAGCGGACTAGTTTCTGTTAATCCCCCTATGCCTCACCATCAGTACTTCGGAAAGACATAGTAAAACAGATCCACAGGTTATTGAGTAGAAAATCTGCAATCTGCTTACCAGGTAATGGAGGTTTTGCATAGGTCTCAATAGTGGAAAGCGAAAATCACCCACTACCTTAAAGCACCTGCTCCACTTTTCTAAATTATGTCATAACCATACATTGACGGAGAAGTTCAAAATTCAAGAAGCAAATGTTACCCTTTTGGATGTTTCCTCGTCGCTGTAAAAATCACGGACAACAGGGCCCAACCAGCGCACGACGTTGTCCACTGCTCCTTGGCCGAAGATTGAAAATTAAGTGTCTTTTTTCTGTGTGTTTATCTGTTTTATTTATTTTCTTTTATCTACTCCGCTTTTTCGAAATGGCGGGTTATAAATAAATTACTTACTTACTTACCTATGGATCGGGCTTTTTACTATGTCTGCAAAAGTGCTGATTATAAGACAGTAAGGGACTAAGAGAAACTAGTCCACTAGGAGCGTTGGATTGGAGCAAGGTGAATTGTCAGCTGTCTGAGTTGTCTATCGGAACCGTTCGTTGCAGTAATGCTGCGGACAGAGACCAGTGTTGGACGGTCGTGGACCGGAGTTCCTGCCAGGATTTCCACTACCATCATCAGTTCCATAGCTGCAGCAACCCTTAAGCTGCTTTCACATTGACGCGTCGTTGCGATGCGTTGCGTATGCGTTTATCTTGCGTTGCGTATGCGTTTATCTTGCGTTGCGGATAGGTTGCGCAGCGTGTCTTTCACACCTGCGCGAGAAGCTTTCGCGCTGGATGCTCATTTACATTTTCCTTTCTCAATTTCTTCTGCTGTGTTTTAATTTCTTCCACTAGTAGCAAGTTTTTCTTCATCATCAGCATGTTTTTCTTCAAAATCTTCCATTTTCGACAAATCTGATGCTTACGCGTTGACGCAACGCAAGAATGGAACTTGGTTCAGTTCTTGCGTTGCGTTTTATTTGTCTGCGTAAGCTCTGCGTTGCGTCGACGCAAGCGCAACGCAAGGCTTGCGTAGCTCAGTGTGAAAGGCAAACGCGTCAATGTGATAGCCGCATTAGCCTCTTCCCGATCATTTTTAAATGCAACCGTTTGAAATCTTAGCAGTAATGTGGATCTTAAACGGGAGGAATGAAAGATAACTATTAGTTGCGTTTTGCAGATACCATGGTATCTGATACCACGGTCTATAAGTCGTTTTTGCAGTTATCGTGGTATCTGATATCACGGTCGAAAGGCTTTTTTGCAGTTATCGTGGTATCTGGCCAGTTATGGTGGTATCTGGTATTCAGATACCACGGTCCGACCGTGGTAACTGATCGTGGTATCTGAAAAAGTCATCTCACTTTCATCAATTTTTGTCAAATTGGTGGGAAAGGAGTTTGGCACATAGTGATGTGACTGAATATCAGTTTTTCTTTTGGGATGACTTCGAGAAGCGCAATTTCGTCAATTGTGATTTTTGCAGAGCAACCGTATATCAGGTACCACGGTTTCTGCGAAAACGACTAATTGCAGATCCAGTTACCGTGGTAACACATACTATGGTATTGCAAAAACACAACTATTGAAATGTTGGCGGGTACTCCAGCAGCTGGGGGTCCTTACTGTCCGATGTGCGGCCTCTGCTGGAGTCAGGATGAAATTGTGGTTCACATGGTTTGCGAGTGTATGGAGGAAAGAACAGTACGGTGTGGGTGAATTTGGCGAAGAATGGGTGAAAAGAGTCGTT
This sequence comes from Branchinecta sandiegonensis, assembly GCA_030848855.1. Lineage (NCBI taxonomy): Eukaryota > Metazoa > Arthropoda > Branchiopoda > Anostraca > Branchinectidae > Branchinecta > Branchinecta sandiegonensis. Next base: position 12,263,577 of record JAUPMV010000010.1, read on the forward strand.
AAGGATGAGTGTTTGCCACTTTAAAGAGATTGGGGCGTTTCCTGAGAATAGCGATGGAATGCAGGAGTAGATTTTTGGAGTAAGGAAAAAACCAAAAAGTGTGTTATTACAGTGCAGAAAGATTACGGAGGAGATTTGTGTCTAGTTTTTTTTTTCCTTTTATGTTTGAGATTGTTTGTGATTAATTGTTGCATGCATGCAACCCGAGGGCCACTGCCCTCTGGTTGCTAAGCAATCGATAAAGCCGCGTTCACAAGCATGCCTAGGCAAGCACAGATGCCTAGGTACGTGCTCAGGCGTAGCCAGGCACCGAGCTCTAGAGCCTGGAACTCCGTGCCTGGCCCAAAATCTGTGCCTAGGCATTGGTGTGAACGGTGATGCTAGGCACGTGCCTAGACATCTGTGCTTGGCTCTGCATGCTTGTGAACGGGGCTTAAGTCTATCTGTTTATCTAATCCGTAGTGCGGACTGAGGTCATTAAATTAAAATACCTACTTTATTTCAGAAATAGAAATGGATATGTTCATGTTAAGTGGTAACGTCCCATCAGGAGCGCTGATTTCGCTGGGAACTCTGTACGGCGAGAAGTACTACGTTAGCGACGACTGTTTGCGTAAGTAGCCTTAAAGTTTTCTTCACCCTTAAAGCTTAACTGAAAAGGCAGCTTATTTTTGGGATCCCGAAACGTGAGTGACGGGTTACACTCAATATTTGAATACACTGAAATATTTTGACTCATCTAAGGGATTTTGCGTTTTTTCTTCGAAGGCTGTAGTAATAGCGTTCAGAATGTGCGCTGCTTGCGCGACAACCCAAAATTCATCAGGACGCGGGGATTTTGAATTTGAAAACAAACCTGCATTTACGGGATTGAAGCCGATTAACGCCGGCTTTTTTTTCAAATGGCTTACCTTTGTAGTCACCAGTATCTGAATCCGCGAGGTCCTTAAAAGATATATTCTAGGGATAAAAGATACGTACCACCCAAGGATAAAAATTGTTAAGTTTGATCGTATCACTGGAAGTTGTAGAACACGAAAACTTGTAGTTTATTCCTTCTAATATAAGGTTTGAAGCCAAGCTGACCATTCATTTTAAATAAAATAGAAAAACGAGATTTTCGGTTTTTTTTCTTGATCAGCTAGATACCCAGTTTTTTGTCCTTTTTCGCTGAGGACGGTTTGCCGGAAGTGCAACCGAAATATCCGAAATTGTATTTATCCCTCGCACATCATCTTGGAGGTGTAGCTAGCAGATCAAGAAAAAAACCCGAAAATCTCCTTTTTCTATTTATATGTGAGTCTGTATAGAGCCCAACGGCCAGCGAGGCGCCGGTCGTGTTTTCATGTATAAACCGTCCTAGGGACAATCAAATCCTATGTTAGGATTTGTTTATTTGATTTAGTCCTATTTTAGAATCCTATATTAGGATTTTTCCCCACAAGTTTGTATTTCCAACTTGAGCAGTTTTGAGCCTGAAGAGGACCCTTGCCAAGAAGGGCCGCAATAGAGCTCTAATAAAATTCAGCTGACGATGACGTATCGTTTTGCACTATCAGATAAAAACAGGTCTAAACAAAGAGGAAATGAAACTGATTTTAAATATGAGGGCAGATAGCTTGCCACTTGGTGAAAGACGAAAGTATTTGGGAAGTGTTAAGGAGAAATCTGGTCCTTACTTTTGTCCAATGTGCGGTGAGGGAGATGAGGATCTAATCCATTTTCTGTGTGGTTGTGATGAAATTTAGGATCTGAGGGAGGACATTTTTAAGGGAGGGATTCATGGGAGGAAGTGGTTGTTAAATATTATGCGGAGAAGGGATTTTCTTAGTATAAGAAACCTGGCCAGGCTCCTTAGAGTGGCCAGTCTTCACAGGGAAATGTGTTTGAGTGGGGTTTAGTGTGAAATAGTAGTGTGACCGTTTATTTTTGAATTAACATGTACTTATTTATGTTTGTTTGTTATGGCCCTTGAGCTTTCAAGGCAAATAAATATCATATCATATCAAATTATTCGCGTTCAGCTTGGGCTGAAGGAATATTTACCTATGTTAGGTCCTCATCATATGACGTTACCATTTATGTCATAGGCTAATTTGTACGACTCCGCATATTCTTGACGTTTTAGCTTTTTTTGGTTAGCATATCTCAGTTTAGCTAAATTTAGCTCACCATGACCTCTAGCTAAAGATCTAGGCCGCAGAATCTCCTGTGACGTCACTAAAAATACAAAGATACGAATCACTGGAGGTATTTTATCCTCAACGCGGCGCTTATCTTTTGAGGATCTGTTATCCTCAGATTTGTGTCAGTACTTACTGTTGTAGTTGCTGAAAATTCCAGGCATAGAGGGATAGGCGCATAGAGGTAGGGAAGCTCGGGGTTGACCCGGACAGTAATTTTCCTTTTCTCGCGAGGCCGCCATTTTTTACGGATTTACACCGTCTTTGTTTTCAAACATGTAGAATGTCTGAGAGAATAGATGGTAATTTTTTCATACTTTTTCTAAAACATGTTTTTAAGTAAACATTTTTTTCTGTTTTTCAATTTGTCGGAACCAACCCCGTACCCGTGGGGTTGATTCGGACAGGCCCCATTTGGTTCGGACATTATTTTCAATGTACTATTTGTTTCTCAACTCTGTTTAAATATGTAAAACAGTGGAAAAGATAATATTGTAGCTTAAAAGTAAACATAAAAATGAAAAAATCTTTTTAGATCAGCCGACACTGTAGAAGCCGCATCAAATGAAAATCCTTAATTTGCCCTTTCAGTTCCCCCAGCAATTCCAAGGGCTGGTAACTTCAAACTTATGTCCCCACTATTCGATTCTATAGAAAGATGATTTTAGTCCCACTCTTGGACAGAAAGAATATCTTCTGTTCCTTTTCTTTTTCGACTTTCCCACGCAAGAAACGTTAGACTTTTTGCCAAACTGAACTTCACAAGGACTAATTAGTCTCTTTTTGTCCCTCTTTGGAAATATCGTAAGCAAAGCTAATTACATTAAATTCATTAAACACAAACATTTCTAATTTTTTTACTTTAATACTGCGAGTTTTACTAACTTATTTTCTTCGGTTATGGTCGTCTCTTTTAGCGTTAATTTTTTTCGATTTTGATAATTAATTCTGTTAACAAACAACACGATAGCGATTCTGATAATGTATTTTTGTAACTCAGTTTCGTTTTTTTCTGGGATATCAGCAAGCAAAGACTGTCCGAATCAACCCCACCCTGACCGAAAAAAGAAAATGGCATACCACATGAAAACCCTGACTATAAGCCCTGATCAAGCTATATATTACCATTAAATTGCCTTCCATTTACCACTAATCTTCGAGTACAGCTTTCTAACCTACCATGAGCCAAAAACTTTTACCTCGAGAAAACCATTTTTTTCAACTTTTCGTCAAAACCAGAAAAGCAAGGTCCATGAAACTTTAGTACGAAGTTTGATCACTAGAAGGCAGATGTTGTGTATTTTTTTTTCCAGATTTTGGCGTCAGCTTTTAATATTTTTTTCCCGGTACCGACCCCGTGTCCGATCCAACCCCGAGCTCCCCTACTACAAATAATTCGATGAAATCCATTATCTGTGGACAGCGGACAAACAGAGTAAAGCATTTTTGGGGGTTTTCAAGCCTATTTAAGTGAATACGTGATGTGCAACTAGACTGTCGGGTCCTAATCATTCCATCTATTCTCCTGTCTGAGATTTCGAACTTCCCTTGTGGTGTTTACCCGCCTTAACGGAACTACACTGATCTTGTGTCTTCGGTGTTCTAGCTCCTTTCGAGGCAGATCAGGCTTCTGCTTGTCGTTTTTCTAGGAGCTCATTGGTCAGAAATACCACTTATGCATCTTTTTCCATGTTTCTCATCAGAGCCAAGGAAAACAGAGTGAGACTTAAAACGGTCGGGACGATATCTAACCTTCTGAGAGAAAAAGAAATATGTTAGAATATTATGTCTGTATCTATTCCAGCTTGTATTTTATTTAGTTGACGCTTGAGTTAGGAACTTTGGAGCTCTCCTGGTTGGGTGGGAAAGTATAATGTCTCACTATCTGCTTGTTTACCGGTTGTTTGCCCAAGCCTAAGTAACAGTGAAAGAACCTGTATTTATGAAGCAGGTTAAAAGTTCTTTAAGTTTTTTCATACAACCCGAATGTTTGTCTTTGGGGGGGGGGTCTAGTAGAGTAGTAGAGTAGAATTTAATTTAAAAATGACTTTCACAGCAATCATGCAATGCCGAATTTGCATTTCTCGTCAACATATCATACACGAGAAAGTTGTCAATGGACATTTACAGCAGATTTGCAGATGACAATATATACATATACAATTTAAACACAACCAAATTATGGAACAAAACAAATTCGTTTTTAGTCGTGAGAATTAAAAAGTGTCACGAAATATGGAACAAAGCTTTTCCTGTATCTTTCGTGAGTGCAAATTACTGGGTGTTAATTTGGGGACTATCTGGGATTTTTCCCGGGGGGGTCTACTTCTGGGAGGATCGTGAATGGGTGGGAAGAGATCACGGAATCTATGGTCCGAAAACGCTCGTGTTCCGTAGCCATAGCAAAGTGTTTGTCGTCGCCCCGCGCCTTTATACACGGTACGGGCGATACAGTAGACTACGAGAACAAGTGTTCCCAGAGGCGTTACTAGCAAAAGTGTTTGGGGGAGGAGCAAGGTATTTACCAACTGGCTGGTCATTTTTACCCACTGTTTTTGCAGAAAAAACGCTTGTTTTTAAGGAAAAAACGACCGTTTTAACGAAAAATCGACTGATTTTTACGGAAAATCGGCTGTTTTTAAGAAACAAGAGGTTCGAGCTCATATGGCACTTTTTATGAGTAGGTGGTGTCAGAAACGCAGAAAGTAAATCTGAGGATTTTCCCGGAAATTCCGGAAGGCTACCCCTCCCCACCTTGCTCGGATCCGGTCCTCTCTCTCTACTTTCCAAGTTTCATTCAAATTGCTCCACTCGTGCAACCCTATGCTAGTCACAACATTTGCGGGACTCTCCCTCCAACTCCCCCATTGTGGCCGAATACGACTCAGACACATAAACTTCGCATCTCTAACATCTCCTCTTCCCATCCATCAAGTTTAACTCGAATCGGACCATACCTGCACATTTCCGTTCCCGCTCCTCCTACTCCTCCCTCCTCCTACCTTGGTCGGATCAGGTTCTCCGTCGGATTCCATTCGGCCCATCCTTTGGTTTTTGTGCATGTCACAAAGTTTCCGCCCCCCCCCTCCAACCCACCCAACCATGGCCGCATGGGGTTCAGACCCATGCTTTGCATATGTAGGTCATCGGTTCTTATCACCATAAAGTTTCACTTGAATCGGACCATTTGTTCGCAACCTACGGAAGTCAGTAATTTCCGGATTCCCCCTCCGTCAACTCCTCGAAAAATGGTCAGATCCAGGAACGAAAGTCTTAATAGGGCATTGTGTCGGGTCCTTAAGTCTATTTGATCGGGTCAATAATATGCCTGCCAAGTTTTATCGTCCTTACCACATCTGGAAGTATCCTAATTCGCGATCACCGGAATTCCGGTAAACCCCCTTCAGCTCCCCACAAAGAGCCCCAATATGATCTGGTTCTGTCGAGAACGTATCGAATGCTTATGCTGTTATTCCCACCAAATTCCATCCCGATCCCTCGACGCGAAGCGTTTCAAGAGAATTTCCGTGCCCCCTTCTAACTCCCCCCAAGCATCGGATCCAGTCCGGACTTGACATGGAACATCTGAGACAATAGCTTTTTCTACTCGCTAAGTTTCATTCAAATACGATCGCCCGTTCAGAAGTTATAAATGCCACTAAATTCCGGATTCCCCAACCCTCCACTCCCCCACGGTGTTTGGATCGTGCAAACGACTATTCTCAAGACGGCCTATTCGTATCCCTCCTATTCCGAGTTTCATCTTCCTATTACATCGTGAAGTACCGAACCCGCTGGATCATCAGAATCCCACACTCCACCCCACCTCCCGCCACAGTGCCCGAATAAGGTCCGGTTGTGTCAATGATATGTGCTTGCTCTTCCCACCAAGTTTCATCTCGATCCCTCCACTCTAAGCGTTTCCGAAGATTTCCGTCCGTCCCCCCTCGAACTCCCCGCAAAGTCACCGGATCCGGTTCGGATTCGAAGTGGGTCGTCTGAGACACGAGGTCTTTCCAGACATCAAGTTTCATTAAGATCCGATTATCTGTTCAAAAGTCATAAATACCTAAAGATTTCGGGTTCCCCCTGCCTCCACTCCCCCCACGATGGTCGGATCCGGGAAATGACTGTTTCCATGTTAATCATGTCCTGTCCCTGATATGCCTGCCAAGTTTCATCGTCCTAGCTATGTGGAAGCGCCCGAACTATCAAATCCCGGACCGACCGACCGACAAACCGACGGACGGACAGAAATTGCGATCGCTATATGGCACTTGGCCGAAGAGCAAATGCCATAAAAATCGACTATTTTACGTAAAACCGACTATTTTGAAGAAAGTCGACTGTTTCCAAGAAACAAATCGCCTGTTTTTACGAAAAATCGCGGCGCTTCGACTGGCCGACAACATTGAGGGGGGGGGGGGGTTGCCCCCTCCCCATACGTGACGCCCCTGAGTGTTCCTTCAGCCCAAGCTGACTGCAAATCAGATTTGACTGCGTCTAAGGATAGCCTAAAGTAGCTAAGATTTATAGAGTTGAGCATGTAAAATCTATGCCGAAACGAGCCAATATGTACATCCCTAAAAGTGCTTTCCGGCCATGGCACCCCAAACACTACCTCCTTCGCATTTACCTTGTTTCCATTCCCTCGAATACTGCTTTCCGGCATGGCACTTCGATTTGACACGCCAGCAGTCGGAACGCCTCGAAAGGGTCCAGTACTGACTTTTACTAATAATGTCAAAATCGCCCCAAGACCCGTACAGTCCCCTTCTCAACGAGTTTGTCCCCACATCTTTGTCAAGTACACACCAACTTTCCACTAAGTTTTGTGACCACCTACCGGAAGACCCCATCAATCGTCGTATATTTCCCTTTCCTCACATTCCCATGCAGCGCAGCCAGTTTCGAAGATCCAGCCGATACCCCTACATACGCGGTACGAGAGAAAGTTTTGTCCCCTTCTTCGTTAGTTTCTTCCACGTGAAAAAAATCATCTTTGGTTTTTTTTTATTTTGAAGTTCAGTGTTTTGTTGTAAATTTTGTTTGTTTAAATATTTAATTGTTTGACTATGTAGAAGCGTGACTGTAGTGTGCCTGAGGAGGGGACCGTTTAAACACTAAAAAATGATTAAAGGACCCCTCGCACTATTTACCCTTCAACTTACAGTATTTAAAAATATTTGAATACTTTAAATTTATGCTGTGCTTTCAACAAATAACCCACTGTTTTGGCTGTTTTTAAGCCTTTTCCGAGACCCGTTGACTTGTAGCGAAAACAGGGAAACAATTTACATAACCGTTTTTATGGCACTTGCAGCCTCTGGCTCAAGTGCCATATACCGATCACAATTCCGTCTGTCGGTCTGTCGGTCTGTCGGTCGGTCCGAGTTTTTTTGTCCCACATATCCGAGTTAGGGTACTTCCAGATGTGCTAGGACAATGAAACTTGGCAGGCATATCAGGGACCCGACCAAACTAACCTGGAAATAATCAGTTTCCCGATCCGACCATATGGGGGGGAGTGCGGGGCGCTGGAAACTTGCAAATTTAGGGCATTTTGTCACTTTTTTTTCTGAGTTAGGGTACTTCTAGATGAGCTAGGACAATGAAACTTGGCAGGAATATCAGGGACCCGACCAAACGAACCTGGAAATAATCAGTTTCCCGATCCGACCATATGCGGGGGAGTGGGGGCGCTCGAAACTTGAAAATTTAGGGCATTTTGTCACACTTTTTCGAGTTAGGGTACTTCCAGATGAGCTAGGACAATGAAACTTGGCAGGAATATCAGGGACCTGACCAAAGTAACCTGGAAATAATAAGTTTCCCGATCCGACCATATGCGGGGGAGCTGGGGCGCTGGAAACTTGAAAATTTAGGGCATTTTGTCACACTTTTTCGAGTGAGGGTACTTCCAGATGAGCTAGGACAATGAAACTTGGCAGGAATATCACGGACCCGACCAAACTAACCTGGAAATAATCAGTTTCCCGATCCGACCATATGGGGGGGAGTGCGGGGCGCTGGAAACTTGAAAATTTAGGGTATTTTGTCACACTTTTTCGAGTTAGGGTACTTCCAGTTGTGCTAGGACCATGAAACTTGGCAGGCATATCAGAGACCCGACCAAACAAAATTAGGAATAATCAGTTTTCTGATCCGACCATTTTGGGGGGGGGGGGTGGAGGGCAGGGGAATCCGGGAAACTGAGAAGTGTGTAACTTTCGAACGGATGATCGGATTGTAATGAAACTTCATAACTGAAGAGAATATATATCTGTAATGTCCCGTTTAAAGTCTTGACCGGATTCGGTAGCCAGGGGGGAGTTGGGGGGGGGGGAGACCGGAAATTTCAAGAAACGGTTAGAATGGAGGGATCGGAGTGAAACTTGCTGGGAAGAACAAGCATCTGCTCTAGATAAGTCCTTTAGACCATTGTACTGGATCCGGACACTTATGGGGGGGGGGGGCCGGAATTCCGGTGATGGTGGTTTTTTGGATTTTCACGATGAAACTTGGCAGGCATATCAGGGACCCAATCAAACTGACTTCAAAATAAAAATATTGTCGATCAGATAATGGTGGGGGAGTGGAGGGAGGGGAATCCGCAGGGGAATCCGGGAAATTGAGAAGTGTGTAACTTTCGAACGGATGATCGGATTGTAATGAAACTTCATAACTGAACAGAATATATATCTGTAATGTCCCGTTTAAAGTCTTGACCGGATTCGGTAGCCAGGGGGGAGTTGGGGGGGGGGGGGAGACCGGAAATTTCAAGAAACGGTTAGAATGGAGGGATCGGAGTGAAACTTGCTGGGAAGAACAAGCATCTGCTCTAGATAAGTCCTTTAGGCCATTGTCCTTGATCCGGACACTTATGGGGGGGGGGGGGGTCCCGGAATTCCGGTGATGGTGGTTTTGGGGATTTTCACGATGAAACTTGGCAGGCATATCAGGGACCCAATCAAACTGACTTCAAAATAAAAATTTTGTCGATCAGATAATGGTGGGGGGAGTGGAGGGAGGGGAATCCGAAATTTTCAGTCATGCGTAATTTTGGAATGGTTGATCGGATTCGAGTGAAATTTAAGAATTCAACAGAGGACATTTCTCCGATGATTTTTTTCATATCCGGACCGGATCCGGCAACTATTGGGGGGGGGGGAAATACGTGCCCCGTTTAGAATGGAGGGATCGGGTTGGAACTTTGTGGGAAGAACAAACAGATGCTCTAGGTAAGTCATTTGCTGAATCGGATTGGCTACGTGCACCGCGGGGGAGCTGGGTGGGGTGGGGGGGGTGGACCGGAAATCTCGAGAAACGGTTAGAATGATGGTATCGGAGTGAAACTTGCTGGGAAGAACAAACACCTGGTCCATATAAATCTTTTACATAATTTGACTGGATCCGGACACTTGAGGGGGGGGGGAGGGGTCTCCCGGAATTCCGTTTTTGGGGGATTTTCACGACGAAACTTGGAAGGCATATCAGGGACCCGGTCAAACTGACTTGGAATAAAAAAAAAAAATCCTCGATATGATAATCTTGGGGGGGGGGGGGGGGAGTTTAGGGAGGGGAATCCGGAATATTGAGTCATGCGTAACTTTGGAACGGGTGATCGGATTCGAGTGAAATTTAATAATTAAACAGAGGACATTTTTCTCTTGTGACCTTTTTCATTTCCGGACCGAATCCGGCAATTATCGGGGGGAGGGCGGAAAATACTTGACCCGCTTAGACTGGTGTGATCTGGATCGAACTTCGTGGGAATGACAAACAGATGCTCTGGATTAATCATTTACAGAACAGGATTGGCTCCGGTTATTGTGGGTGGAGTTGGAGGAGGGGGAGGGGGGTCTGGGATTCCGGTGATCGCGCGTTAAGGTACTTCCTGATGTGCTAGGACGATGAAACTTCGCTGGAATATTGGAGACTCAACAACATTTGCTTAGAAATTGCTACTTCCCAAATCCGATTATTCCTTAAAGTACCAATCTTGACCGCAAAGTAAAAAAAATACTTTTAAGCAATATATGCATTTTCGTGATGCCCATCAGCCCATTAGCAGTTTTGCCTCAAGGGTTTTGCTTACAAATGAAGTTTCAGCTCCCTTATAGCGCGCATCTCAACCGCAAAGTCGAAACTTACTCTTGATCAATCAAATCATCTTGACACATGCAAGTGCCATATGAGCTTACAGCTCTTGTTTCTGATGGAAAAACTTCTCGCCGACAACCGTCGACAGCGTGATGCACATCGAAGGTACCAAAACACGGCAAGTGAGAAAATCAGCGTGGTTTTACTAGAGGGGTTAGAATGTACCGTTCGAAATTGGGGCATCCAGATTTAGAAATATACGGAGTGATTATGGAAGTAGGTTGCATTAGTATAATAGGTAAGACAGATCCTTTAATCGATTGAGATTTGTTCTGGCGATATTTCGGCCTTTCAAATCTGCGGCCCGTATGCCACGAAGGGCCGACACATGGCTGGAATAAATCTCGCTGACTTATTAGTTGCGTTTTTTGCATATACCATGGTATCGGTTACGCGGTAACTGGATCTGCAATCGGTCGTTTTTGCAGTCACCGTGGTATCAGGTAAAATGGTATCGACAAAAACGCAACTATTGATTTAGCGCAGTCAGAAATAACAGACAGCAAAGTAATGAAACATTACCAAGGTAACTCGATCTGCAATTAGTCGTTTTTGCAGTTATCGTGGTATCTGATACTGCTGTTGCTCTGCAGAAACGACAATTGCCGAATTTGCACTTTTAGAAATCATCCAAAAAGAAACACTGATACAGATATTCCTTCAGCCCAAGCTGACTGCGAATAATATTTGACGGTGCAAAACGGATATGTCAGCTAATTTTATTAGAGCCATATTTCGGCCTCTCTTGGCAAGGGTCCTCTTTAGGCTCAAGCCGGTCAAGCTCATTTTCAAGCTTGAGCCTGAAGAGGACCCTTGCCAAGAAGGGCCGAAATATAGATCTAATAAAATGTAGGTGACTAATTCGTTTTGCACGGTCAAATATAATACTGATATCCACTGACATCTGGAGTGATATAACTTCTTTCCCACCAATTTGACAAAAAACTAGACCCTTGTGTTAGTGATGAAAAAAGTGAGATAAATTATTCAGATACCAGGATCAGCTACCACGGTACCTGGCCAGATACCACGGTAACTGCAAACACGCCTTTTGACCGTGGTATGAGATACCACGATAACTGCGAAAACGGTTTTAGACAGTGGTTTCAGATACCATGGTATCTGCAAAAACGCAACTATTGTTGACTTCGATATCTAAAGTACAGTCTTCTGTTTCAGAATATTTGAATGACATCTTGTCGAAGCTTGATAGTGAGGACAAAGGCTCTCGCAATTTTCGGCGATCCCTTTCGTTCATGGACATCATCAGTAAGGTAAGCTCAGTGTCATTTTAGCCCTTGCCGAAATAAGCTTAGATGGCGCTTCACAATTACAATTACAATTCGGTTTATTTATCCATAGATATCTTTTACAGACAAAAAATAGTGCTGGACATGTCATTACAAATAAAAGATCAACCAAGGGATATATTTACAATGGTAACCTATGATTTGGATATACAATTCACGGATTAAAATACAATTCATCAGAATAGGAACGCGAATTACAATGACAGGTACAAAAATAATTCGTCATAAGTGTCACTACTATTATACAATTCGCGGTTTAAAATACATTTCATGAAAATACGGACGCGAATTAAAATGACAAGTACAAAGATAATTCATCATAAGTGTCACGACTATTCTAGAATTTAAACAAATGTGATTGAGATAAAAAGATGCAATGGTCAAACTATTTATGTCACAACAAAAATAAAGAAACTGGCTGAAAAGAAATAGACGACAACAACTTTTAAAGTGCGTTAAAATGTTCGGTAAAATATGGCGCGAAAGAATTGAGAAATCGTTCCGATGAATGTGCATGAGACGGGGACTTCAGTAGTTTTTTCCCCGTTTGATGTAAATTTAGCCTAGTGTTTCCCCCGCCGATGTTACTGGCATATTCTGGAAGGATGTCCCTATGTAGATCAGATACCAGTATCTTTCTGCCAAAGCTCATGTCTAGCTCGTGCCTCCGCTGGCATAGCGTCGTTATGTCCAGCGTTTCTAAACTCTTCTCATAGTCTTTGTAGTCAGTCCCAAGGATTATTTTGCATGCACGTTTTTGGATTTGTTCTATCCTTTGAGTTTGGCCATCAGATAGAACTGTGCCAGACCGCGCATGCATATTCCGTTAATGGTACCTTCGTTAACAGGCGAAAGATTTTAGTTGACCAGCTGCCTTTGTTACAAGGTGATTTACGTGAGTATGCCATCGGAGATCGTTGTCAATGTGTAGACCAAGGATCTTGATGCTTTACGAGGAAGAGTTCGCATGCTGGCAGTTCGGGGATGTTCCTTTTCAGGAAGCTGATTCGGAACAGTATGCTTTTTTCTTCGCTTATGCCTAGTTTGACTGCTTCCGCTTCCAATTTCAACTGCGTCAGTACTCTAAGTACAGTGTCGATGGTGTCTGAGTCAGACAGAAGACGAAAAACAGACAAAGATAGGTCATCTGCGAATTTGTACCTGTTCCTGAGCTCTTTAAGTAGTTTGTTGACCACAACCGTAAAGGCCAAAGGACCGAGCCTCGTTCCTTGAGGTGTTCCACAAGTTATATTTAAGAGCTCTGAAACTTCTCCGTTTTGGAGTTCGACGCATTAGCTGCGTTCGTTGCACTCCGGGCTGTCTCTGGTGTTTAGTCACCAGTGTCCGGTTCTTCTCTTAAAACGCGTTTTTTTGGTTCACCTGTGAGTCGATGAAAACTGGCTAACTCCTCGCTGAAGCCGGGCTCATGACCAGGTCCTGGTTAGTCCGCACCGGTGAGATGAAACCGGACACTGGTTAGCTCAGAAACGGGTTATAAGACTGGTGAGAAGTCACCGGTGGATGCAAAAACGGCTTATAAGAAAAACCGGAGACCACCGGTGAGAACTCCCGTGACAAAGAACGCAGCTATTGCAACCGTTCCGAGAGGAAGCTTGCCAGCATCCTGGTAACAATAGCGCGTGCTCCCATAGTTGTTGATTCTTCAATGACTGTGGCGTGTTCAAGGTAGTCGAAAGCCTTGATGAAATCGGCTATAGGCAATCGACGAAGGCGCCATCGTTTTCTAGATGCTTGAGCATATCGTGGATGAACCGAACAAGATAGTGTACAGTACTGCAGCCTGGTCGAAAGCCATACTGTCGAGACGATGTTGTCGGAGATGTCACTGTACATCCATTTGAAAATAAAGCTCTCCAACACCTTTGAAAAAGTAGACGTCTTCGATATGGGCCGACACACCCCTCGGTAGCTCAGTTCGTATAGCGGTCACCTTGTAAGGGGAGGGTCCTGGGTTCAGATCCCGGCTGAGGAGCATTTTTTACTTTCAGTTCACTACTATATATATATGTGTATTTTATTTGTAACCCGCCAAATACACAAGGTGGTAGCTGAGTAAAGAGAAAAACGAAAAACAACACAAGACAAATACAGTATAAACACAAACAATTTCGACATAATTTCTCTACTGATAATAATACAAATAAATAATGTTTATTAAGCCGAAAGGCCATAAAACAGAAACACCGAAATACAAATCAAAACAAACCACCACCATGTTTAAACATACCTATCGATACGAAGTTTTAAAGTACAACTCTTACTAGAAATGATCTTTTCACGATAAAGTGGCTCAGAAGTATCGTGTTTGGAAAATAAAATTCTCCACGTGAAAATAGTTAGTTTATGGTTAGCGCTTTTCGACCTTGTCCAGCCGTCCCGCTCTCCGAAGCGGTGGTTGAACGCAAAATATGTGAAAACTGAACGAGCCGTGGTAAAAAAGTGGGAAAACCCCAGCAAAACAAAATAAGTCCAAAACATAAGATAGACCTGATGGCCTACCATGTCTTCAGAAGTGAAAAACAACACTCTGAATCTTCTCATGTCCTTAGACGTTAAAGAGTTGTCGACGGACGCTGAAGCTTTCGGCGAAGTTTGCGTTGCGCGACTGGCAAACTCGGCTAGGCCTAAAAAGTGTTAAAAAATCGCAAGTACAAAACGAAATTATGGCGAAACGCGGGGATACTCTTGATGACTATCTCTCCCTGCCGATGCAGAATCTCCGGGTACCTGCGGAAGAAAGGAAGAAACGGTGTCACAGCTTCGCTGACTCAGGATTTGAGTCATTGAGTTTGAGTCGCTACGGACACGTTTACTCCTTCTTCCTGAGAATCACTGGCATGTTTTGGACTTAGTCATATAGATTATTTCAGGAGCTTATTTACCTTAAAGTACCTTAAATCGCACTTCCAGAGAGATAAGGTGGGGTGATCCTCCTTTAGGGTCTCTCGCTGGTTGGCGGTTTGATTGCTAGGTCATTGTTGTTACATCGGCTCACTGGCACTCCAGTGTAGCCGACATTCCTTGGTTGGCAGATGTTGTTGTCACATCGGAACACTGGCATCCCAGTGTAGCCGACTTTCAGCATTCTTCCAGTCATCACCCACACCTTTTTTGAAGCCGTCCATGGTAGCAGCCTTGATCGTTTTTTCGGAAAAACTATTGCAGAGTGGAAGCGGCACAAAAAACGTACGAAGCGGCACAAAAAAATGTGCCGCTTCGCTTACAGATGATCAGTTGGTCAGTTTATAATTGCATAAGGGGCTAGGGATAGTAGAAAAGTCAGGATAAGCAGAAGGGGTCCTTTAAATGTTGACTGAAGAGCTTATCGTTCCTTTCCACCACGGGAATACCATCGCTGAATTCCATTTCAAATTCGAAACAAATCAGCCTCTGTCTCCAGACCATCGCGACATCCTACCGCCTTTTTACACCCCTGCAATGAACCAACCTTCGACACGCGGCAAGCAAGAAAAGTAGTGAAGAAACAACTCCTTAGAGAACCCGATTTCAAGTCTTCTCAACGTTTTTTAAAATCCTTTGTACCATCTTTCGTATCTAATTATAACAAAGCAGTGTTTGACACTTAGTTTATTTTTACTTTGCATTAACCGTTGTTTTATTTATTTTTCAAACAATTTTGTTTTGACGTACAAGGTTATTTTTGTTCTACAGAAATATTATGTGAAATATACTGATTGATTGATTGATTGATTGATATACGCAGTATCTCTCGCAACATCCCTTCACTGCGAAAGCATACTAACTCTTTCGCGCAACATTGACTAACATTTTCAGCAAACGTTGTCTCTGATTGATTTTTCCAGTCCGACATCTCCGACCGAACCAAACACAAACGACGCGGCAGGTGGGGTTTAATTGTGAAAAGACTGTCCATGGGAAGGGTGGATTTGGCGAGAGAGCAAAAACAAGAAAACAACTGTGAAAAGAAAGTAGGAAATAGCATACTTGTGGGGGCGCTTGTGATTGAGAAGGAATATAATGGAATAGTATATGTTTTCAGTTGTGCTTTAACGCTTGCGGAAGACACTTGTTGTCTGCGCTTTTTGAAATTTGTTTTCTTTCTTTAGGACCTTGTGCCGATCGTCACGTACGTGAAGGACCAGCCGCTTATTTATCGTACAACCATCAAGTAAGTATAGATGTCATTGAATACCGGAGCTCCACCCTTTTACCTGACTTGCCGATTCGAAATTTCTGTTGATTAAGAAACTCTTGACAAACCTATGAGAAATACTGTGTAACAGTTTTAGTGGAGAACTTTATTGCACCGTGTGTTTGTGAGTGGAAATCTATATTATCAAGTTTTCGTCAGAGTATTAGTCACCCAGGGAATTTTCTCACCCTCTCGCCAATTAGCTGTAGGCAGTTATGAAGGGATGATATTGTAAAGGACCCCTCGTACTTAATTCTGCATTTTATACTATCCCCAAGTTCCCTTGCAGAATTAGGAAACTCAGAAATCCCCACCCTTCGACATTGTTTTATTTTGAAACGTAGCCTAGGTTGAGTGATCCCTATGACTTCGAAAAGTTGTCCATCTGTCCGTCCGTCTGTCAGCACAATAACTCTCGAAGGGATTGAGATATTTTGTTCAAACTTGGTGTGAGGATTTATCGGGTCAAAGTATAGGCCAGGTTCGTAGATGGGACCTGTAGCCCAATATTTAGGGACAGGGGAGGGGGCTATAAATTAAGGGATGAAACAAAAAATTCGAGCTGATGCGAGAGTCAATTTAGGGGTAAGGAGACATGATGAATACAGAACTGAACCGGGCAAATAGTTCGCCCGGAATCCAGAAAAAAACGAAAATTTCGTAAAAGTAAAACTTTGATCTAAAGTTAAATCAAAGTTCGATACAGGGGTACAGAGACATGATGAATCTGTTTCTGAATTTTCCTTTTTGGCCGGACAAGTAATTTGCCCGGTATCAGCGAAAACGGAAAATAGGTAGGAGTGAAAGTCTTATCCCGATGAAAAATTTATCTCAAAATAATACTATGAAGTAGTACGAAAAAGTAGCATGCAGTACGAATAATGCTACTACATGCTTCTACTTCAAGGCTACCGTGTTACTGCATACTACTATATGCTAGTATTAGCAAGACTGGATGCTACTATGGCAAGACAGGATGCTACTACATACTACTACATAAGATTGGACCAGTCTGAGGCAAATTAAATGATAATACTCTTTGCTATTACATAGTATTACATGCGACTTTTTCGTACTACTACCATACTACTACGCAGCATCGGAGCGATCGGAGCATCGATAAGGGACTAACAGTATATGTTGAATTGAATGAACACCGGACAAGTAGTTTGACCAGAGTCCGGCCAAAACCGGAAATTTCGAAGACGTGTGATAAAATTCTGATGTTGATAGAATTTGGTTAGAGGAGGTAAATGTACCCGGAAAAGACAGGATGAATCAGGAAAAACTGTTTATTCTCGCCTCAGATGGATAGTCCTGTCGGAATTTAGTCAAAACACGAGTATTTCGAATGAGCCTGATTGTTTGATATGCTTTTAGCTGGAAAGTATGACTTGGTGGCTGTTGTTCAGCGGTCTGTTTGAAATGTGTACGGGTTCGCCAAAGTCCGAACCTCAGCAAAACCTGATTATCTGTATCAGAAAGATCAACAAATATTCCCCTTTGGGATCCCATCGAAACCTTTGGTCTTGTTAGTCCTAGCCGTGTTTGTTGGGCAAGCAGCGCAACGTCGGTGAAAATTTAAGGTCCGCCGGTAACTCTTTGAAAAATAAAGGCATGAGAAGCTTCAAATTTTTTTTTTTCGTTTTGGAAGACCTGATAGACCAAGTGGTATATTTTGTGTTTCGGACTCTTTCCTTTTGCTAAACTTTTCCCATTTTTTAAACAAGGCGCATATAGTCTTCAAATAGTTTGCGGCGAACCTTCCCAAATCTGGACATAGAGTCAAGTATTTTACTTTCAGAAAACGATGTTTCGGAACTATTTTGTCATGAAAAGATAATTTCTTGTAAGAGGTGTGATTTAAGACCTCCACCTCCCGATATCCTTCATATGCGGACTGAGAAGTGTTTGTTTACTTTTTTATTTTTACTTTTTATTTTTGTAGGCTTCTGGTTGATCTCACCTCCCCAGTTGATAGCTTGGTACCCACAGAGCTACTGGGGAAGATCCCGCAAGGAATGCATGTGTTGTACGATTTGAATAATTTGCTCTACAACACGAAGGAGTCATTTCTCAAATCTAGACCTATCAAGGCTCTTATGGAGTACTTTGGATCTATCTCCTACAATGTAAGTGTATGCAGCGTAAATCGAGGAGCGTGTTCCATCCTACTTACCGTAGTTACCACGCATGACGTCACGAATTCTGCCTTTTTGTCATCAAGGCTGGAACGATTTTTCTATTTTACAGCGGAATATCATGCCACGGGTGGATCCGACCAATCACGTGACAGAGATTCGTGGTTACTACGCTTACCACGCTTCCGAGCGTGGTAAGCAAATAGTTACTATTAGTTACTATTTTGAGAAGGCTGGAACGGTCAGCGTAGTAACTTTTCGTAAGGGTGGAACACGCTCGTGGTTGTCAACTATTTCTTTTTTATTATGCGGTCTCCACTCGTGTGTTGTGACACAGACTTCGTCAGCATCAAGGAGAAAGCACAGGGTGACGTAAGGCGTATTCTCGCCGTTCCCCGAGGACTCCACTTGAGGAGTCCCCGCGTTTTTGTTTGTCCCGGGGACTCACTCCCCGTATCCTCGCGAGTCCCCTCGGACGGGGAATGCTCCTGTTTAATTAATTTTTTTTATTAAAATTAATCAAAAACAATCAGAATATATAAACAAAATAAACAAGAGCTGTAAGCTCATATGGCACTTGCATGTGTCAAGATGATTTGATTGATCAAGAGTAAGTTTCGACTTTGCGGTTGAGATGCGCGCTATAAGGGAGCTGGAACTTCATTTGTAAGCAAAACCCTTGAGGCAAAACTGCTAATGGGCTGATGGGCATCACGAAAATGCATATATTGCTTAAAAGTATTTTTTTTACTTTGCGGTCAAGATTGGTACTTTAAGGAATAATCGGATTTGGGAAGTAGCAATTTCTAAGCAAATGTTGTTGAGTCTCCAATATTCCAGCGAAGTTTCATCGTCCTAGCACATCTGGAAGTACCTTAACGCGCGATCACCGGAATCCCAGACCCCCCTCCCCCTCCTCCAACTCCCCCCCACAATAACCGGAGCCAATCCTGTTCTGTAAATGATTAATCCAGAGCATCTGTTTGTCATTCCCACGAAGCTCGATCCAGATCACACCAGCCTAGCGGGTCAAGTATTTTCCGCCCTCCCCCCGATAATTGCCGGATTCGGTCCGGAAATGAAAAAGGTCACAAGAGAAAAATGTCCTCTGTTTAATTATTAAATTTCACTCGAATCCGATCACCCGTTCCAAAGTTACGCATGACTCAATATTCCGGATTCCCCTCCCTCAACTCCCCCCCCCCCCAAGATTATCATATCGAGGATTTTTTTTTTATTCCAAGTCAGTTTGACCGGGTCCCTGATATGCCTTCCAAGTTTCGTCGTGAAAATCCCCCAAAAACGGAATTCCGGGATACCCCTCCCCCCCCCCCTCAAGTGTCCGGATCCAGTCAAATTATGTAAAAGATTTATATGGACCAGATGTTTGTTCTTCCCAGCAAGTTTCACTCCGATACCATCATTCTAACCGTTTCTCGAGATTTCCGGTCCCCCCCCCCACCCCACCCAGCTCCCCCGCGGTGCACGTAGCCAATCCGATTCAGCAAATGACTTACCTAGAGCATCTGTTTTTTCTTCCCACAAAGTTCCATCCCGATCCCTCCATTCTAAACGGGGCACGTATTCCCCCCCCCCAATAGTTGCCGGATCCGGTCCGGATATGAAAAAAATCATCGGAGAAATGTCCTCTGTTGAATTCTTAAATTTCACTCGAATCCGATCAACCATTCCAAAATTACGCATGACTGAAAATTTCGGATTCCCCTCCCTCCACTCCCCCTACCATTATCTGATCAACAAAATTTTTATTTTGAAGTCAGTTTGATTGGGTCCCTGATATGCCTGCCAAGTTTCATCGTGAAAATCCCCAAAACCACCATCACCGGAATTCCGGGACCCCCCCCCCCCCCCATAAGTGTCCGGATCAAGTACAATGGCCTAAAGGACTTATCTAGAGCAGATGCTTGTTCTTCCCAGCAAGTTTCACTCCGATCCCTCCATTCTAACCGTTTCTTGAAATTTCCGGTCTCCCCCCCCCCAACTCCCCCCTGGCTACCGAATCCGGTCAAGACTTTAAACGGGACATTACAGATATATATTCTGTTCAGTTATGAAGTTTCATTACAATCCGATCATCCGTTCGAAAGTTACACACTTCTCAATTTCCCGGATTCCCCTGCGGATTCCCCTCCCTCCACTCCCCCACCATTATCTGATCGACAATATTTTTATTTTGAAGTCAGTTTGATTGGGTCCCTGATATGCCTGCCAAGTTTCATCGTGAAAATCCAAAAAACCACCATCACCGGAATTCCGGGCCCCCCCCCCCCATAAGTGTCCGGATCCAGTACAATGGTCTAAAGGACTTATCTAGAGCAGATGCTTGTTCTCCCAGCAAGTTTCACTCCGATCCCTCCATTCTAACCGTTTCTTGAAATTTCCGGTCTCCCCCCCCCCATCTCCCCCCTGGCTACCGAATCCGGTCAAGACTTTAAACGGGACATTACAGATATATATTCTCTTCAGTTATGAAGTTTCATTACAATCCGATCATCCGTTCGAAAGTTACACACTTCTCAGTTTCCCGGATTCCCCTGCCCTCCACCCCCCCCCCCCAAAATGGTCGGATCAGAAAACTGATTATTCCTAATTTTGTTTGGTCGGGTCTCTGATATGCCTGCCAAGTTTCATGGTCCTAGCACAACTGGAAGTACCCTAACTCGAAAAAGTGTGACAAAATGCCCTAAATTTTCAAGTTTCCAGCGCCCCGCACTCCCCCGCATATGGTCGGATCGGGAAACTTATTATTTCCAGGTTACTTTGGTCAGGTCCCTGATATTCCTGCCAAGTTTCATTGTCCTAGCTCATCTGGAAGTACCCTAACTCGAAAAAGTGTGACAAAATGCCCTAAATTTTCAAGTTTCGAGCGCCCCCACTCCCCCGCATATGGTCGGATCGGGAAACTGATTATTTCCAGGTTCGTTTGGTCGGGTCCCTGATATTCCTGCCAAGTTTCATTGTCGTAGCTCATCTAGAAGTACCCTAACTCAGAAAAAAAGTGACAAAATGCCCTAAATTTGCAAGTTTCCAGCGCCCCGCACTCCCCCCCATATGGTCGGATCGGGAAACTGATTATTTCCAGGTTAGTTTGGTCGGGTCCCTGATATGCCTGCCAAGTTTCATTGTCCTAGCACATCTGGAAGTACCCTAACTCGGATATGTGGGACAAAAAAACTCGGACCGACCGACAGACCGACAGACGGAATTGTGATCGGTATATGGCACTTGAGCCAGAGGCTGCAAGTGCCATAAAAACAAAGGGGATCCAGACTAATTTCGTCAACTATTTTTTTTTCGAACAAAATCCATTTTGGGAGCATTCCCCGTGCTCTCGCTGTTTCTGTGCGCGGAGTCCGCGTGGAGTGACTCCCTCTATTCTCGCCGTTCCCTTCGATTCCCCGAGGAGTCCTCGCGGAACGCCTGTAGGGATCGAGAGACGGAAGATCAAGTTTCTGTTGAGCGAGTTGGGCAACACGCGCTGCGCCTACAGTCTATTCAAGCTTGGCGGTCGAAGACTGAAAGTTTCTACCAGGATTTCAGTGCTATCGTCAGTTCCATACGGAAAAACTGAGATTTCCTGACGGGGACTAACGGAAATAAAGAAAATATGCTCCGGAAAACCTAAAGGTCCGTCTGCATCATTATTAGAATTGCGCACGGCCATTGACGCATATACGGAGGATTACCGACTTGCAGGGAAACAATAGGATCGCGGAAGCTTGAAGTTGCTAATGAAACGGAAATTCAGCATGTCGGGTGAAATCCGCGCTGATAACCACTGATCTTTCTTATCAGTTTGTTAAAGGACCTGTCTTACCTATAATACTAATGCAACCTACTTCCATAATAACTCCATACATTTCTAAACCCGAAGACCCCAATCTCGTACGGTACATTCTAACCCCTCTAACAAAACCACCCTGATTTTCTCAACGTGCCGTGTTTTGCTACTTTCGATGTGTATCACGCTGTCAACGGTTGTCTGCGAGAAGTTTTTCCATAAGAAAAACCGGTCATGTAAATTGTTTCCCTGTTTTCGCTACAAGTCAACGGGTCTCAGAAAAGGCTTAAAACAGCCAAAACAGTGGGTTATTTGTTGAAAGCACAGCATAGTTTTAAAGTATTCAAATATTTTTAAATACTGTAAGTTGAAGAGTAAATAGTGCGAGGGGTCCTTGAAGTTTTTGTTAATACCAAAAAGCTGTAAGCTTGCGCGTGTCACTTTGAGCTGAAAGAAGCTCGAAATCAGCAGCTGCGCAAAGTTTTGCGACTCAGCAACAACGGAACAGTGGACTGGAATTGACTTGGTGATGCTGCCTTAATTGAGCCTTGTGTGAAACCAGTTCAAAATGGTAGTTGGTGTATGACTTATTTTGTGTTTTGGCGCTCGAACTGAAAGAAACTATTTAGGATTCGGTGTGGTATTCCGTGAGATGAATCTGGATTTTGCTTTGGGAAATAATCGTAATTTTCAATGTTTCCTGAATCTTTTTAGCTCGACTTTCCCCCCTCCCCGAGACGATTCATTTTACGCCACTATAATTTTATGAGATATTACTTCCACATGACCCTGAGGGCCATCGCACACAAACAGAAAATAACCAGTCATCTGAAAGGCCTAGCTAAAAGCATCAGAGTCAATGATTATATGTTTTTTGTATTTTTGTTTTTTTGTCGAAATGGCTCTGGAATATCGTTTCCACTCTTCGACACGGCGGCTGGACGCAAAGTATTAAAACCGAACGCGCTGTGGTTTTGCGAATTTTGTTTCTTTTGTCGACGTCCTGCCTCCATTATCCTGACAGGCCTCACTCATGAATGAATGAATGAATGATTTATTTGCACATTAAAGCCATCTGGCCATCATGCAACATGTTTGTGCAAAACGGATACGTCAGCTGAATTTTATTAGAGCTATATTTCGGCCCCTCTTGGCAAGGGTCATCTTCAGGCTCAAAACCGCTCAAGTTGGAAATACGAACTTCTCGAACTCCCACGAACTTGTGGGAAAACGGTTTTGGTATATTTGTTATTTGTTACGGTTTTCCCACAAGTTCGTATTTCCAACTTGAGCGGTTTTGAGCCTTAAGAGGACCCTTGCCAAGAAGGGCCAAAATATAGCTCTAATAAAATTCAGCTGACCTATCCATTTTGCACTACCAAACATGATTCGCAGTCAGCTTGAGCTGAAGGAACATTTATACAGGCCACACTCATCCAAATATTCTTTTTTTGATAAGACAGTGACTCTTGGAGTTCCTTTAACACTTCCAGATGCGCTGCTTCAAGCAAACGAGGCATATTTGTTATTTTTTCCCAAAACCTCACCATACTACGTAACTTTATTTTTTTGTGCTCTAAACATTGCCAAGTCCCGCCGTAAAACTAAACCACGGAACTTCCCTGACAGACCTAATTCTTATTACATAATACCTGTTTTCGATGACTGGATTGAAACGCGTTACTCAAGATCAGGTTGATGCAAACGGTCTTAGCTCTCTCTTCCTCTTTAGTAAGCGGCTAATGGGAAGTCACGTGGCTTCGGAACGTGAATGATGAAGGGACAGGATGAGTGTAGCCTAAAGGATCATTTATACGGCAGGTATTTTTCCCCGGAGACGAGAAGGAAAAGTGTTCACACGGGGGAAGTGATCACTACTCACACAGTATTTTTCAAGGGGAGAGTACTGCCATATGGCAATAAATTCCAAGGTTGTAAGGCTCAGGATATCTCTCTACAATGAATACCAACATGTGTCCATTTGGACCACTTTTTACACGGGCATAATGAAAATTATTCCTCGAAAATCCTATTTTATTGTTGCTGACGTCGAAGAATACCCTTCGACAAACAAATACCCGGGTAAAAAGTTCGCGGAATAGAAGTCCAAAATACCCACGGAGTACGGGTAAATACCCTCCTTGTAAACGTAGCTTAAGGATTTATTTATTCCAATACTGTGTAAAGGTCGTAAAATTGGTACATGGTCAAAGGACAAAAGAAGAAAGATTGATAAAATCAGTAGGTAAAAAGACCAGTGGGCGGGTTGAGAAGTTCAAATCGCCAGCGAGAGGAAAGACGAGCATAGGCATGGAGGATGGCACTTGTCTATTTCATTAGGCTGATTTGTTGAAGGAAGGAGTACTAGTAATATAGACCGCACACAATTATACAGACAAACAGTAACTGATTAGCACTAACGCTAGCACACTTGTCACGGTATTGTGTTATTATTTTTTGTCTTTTTGTTTTTGTCTTTGTCTATGTCTTTAGTTCGGTCCCAAAAAAGCCCGTGGGGCAATGTCGGGAAATCAAAATAGAATAATAAAAAACAAATATCTATACTCAGTTCAAACACCAAAAGAAAACATTTACTCCCAAAAACGCTCTCGATGCTACATAGCATGCTTAAAGGACCACTCGCACTATTTACTCTTTAACTTACAGTATTTAATATATTTGGAATAAAACTAGGCTGTGCTTTCAACAAATAACCCACAGTTTCTGCTGCTTTAAGCCTTTTCCGAGATCCGTTGACTTACATCGAAAACAGGGAAACAATTTACATAACCGGTGTTTCTGATGGAAAACTAATCGCAGACAACCATCGACAGCGTGATACACATCGAAGGTAGCAAGACACGGCAAGTGGGAAAATCAGCGTGCTTATATTAGAGGGGTTAGAATGTACACTGTAAAAAGTTTCTCCGAATAAGCATGCAGTATTTGCTACTGGGATTAATCTTATCGCTATTGGGATAAAATTAATCCGAATTAGGGATAATCTTATCTCAATAAAGACAAGATTAATCCCAGTAGCAAATACTGCAAGATTTGTTTTTACAGTGTACTGTACGAAATTGGCGTCTCCGGGTTTAGAAATATATGGATTGATTTTGGAAGTAGGTTGCGTTAGTATTACAGGTAAGACAGTTCCTTTAAGGAAAATCCGAGCCGACAAAGTCCACCCAAATCTGTCTTCTCCGTATTTTCAACCAAATCCTTCTCTGTCACTATTTCACACCCAGATGAAAATCATTGAATGAAAAGTAAATGAAAATTAAATTATTAAATAAAAATATCCTCCACTTGTGAGTCGCACATCGGAGAAAGGTAAAAACCAGAACGCAACTCTACTTTCCCCATAAAACTTCGTCTTTTCCCGAATGGGAGAGAATCCCCCCGTAAACTTACCATCCATTTCAATTCCACTGGCCTTTCGCTTAAAAAAGCACCCCCCCCCCCCCCCCGCTTGTGTCTTTAGCCAAGACGTACCACTCTAAAAGAAAATTAATGTATACAACGGATACGTCTTTTTTAATTATTCCTGAATTATTACAGTTTTGTTTCCTTCCCCGACTTTGACCGTGAAGATTGTCAGCCTCTTAGTCAGCATCGTAGCTGACGTATCCGTTGTATACATTTTTGAATATATGTTTCAAAGTCAGCTTGGGCTCAAGGAATAAAACAAGACGTACCACTTTAAAAAAGATGAATGTATCACTTACGGCGGTTTTTCGGGTCTTCCTGGCAATGCTTGTTATGCATAACGTTTTCAAAATCCCAACAGATTACATCCCAATGTTGTCTGTTGAAACTGAGCAGTGCTCATCCTTGTGTTATCTGTTATGAGACTTCTGACAGTGTATCTTACCCTTAGATGAAATGTCTGTCCTCAGACGATGGTGAAGCCATCAACGATGTTCTCATGCTTATTCGAAACATCTTGAACAT
The DNA here is from genome assembly GCA_030848855.1 of Branchinecta sandiegonensis. Lineage (NCBI taxonomy): Eukaryota > Metazoa > Arthropoda > Branchiopoda > Anostraca > Branchinectidae > Branchinecta > Branchinecta sandiegonensis. The sequence continues at coordinate 12,289,325 of JAUPMV010000010.1, forward strand.
ACCGGAAAGACCACACTATGCCACAGGAGGCATGCCTACACCGGACCCGACAGCGTGCGAGTTTAAAAGCTCTGGGACTAGTGAGGGTAGCAGCTATGGAAGCTCCAATTTGGGAGCATCAGAGGTAAGGTTGTTGAGATTTGAACTTTCAATGTATGAATGAATGATCTTTGTCTTTGTGTTCCCATCTTTGTCTACTTTTGTTTCTTATTTATATATTATTTTTGTTTAATTGTGACTGTGCCTTGGCTTGCCTTCGGTTAGCTGTATGATTATTTAGCGGATGGATTTTATTGGGTATGATTCGTCATGTTTAAGTCAATTTGGTTTTATTTTTTTTCGTGTGCGCTCGACATCTGCTCTCAGCAGCGAAAAGTGTCAATGATACATTTGTTTTGTAAATAAAGATAACCTTGAACCTTGAATGAAGTTTACTACCCATTTTCAAGACAAAAGTCCCACACAACATGTAACACAGATTTGATACTCTTATTTACACATGGGACAACATAGTCCTATACAAAGTGCAGCTAGCATCAAGCGAACGAAGAAAACGTGCAGTTCGGTCATATAGTGCAATAAAGCGATCGGTGACATAATACTTTGCCGACAATCTAGGATTATGGGCCCACGGAGTTAGTCCTAGAAGAAATTTGCAGTACCTATAAAATGTGGAACGAATGTAATGCATTTTTTATGGCACTTGCAGCCTCTGGCTCAAGTGCCATATACCGATCACAATTCCGTCTGTCGGTCTGTCGGTCGGTCCGAGTTTTTTGTCCCACATATCCGAGTTAGGGTACTTCCAGATGTGCTAGGCCAATGAAACTTGGCAGGCATATCAGGGACCCGACCAAACTAACCTGGAAATAATCAGTTTCCCGATCCGACCATATGCGGGGGAGTGCGGGGCGCTGGAAACTTGAAAATTTAGGGCATTTTGTCACACTTTTTCGAGTGAGGGTACTTCCAGATGAGCTAGGACAATGAAACTTGGCAGGAATATCAGGGACCCGACCAAACTAACCTGGAAATAATCAGTTTCCCGATCCGACCATACGCGGGGAAGTGGGGGCGCTGGAAACTTGAAAATTTAGGGCATTTTGTCACACTTTTTCGAGTTAGGGTACTTCCAGTTGTGCTAGGACCATGAAACTTGGCAGGCATATCAGAGACCCGACCAAACAAACTTAGAAATAATCAGTTTTCTGATCCGACCATTTTTTTTTTGGGGGGGGGGGTGGAGGGCAGGGGAATCCGGGAAATTGAGAAGTGTGTAACTTTCGAACGGATGATCGGATTGTAATGAAACTTCATAACTGAATAGAATATATATCTGTGATGTCCCGTTTAAAGTCTTGACCGGATTCGGTGGCCAGGGGGGAGTTGGGGGGGGGGAGATCGGAAATTTCAAGAAACGGTTAGAATGGAGGGATCGGAGTGAAACTTGCTGGGAAGAACAAGCATCTGCTCTAGATAAGTCCTTTAGACCATTGTACTGGATCCGGACACTTATGGGGGGGGGGGTCCCGGAATTCCGGTGATGGTGGTTTTGGGGATTTTCACGATGAAACTTGGCAGGCATATCAGGGACCCAATCAAACTGACTTCAAAATAAATATTTTGTCGATCAGATAATGGTGGGGGGAGTGGAGGGAGGGGAATCCGAAATTTTCAGTCATGCGTAATTTTGGAATGGGTGATCGGGTTCGAGTGAAATTTAAGAATTGAACAGAGGACATTTCTCCGATGATTTTTTTCATATCCGGACCGGATCCGGCAACTATTGGGGGGGGGGGGCGGAAAATACGTGACCCGTTTAGAATGGAGGGATCGGGATGGAACTTTGTGGGAAGAACGAACAGATGCTCTTGGTAAGTCATTTGCTGAATCGGATTGGCTACGTGCACCGCGGGGGAGCTGGGGGGGGGGGGGGAGGGGGGGGGAAGGACCGGGAATCTCGAGAAACGGTTAGAATGATGGTATCGGTGTGAAACTTGCTGGGAAGGAGGGGGTTTCCCGGAATTCCGTTTTTTGGGGGATTTTCACGACGAAACTTGGAAGGCATATCAGGGACCCGGTCAAACTGACTTGGAATAAAAAAAAATCCTCGATATGATAATCTTGGGGGGGGGAGTTGAGGGAGGGGTATCCGGAATATTGAGTCATGCGTAACTTTGGAACGGGTGATCGGATTCGAGTGAAATTTAAAATTAAACAGAGGTCATTTTTCTTTGTGACCTTTTTCATTTCCGGACCGAATCCGGCAATTATTGGGGGGAGGGCGGAAAATACTTGACCCGCTTAGACTGGTGTGATCTGGATCGAACTTCGTGGGAATGACAAACAGATGCTCTGGATTAATCATTTACAGAACCGGATTGGCTCGGGTTATTGTGGGTGGAGTTGGAGGAGGGGGGGGGGGGGTCTGGGATTCCGGTGATCGCGCGTTAAGGTACTTCCAGATGTGCTGGGACGATGAAACTTCGCTGGAATATTGGAGACTCAACAACATTTGCTTAGAAATTGCTACTTCCAAAATCCGATTATTCCTTAAAGTACCAATCTTGACCGCAAAGTAAAAAAAATACTTTTAAGCAATATATGCATTTTCTTGATGCCCATCAGCCCATTAGCAGTTTTGCCTCAAGGGTTTTGCTTACAAATGAAGTTCCAGCTCCCTTAGAGTGCGCATCTCAACCGCAAAGTCGAAACTTACTTTTGATCAATCAAATCATCTTGACCCATGCAAGTGCCATATGAGCTTACAGCTCTTGTTATCTTTCGTAGTCAGTAGTGATCAGTAGTCAGTAGTGACCAATGTGAAATAACAGAACTTTTATTTTGTTCTATGGAAGCTCCAGTTTGGGAGCATCAGAGGTAAGGTTGTTCAGATTTAAACTTTTAATGTGAAATCACAGTTCTTTTATTTTGTTCCACAGTAACTTTTTGGACACAGAAGTAACATTCGAAATTCAGGACACTAGAAAAAGTTAGAATAAAAAATGAGGTCGTGCTATTTTAAATGTGCGAAGCACTTCGTCTCTTTGTCAGATTATGCCATAGCCACACACTAACGGAGAAGTTTCATGTTCGATGTCAAGCGTTACGCTTTTGGAAGTTTCATCCTCCTAAAAATCATAGACAGCTGGGCCCAACTAGCGGATGATGTTATACACTGTATCCCTACAATTGTGTTTTATGTTTTTTTTTTCTTTTATATGCTCCGCTTTAAAAAAATGACGGGTAACAAGGAAATTACTTGCGAATTCCTAGAAATTTATCATTGCTATTATTAATTGTAAGTAAGTAATTTTTTAACCTGAAAGTTCATATGGAATTAAGCAGAGGATAAACAAAAGAAAGAAATGTTTGAGTACATTGTTTACAATTCATGGTTGGATACTAGGGTGCATAGCCATTTGTTTGAGCGTATCGTACTTGGGAAGCTCTCTACGAGCCTGTTGGAGAAACTTTAGGATCAAAGAGCGTGTTCCACCCTTCTAACAATAGTAACTATTAGTTACTATTTTCGTTCCAACCTCGTAAAAAGTTACTACGCTGACCGTTCCAACCTTCTCGGGGATTTAACTATTTGCTTACCATGCTCAGGAGCGTAATAAGCGTGGTAACTACCGTCTCTGTAATGTGATTGGTCGGATTTGCCCGTGGCACGAGATTCTGCTGGAAAATAGAAAAATCGTTCCAGCTTTGACGGCAAAAAGCCAGAATTCGTGACGTCATTCGTAGTGACTACGGTAAGTAGGGTGGAACACGCTCAGAGACGGCGCAATTCAAGACTGTCTGAGAAGATAAACAGTAAATTCAGTAGTTGCGTTTTTGCAGATACCATGGTATCTGTTACCACGGTAACTGGATCTGCATTTAGTCGTTTTTGCAGTAACCGTGGTATCTGATATACGGTTGCTCTGCAAAAACGACAACTGCCGAAATTGCGCTTTTCGAAGTCGTCCCAAAAGAGAAACTGATATTCAGTCACATTACTAAGTGCCAAACTTCTTTCCCGCCAATTTGAAAAAATTTATGAAAGTGAGATGTCTTTTTCAGATACCACGATCAGTTACCACGATAGCTGGCCAGATACCACGATAAACTGGCCAGACACCACGATAACTGCAAAAACGCCATTTGACCGTGGTATCAGATACAAAACTGCAAAAATGACTTTGGACCGTGGTATGAGATACCATGGTATCTGCAAAAACGCAACTAATGTCAAATGGGTCTTGGCTCTCAGCATGCATGAACGTGGTCGTGGTCTTCAGGGGAAATAGGGAAAAAAGAGTAAACTAGTCTCCAGTAAGAGAGTGAGTAGACATGTAAATAGTAGTATGCTCTTGGAACAGTTCTACCCCTGCTCTTCACGGGGGCAAAAGCTGTCTGCCTTCTCTCCCCTCTCTCCTCTCGACTCACTCGATCGACCCGGGGATGCTCGTTGACATATTCCTCCCAAGAGCAGTGGAAGCGGAGATTCGCCAGGCTGTTTCTTATGTTATTTGTTCTGTTTTTTTTTGCAGCCACAAGTGGGCTTTTCCGCAAGTGATTGCTACTCCTTCACGGGACGTACAGCGCTGCAGCGGCCATCTGTTGGCAATCAACAAAATCAGCTCGTATGGAATCTGTTTGCAAGTGGACTCGACCGCATTCTGATCCAGCTTATGAGTGACGACCGCAGGGTAAGTTTCTTGCCGCCAGATGACGCTATTATTTGCTACTATTAAACATAAATTTCTTTATTTTACAATCGCCGATAGACGGTATAGACTTAATCAGGTAGATGCGTCTTTAAGCATTACTGATAAGCAACGCGCTTCCTTGGCTTTCTCGTCATTCCATCAAGGTTTAAGATGGTATCATTTCTGTACAAAATCCCCAAATTAGGTTATAATATCAGGGCACAAAGCTGATTAGCACGAACCGGGTACAGTAGTTCAACATATAAATACAAAACAAAATACAAAGTATGACACATCAGTAGACGAGTAACCGCATCACGAACCCGCCGAAAGTTGGCAAAGATCAATCTGAATTCTATGCTTTGGTTCCGCTAGTAGAACTAGAGCTAGACGCAAAACTGTAAGCCCTCAACTTGCGTAGAAAAATAGCTCGATCTCCTTCCGGACACAACCAAGCGCAATGTGTAACGCACAAGGTATAAGAATCGTGAGCTCACTTGTATGCGACGCCTAATCTTTGCGGCACTTCATCGGGCATCTGTGGAGTTCAGAGTAGCTACATGATGATGATGATGAAATTTTATTTACGTACTTAAGAAGAGGAAAATAGAGCAGTACAGACAAAGAAAAGGAAAAAATACAGTGAGCTTTCAATAATGTAGTAAATGCACAAGATAAAAAAATAACCATTAAAAAAAAAGAAAAGGGACTAATCGGGTCTGAAAAATCTTCTTCCTAGATGGAATGCGGAGAAATAGCCAAGGGCAGAAACGTGAAGGTACGAGCGCCTTGAGACCAATGATATCACCACATGTTTCCCGCGCTGCTTCTGTGCTAAGATATTCTCTTTCTTGGCGACCGGATTACCAGAATCGGCTAGACCCTGAAACTCGTGTAAGAGTTTTGAAATAAAACCGCGTTCTCATTGATGCGTCGCTGCGATGTTGCGTTGCGTACAGGTTACGTAGCGTACCTTTCGCACCGGCGCGAGAACATGTCACGCTGGATACGTATTCATGTTTTCCTGTTTGGTTTCTTCTGCTAAATTTTCATTTCTTGCATCAGTTATTAAGTTTTTAATCATCATTAGTAGGTTTTTCTTCATCATTACACTGTCAGCAGGTACACAACATATTTTTTTGGTTGAGACACTTTTTTCATAACAAAAACGTCTCGTTTTGCTTATAACTCCGGTATTTTCTGTCAGATTCAGTTCAAATTTAGGGTGCAAGTATAGAATCATGTATCTATTAACGCTGTCATCTCTCGATATGATAATTCGGACTTTCTTTTTGCGACTTTCTGTGACGTTTTTTTTACAAAAGTGTCTCAGTTTTATTTTAATTTTTTTTTAGCTTTTATCAAGTTCTTGATTAATTGAATGTTTTAAAACCTTTAGACAGGGAGATTTTCGGCTGTTTTGTTAGGATAGTGGACTCCGGTCAAGATCTTGATCTCTTGGCTACAACACTTTTTGCAACAGTAACGTTTTTCTGAGACGTTTTCCCTTCAAAACAACATTTTTTTTTAATGTAACGTTTTTTTGAGACGTTTTCTCTTTGGGAACAACACTTTTTTATAATTGCAACATTATTTTCAAAAAGAGAGTGTGACACTTTTCAAAATAGCTACACTGTCAGCAGGCATACAACATAGTTTTGTGTTTAAGACATTTTTTCCGTAACAAAAACGTCTCATTTTGCTTATAACTCCGATATATTCCGTCAGATTCAGTTCAAATTTAGGGTGCAAGTAGAGAAGCGAGTATCTATTAACGCTGTTATCTTTTGACATGATTATTCGAACTTTCTTTTTGCGACTTTTTGTGACGTTGTTTACGAAAGTGTCTCAATTTTATGTTTTAAATTTTGCTTAGCTTTTTTCAAGCTGTTGAATAACTGAATGCTCTCAAACCTATAGACTGGGAGATTCTCGGTTGTTTTGTTAGGATAGAGAACTCCGGTCAAGATTTTGATCAACACTTTTTGTTACATTAACGTTTTTCCGAGACGTTTTTTTCAAGAACAAAGCTTTTTGCTACATTAACGTTTTTCCGAGACATTTTTCCTTTGAAAACAACACTTTTTTACTGTAACTGTAAAATTTTTCCAAACAAAGACGTCTGACACTTTTTAAATAAGCTACTTAATTGTATAAGAAAACACATTTTCAAAGTGTAACTCCATATAAATAATTTTATATAGAAGTTGTAAAGCAGGACATCTGAGCTGACTGAAAATTTATTCATCCTCCTCAGTACTTTGACGACGGATTAAATAGCTTGCTTTCCGACAACACCCGCGGCAAAGAAAGAACGTTTTGAACTACTCTTGTTCACGGTGAACAACTTCCGCATAACAATGGGATATGGAACTGCCCTGCAGTATGACCAGAATACTTCCGAAGGTGCAAGAATTCCAGTTACATGTTGCTCTGAAGTCAAGTTCTGTGTAAAATAAAAGACATGTAATTCCGATATCCCTGTGCGGTTTTCCGAAAAGAATACGTGGAATACAGCCACAAAAACTACTGAGATCCTCATTTCGTTTCTTCGGTACTGCAAGGAACGTCTCTGGACATGTGCATATGACAAGTCGCCTTAAAAAATAATAGCAAATGTTCCTAAACTTCTGTAAATTGTTCTTATACATTCATTTGAAACAGTACATAATTTGAACAAGTACATTGTTTTCGTCGCAATAAGCAAGAGCTGTGCAAGGAAATGCAAACGCTCTTCCTCTTTAACGTCACCAGCCTCAGTATGCACATGCTTTAAGTGACGTTTTTCTCAAGAGATACATATTTGATGTTAACTGGCATCCGACTGCGGGTTCTGAACAGAACGTGATTAAAAGCGGGCAAAGCAAAGTACATTGTCCGATCGCTGATTTGCGTTTGGACTTAAACCATCACTTTTCCATCCGTTTTACCCATTTTTTATTTTTGTTTTGGCAACACAAAAAGCAGCTTTGGTCCGGCCGACTCGTGGGACAAGGACACTTTGTAAAGAAAGTTATCAAATATTCATATTTCTTAATATAGCTAGTAGAACGATATAGGTCTAAGTACAAGTTCGCCACAACAAGCTACAGACTTAAAATCAATTTTGGTGACTCCCTGAGCAAGAAAGTGCCAAAACGCTCTTGAAAGCAGAGGAGACTTTGGAAGAAAAACGTCTTATCCGGCACCAACATTTTTTCCTAGTAGTTCTTACACCCAAAACGACCTAACACATATGTTCCTAAGCCCGTTCTAAAAGAAAAAAAGGTTTAACTAGTTCTCAGCCCATCGCCTTTTAACAAAACCAATGCGGTCGAAAGTTTAGATGCGTTCAAATGCATTTAGGGTCATTTCCGGCGTTCTCTTCCGGAATGTTCCCAGACCATGGATTCAGTATTGCTAAGGTTTCATTTGCGGTTGCCCGAGACCCTTCAAAGAGCTCCTAGGGAACGCCGAAATCGCGCTAAAGGTTCTTCCCTTCGCCTATATTTTTTCCCGGTTCTTGTTCTCCTCATGTTCTCTTATGCCATACTCTTATGACATAGTAGCTCTATGGCAGTTTGCATCGCACGAATGGGCAAAAATTTCAAATTTCGAATCGAGCGTGCGTCGTGCGAATCAGGCTGAAAGGGTCAGAGCCCAAGAGCCAGAAGTATTTTTGGATTGGACTGTGGCAATGGAGGACACGGAGACTGACCTTTCCATGTTTCAGTCTGTAGAAGAGTCTTACTGGGATGGAAAACTTGTTGATCGTAGAAGATGGTTTCTCAAATGTAAATGGTAGTGTCAACAAGGATGTTAGTGCTAGTATTACCAATAAGGGTCGATAAACAGCAGTAAGACAATTAAAAGCTGAGAATTTTATATTCTATAGTCATTTGGTAAATTTAAGAATAACAAGATTGAAATACACTGGGTGCTGACTAGGTGTGTAGATCTCTGAACACTTATTCAGATTTTAGACAACCTTGGGCTTGGTTCAAGTTTTAAAAGCCCTGAAAATAAAATTAAATGGGAATGGTATGTAGGTTATAAGAATTCCAGTGAGCTAAGAGCCAAGTGTTTCAGAGCTTTTAGACTTTCCCTTTTTAGTCGAGTGTTTCATGGAACAATGCACTATTACGGGGGCTGTAGCAGCTTTCAGTTTTCGGTTTTCACTGGGTTTTTTTTTAGCTCATAACTCGTGAACATGTGCAACTATCAAATTCAAACTTGGTACACTTGTGGGAATTGGGGTCTAGCTGTGCAGTATGAGGGCCCCTCCCTGCACCTACCCGGTTCAGGCGCAAATTGGCCAGATTGTCCAGTGAATAATGTTTATAACTTGGCCAGACCTGCACATAGGACGATGAAATTCCCTGTACCTGTAGATGCAAGGACTAGAAAATTTCTTTCAAGTTAAAACCTCCCCCTCCCTCCAAATTCATGGGCAACTGGGCCCAGATTACCCAGGAGTAAAGTTTGTTACAAGTGACAGGAATCAAAAGGTATCAAGTTGAAACTTGGTTGGTTTGTGAGCATTAGGGTCTCTATTTCCTTTTTGCAGGTCCCAAACTCCACTCTCACTTGGTTCAGGGGCAATTGGGCCCAGATTGACCATTTTTATGGCACTTGCAGCTTTGCTCAAGTGCCATATACCAATCACTTTTCGGCCTGTCAGGCCACTGTTGTCGAGTTAGGGTACTTCCAGAAGTGCTAGGACGATGAAACTTTGCAGGCGTACTAGCGACCCGACCAAACTATTTCGGAAATAGCCACTGTCACGATTGGACCACCGCGGGGGGAGTGGAGGGAGGGGAAATCCGAATATTGACGTTTTCATAACTTTTGAACGGGGAATCCGATCTTAATGAAACTTGATATTTGGAAAGACCTCTTGTCTCAGATGTCACACTTCAAGTCGGGAATGGATCCGGTGACTTTGGGGGGAATTGGAGGGGGGGGGAATCATGTGACAAGTTCAGATAAAACTTGGTGGGAAGAACAAGCACAAGCCCTAGATACATAGTTGACAAGACCGGACCGGATCCGAGCACTGCAGGGGGTGTTGGAGGGAGGGTTCCGGAATTTCGGTGATCCAGACTTAAGATGCTTACACATGTGCTAGGACGATGAAACTCGACAGGAAAATCAAATCATTTTAACTTAAGAACAGTTGTTTCTCCGAATTGACCATCCTAGGGGGAGTGGACGGAGGGGTAATCCGGAATCTTGAGGCATGTCCAAATTTTGAATGGATGATTGGATCTTAATGAAACTTGATATTCAGAAAGAACTCTTGTCTCAGATGTCCCACTTCAACTGCGGACAGGATCCGATCAATGTGGGAGGAGGTGGAGAGAGCGTTCCGAAATTCCGGGGATCCCGACTTAAGATGCTTACACATGTGCAAGGACGATGAAACTTGGCAGGCATATCAGGGACTCTTAAATTTTAACTTAAGAACAGTCGTTTCTCCGATTTGACCATCGTGGGGGAGTGGAATGAGGGGGAATCCGGAATCTTGAGGTATTCAGTTCAGTTTCAGTTGCACTGGACTATATTTAAAGACAAACAAATACATAATTTACATTCCTGCCAGGAAAGCACAAATGTAGTGCTTGGCTATGGCAGGGAAATGACCAATATTAATTTAAATATCAAACAGAATCAACTAACTGAACATTCGAGAGGAAAAAAATTACCTATGGTTTCAACTTTAAATAAAATGAGAGGGAAAATAAGTGAAAGAAGGAACGAGAAAGAAGAAAACAAAAGAAAAGAAAAACGGGGGGGGGGTCTAAAGGAGGATAACACTGTAATGAGGATGGAGGATAACACTGTAATTTGCTGCTCGCTTGAAGGAAATGAGGTTATTGGAATTCCGGATATCTAACGGTAGTAGATTTCCAACTTTCGAACGGATCGGATCTTAATGAAACTTGATATTCCGAAAGAACTCATGTCTCAGATGTCTCGAAACTCATGTCTCAGATGTCCAATTTCGAGTGCGGACAGGATCCGATCAATTTGGCGAAGTCGGGGGGGGGGGGGCAGAAATTGTGTGACATGCTTAGAGTGTAGCGGTTGAGAGGACACTTGTTGGGGAGAACAAGCGTAACCCCTAGATACATCAGCGACAGAAAACGGACCGGATTCGATCACTCTGGAGGGAGTTGAAGGGGGGTCTGGAATTCTGATGATCGCAATTTAAGGTACTTCCAGATGTGCTAGGACAATGAAACTTGGCTTGAAGATTAGTGACTTGACAAGTTTGACTTAGACATTGTCACTTTCCAGATCCGACCATCCCTTGAAGTATTTATCTTAGCCGCAAAGTACAAAAGTACTATTAAGTAAAATCTACATTTTCGTTATCCCCAAGAGCCCATGATCGTTTTTGGCTCAAGGGTTTTGCTTAGAAATGAATTTCTAGCACCCTTAAAGTGAGCATCTTAACCGAAAAGTAAACAAAATACTTTTGACGAAACCAGGCATATTCATGATCCTACAGGGCCCACGGTCATTTTTGCCTCGAGGGTTTTGATTTCAGATTGATTTCTAGCGCCCTTACAGTGCACATCATCACAGCCAAGTGCAGAACAAAAAAAATACTTTTTTTTTACCAAACGATACATCCTCGTGATTTCCGAGTGTCTATCGCCATTCTTATCTCAAGGGTTTGCTTACAAATGATCACAACAAACCCACAAATTGGCGAATTCCTACTTTAATCCTTTTTCAAAGCCTTGCGAGTGCCATAGGAGTTTCCAGCTCTTCTTTAATGTTTTTAACTTGAATAACTGGTGATAGGGCGATGAAATTTCTTTGTGATTTTGGATCATAGGTTGGGGATATATGTGTGGAATAGACCCACCCCCTACCCTCTCCGTTCATGGGCAAGGGGGCCCAATTTGCCCATGAGTTAAGTTTTTGACCCGTGGCGAATATTTAGGTCTAGATATGCAATTTAATGGATCCTGCCCCCCCCCCTCACCCTGCCGTCCATCGATAACTGGGCCCAGATTTGCCATTAGTTAAGTTTGTCCATGACATTTCTTGAGTCCAACTCTTGTATTGCCTACTTGTGGATATGTATGTATAGATGCGAATTTTGGTGTAACAGCTGCTACTTCAATCCTTAATGATCGGTTGGAAACTGGACGGTGTTGTCATATGATCCATGATATGCCGTTCTGAATGAAGTTGTGATAAAGGGGTTATTAAGCTGCTACGATTTGGCTCAGCGCACTTGTTACTACCTTGCTAATAGAAAAGAGGTTTAAAGGGATATTGTAACTTGGCAGTGAAAAAGTTCAGAATAAACTGAGCCAAAGGAAAAGATTCAAAGGAAGAATAATAGTTGGCGCCTACAATTTATTCTTAACTTAAATTACTATTACGGCTCAGCACTGTGCATGAATATTTGTTGTTTTGATTTTCATCATGTTCTTTACTGCTGTTCAAAGTTCAAATAAGTTTATTCCAGTGTATATTTCTTGGGATTAGTCGGGATAGTTATTTAACTTCAGGTGGTGCAGTTTTTACCAAGTGATAAAATAGATTTAACACCACCAGCCTAACATAAATATCTGATCTGTGGACAGCCTATGCCAAACACATATTCATGATTTTATATTTGTTTTAAGCTCAAGTGCCATATGGGAATGGTTTTCCCATCTGTCTGGCCATCACGAGTTAGGGTAGGCATACGCATACCTCCAGATGGTTTAGAACGATGAAACCAGACTGGTTAAAAAATTGTCACTTCCTGAACCTGGCAATCTTAGAAGTAGTGGAGGGAGGGGGAATCTGGAATGTTGAGGCATGCATAATTTTCGAAAAAATGGTCGGATGAATGAAATGTCATAACTGGCAAGTGCATGTATCTAAGATATTTCATTTAAAGTTCGGACCGGATCCGACTATTGCGGTAGGAATTGGGGGCGCATGAGGTATGTTGTGGCAGGCTTAGAGTGTAGGGATCAGGAAGGATGATACTTGGTAAATGGCAAGAGCACACGTCTTAGATGTTCTATTCACAGATCGGACCCAGATCCGGCCACAGTGTAGGATTGACAAGGGGGGGGGGGGGGTATCTTGTGGTATGAAGGGTACTTTTATATAGGCAGGGACGATGAAAGCTGTAAGCTGTATTAAAGACCTCAACAGGTTGTCATTTCCCTGAATTCCCTGATCCGACGATCCAGGACGAGTGGAAGGAGGGGAAACCGTAAATCAAGCATAGCTTTCATACGAGTTGCTCGATCTGCATGATACTTGAAAACTGACTTGAGAACTTATCCCAGATGTTACATACGAGGTCTGGACTAATCAAGATACATTTTCATCTTCCCCATGAGCCCAAGATCAGTTGTACCTAGGGTTTTGCTCAGAAAAGATTCCAAACCCCTCTTAAAGTGCGCATCTCAACCACACACTCAAACGTATTTTAGGCAAAACGTCATATTTTGGTGTTCCGCAAGGGCCCACAATTGTTTGTACCACGAGTATCTTTGCCACAATAGCAAGTCAACCTGTCGTGTTTTGGTCGTCGCAAGAGTCCGTTGTACATTGAGACATCTTATTTATACACAAAACGTACAACCATAGTGAAAATGAAAAGAAAGAAGATGTAATTTTAGTATACATATATGTAAATATCATTATGGATTTACATAAAAGTAATGGGATTTAGTGGAACCACTTCCATTGCGAAGTGCAAATAACTAATCGATTAGCCTAATAACCCCTTCGTCGCAGCTTCAAAGAGCGGCTTATCATCGACCATTAACGAAACAGTGCAGTTTCCACATTTTCGTTAAGGAGTAAAGTATATCGCGTGACCTTATTTGTTGCTCCTACACCTCAAGATCCACATCCATACATGGGTCGTGACCCATCAAAATGTATAAAGCCAAACAAAAATATAAGAAAGTCGGCTAAGTAAGTTATTGAATACAATATGTAGATGCAAAGTAAAGCGTTATCAACAGTGTGTCGATTTTGCATTTCAGTATTTGATTACGTTTATGTCTGCCGTGCATCCAGTACAGCACAACGTTAACGGGCGAACAACGGAGCGCGCCCGGATTCCAAAGTACAACGAAGCAACACTACAACATTATATTCCAGTCCAACGCTTTTTCATGTGCAACACTTTTTTGTGTACAACGGAGCGCGTTCGATTTAGAAGTTTTTTCAACAACGGTAAAATGTAGCATAACGTTTTTTTGAACACAACAGAATTTACAAGAGTAACACTTTTGACGAAGTAAACGTTTTATTACGGTCCAACGTTTTTGTCGCAAAACGTTTTTCTTACCACAACGGAATTGACGAGAACAACACTTTTGACGATAACGTTTTATTACGGTCCAACGTTTTTGGTGACAAATGTTGACAAAACGTAAGTGTCACCAACCTGATGACAGTGTAGTAAGTTATTCTCCAGTTTTTCTTCAGGCAATTCCATTTTTCACTGACAAATCTGATGCTTAACGCGTTGACGCAACGCAAGAATAGAACTTGGTTCTATTCTTGCGTTGCGTTTTATTTGACTGCGTAAGACCTCCGTTGCGTCGCCGCAACCGTAACGCAGAGGTTGCGTAGCTTGGTGTGAAAGGCTCTACGCGTCGATGTGAAAGCGGCTTAAAAGGGATTTTTTTTTCGTTTCGATCTTCATACTTATATCGTCTTTTTCTCGAAACTTTTTCTATTTATGGTTCTGTACTGTTTCTACTTATTATTGCGTAGGGCACATTGGAGGTTGGCACAGTGTTGCTAAACGGATAAGACTTATCCGTTCGCGTCCAAGATCAGTTGACTTTTACCAGATGACGTGCAGGAAAAATTGTCCGACCGAGATTCACAGACGTCCTGAGGAAGAGCATACCTCTTCCGTAATAAAATAGTTGCGTTTTTGATCCGAATTCTCCGTTCTGAATTATCGCTTTTGAATTCTTGATTCTCGTACAAATTACCGTTTTTGCTCCTCTGGCATCTCCATTCTCGCTTTTGACAAAAACACTAATTTGGCAGCTCGTCCGCAACCCGGTGTACGTATTTTTGCATATTGGACAGCCGCACTCTGTTGACCAATCAGGGAGGAGAACAGATAGAGAGAATCGAGAATTCACCATCGGAGCAACTTCTCGATTCTGCAAAATCGCGAGGCTTTCCCCGTTCTCGACTCTGACAAAAACGCCAGAAAGTGTTTCATCTGAATAGTCCAAAAATGCGAAAGAGGAGAATCGCAAGGATAATTCGCTTCAAAAACGCAACTAATGTACCTTGCTTTCAGCATAGTACGAGATAACGACAGGTCCATTTTCGTGCCCTTGAACAACTGTCTTTTAGGAGACATGGTCTGTTACGATGGTTCAGCTGGTAGCGCTCCTATACAAGGACCAGCATGTTGACCACTTGCAGAAACTACTCGCTACTTGGGTCGATGAGGATGTGTCCAGCGGATCGTCCGATGATGAATCAAACACATCGCCTCCGGTAGGTACTCCTCCGTTACGTTACGTATCAACTGTCTCCTGCTTACTGCTATAGGCCAAATAAGCATTCATGTCAACGTTGACTTGTATGCACGTTATCGCTTATTATTCTTTGTCGCTTTTATTTGGGGTTGTTCGCGATGACTTTGCTACGTTCGGTCCATCCCGGTAGAGTGGACTGGACTCGTATTCGACGTGAGTTCAAGTCCTCAGGGCTCCCTCAGCGATCTAGCTCGTCTGTCCGTTATCGTATCGGCGACCCAGAGTGTTTTCTCACTAGTTTTTCAGGTTCTTGGTGTCGTAGCATACGCCCAAGTAAACTTTTCTTTCCGATTTCAGCCGTCCAGACCATTTAGATTCTGAGGAAATTGTTCTCTACCGTAAAACAGGTTTTAAGTTTAACTAAAAATCAACTTACATTTGTGTCATTTAACGCTGAATTATCTGGATTCTGCAAAGGTTTTTTTTTATTTCCCACATCTACTCTAGTTATGACGTTCAGAATATCTGTGGCTGTCCCCACAGCGTAAATTCTACTATGACACGGGAAATTTTAATCTCAACACAAACGCAGCTTCTCAGTGGGTATATTGGTGAGATTGGTGAAGATTGCTTAGTGTCTGAACAAAAGAAAAAGATAAATCTTTCTAGTAAGGCATACAATAAAAATACAAGAGCATAGAGGTACCACAAATCACACGGAAATTACATTATTTGTAAATCGATTATTCGTGAATAGCGGGACAACGAAGTAACGCATTTTCAGCAGGTCTTCAAGCCAATGTAAGTGAATAATTGATGGGTCACTAGATTCTCCTATCCCAGCCCTTTTCGGTTAAACTTTAAACATTACAAACAAACGTAAAGATATCCTAAAAGGGAATCCCGCTGGTGAGAGCAGAGCTTGAGCGCGCATGAAACAAAATGATCAAACGAAAAGTATCTTCAGCATCACTAATCTTACCCAGTCACACACATCTTACACCTACCGAAAACAAGACCAAGACACTGTCAGAATTCAATCAATCAATTAAGTTTAATCCAAAGAGCTAAAAGCTAGAAGAGGAATACAATTTACAAAATACACAGACACGAAATAAATTAACTAATACACTTACAAGTGTAATGCAGCTGACTTGTCCGTTTTGCCCCGTCAAATATGATTCGCAGTCAGCTTGGGCTGAAGGAACATCTATCACCGAAGTACGGAACTAATCGCCCATACATGCCGCCAACAAGTATCCATCTTAGCTAGAAAGGAGAAGAAGAGACAGGTGACCCTAAAACCAAAATGCAGAAGAATCTCTACCCTTTGGACGACCCAATCGAACAACAAAAACAGTAGCCGAGTCTGGAATCAAATCACAGCACCAGCTTTAACTCCATCCAACTGTCAGAGAAGAATTTCACAAAAGCAGATATTTAAGGAAGAATCTTTAATTGTTTTTCCTCAAGTTTATTTTCCAGCTTGATCCTGAAGAGGACGCTTGCCAAGAATTACCGAAATATAGCTCGAATAAAATGCAGCTGACTTATCCGTTTTTCCCCGTCAAATATGATTCGCAGTCAGCTTGGGCTGAAAGAACATCTATAATACTTACTTATATAAGAAGAAAACAAAAGTATACGAAGATGAAATGCCGATAGACTACAAAGATGGAAACTAAACAGAAGGAAAAAAAAATATAAAAGAGAGAGAGAGACTCGCTTAACCTTTGAAATCCTCCCCTGCGCTCTTCTAAGCCGTGATCTAATAGCTTTGATTTCTTCCGTTGAGTCGATGCTTGACTTTAAAGCTGCAGCTCTACCATTTAATAAAAGTTAGACGTGCCATAATTACGCAGCGGAGATAATACTGTTTTACTTGCAGTGTAATAGCGTGCAGAACCCCGACTCTGATTCCCTGTCGTCCAGTATCTCAGCGTGCAACCACGCTGACATAGCAGACCTATCACAGCACTCATCTAACAACTTAACCTCCAGCCCAAAGGAGCAAGTTCTTAGCCCGTCCTCATCAGAGGAAGACTCGAAGCCGGCTAGTCCTCCAAATGGCAGTCGTCTGTCTGTGTCTAAAGGGATTGGCTCGAAGATGGCCGCTGCCCGCTGGCAAAAGGTAATTGTCAAGATAGTATTTTTTTAATAAACAGAATTGGCTGTCAGAAGGACTAATCCCCCCCCCCCCTTCCGCAGCTGGAATCCGGTCAATTCCTTCTCAACTGATGGAAACCACGTCTAGTCAGTCACTGAGAATGTTTATATAAGCAACAACAACTTTAGGAAATATTTTCGAAAGCTTACGTTTTGTCGTCCTTGTTTGGTTTACGTGTGTTATATTTAGAGTAGAAAGCCTTTTTTATTGTGTTATATCTTTTTTTATTATTGTTTTGGCTGGACCAGACGGGTTTCCATGAGTTATCATAGGGGGGGGGGGGGGGGGGCATTGCAAGTGTCTCTATCTTGCGCCAGCAATTGCGCGAACGCTAGCCGTACGATGTCCCGCCGTCAGCAGTTCTTGAGGTAGCTATCCGGTCTCCTTCCCCAAGCCGGAAGTGGTTCTGCTCAGATTACTTGTTTGATCAGACGTTCATTTAGGCGGCAGAGGACGTCACCAATTCAGCGTAGAAGACGGATTTTTGGGATAAAGTGGAGGGATCATAAAAGTTGTCCGTCTGTCCGTCCGTCCGTCTGTGAGCACGATAACTCTCGAAGGGAATGAGATCTTTCGATGAAACTTGGTGCGAGGATTCTTTGGGTCAAGGGAAAGGTCGAGTCGTACATGGGGTGCATAGCTATATATTTAGGGGAGGGGTTTCAAATTAAGGGGCGAAATAAAATATTTCTTAAAAGCTACTGACATAGTCTATTTAGCGGTAAGGAGACCTGCTGAATCCGAACATGAAATTTTTTTTCTCGCCAGACAAGTAGTTCACCTTGAATCCGGCAAAAAAACGGAAAATTTGTAAAAAGTGAAAGTTGAATCTGAAGTTGATTGGATGTTCGTCTCTAGGGTAAGAGGACATGCTGAATCATAAAAATTTTTTTTGACCGGACAAGTAGTTCGCCCGGAATCCCGAAGTTTAGCATGAAATTTTAAAACCCAAGGATATAGTCGATATAGAGTGAGGAGACATGCTGTTGCAACTTTCGAACTTACTAAAGATAAACAAAAAGTGTATGCGATCAGTTTAGTTTTCTTCAAAGTTCCAACCGGCATTTACTGGGTCAAAAAGGCAGAATGCATCCCGTCAACTGTCTGGTGAACAATTTAATAAAATTTGTCGACCAATTGTCGAAAAAACAGATGGCTATACCAGTCTGCTCTGCGCGTCGGACGTTACGCTTTGTTTTATAACCTATGGACGCGAGGGAGTAATGTGTATTGGATTTAATTAAAGACTAATAACACATAGCGTACGTATTGTTTGGTGTAATCATGGAAGTCTGTCGTGTCGAGTATTGGATTACTGCCGACCCCGAGGGGGTATCTTTAAATCAATTCCCGTGCGCCTTTTTTTTTTTTTTTTTAAATCTGCTTCTCTGTGCTTTAATGAATACGACTACATTCATTTCTTTTCACTTTTCTTTTTCTCTCCTTTTTTTTTTTTTTTTTACCCCAGTGAAAACCTCAAGTCAGTATCACTCACCCTGGCGTTCCCCACCGCCACCTTGGTTGCTAACCGACTGAAGCTGCCCCGGTCGCGCGGGGGTGAGAATAGTAATATATTCCCACCCCCTCCTCTTACGGGTCAGCAGATGAGGAATGGAGAGTATACCCTCACGATCCACTACCGTCTTATTCTATCTATACCTCTACACCCCGCTTTGTACTACCCAATCCTCAATTAAATCAAAAGAGGCGAGAAAAACAAACGTTGTTTCAGGTAAATATTTCAAACACGTGTAATAAAATAAAAAACAACACCTTAACCTAAGCATCAAAAATCTTGGGAAGCCCAACCCGAGATTTAAACTTTTAATGAGCATTTTCTGCCTTTTTACAATTTTTTTGCGCCTGTATAATTCTCAAACACTGATTTTGTCTTCCATCCTCCATATGCCTGGACAGTGTCCTCTGGGACACCAGCTTCCAACATATAAATGGCTGCACCCGCCCGAATACTGTGAGGTGTTTCGCCCCCGTATAACTTTAAACCTCCGAGATGCTTCTTTAGTCTTTTTGCTGCAACTGCGTAGTCCATTCTCCTTGCCTCATGTCTAGAAATTTCAAAACGTCGGAAGAGGTAGCCGTTTGTCACCGAATCACCTTCCTTTTGCATACCTTGGACGTATCCTTTAAGTGCCCCGACGGGACACATTGAACGTTCATGAAACTTTTCCACAGCTAAAACCCGGCCCCCCACATCTTTAATAGTTTTTCCCTCCGACTGAACGATAACGTATCCCTGCGACGGTGATTCCCTTACTGCTGATATGTGGGTGCGCGCCAGGTCCTCTGCTCTACTCAGCGTAAAAAACTGGACAAGAAAAAAGGCCAAATCTCTCAAATATTTCAGCTTTTCTAAAGTATTCTTTTCAATTCGCGCTTTTAGGACTAAATGTTGAGCTAAGCATCGCAACTTGCCGAATGAAAACGGAATAGCTTGCTTTGGGGCTATTAGGGCTTGTTGCTGCTCTTTTGTTACTGCCCTGACATATTCTTTCAACTGAAATGATAAAACAGGGTTTCCTATTCGCTGCTGAATATTCCAAGGGGTGTTTATCCCCATTTCTCTGTATAGCGCGGATAAACTTCCTACCAAAGACGCGACAGTGTTTGCGCTTAGACGTTTTGGGCAGCGACAATTGTCAGGAACTTCGTGTTCTAGCTTGCAGGACTCCGTGTGGATGTATGTTTGCCCGTTCTTGTCCTTATGCACTAGAAAACGAACAATGTCCTCCGGCTCAGCACTTGCCACATCAAAATCGGTTGAATGCCAAAATGATAAGAATTCCTTTAATTGCATATGAAGCGATTTTTTGCGCTTCCCGTATTTTGTTTTCGATTGGGCTTCGAGCAAATCCAGCCTTCTCTCCTCTATTTCCTCGCGGAAAACCTAGAATCAAAACCAGTACTAAAATTTTAAACTGTTTATTGTACGTATCCCAATAAAAACAAAATAATTGGTTCCATTTAAAAACCGATTTGCACAGCATACAGGCTTGATGTTGGGTCGAAGGAGTTGAGATATGTTGTTCAAACTTCGATCACTGGCAAAGTTGTAGATGGGTCCTTTGGATATTTAGAGTCAGAGGAGGGCGTTTTGAATTAAGGTTAAAAAAATGTATGTTTGTAAGCCAATGAGATAGTCATTTACGGGGTAAGGGCCCGCTGAATCCACAGCTGAACTTCGTTTTCTTGTCGGACTAACGATTCACCCCAAATTCGGCCGAAACTGAGAATTTGGTTGAAGCTCAAGTTGTTTCTGAAGTCGATTAGAGATTTCGTATCGGGGTAAGGAGACTTGCTGAATTGAATTTTGAACTTTATTTCCATGACAGAATATTAGCCAAGACCCGGAAATTTGGATTGAAAGGTTCTCCTCTCGATGTCACTAGCTGTTTTGCTCTGCATGCAGTTCGCCGGGAATGCTGCTAAAATTCGAAGAATGTTTTCAAAGTAAAGGACCTCTCTGAAGTCGATCAGGATGAGATGTGGAGCAAACATCCTTGCTGAATCCAGATCTGAACTTGGTTTTCTCATCTGAGTAGTTGTATGGCCGTAAGTTGCCAAAAACTTCAAAACGGGAACATCATTTTTTGTACATATTCAAGCGGTGGGTTATTAATAAATCGCAAAATGTTAAAGGGGTCTGGCGAAGACTCAGAAATCTGCTAAATCTGACTGTCTGGATCAAGAAGTCCAATAAATAATAAACTTCGGGGATCCCATTGAAACCTTTGGTCTTGTTTTTCATTGCTGTAACTCTTTCTCGAACATCGGCAGCGGATTCCATCGCTATAGAGACAGCGTCTTAATAGCCGGCAAAGCCACTTACTGTAGATTACAGTTGGTTTGGAACCAAAGTAGTACAGTTGATTCGACATTAAGCTTAGACATTGTAGGCTCCCTTCCCGTCGTCCGGGGCCCGGTCCAAGAGGAACACTGGCAATCTTTTTTTTAGTGTGTCCTACCCATTCGCCAGTTAAATTTGTAGACAATTGTACACCTGCATTTTTATCAGGTCGTTTCTCGTAAAGATTATTAGTCAATTTCTTGCATATTGTCTTAATGTCTTTTTGAAATAGTTATCATGTTTTGACTGCTTCTCCTAACTGTCTTTGACGACCTCTTCGAGATTTAAAAGACCCCTCGACCCTCGTACTATTTACTATTCAACTTAAAGGATCTTAAAATATTTGAACACTTTAAAACTAGGTTGTGGTTTCAGCAAATAACCCACGGTTTTGGCTGTTTTAAGCCTTTTCCGAGACCCTTTAACTTAAACAGGGAAACAATTTACATAACCGGTTTTTGGGATCCCGAAACGTAAGTGGAGGGATACCTATGACATTGCAAAAGTTGTCCGTCTGTTAGCCATGATAACTCTCGAAGGGAGTGAGATGTTTTGATGAAACTTGGTGTAAGGATTCTTTGGGTCAAGGGTAAGGTCAAGTTCGTAGATGGGCTTTGTAGCCCTACATTTAGGGGTGGGGGAGAGGGCTCAAATTAAGGGGCAGATAAAATAATTTCTAAACAGCTAATGTGATAATCGATTATGGCGGATCACGATGATGAAAACCATTTCCTCCCCGGACAAGTGTTCGTCCGGAATCCGGCAAAAACCGGAAACTTTGTTAAAAGTAAAAGTTTCATTTGAAGTTGATTAGATGTTCAATTTGGGGGTAAGAAGACATGCTGAACACTTATGTGAAAAGCATTTTCGACCCGGACAACTAGTTCCCCCGGAATCCGTCCAAAACCGGAAAATGTGTTTAAAGCAAAAGTTTTATTTGAAGTAGATTGGATGACAGATTTAGGGGTAAGAATAGACGCTGAGTCTATATATGACAATCATTTTTTACTGGGACATATAATTCGTCCGGAATCTGGTTGTAACCGGAATTTTTTGATAAGTTAAAGTTTTATTTGAAGTTGATTAGATGTTCTTTATTCAGCGTTTTTAAATTCAGAAACGCTGAATTCGTTTCTGAACTTTCTCTTTTTGCTGGAATTAGTTCGCTCGGAATTCGGCCAAAACCGGAATTTTCGCAGAAGTAAAGCAGGAAGTTTCTGTCAGTATCATCAAAATAGATATGGCTATATGAACTTGGTTTTCTCTGATGATTAGCCTGGTGAAGACTGGATCTGGCGAAGACAAGACCCAATTGTCTGGATCAAATATTAGATTTTTGGAATCCCATCGAAACCTTTAGTCTTGTTCTGATGGAAAAACTTCTCGCAGACAACCGTCGACAGCGCGATACACATCGAAGGTAGCAAAACACGGCAAGTGAGAAAATCAGCTTGGTTTTATTGGAGAGGTTGGAATGTATCATACGAAGTTGGGGTCTCCGGGCTTAAAAATATATATGGATGGAGTGATCCTGGAAGTACGTTGCGTTAGGATTATAGGTAAGACAGGTCCCTCAAAATATGTGATTGAAAAAAAGTGGATTGGATGATTGATACAGTTATCTTTTCTTAGAGCGCAGAGACTACCGAAAGTGGTTCAGATGGCGAGATGAGGCGACTGAAGCGTCGACCCGGTTCAAACCGTATGGTGAAAAATACCCGTACTACAGAAGACATGTGCCGTAGAAAAATTATCAAAAGAGGAAAGGTGTCGAGGTATGTGCAGGCTTTGTCATCCCCTCGCTGGTCTTTAAGATGCGCTCAAAAATACGCTGTTTCTGCTGAAAAAACAGCTCTGCTCTTTTTTTCTGAGACCCGTAAATTTTCCTTTAAGCCAAAATTTCATAATAGTATGAAAATACTGCACATCCATTCG
Source organism: Branchinecta sandiegonensis (assembly GCA_030848855.1). Taxonomy (NCBI): domain Eukaryota; kingdom Metazoa; phylum Arthropoda; class Branchiopoda; order Anostraca; family Branchinectidae; genus Branchinecta; species Branchinecta sandiegonensis. Next base: position 12,312,455 of record JAUPMV010000010.1, read on the forward strand.
CTTACTTCACTTGGTAAGACCCAATCGAGATACGAAATAGTATTTCCAAGCTATGATTTTTCCTCCATTTTGCATCTGTCCTTATTTCAGTACCGAACAATTTTAGAAATGAACAAATGTCTCAATCAACAAATGGCTTCAGGTGTCCTTTAAATCTTGTCTCGCCTAACGGTGGCCAAAATGGTTGGACCTGTATGAAGCAAAAGCTGAGGATTGGATTAAGAAGTCCGTTTTTAGATTCTTACTTTAATGTAGTTTGAGTAACAGATACCTTTAATAGAACGGACCTTGACTTATTCCATCAAATCATAAAAAAGTTGCCGTTCAAGGCAAAAGTGACCGTGGTCAGAAAGCCAAAGGCACATGTGAATAATTAACTTGCGAACATCCTGCCTTTGATGTTACTCTGTTCGGATGCCGTAGCCCGGTAACCTGAGCAAACTAGATGTAAATTATGATTCGGGATTCGAAGGATATTTCCAGTGGTACTAAAAATTACCAGATTTTTGTCTTCTCGTTAGATACATTATATAGAATTGTGTTAAGTTTTAGTTTTGATTTACTTTTCGGGATCCCAGAACGTAAGTCATGGGATACCTGTGATATCGTAAAAGCTGTCCGTCTGTCCGTCTGTTAGCACGACAACTCTCGAAGAGGTTGAGATATTTTATTTAAACTTGGCATGAGGACTCATTGGATCAGAGCACAGGTCAAGTTTGAAGACGGGGTCGGTAGCCCTACATTTATGATTTAAGGGCGGGGGAGGGTTTTCAAATTAAGTGGCGGAAAAGAAAAAAAAACTTTTAAGGAGACATGCTGAATCCCAATATGAAAATTATTTTCTTGCCGGACAAGTAGTTCACCCTGAATCTGGAAAGTAAAGTTTAATCTGAAGTTGATTAGAGGTTCAGTTTAGAGTTAAGGAGACATGCTGAACCCGAATATGAAATTTGTTTTCTTGCCGTGCAAGTGGTTCACCCAGAATCCGACAAAACTGGAAAATTTGTGGAAAGTTGAAGTTTAATCTGAAGTTGATTCGTTTGATTTAGGGGTAAGCAGACATGCTGAAGACGAATATGAAAATATTTTCTTGCCGGACAAGAGTATGCCCGGAATCTGGCCACAAGCGGAAATATAAAATGAAGTTTTAAAACCGAATGATATAGTCGATATAGGGCAAGCAGACACGCTGTTGCAGCTTTCGAACATACTAAAGATCGATTAGACATTCGGTATCGAGTAAGGAGACATGCTGAATACAATTTTGAACTTTATTTCCTTTACGCGGATAAGCCGGCAAAATTTGTCAAAACCCGGAAATTTGGATCGAAAGGTTCGCCTCTCAGTGTCACCAGCTCTTTTGTTCTGCATGCAGTTCACAGAGAGTAGCCTATTGCTAAAAGGAGGAATTTGGTCAAGTTGCCAAGTTGGTCTGAAGTCGATCATAGATGAGATGTTGGAGTAAACACGCATGCTGAATCCAAATCTGAGCTTGGTTATAGGTTATAGCAAAATGTTAAAGGGGCTTGGCGAAGACCGGAAATCTACAAGATTTGCTTGTCTGGATCAAGTAGTCCGATAAATATTCAGTATGGGATCTTATCGAAACCTTGGGTCTTGTTTCTGTTATTCTGAAATAAAACACTTATATTAGAAGGACTTCATATCATCCGAACACGGTAGTTTTAGTCCCACGTGTAGAGAGTTCTGCCCCTAGCAGGTGGCAGAATTCATTCGTGTATTGTATTAGTAATAATAAAAGAAAGTAAAAGAAACTGAAAGTTAAAATTTCGCGACACGGTTCGTGTTGAAGTCTTGTTTCGTACCGCCTTTTGGACGTACGTACGAATTTGAATCTTGAATCTGTGTGTCTTATATGCTAGTCTCTGAGGTTTTAAACAGTCGGGTTACGGGAGGGGGAAGCATATGACTAGATACTACTCCGTGCTCATTGGTTTAAAACTCATTGTGATTGCAGGACCCGCATGAAGGCCCTACTCCAGCATAAGCCCACCGAATCAGAAGTATCAAACCTACTAAGAGACTTCACGGTAGATTTCCTGCTGAAAGGGTATGGAAACCTAGTTGGCGACTTACACGATCAGATTATTGGACAGCTGTGTGTTACAATGGATAAGTCACATATGATGTGGCTCATTACGTATTTTTTGAGGTTTGCCACGCAGCTTAAGATGGATGTCACCCGACTCTGGTAAGTTTGTTATGCTGGGATCCCTTGTTCTGTTCCTAGCGCTCCCCAGTCTTGTACACCGAACTTCCTTCATAAACATGCCTGGGGCATGGGGGCAGGGATATGCGTGGTGGTGGTGCTCATTTGAATGTGTACCCTTATTTCTAAAGTAAATAATAGTATACAACACTTTGGTTATTGTACATTTGTTGACATATTCTTTATTATTTTGACTTTGAAATTATTGTATACTGGCCCCTCTAAGGATAAGGAGTACACATATGTAGACTCGCAGTGCTCACTCTTGTACCGGCGTTTGAGCGTGGTTATGAAAAAATGGCTTTTTTAGACTATACATTGCAGGTAGGAAAAGGTAAAGGTAAAAGAGTAGCATTAGCTTTTTAAGACCACACTAGGCGGTGCTGGGTGCTGACCCCTGACCTCTGAAAAACAGTTGATTTTTTCATTCGAACAGTCGGTTTTTGGGATCCCAAACGTAAGTAGAGGGATACCTATGACATCGCAAAAGTTGTCCGTCCGTCCGTCTGTGCGCACTATAAACCTCGAAGGGAATGAGATGTTTTGATAAAACTTGGTGTGAGGATTCTTTGGGTCAAGAGTAAATTCGAGTTCGTAGATGGGCTCTGTATATAGCCCTACATTTTGGGGTGGGTGGGGGAGGGGGTTTCAAATTAACGGGCAAAAAGAAATATTTTTTTAAAAGCTATTGAGATAGTTGATTTAGGTGTAAGGAGACATGCTGAATCCGAACATGAAACTTATTTTCTGGCCGGACAAGTAGTTCACCCGGAATCCGGCGAAAATCGGACACCAAATTTGTCGACCAGTTTTCGGCTATAGCAGTCCCTACCTCTTTATTCTCAAACTAGTATAGCTCTGCGCGTGGATGCCTACATCCATTTGTTTATTCTGTGTGACGTCAGAGAGACCTAGTGTAATCGAAGGTCGAAAGGGTTGATATATAATGAATGAATATTGAAATATCAAGCGAGGATGTTGTTCAATGAGGATTCACTGGTAAAGTTCAGGTCAAAATCGTAAATGGGTGCTTTAGTCCTATCTTTAGAGGCAGAGGAGGGATTTCGAATTTGCGGTAAAAACATGTATGTCTTATAAGCTAGTAAGATATTCATTGAGGGGGTAAGGAGGTCCGCTGTATCCATAAGTGAACTTAGTTTTCTTGCTGGACAAATGGTTCATCACGAATTCGGCTGAAACTGGAAATTTGGTTGAAGCTCAAAGTTGTTTCTGAAATCGATAAGAGATTCGGTACCGGGGCAAGGAGACATGCTGAATCCATTTTTGAACCTTATTTTAACAGTAAAAATATTCAAGGAATCTGACGAAGACTGAATGGCGAAGACATTACCCAATTGTTTGAAGCAAATGTTAGATTTTTGGGATCCCATCGAAACCTTTGGCCTTGTTCTGAAATCGGTAGACTTTTCATCCAAACAATCGGTTTTATCTTAAAAATAATCGGTTTTTTTTAAAATAAGTCGATTTTCATGTTTGTTTTTTTCTTGAAAACTCTGCCCTCGCCCATGAAGTGTAAGGTAAGGTACAATTTTAATGGCAAATATAAATAAACCTGGTGTTTCTCAAAAGCATCAGACATGCCAGCGGCATAAAAAACGACGCTCACTAATTCTGATGGGTTTGTAAACATTATTAATACAATTCTAGCCTAAGGCATTGTAAAGAAAAAACAAACGAACAACTATCACACATCAAAACTAAAATGTAAGGACAACACGAGAATTTACGACAACAGACAGATGACTAAAGAAAAAACGAAAAATAAAAAAGGTTTGCGACATGGGTCTGATCTTCCTCCCAGCACATAACAAAATGAATCAATTAAATCAGACAGAAGAAATATAATTGCTAGATAACATAAATCTTTTTAGAGCTCTTTTAAAAACTTTCGTCTTCGGACACTCTTAACAGTTTCAGGCAACGAATTCCACACTTTTACAGCTGTATGACGAATAGAAAAGCTAGACCTTGTAGAAGGATAACAAATGGTAGAAAGATTGGACTTCCGTATTGTGTTATAGTCATGAAATTGACTGTTCAGGCAAAAAAGATTTTTTTTAAATCAGCAGGTAGTGTAATTGGCGTCTGGGGGCAAGCCATCCTGTGCTTTCGTTCAACCTTTCTACTTACCTTCCCAGGTTTTCTAGGTACACATTTGAAGCTGCGTTGACTTTGGCTTGCCTCACAGGGTCACGCCATCGAGCCCCGCCCCAAACCAAACGGTTGGCACCATCGAGACTCGAACTCACAACTGTTTGGTTGTGAGTTCAGCTTGCTAACCCTATCAAGTTACGTTTTTGCACTGCTGCTTCCAGCTCTTATCAAATATTTCTTCTTTCCTCTGTAGTCCCGTTTTGTCTCCTGGGATGTTGGCTTACTTGATCGCAGAGAGCGTTAATGTGAATGAAGAGTTGGAGCTGGTGGCTCATTCGCCTAAGATGAATATCAAGCCGTACCTTCGCAGACTGCACCTGGTGAGTAGTGCCTTTGATACTGCTCCGAGCACAGAAGGGTAGTGACGGAGAGTAACGATGCAGGACTCCTGTCCTTCAAGGAACCTTTCCTGCCTGGACTTCCTGCCCACTCTCATATCAAAAATTTTGAAATAATATTAGTGTTATCTACCCTAACGGCACTACACCGATTTTATGTTCGCCATGTTTTGGGCTCTTTTCTTGGTGGATCTTGCTTCCGCTTTTTGGGATCCCAAAACGCTAAGTGACGGTATTCCTGTTACTTCGTAAGTTTGTCCGTCCGTCCGTCTGTTAGCACGATAGCTCCTGGAGGTCGAGGTGTTTCCTTTAGACTTGGTGTGAGGATCCTTTGGTTCAAAGTAGAGATCGAATTCGTAGATGGGCCCTGTAGCTCTATGTCTAAGGGTGGGTGAGGGCTTTTCAAATTAAGGGGGGGAAATAAAAAATCATTTTTCACACAAGCTAATTTAAACAGCCGACCTAGGGGTAAGAAGAAAGACTAAATCCATTTTGAAATTTATTTTCTTGCCGTAAAAGGGGTCCGCCCGTGATCCGGCCAAAATTTGAAATTTGGTAGAAGTAAAAGTTGTTTTTAAAGTCGTTTCAGGGGTAAGGCGACATGCTAACTTACATGCTAACTTCATTGTTGAACATAATTTTCTTTCCAGAGATGTAGTTCGCCCGAAATCCGGCCAGAACTGGAAATTCGGTTGAATTAAAGGCTTTACTGAAGACGACTAGGTATTTAAGACAGGGGTTGAAAAACATGCTGACTCCATTTTTTACTTTTTCCCTTGCCGAACGAGCAGTTGGTTCGGAACACGGCCACGTAGCCTACAACCGGAAAATTTGCCGGTATAGTAAAAGTTTTTTTTTTTTTGGTTTGAAGTTCGATACGTATATAGACATGTATATTACCACACATGGGTGAAAATAAATGCTGTGTCCATTTTTTTTTTTTACCGGATAAGGAATTTGTTGGATATCCGGTAAAAACCGGATATTTCATAGAAGTGATAGCCGATTCTGAAGCCGATTAGAGGTTAGTTAGGAGTAAGAATGCATGCTGAATCCCTGCATATTATCTTCTCAGCGGGTCAGTCTGTTAGCCGCAATCCGGGGAAAATCAGCACTTTCACTCTTCTGTACTTAACTTTTAATGTGCTCTCTGTTTTAATTCACGTTAGTTTCAATGTGCTCTCTGTCCGGTTGTTCCTGTCGTTGTAAAGATAAAAAATTATGAATCTACCATTGGGTAATTGAACGCTTGGTACGATCAGGATCGGATATAAACCAGAAATTTCGTACGCTAAAGACAGAACCCAGTCCTCCGATAAAGGGGTTTATATAGATAAAGCACTTGTTTGATCACAATATTCTGTAGGGTTCTATACCACGACTGGTATTACGGTCGTAGTCTTAATCGGGGTAATCTGTCCAGGGGACAAATAATATGCTGACAGGACCTGGCGAAGACTGGAAATCTGCAAGACCCGATTGCCTGGATGAAGAGTACCAGTAAATATTCCCTTTTGGAATCCCATTGGAACCCTTGGTCTTGTTGCTCTCGAGTCGCGAAAAGCCTATTCGTCAGAATGACAAAGTAATGTTTTCCGTGTTTTTCACCAAAGCCAAGGGGCCAAGCGCGGCTAAAAACATGCAAGACCGGTTTATATTGTTCTGAAAACACTGCACAGGTTTTAAGGAGCCAGGTATGTTAGAATGTTGGAACATAATCTATATATTACTGCTTTATTTATTGGAGGGCAAGTCTGGTGCGACTAGTCCTGTGTGTATTAGAAGTTGCTGTGGCAAAAAGCTCGTAGTTGGATCTCGGTCGCGATCAAGCGGTGCCACCTCGCGGTGTGCATTACCGCGATTGCACCATCTTTTTACTTACTGTTGGCCTATTTTGTTACACGGCGAAACAAGAAGTATTTCTTCAGCCCAAGCTTACTGTGATTCATACTTGGTTGGCTTAAATGGATAATTTAGCTGATATTTACTCAAGCGGCAATTCGTTTCTTCTTGGCAAGGGTCTTTTGACAGTGCTAAACGGATACGTCAGCTGAATTTCGAATTCAGTAAAAAAGTGTACAATAAGGAGTAAAATAAGAATAGACCAAGAGGCCTACTTAGGGGCGTCGCTAGCCAAAACTCGGGAGGGGGGGGGGGGGGAGCCCTGCCGCCCATTTCAGTCAATCAATCAATATTTTATTTCCGCCAAAGATAGCGAGTAAAAAAGAAATTAATGTACACTGACAAATTTCGGCTAAAACACTATAACTCATGAACTGCCAAAAGATAGCCTAACTACACTGCCGAAAATACTTAAAACGTATCTACAATTTAATTACAGTTTAATTATAACTAACAAATTGAAAATAAAAAAAATAAAAATATCATTCACGAAAAAACCTGCACAGGTTATGTTGGAGACCTGAAAAATTTGATACAACCCGTTGAAGTTTTTTATTCATTATAATAAGCGGATCTTTAAGATTATAGTATTCCATCATTTGCGTGTTAGAAAAATATCGAGAAAATCGACATAAAAACTTTCCAAATTTAAAAAATGACGTTTTCATATGCGTTAAATTGCTAAGGGTAAAATACGGTAAAAGGGGAGAAGCAATTAAAATTTGAGGTAAAACAGCTGTATTAAAAATTCGCGACAAAGATTTCCTTGTCAAAAGCTCTCGGAGAGAAACGAGAGCACCAAAAGAGCAAGAAATTCGTGCATCGGGAGGGGGGGGGCAGCCCTGCCGCCCATTTCAGCTTTTCGTCGCACGTGTAGTAATAAAACATGCGATACCTTGCAAGCGTTGAAGTCTGAAGAAGCCTAGTCGCATCTGCGGGCTCGGGGGCTGTTTGAAGGGCTTGGGCGTGCGAGGTGACTACCTCAAAATATACGCCAGATTTTCTGCGTGGCTCAAGAGTCATACAAGTTGGAAACAATAGCCAAGAAACACAGCATCGCATGCTGGAAACTGTGCGAAATTACAGAAACTTAGGGTGAACGTCATTTGTAACAACAGGAATTCGCTGACGCAATAGCCCGCCCCACAGCAGTTCCCAATGACTGTATATCAGACAGAATGAAAATGAGCGCCGCAGGCGAAATGTTATAAATAGGCTATGACTTTTTGTCAGGTAAAACATTACTTCCACCAATAAAATCTAGATTTTAAGGTGACCCAAGCCCCGAAATTCTAAGTCTAAGACGTGAATGAAATGACGCGAGCTTCCAGTAAGTAGAGCCTACTACAAACGGCGCCGCCGGCAAAATTATTTTGTGAAATCCTGTATAATCAGAATACGTCTTTTCGGATCCAAAATGAAATTAAGGCCACTTAGCACGTGCTTCAATGTGCTTCAGTTTGACCCTTTCCGAAAAAGAAGTTCTGATCATCCAGCCAAAAAATCGTGAAACAGAACAGACTTGTTCTGAGTTTCCAGAATTTTTTTTTTTTTTATAAAATGACATGTTGCAACAATCAGGCCCGTCATTACACCGTCGCTCATTGCTCACGAAGCCGATTTATTTTAAAAGTCGCACTAACTAACTAGAAACTAACAAATTCTTAAAATTGTACGCCACAAACAAAACCGGCCTGCGTTTTACATGGATTAAGAGATACTGGTACATAACAGATCGTATTAAAATTGTCAATCTGGAAAGCTCGAAACATGCGGCTGAGAATCCTATTCCTAAAGTCTCAAACGCTTTAGAACCCAGAACGGTATAGGTCCGAGGTGGATGTCAACTCAGTTTCTTGGTAACCCTGAACTAGTCTTACTGACTTTTTCGGGCGCACTGCCAGCCCCCACTGAAGTTTTTTGGGTGAGCGCCCGTTTAGCTGAACTTTTGTGTTCGGGCGCTCTGCGAGCGTCCAGTTTAGCTAATTTTTTGGGGGTCGGGCGCTCTGCGAGCGCCCAGATTAGCTTAATTTATTTGGGCGGGCGCTCTGCGAGCGCCCAGATTAGCTTTTTTCTTTCTTCGAGGGGGGGGGGGGGGGTACCACACCCCCCCATAGCGACGCCCCTGGGCCTACTTTAAAATTTAGTCATTACAAGGCCGATGCATAACCAAGATTCGGTACGGTGGAAAGGGTAAAGGAATCAAAGACAAATAGTCGAATAAAGGACAAAAACGAAAGTGGACCAAGGAGCCTACTTTAAAACAGTAATTTTTGGGATCCCAAAACGTAAGGGGAGGGATATTTATGACATCGCAAAAGTTGTCCGTCTGACCGTCCGTCTGACCGTCCGTCCGTCGTTCCGTCCGTCCGTCCGTCTGTAAGCACGATAACTCTCGAAGGGAATGAGATATTTTGATGAAACTTGGTGTGAGGATTCGTTGGGTCGGCGGACCAGTCGACTTCGTAAATGGGCTTTGTAGCCCTACATTTAGGGGTGGGGGAGGGGGTTCAAATTAAGGGGCAAACAAAATATTTTGAAACAGCTAATGTGATAGTCGATTATAGGGTAAGAAGACATGCTGAATCGGACAGTTAGTTCGCCCGGAATCCGGCCAAAACCGGAAAGTTTGTTAAAAGTAAAAGTTTTATTTGAAGTTGATTAGATGTTCGATTTAGAGGTAGGAAGACATGCTGAAGACGATGATGAAAACCATTTTCTCGACGGACAAGTAGTTCGCCCGGAATCCGGCCCAAACCGGAAAGTTTGTTAAAATTAAAAGTTTTATTTGCAGTTGATCAGATGTCCGATTTAGGGCAAGAAGACATGCTGAACTTTTATGTGAAAACAATTTTCTACCCGGACATGTAGTTCGCCCGGAATCCGGCCAAAACCGGAAAATTGTTAGAAGTTAAAGTTTTATTTCTAGCTGATTAGATAACCGATATCGGGGTAAGAAGAAACGCTGAATCCGTGTGTGACAATCATATTTTACCCGGACATATAGTTCGACCGGAATCTGGCTGGATTCGGAAAATTTGTTATAAGTTAAATTTTTATTTGAAGTTGATTAGATGTTCATTATTGGGGAAAGAAGATACCCTGAGTTCGTTTTTGAGCTTTCTTTTTTCGCCGGACAAGTAGTTCTAGAGTTCGGCCGAAACCGGGAAATTGGCAGAAGTGGCAGGAACTTTTCGTCAAAACAGATATGACTTATACGGGTAAACACACATGCTGAATCCATATCTGAACTTGGTTTTCTCAGATGATTAGCTATTTGGCCTTAATCTGTTTCTGAATTTTAATTGTAAGAATGTTCAAGGATTCTGGCGATGACTGGATCTGGCTAAGACAAGACCCAGTTGTCTGGATCAGATATTGAATTTTTGGGATCCCATCGAAAACTTTGGTCTTGTTAGTAGTTGTCGTCTGTATCAACCCTTTCGTGACCATCCTTCTGGGTAGCCTTTTCAGGTTAATGAATCAGACCTGGAATTCTTACTTTCGTTCGCTTGCATTTAACAGAATGTTTTTTCAGTCTGTATCCGCGCTAAGGGAGTTCATGCAGGCGCTCAACTCCTACTCGAAGACGCCATGTCAGAACGACGGCGACAAGTCACAGATGGAGGAATTAAAAGGTAAAGCGGCCGTATAATTATTGATGAACACAAAACAGGTTACTTTTGCCTCCCAGTTGTCTGAACGGAGGAAGTAGTACCTGACCAAATTCCGTCTACCCTCGGGTTTCAATAATTTCGTCTATCCGGCCGAATGGAAGATTAAACAAACGAAGAAACTCTATTTCCAATCTTTCGAAAACTTAAAACAAGGGACTATTGCAGAGAATAAATAAGGAGTAGAACCTCTGCCTCCGATCTCTGTAACACGACCATGCGGAGTCGAATAGATTCCGATGTCCTGCCTGATGCAAACGAGTGGCGGGTAGGAGCTACGCGGAACATCACAGTTCGTTACATCTACAGACAGCTCATCGCAGTAGTGACCCGGAGAAGAAAAGTCGGGAGTAAACTGACTATTGGTTGTATACCATTGTCACAGTGTGACGCGCTGCAGAGGCGGTTCATACACGCCTGCTACGGTCTTTTCTTCTCAAATGTGCAGCGGCTAAGAGGGAAGTAGACGGGCGTCAAGCTCATGAAATAGCGCTAGCTCTGCTCAGTTTCGTCGAATTATTCATAAGTTGCATTTTTGCAGATACCATGGTATCTGTTACGACGGTAACTCGACTTGCAGTTAGTCGTTTTTGCAGTTACCGTGGTATCTGATATACGGTTTCTCTGCAAAAACGACAATTGCCGAAATTGCGACTTTTGAAGTCATCCCAAAAGAAAAACTGATATTCAGTTACGTCACTAAGTGCCAAACTTCTTTCCCACCAATTTGACAAAAACTGATGAAAGTGAGATAACTTTTTCAGATACCACGATCAGATACCACGATAACTGCAATAACGCCTTTAAACCGTGATATCAGATACCATGGTATCTGCAAAATCGCAACTAGAGTCTGTTTATGGGACCGAAGACAATTGGTTTATTTGTTCTTGCTGTTACAGAATATAAAATAAACCGACCATGAACAGGATCTGAGAATCAGCTGATCGCTCCAGGAACTGAACGATCGGGATTCGGAAGAACAGTTTTTGGTTATAAAAAAGAAAAAACAAGCAAAGGTTGACCTCAGTGTGTTTTGAGAGCGTCTTCAGCTATAATTATTCTATGTCAGGTCTGGTACCCCAGATTGCCGATCTCCGAAATCTCTTGCTCCTCCTTATTCGTCACTACAATCCGCTCGTTCAGAGCAAGAAGTACCTCCGTGATGTCATCGTTACGAATCACATCGTTCTGAAATCACTGGACAGGACAACGTCAGAACCCGGATATGTTGGACAGTTCAAACTTGTCGACCACTTGAAGCTGTGAGTAGAGTTTCTGTGTCACAATCGGTCTGAAAAATGTGCATCGTCTTTAGCCGCAATATTGGGGTTCTTCCTTCAAAACACACCAGATCTTTTTTCTTCGTGATCGTTCATTTTTTCAGCCTCCCCCGTAACATGACAATAACAAATAAGACTGACAACGAGAACTCATAGTTTTATTTCTGATTTCCTCAGTACTGTCAGACCGTCGGAGTGCATTCCAAACTTCATAAAAACCTGGGCGGGCGTTCAAGCCTGCAAAATCACTATTCCACAAGGACTTGTACGAACGGAGTTTTGCGAACATAATTGTTGGTGCTTTGGTTGGTCTTTACCGAAGATGCTGTTAATCCTGAAGGGATATGCTGAAGTTTCTTAGAGATATGTTGAGCAAAAAAACACACAGATATAATAGGATCAAACTTGATTTAACGTAAAAAGCGGCTATATTATTTACCGGAGGTTCTGAATTTTTCAGCGACAGTATTTTGTACCGCACTTACGCCCTAGGGCAGTGCGTAACAAGTTCATTCAGCCATTCTTTCAATTATTCAGTGCAGGACCCTTGACTCGTCTTTATTTATTTATTTATGTTTATTTTCTTTATTATTACAAACAAGTATTTTAAGCAGATTTAAAACAGCACTTGCATTGCCCTGTTGGTGATGATCATGTTTTCTCTGTATACCAGTAAATTGCCAGTATACCCCGCAGACTGCGTGATCTGATCAGTATAGTTTAGTGTAATATAGCATATTTATAACCCACAAAATGTTTTCCAACAAAAGAAAGTGGAGTAAAGATTATAGAGGACAGAAAAAACTAGGACAACAGAAAGATAAGTTATAAAACATAATACAACTATCAGTAAAAACGAAGTCTTATCAGTAGGTGATGCGGCAACGTTGACTAGATTTCTGACGGAAATCAGTGTGCAATTCTTGCAGCCATGACAAAATGTTTGTAGGCCGTAGAGCTTAATGATCTTACTGATGATCTTAGTAAAAATTGATCACTTTAGAATGGTTTATGGCATAATTTTTCTTTCCATCTCCGTTTAGCCAGCGTTCATGCTAAAGCTCTAGTGGATGCGGATTGCACATTTCCCATTGACACTCGCGGCAGTTCTTAGTCAACCCTGAGTGTTTCCCAACTGAAATCTTTTTCGGGACCTCGGGAACATACAGTTCTGGAATCACGTAACATTATATATATATATCTGTATTTGAGAGCTATTAAGCCATATACAGAAAAACAAAACAAAAAACAATTCATGGTTCTGGAGTTATGTAACATGTGCATTACATTGCATGTTTCCCTTTCTGTTCCGGTTTACAAGATCTGATAAAGCTGAAAATATAAGGTGAATATATCGCTCTTACAAAAATTCCGATGGGCATTTCGGCGTCTTACGATACTGAGACACTATTACGCACTTATTAAACCGCTGTACGTACACTAAACACACATCCTCTCCATCGGACTAAATTCCTCCGGTGTTTGAAAAACTATAGAAACTTCCGAAAATTAATTAATTCTTTAATATCTTTACTTCCCGTCATTGCTATAATCCTTTTCTTATCCATCCCCTACCCCAAAAATCTCCTCGCTTAAGGCGTTTTTCCGTGCTCCCACAAACAGTTTGTGGGTCGATTGTGGCTCGAAAAGTGTGTTTGATTGCCTTTTGTGCGGCCCACAAGTGTGTTTCCGCGACCAACAAGATTTTAGTGGCTCGCTTTGTGGCTCAAATTGGACAAACAACTGGCGAGGTGATTGTCGATGTCGTGGCTAGATTCTGGCGGGAAATTCAAATTAAGCAGCAAAATAGTGTTTAAACAATAAAGCTAACTACTTTTTCAAGCATGTAAACTTAAAACTGAGGATACTTTGTATACAGAATGGTAAGGGAATAAGCCTGGAGTTCTATTTACTGAGATTTTACATGAATTTTATTTCTATTTTCAGATATTTGAAATTACCGCCAAAAAAAATAGACAAAACGGCGTTTCCGCGAGTTTCAACTAGTGGCTCGACTGTGTGGCACACAATCGTGTTTCCGCGTCAAACACCTCAGAAGTGTGTGGCCCACAGTTGTGTCGCGGAAAAAGGCCTTTAGTCCCTGTAACTCTGCATTCACGCTTAAGGTGGCATACATGTTCCCATGTTTGATCTGGGAGGGGTCGAGGGTTCGATTCTGTTCTACCCAAGATATTTTGCTGAATTCAGTGTGGCGTTTAAGAGAGGCTATGGTCGCTCAGAAAAAGAATGAAAGTACATAATACGATCAGGGGTCCTTTGAAAGTTTGAAGGGGCGCATCTGTACTAGTTCTCTGTTCGAGCTCTGCTCTCAGCAGCGAAAAGTGGCAACGATAGATTTTTTGTAAATAAAGATAACCTTGAACCATGATCCCTATTCTAGGTTCTGTACCCCTTCCGTATTGCGCCAGTACGGATTATGTTTAGAGGACTACGCGGTGAACGAACCAAAGGTGAATGACGCGGTGATGACACTGCTCCACCATGTAGCGGGTGACCTCGGGTGCCCTGAGCTGCTTTTTGACCCAATCATTTTGAAGACTTTCGTGAGGCTCTTCGAGGACGATTTTGAGGTGGCAGAAGAGTGGACAGATCTGGTGGAGTATGTGACGAGGTATGTTTGTTATATATATATATATAAATGTCTGTATTTCAAAACTATTAAGCCACATAGATAGATAGATAGATATCGCTTTTATTCTTTCCGAACTATCATGGTGAAATCCAAATTTGTTGAAATCGTCATATATACAACACACATATAGAACACATACAGAACAGTCTCGTTAAAACATACCAAACTGTATCTCAAATTCATAACTTGGTAACACCTTCAGTTTTCTGCTAAACTAATCCCTTTTTTTTAGTTTCATATTTTCAAAACAAACTATAGACCTTGGAGACGTAGACCTTAGGATGACTGAAAGTAGCCCCCAAACCCCATTTGAAAAAAGAATAGCGTATCCCTTGTATTAGAAACCTTCTCACACTTCAAGAGCAATTTGACACACTTTAAGGTAATTTTAAAGTGCTCAATAGTTGACTGCGTTAAACCACTACATCAAGACCTGTAGTCACAGGTTCATTTTCTAGTTTCACCCTGAAGAGGACCCTTGCAAAGAAAGGCCGGAATATCGCTAGTGATATCTCTAATAGATATTCCAAGAAGGGACACAATATTCCTTGGAATATTTGTATATATCTCAATATTTCAAAGCGTAGTAGTTTGCGCTGAGCACCAGATTTACTGCTACAAGTCGATCATACTAGATCAGTTCATATCGGTCGTAGCTAAACGGATAGGTCAACTGAGATCTATTGTAGCCATATTCGATATTTGAGTCCTTATGTCCCGAGATGGGCATCGGGTCCGCCCTAATTATTTATTCAGTGGGTAGCATTCACGTTTCTTCTTGGAAATATGGTGGATCAGCAGAAATGATATACAAACTTAGCAGATCATTGAATTTTTTTTTTACTTCTTATTTCTACCCTATAACTAAATATTTTCCTTCTCTTTGATTTTCTGCTGTGAGGCATTCTGACAGCGATGCACCCTTCTTTGATAAGTTCCGTCTCACGTTGCGTTCAGCCAGTCGACGCCTTCAAAAGAGCACTCGACGACGACATTGGAAATGACAGAGATTGCTCTTACATTTTCGTACAATTTGCTAGAGGGTCTCTTTTTGTCACTACCATGACGAATGATAATGATGACCCTATGGTCCAACCAAACCCTGTTCTGAAGAACGACTTGAGTAGGGCTGATTTAGGCATTACAATGCGAAAGAATGTTTCCGAACTAACTCATTTAACTGTTCCAAAACTTCAGTCGGTATAGATCAACGTCTTGATTTTCAGAACATTTCTACGGTGTGTTAATGCTGGCAGCTTGAAGAGCACGCCAGCACATTCCTGTCGTAACCGGTCGAAGAATGGGTCTGGATCTCAGTCTGACCGCTCCACTACAAGCTGCTCCTCCGTCAAACCTACACAGGTGAGATACTATTTAATTGCTAAAAAAATATACCCCTTTGTGGCACCTGTCCCTATTGGCTAAGGCTATCCTGAGGAACCTCGCCGTCTTTTTTAGTATTGCCAGAATAACTGTTGCCCATAATGCTGCACATCCATTCTTGGTTCGCTCCCCTTCCGTTCGCTCCGAATATTGCTATGACATAGGTTATAAACACACGTTCACACTGTTTCTTCTCGTTCACATTCATGCTACCACACATCGGACATGAGGAAGGGCCAGTCCGGACCTACTCTTAGCCCTCCAAATACGTCGCCTTCTCGGCACACGGTCTGTCCTACAACTAAGCAATTCCCCCTTTTTCCGCTCTTTTTCAAACCCGCATTAAAGTATCACCCCCCCCCCCCCCCGCCGCAGAACCTCTCGCAGTACATGCAGTTTGTACTCCGATATTCTAACTTTTCTAGATCCTTCTAGACTGACGGGTTTTCAAAGATTACGAATCCATCTCCGGAAAAACTTCTGAAAAATTTCTGACTAATGAAATCCTCGAAAGCGATAAGTGGTAGCCTGATACCACTTATTTCCTGAGGCAGGAAAAAGCCAAACACGCCATTTGCGAAAATCAGCGTAAGTGTTTTTAGGGTGGGTTAAATTCACATTGGAAGCTTGGAATCCTGAAATGAGAACAGATTGAACTACTTTCAGGAGCCTTACCACTCCCATAAGGAAACACATTACTTCGAAGCACGCTACTATTGCGCTTCACCGTTTGCTCTGTCACATGACTGGTTGACACTTCAGCTTATTGGAGAATAGACGGTGTTCTCTGATTATGTCGAGCTGTCTTAAAACATCAATAATCGTGCTCTTGAATACCTGCTAGCTTTTCAGACCAAATCTCTAGCCTTTCCGGTTTTCGTCGCGAGTTGTCGTATACTCGCTCGGCACATTCAGAACAAAATAGCGTCACTAATACCATAACATAGATTGATCACTTATGGTGACTGCGCAGCATATGTCACACATCGATCCGAGTTTGGACAGGCTGAAAAATAATTTTAGAACCACCGTCCACTCGCAAGATTTTAGTTGCGTTTTTGCAGATACCATGGTATCTGATACCACGGCCTGAAGTCGTTTTCGCAGTTACCGTGTATCTGATATCATGGCCAAAAGGCGTCTGCAGTTACCTTGGCATCTGAAATTCAGTTACCACGGTCCCGACCTACCGTGCTATTTGGAAAAGTCATCTCACTTTCAACATCCCCAACAAAAGAGCCTGTTTTTGTCAAACTGGTGGGAAAGAAGTTTGGAACTTAGTGGTGTGATTGGATGTCAGTTTTTCTTTTGGAACGAGTTGGAAAAACGCAAATTCGGCAAATGTCGTTTTTGCAAAGCAACCGTAGTATCAGATACCACGGCGGTAACTGCAAAAACGCCAAAATAGAGATCCAGTTACCGTGGCAAAATTGCAAAGCATCCGTAGTGTCAGATACCACGGCGGTAACTGCAAAATCGCCAAAATACAGATCCAGTTACCGTGGCAAAACGCAACTATTGCTTTGCGAAAAGAGACCAAGCAACAGTTTTATGATGCAGAAACTGGGCTCTGTAGAGGTTCAGATAAAATAATATTTATTTCCGTAAAAGCTTAAAGCCTAATTCTTCCGTTCTACTTGAATGGCACTTTATGACGCTCGGAAGCTTGTCGCTTCTGGTGAAAATACCAAGTTTCTCATCAGAACCAAGGGGGATGAAACACGAGCCGGGCTTGTAGTATGTGAGAAATCTAGCAGAGTTTCGAAGGAGTCACGTATGTTCGACTACTGGAACAGAAACTGTGCCCACTGCGAAACTTGTGCCTCATCCCTTCTTACTTGGATTAACGGTTAAAAGGATATAAGGTTTGAAGCTAAGCTGACCATTGATTACAAAAGAAATAGATTTTCGGGTTTTTATGGCACTTGCAGCCTCTGGCTCAAGTGCCATATACCGATCACAATTCCGTCTGTCGGTCTGTCGGTCGGTCCAAGTTTTTTGTCCCACATATCCGAGTTAGGGTACTTCCAGATGTGCTAGGACAATGAAACTTGGCAGGCATATCAGGGACCCGACCAAACTAACCTGGAAATAATCAGTTTCCCGATCCGACCATATGCGGGGGAGTGCGGGGCGCTGGAAACTTGAAAATTTAGGGCATTTTGTCACTTTTTTCCGAGTTAGGGTACTTCTAGATGAGCTAGGACAATGAAACTTGGCAGGAATATCAGGGACCCGACCAAACGAACCTGGAAATAATCAGTTTCCCGATCCGACCATATGCGGGGGAGTGGGGGCGCTCGAAACTTGAAAATTTAGGGCATTTTGTCACACTTTTTTTAGCTAGGGTACTTCCAGATGAGCTAGGACAATGAAACTTCGCAGGAATATCAGGGATCTGACCAAAGTAACCTGGAAATAATAATTTTCCCGATCCGACCATATGCGGGGGAGTTGGGGCGCTGGAAACTTGAAAATTTAGGGCATTTTGTCACACTTTTTCGAGTGAGGGTACTTCCAGATGAGCTAGGACAATGAAACTTGGCAGGAATATCAGGGACCCGACCAAACTAACCTGGAAATAATCAGTTTCCCGATCCGACCATTTGCGGGGAAGTGGGGGCGCTGGAAACTTGAAAACTTAGGGCATTTTGTCACACTTTTTCGAGTTAGGGTACTTTCAAATATTCTTTGAGCCCAAGCTGACTTTGAAACATTTATTCAAACAATGTTTACAACGGGTACGTCAGCTACGATTCTTCATCGGCGATATTTCGGCCCTTTTTGGCAAGGGTCCTCGTCAGGCTGTCAATCTTCTGGTTCAACTTCGGGGAAGGAAACAAACCTGTAATCAAAGGTTTGTTTCCTTCCCCGAAGTTGAACCAGAAGATTGACAGCCTGACGAGGACCCTTGCCAAAAAGGGCCGAAATATCGCCGATGAAGAATCGTAGCTGACGTACCCGTTGTAAACATTGTTTGAATAAAAGGGTACTTTCAGTTGTGCTAGGACCATGAAACTTGGCAGGCATATCAGAGACCCGACCAAACAAACTTAGAAATAATCAGTTTTCTGGTCCGACCATTTGGGGGGGGGGGAGGGCAGGGGAATCCGGGAAATTGAGAAGTGTGTAACTTTCGAACGGATGATCGGATTGTAATGAAACTTCATAACTGAATAGAATATATATCTGTAATATCCCGTTTAAAGTCTTGACCGGATTCGGTGGCCAGGGGGGAGTTGGGGGGGGGAGACCGGATTTTTCAAGAAACGGTTAGAATGGAGGGATCGGAGTGAAACTTGCTGGGAAGAACAAGCATCTGCTCTAGATAAGTCCTGTAGACCATTGTACTGGATCCGGACACTTATGGGGGGGGGGGGGGGTCCCGGAATTCCGGTGATGGTGGTTTTGGTGATTTTCACGATGAAACTTGGCAGGCATATCAGGGACCCAATCAAACTGACTTCAAAATAAAAATTTTGTCGATCAGAAAATGGTGGGGGGAGTGGAGGGAGGGGAATCCGAAATTTTCAGTCATGCGTAATTTTGGAATGGGTGATCGGATTCGAGTGAAATTTAAGAATTGAACAGAGGACATTTCTCCGATGATTTTTTTCATATCCGGACCGGATCCGGCAACTATTGGGGGGGGGGGGCGGAAAATACGTGACCCGTTTAGAATGAAGGGATCGGGACGGAACTTTGTGGGAAGAACAAACAGATGCTCTAGGTAAGTCATTTGTTGAATCGGATTGGCTACGTGCACCGCGGGGGAGCTGGGGGGGGGGCGGACCGGAAATCTCGAGAAACGGTTAGAATGATTTTATCAGAGTGAAACTTGCTGGGAAGAACAAACATCTGGTCCATGTATATCTTTTACATAATTTGACGGGATCCCGACACTTGAGGGGGGGGGGGGGGGGAGGGAGGAGGGGGGTTTCCCGGAATTCCGTTTTTTGGGGGATTTTCACGACGAAACTTGGAAGGCATATCAGGGACCCGGTCAAACTGACTTGGAATAAAAAAAAATCCTCGATATGATAATCTTGGGGGGGGGGGGAGTTGAGGGAGGGGAATCCGGAATAATGAGTCATGCGTAACTTTTGAACGGGTGATCGGATTCGAGTGAAATTTAAAATTCGGATCCGGAATATTGAGTCATGCGTAACTTTTGAACGGGTGATCGGATTCGAGTGAAATTTAAAATTAAACAGAGGACAATTTTCTCTGGTGACCTTTTTCATTTCCGGACCGAATCCGGCAATTACTGGGGGGAGGGCGGAAAATACTTGACCCGCTTAGACTGGTGTGATCTGGATCGAACTTCGTGGGAATGACAAACAGATGCTCTGGATTAATCATTTACAGAACCGGATTGGCTCCGGTTATTGTGGGTGGAGTTGGAGGAGGGGGGGGGGGGTCTGGGATTCCGGTGATCGCGTGTTAAGGTACTTCCAGATGTGCTAGGACGATGAAACTTGGAATATTGGAGACTCAACAACATTTGCTTAGAAATTGCTACTTCCAAAATCCGATTATTCCTTAAAGTACCAATCTTGACCTCAAAGTAAAAAAAATACTTTTAGGCAACATATGCATTTTCGTGATGCCCATCAGCCCATTAGCAGTTTTGCCTCAAGGGTTTTGCTTACAAATGAAGTTCCAGCTCCCTTAGAGTGCGCATCTCAACCGCAAAGTCGAAACTTACTTTTGATCAATCAAATCATCTTGACCCATGCAAGTGCCATATGAGCTTACAGCTCTTGTTTTCTTGATCAGCTAGTTATCCCTCTAAGATGATGCGCGAGGGATAAATATAATTTCGGATATTTCGGTTGCAGTTCCGGGAAACCGTCCTCAGCGAAAAAACAAAACTAAATAATAAAATCCAACACTATACCAACACTAAACGATGCGGAACGAACAACCCATAAAACGACATGTAACTAAACACCAGAAGAACGATGCAGATTGAACGACATACAATACAAGTAAAATAGAGAATATTAAAATGTGCGCGTTAAAAGTATATATGTACAAATCTGTGATTATTTTACAATTCCGAGTCCTCTGTCTATTTACAATTTACCAACTATTTCTATAATTATTCCCTTGGAAAGCGCAGAAGCTTTTACCCAAAATTTGCACAATCCTTGTTATCAATCACTATTAAATACTTTCACAGAACTAGAGATCTGTATTGTAAAATAATCACAGATTTGTACATGTACACTTTTAACACGCACATTTTAATATTCGTTATTTTACTTGTATTTGTATGTGTTCAATCCGCATCGTTCTTCTGGTTCTTAGTTACACCTCGTTTTATGGTTTGTTGGTTCCGCATCGTTTTTCTGTTGGTATTGTGTTGGATTTTATGATTTAGTTTTATTTTTTCGCTGATGACGGTTTGCCGGAACTGCAACCGAAATATCCGAAATTATATTTATCCCTCGCGCATCATCTTAGAGGGATAACTAACTGATCAAGAAAAAAGTAAGGTTAAAACACTGAACTCTATTCTTTACGAAAAGTAAAGACGAAGAGTTTTTCCCCGAAAAACTTTCCCACCGACGCGAATCGGGTAAACCGTGGATCACTCCTCTACTAACAGACTTATTCCTCCCCTCACTGCACGAACGTCGAAACACACTGATTTTCAAGTTTGGTTGTAAAATCCTTGCATCTGTCCAACACCGTACTATCTTCACATCTGATGCGCCCGTAAACAATCGTACGCGTTCGCATCTGAATTGAAGCCAGTAAAAACCAAAACAAGGGGGCACATTAATACGGTTGTGCCGTTTTTCGCAAACATGTTCAGTTAATGCAAGCGTAACATCAGTATTTGTACCGCTGTGTGTCCCATTATGTAGCCTATGAGTGTTAAATAGAATGACATTTTGTAAAGACAATCAAATTAGCTAGCTAGCAAGTTTTTGTCTAATAAACCTGACTTACTCTGATAGTATAATAATCATGGTTCTGTATCCTAATCGTGACTTCTGTTCTAGGGGACACTAGGACAGAAGCCGATGGAAGAGGAAGAAATGGGCTCTGACTCAAGTCACATGTCTCCTAACGAAGAAGAACCTGTACCCGATATTATAGGTAACCACTAACTCCTTTGTCTCTCCACTTTTATTGCTTGTGAAGCGTCAATCCCTGAATCTGGACCTCAAATTCGAGATATTTTTCCAAGAATTTGTTGCTTAACCCTCCGACAGCGTATCTCGAGAAGACCATATTATGCGGAGATATTTATGAGTGAATGAAATGTTTTATTGCCCATCAACAGCAAAGAGGAGGAAAAAGATAGAGTATGTGAAAACAAGAGCTGTAACCTCATATGGCACTTGCATGGGTTAAGATGTGTTGATTCATCAAAAGTAAGTTTCGACTTTGCGGTTGAGATGCGCACTCTAAGGGAGCTAGAACTTCATTTGTAAGGAAAACCCTTGAGGCAAGAATGATAATGGGCTGATGGGCAACAGGAAATGCAAATATTGCTTAAAAGTATTTTTCTTACTTTGCGGTCAAGATTGGTACTTTAAGGAATAATCTGATTTGGGAAGTAGCAATTTCTAAGCAAATGTTGTTGAATCTTTAACATTCCAGCGAAGTTTCATCGTCCTAGCACATCTGAAAGTACCTTAACTCGCGATCACTGGAATCCCAGACTCCCCCCCCTCCTCCAACTCCACCCACAATACCCGGAGCCAATCCGGTTCTGTAAATGATTAATCCAGAGCATCTGTTTGTGATTCCCACAATGTTCGATTCCGATCACACCAGTCTAAGCGGGTCAAGCATTCACCCCCCCCCCCCCCCCCCCACCCCGCCCCCAATAATTGTCAGACTCGGTCCGGAAATGAAAAAGATCGCCAGAGAGAAATGTTCAATTATTAAATTTCACTCAAATCCGATCAGCCGTTCCAAAGTTACGCATGACTCAATACAACATAAGATAGATGGCGCTTTTAGCGCCATCTATATTATAAATTTACGTGACATGGGGATGTGAACTGGTTAGATGAATTTGCCTTCGGGCGGGATCACTGTTCCTATGGCCGGCTTCTACCAGACTATTGTAGTGGTTTGCGAACTCTGTTCACAAGCCCCTCGGTAGCTCAGTGGTAGAGTGACTCCCTTGTAAGCAGAGGGTCCTGGGTTCAAATCCCGGCTGAGGAGCATTTTTGTCTATCAGTTCAATACTTATAAACTCAATACTTGACTCACCCCCCCCCCCCCCAAGATTATCATACCGAGGACTTTTTTTTTATTCCAAGTCAGTTTGACCGGGTCCCTGATATGCCTGCCAAGTTTCGTCGTGAAAATCCCAAATACCGGAATTCTGGGAAACCCCCTCCCTCCCCCCCCCCCCCCCCTCAAGTGTCCGGATCCAGTCATATTGTGTAAAAGATTTACAAGGAGCAGATGTTTGTTCTTCCCAGCAAGTTTCGCTCCGATCCCTCCATTCTAACCGTTTCTTGAGATTTCCATTCCCCCCCCCATCTCCCCCACGGTGGCCGTAGCCAATCCGATTCAGTAAATGATTACCTAGAGCATCTGTTTGTTCTTCCCACAAATTTTCATCCCGATGTCTCCATTCTAAGCGGGTCACGTATTTCCCCCCCCCCCCCCCCCCCAATAGTTGCCGGATCCGGTTCGGATATGAAAAAGATCACCAGAGAAATGTCCTCTGTTCAGTTCTTAAATTTCACTCGAATCCGATCACCCGTTCCAAAGTCGCGTGACTGAATATTCCGGATTCTCCTCCCTCAACTCCCCCCACCATTACCAGATCGACAATAATTTTATTTTGAAGTCAGTTTCATCGGGCCCCTGAAATGGCTGCCAAGTTTCATCGTGAAAATACCCCAAAACCGCCATCACCGGAATGAAATCACAGCACCCAGCTTTAACTCCAACCAAGTTTCATAGAAGAAGTTCAAAAAAGCAGATATTTAAGGAAGAATCTTCAATTGTTATGGCACTTGCAGCCTCTGGCTCAAGTGCCATATACCGATCACAATTCCGTCTGTCGGTCTGTCGGTCGGTCCGAGTTTTTTGTCCCACATATCCGAGTTAGGGTACTTCCAGATGTGCTAGGCCAATGAAATTTGGCAGGCATATCAGGGACCCGACCGAACTAACCTGGAAATAATCAGTTTCCCGATCGACCATATGCGGGGGAGTGCGGGGCGCTGGAAACTTGAAAATTTAGGGCATTTTGTCACTTTTTTCCGAGGTAGGGTACTTCTAGATGAGCTAGGACAATGAAACTTGGCAGGAATATCAGGGACCCGACCAAACGAACCTGGAAATAATCAGTTTTCCGATCCGACCATCTGCGGGGGAGTGGGGGCGCTGGAAACTTGAAAATTTAGGGCATTTTGTCACACTTTTTCGAGTTAGGGTACTTCCAGATGAGCTAGGACAATGAAACTTGGCAGGAATATCAGGGACCTGACCAAAGTAACCTGGAAATAATAAGTTTCCCGATCCAACCATATGCGGGGGGAGTTGGGTCGCTGGAAACTTGAAAATTTAGGGCATTTTGTCACACTTTTTTGAATGAGGGTACTTCCAGATGAGCTAGGACAATGAAACTTGGCAGGAATATCACGGACCCGACCAAACTAACCTGGAAATAATCAGTTTCCCGATCCGACCATATAGGGGGGAGTGCGGGGCGCTGGAAACTTGAAAATTTAGGGCATTTTGTCACACTTTTTCGAGTTAGGGTACTTCCAGTTGTGCTAGGACCATGAAACTTGGCAGGCATATCAGAGACCCGACCAAACAAAATTAGGCAGGGGAATCCGGGAAACTGAGAAGTGTGTAACTTTCGAACGGATGATCGGATTGTAATGAAACTTCATAACTGAAGAGAATATATATCTGTAATGTCCCGTTTAAAGTCTTGACCGGATTCGGTAGCCAGGGGGGAGTTGGGGGGGGGGGGGAGACCGGAAATTTCAAGAAACGGTTAGAATGGAGGGATCGGAGTGAAACTTGCTGGGAAGAACAAGCATCTGCTCTAGATAAGTCCTTTAGACCATTGTACTTGATCCGGGACACTTATGGGGGGGGGGGGGGGTCCGGAATTCGGTGATGGTGGTTTTGGGGATTTTCACGATGAAACTTGGCAGGCATATCAGGGACCCAATCAAACTGACTTCAAAATAAAAATTTTGTCGATCAGATAATGGTGGGGGGAGTGGAGGGAGGGGGAATCCGAAATTTTTCAGTCATGCGTAATTTTGGAATGGGTGATCGGATTCGAGTGAAATTTAAGATTCAACAGAGGACATTTCTCCGATGATTTTTTTTCAGATCCGGACCGGATCCGGCAACTATTGGGGGGAAGGGGGGCGGCGGAAAATACGTGCCCCGTTTAGAATGGAGGGATCGGGATGGAACTTGTGGGAAGAACAAACAGATGCTCTAGGTAAGTCATTTGCTGAATCGGATTGGCTACGTGCACGCGGGGGAGCTGGGTGGGGTGGGGGGGGGGTGGACCGGAAATCTCGAGAAACGGTTAGAATGATGGTATCGGAGTGAAACTTGCTGGGAAGAACAAACATCTGGTCCATGTAAATCTTTTACATAATTTGACTGGATCCGGACACTTGAGGGGGGGGGAGGGAGGAGGGGTATCTCGGAATTCCGTTTTTTGGGGGATTGTTCACGACGAAACTTGGAAGGCATATCAGGGACCCGGTCAAACTAAAAAAAAAATCCTCGATATGATAATCTTGGGGGGGGGAGTTGAGGGAGGGGGGAATCCGGAATATTGAGTCATGCGTAACTTTGGAACGGGGTGATCGGATTCGAGTGAAATTTAATAATTAAACAGAGGACATTTTTCTCTTGTGACCTTTTTCATTTCCGGACCGAATCCGGCAATTATCGGGGGAGAGGCGGGAAATACTTGACCCGCTTAGACTGGTGTGATCTGGATCGAACTTCGTGGAATGACAACAGATGCTCTGGATTAATCATTTACAGAACAGGATTGGCTCCGGTTATTGTGGGTGGAGTTGGAGGAGGGGGAGGGGGGTCTGGGATTCCGGTGATCGCGCGTTAAGGTACTTCCAGATTTGCTAGACGATGAAATTTCGCTGGAATATTGGAGACTCAACAACATTTGCTTAGAAATTGCTACTTCCCAAATCCGATTATTCCTTAAAGTACCAATCTTGACCGCAAAGTAAAAAAATACTTTTAAGCAATATATGCATTTTCGTGATGCCCATCAGCCCATTAGCAGTTTTGCCTCAAGGGTTTTGCTTACAAATGAAGTTCCAGCTCCCTTATAGCGCGCATCTCAACCGCAAAGTCGAAACTTACTTTTGATCAATCAAATCATCTTGACACATGCAAGTTCCATATGAGCTTACAGCTCTTGTTTTTCCACAAGTTTATTTTCCAGCTTGAGCGGCTTGAGCCTGAAGAGGACCCTTGCCAAGAAGGGCCGAAATATTGCTCGAATAAAATGTAGCTGACTTATCCGTTTTGCACCGTCAAACATCACCGGAATTCCGGAAACCCCCTCCCCCTCCCCCACCCCCCCCCCCCCCCCTAAGTGTCCGGATCCAGTACAATAGTCCAAACGATTTATCTAGAGCAGATGCTTGTTCTTCTTCGCTCCGATCCTTCCATTTTAACCGTTTCTTGAGATTTCCGGTCTCCCCCCCCAACTCCCCCCCCCCCCCCCCCAACTCCCCCCTGCCTACCGAATCCGGTCAAGACTTTAAACGGGACATCACAGATATATAATCTATTCAGTTATTAAGTTTCATTACAATCCGATCACCGTTCGAAAGTTATATTCACTCAATATCCTGGATTCCCCTGCCCTCCACTCCCCCCCCCCAAAAAAAAATGATCGGATCGGGAAAACTGATTTTTTTAAGTTTGTTTGGTCGGGTCTCTGATATGCCTGCCAAGTTTCATGGTCCTAGCACATCGGAAGTACCCTAACTCGAAAAAGTCGGACAAAATGCCCTAAATTTTCAAGTTTCCAGCGCCCTCCACTCCCCCGCAAATGGTTGGATCGGGAAACTGATTATTTCCAGGTTAGTTTGGTCGGGTCCCTAATATGCCTGCCAAGTTTCATTGTCCTAGCACACCTGGAAGTACCCTAACTCGAAAAAGTGTGACACTTACCTTACCTTACCTTTAAAAACTTGGACCGACCGACAGACCGACAGACGGAACTGTGATGGGTACATGGCACTTGAGCCAGAGGCTGCAAGTGCCATAAAAAAGGAAAAAAAAACATCAACTACAAAAACAAAACTAACCTAGATACAAATCAAGCAAATCTTATCAAAAAAGA